>OY292421.1:2748125-3392187 GCA_958496245.1 Perizoma flavofasciatum
TTGGATGCAAGGAATAAAAAAATTTAAACATTTATTTTTGGCACAACATTAAAAAAAACCAATCAAACTAGGTTCCTTAGCCAAACGTAAAATTGTTTAATTTTATTGTCACCTACCATGAATATTTTACATGAATGCAATATTTTACCAGGTGCAGGGGGGGTCCTGATATCCTAAACACAGGGAAACCTAGCTCGGCCATGTACTCGCTACTATAGTGTCATGTCTGTGATCGCAGTTAACATAGATACTTACCATCTGTATGAGCCAAGGTATCAAGACATACTTACTAATAAGTTAATAACTAGTACCTACCTACTTAGCATGTAGTACATGGAATGTTACCTTAAGCAAGTTATGGTCAAATAAATAAATTATTATTATTATTATAGGTAACCTACCCTACCCTATTAAATAGAAAAAGTATGTTGGGACAGTAAAACAAAAAAAATAACATATAGGTACCTACTTAGTTTACTTATAAATATCAGTTCCACTTAACGGAAACGCCCACCCTACCTTCCTGATCCGTCTAGAGAAAACAACAAAACTTTAGTCAGATTTTTGATAATTTTAAAGTAAAAAGGACAATCTGACGCGACGCGGAAGGAGAAAGTCGTAACCACTCACCCTGATGAAGACTCTCGGAATGAGTCGAAACTTAGTCGGTGCCTTCACCGATGGTGCAGTACGTGAAAATTCCCGTTTTTACAATATGAATAGTCAAGTTCACGATAGTTTTTGGAGTATGAATAGAATAGAATAGAATATAGAATAGAATATATCTTTATTGTACACCAGTAAATACAGAAGAAACACGAAAAAGAAATTATAATTATATCTAGTGATACAATGGGCGACCTTATCGCTGAAAGCGATCTCTTCCAGGCAACCTTTGGATGGACAGAAACTGTAAGAACAAATAAGGACGGCGGCGTACAACCAACATTATAGAGAACGATAGAAGTAAAAAAAACAAAAAAAAATACTAAATAAATTACATACATATATAAATACACCTAACAGCTACATAGATATATAAATATATATATATATATATATATATATATATATATAAATATATAATATATTATATTAAGACGACGTAGAGAGCGATGAAAGATAATATTTCTTTATCAAGCTTTTGAAAATAGGAAGAGACTTAGCTTGTCTTATGGAGACTGGCAGAGCATTCCAGAGCTTGGTAGCCTGCAGTGTGAAAGAATTACCGTAAAAATCTGAGGAATGTACAGGAGTTTTTAATTGGAGTGTTTCAGAGGTATGTAGAACGTTCAATTTACATGTGTTCAAATAAATTGTAATAAATTCGGAAAGTATGCGAATGAGACAGCTGTACCACCGTACTATCCATTAGGGCTATAAGCTGAATAGAAAGTGCCCAATAAATTCGGACTCAGCGTCACTCGATTCATGGCGTAACTGGCCAACGCATTCCCGATTAGAGAGACGATGATGCGGGTTCAAGTCCTGTTGAATCGGAATTTTCAAAACACATTTATACTAGGGACCTTATATACGAGCGGCACGTTGCCAACGGCAACTGCAGCCGTCGACACTCGTCAGCGGCAGTCGTTGACCTATAGCGACAGCGAAGTATGCAGTTATAGCATACCGCGTCCACCATTTAGTCAGGAGACTGTAAATCATTCCGGAGCTCGCACGCGACATTGAGGACTCAATGTCTTGTAAAAACATACTTACAATGTCAAGGCGATTCATTGCTGAGCTGAATTGCTTCTCCGCATTATGGTATCTTGAAAAGATATTGAATCTTCAAAATAGTCGTTAGCTCATCAAAAGAAGCAATGGACATTCGAAAATAATAGAAAAGTGTTTTCTCGTTTTTTCGTAAAAGTGGATAAAGTGTAAAAAATACCATCTTGTTCTTTATTCATTAATATTCCTTGAACCCACGAACGTGTCGTCATGTGTTTTTGACGAAGTAGAAGCAATAACAGTGTTTCTTCTTCGGAAGCCATTTTTCAACTAGCTTCTGTACGACGTTGACATGGCGACGCGACGGCAGCCGTCAACGTCGTACAGCCAATACGTCCACTGCTGCCGTCGACGGCTACAGTTGCCTCTGCCATTGGCAACGTGCCGCTCGTGTATAAGAACGAGTCAAATTATTTGATTTTTGTTCAACAGAAAAAATCTCAGAAAAACGGAAAGCTTTTTTATTCAGAACTTGTCGAGATGGTCCGCGTTTGGACCGAGTTTGGACCGATGTCAAAACGAGAAAGATAAGTAAATATTTCCTTTTACATTTCACAACAATTTAGAATGATTTAACAACTGTCCCAAGCATTCAAATTCAGTTAGGGATACATCCGGGATAGAAATCCAAACATTTAGTTCGGATTATAGTAAAAAAATACAAATTCTACGTAAAAAGAAGTACACAATTAGTAACTTATAGGAACAACCACAACGGCTTACTTTAATAAAATATTTATTAAAGTAAATCTTGTAATTTGTTTGCAAGTCCCTAACAAACATTTACCCTTATTAATTATGAAAGCTTTTTAGCATATCTTCTTAAAATTTACCCCCATCATTGTTTATCAGATTGCAGTAGCAAGCACGGTGGTAGGCAATACTAATAGTGTTTGGTATTAGGTATTGATTATTTAATTAAATATATCTTGTTTTATAGTTTTTTTTCGTAATAGAACGAGTAAATTCCCAGGTAGTCTTGTAATAAAAAATATCCCAATTATGTATAGAATATGTGGTTTTCGGCTTGGTGATTGGTCTTATTACACCCTGTATAATTACGAAGGTGGATCGTTTTCAAGCGGTAAGACGACCCATTATACCTTAATTTGTTGATGTTATTGTTTTGTTAATTCAGGTGTATTTTCACTGATTCAATTACGGGTTGAACCATGTTGATTTTCGAGTAAATCAACATGGATTTTTACTTCGGCCGGTCAGGAAGGAAAACATACTAAAACTGATTACAGCAAAGTTTCCTACAAAAATAGCAATATTTTTCCGAACCTCCGTTACGTCAAAGGAACTTCCAAAGTATTTACTCAATTGCCCAACGATCAGACTGATTTAGCAAATCTCAAATCTAAACCTGATTAAAACTCATGCAAACTGCGATATATATCTAACCTCTGATTTTGGATTCACTGGCTTGACACACGAGTAAGGTAGGATTTTTTTAAAAAAATACTATAATAGTCAATTGGTTCCTAATATAAGATAATTTAAGTTATCTAAAATATAAAGGTAGCTATATGTATACATACATATATATTTGGAGGTTATAGTTATTAGTGTGTTTCGTATTAAACCATATGAAAAAAAGAAAAGAAAGAAAGAAAATACATTTATTAACCACAAATACAACACAACAGGTGACAAAATACAAAACAAATAAATACAAACACAGAAAGTTTCATTAATATACTACAAAAATAAAATAAAAATATATGTGTTGTGTGGGGTCAAAAGATCCCTATCTCAGCATTATGCTGCACCAAACCTAAGAAAGGTGCAGCGCTGATTTTCAGACAGGGCCATCGATCGTGATGTCACGAACCACGGGGAGCAAACGTAAAAAGGAAGGAATAAGTAGATAGATAATAGATAAAATACGTATTATGTACAATAGATAAATATATTATATATAAACATATAAACTATAATATGGACGTCATACTCTACGCATGTGTGATAAATTTATTGACACTTCAACGGCTCATTTTTTGTAAATCTATACTCATTTTTGAATGAATCCTCTGTGGCTTTCAAACATTATTCACAATCATTTAACTTTTCAACCCTGCTTTTAGGAGCAAATACTCATTTAATACTACTCAGGTTGGCTAAAAGTTTTTACGGAGTAGATGAAATATAGAATATTACGCTCTCGAAAATTGATAGTATTTTCTTATCAAGTTATATTTTTTTTTCAAACTTTCGCAATCAGTTATTTTTACGGGTTAACCCTTTTTTATTATTTTTCCGAACGTGCCTCGACGATTCTACTATGCTGTGACAGCCGTGGTTACGAGATGACTTGAATATATTGAGTTATCGTCAAAAAAAAGATGAATCGAAGACAGATGATAAAAAAAGGTAAACGCGATAAACATCCGTAAAAAACTTATAATTGTTTAAGTGTTGGGCACTGAAATGCAGCCTTTCTGTTTGGGCGAGTGCCAATAAGCATCGTTTTAAAATATGGAGACCAATATTTTACGATATTATACCCGTCGGCACTCTAGCTCGTAGATTAGAATTAATAAAATGTTAATTGGAGACAGCGAAGTTGCAAAATCCAAATGAAATGGTAACTCATAATAATTTATTTATTTCATTGACAAGGATTAAATGAATGAATGAAAATACTGTACACATACCTTATCAAATCAACATTGACATATAAAAATTAAAGGTATAATGGACGGTCTGATCGCTAACCAGACAACCTTTGAATGCAGATGATTCTATGTGATTTTAAAATGGCCGAGTCCTAGTTTTCAGTTAGGACTTGAAACGAATGTATTATTGATTTATTTACTACTAAATATCCCACTGCAGGGCAAAGGCTCCCCTCCCCCTTACTTCCTTCCACACCCCTCCATTGAGTGCTTGCTGTTGGCCAGCCTTTCGTTTAGGAGTCCATTTCACCGCTCCATCTTCGGCGTGGTCAGCCGCGTGGTTCCTACCTCGTAGAGTCCACTCTTCGGAAAACTATGCCCACAACTCATTCAACATGCGACGAAATTTAGTCATGTTATTCTTGATGAAACTAAACTATGAGCACACTTGTTAGATTGGCGCCACATTAATAGTAGTAATAAAGCTGCATGAAGGATTATAAAAAAAAAACCATACAAAGTTTATTGCCTGATTCTTCTAGGCATGAACGCGCGCGAGGATTCGTCGAAGATTCACTTTAGTATTCATATTGTAAAAATGGGAATTTTCACGTAATTTCGTCGCGCCGTGCACTACTCCGACGCGGAGGGAGCAAGTCGCGATCACTCACCCTGACGAAGACTCTCGGAATGAGTCGAAACTTAGTCGGTGCCTTCACCGATACCGGTACGTGAAAATTCCCGTTTTTACAATATGAATAGTCAAGTTCACAATAGTTTTTGGAATAAGATTCACTTTAGATTCAATTTTTAATTCACGTAGTATATAAAGTTGACACTTCTATGGTTCTTGTGATTTTGATGAATAAAACCTATTTACTTTGACTGCTTTGACAATAAGAAGGTGTAAAAGCACTTTCTCACGCATCACAGACTACTCCACGCATTATCCATAACATTAAAAGTAAAGTAAACAACAAACCAAGTCGAATGATAAGACGCGCAAACAGCTAGGTAAACACCAGCTTTGTGGAAAAGGATCAACTCCATAATCCCATTTGCAGAATGTAAATAACAAAAGCATTGCGTTTCAAAGAGCGTTAGTACTCGTACATTGTGTTAAGACTCGCTGAAATGGCTGTCTTCCATACAATGAACATTCGTCCTTTTGTTTACCTTGTTAAAAGGAAAGCAGACTATTGAACTTATGCGCGAGCTTAACTTCACAAGCAGTTGGTTTACGCGGTGTCCCGAAATATGTACTAGCCCGAAATGGAGTCATCTAGCACTAATTAGTTGGTAATTAGTTAAAATTCGCAACTATTTTCTATAAAATTTAAATAAAAAAAACGTTGAATAGACACATGCATAGTCCTGACCCCACACTAGGATTCCCTGTGTCCTGGGTATCAGGAACTACGATTACCGTGGTAGCACAAAACCCACACCATCGTGGTCATCAAAATATTCAGCTTTTAAATGTCTATTATTTTTATTTACATTTAAGCACCCATCAGTGCTATTTCAACTAATAGAAAATGTCGAATACCTTCGAACTCAGGGTTACTCCAGTCATAGCGTAATTGATCGACGGATTGCTTATTCGAGTTGAAGATCCCGTATCTTCATGTTCCTCTAAATCGTCATTTTTGGGGCTCCTTAAAATTAACAAACATATTCATCTTTATATTTTTTTATAAATTAGCTATATTATGTGTATAGCTGTATATAGTATACGACCAGTAGAAGACCTCGTTAGCGGACAAATAGCCAGTTGGGACGCAAGAGAGGCGCGTTCGATTTCCGTAACAAGAGGCTTTATCCTTGTTTCCCAAAAAAACTCTACCTTCTATAAAAGCTTACTTACATATTTCACCGTAGCCAAAGATAGCTGTCCTTTCTCTCAAGCTCGTCTATCGCACACTCGACCCAATGATACAGCTCAGAATAGAAACAATACCAAAACCTATATCAACGACCATCGATCAAAATGTTACATGACTACGCCCAGAACTAATTCAATCGACCATGTCAGTGGCCAGCATAGCAGAAATTCCCTTCCACTACTACACATGATATTTAGCCTTATTTCATGCACCTCAATGTTGAAAGTTCATATGTGTGACGTGTGCGAACAGTTAGGTTAGACAACTAATTCATCAAATGGTACTCGTAAATATGAACTTGGGAATACATAGAACGCAGTGTATTGACACATCATTTTTAATTGAAATTTTGAATAGATACTATTTAAAGATAAGTCGATGGTGACACGACATTGTGAGTAGTGGATCCGGGTAACACAATATACAGCCAGGAATGGCGTAATAGGGAAGTTTTTACTCAGCAGTGGCTGTTACTGACTGATTTGATAGCTTAGACAAGAGGCAGAAAAACTCGAGCCAACCAAATAAGTGGTAAGACCATACGGGACGGAGATTAACCCCCAACTTTGATCGAATTAAATGAATTGCACCTTTTTACTCAAATCCACCTAATAATCTCCAAGGGTCGAAGGTCTGCGGTGCCCCGCTACAAACGAACCGCAAATACTTTTAGAGGGTTTGGTGGTGAATAATTTCACTTAAGAATGCTATGTGCCTTTGAACAGGTTTCGGAATAAAAGGTCTAAGCCTACATCATTCATTAAACGAAACGTACCTTTGCAAGAAATCTTGTATTTTTAAACCTACAAGGAATTTAAAAATTGCTGCGTGTAGCTACCCTTGGACTGCACGGACGGGGTAGATAAAGGGCGAAGTGGAATTATTTCTATTGAAAACTTTTCTGCTATTTTTTTATTCTTTCGTATCCGTAGTGTATAGCAATGCGATGATGAAAATTCCCTTTGGAATCGACGCGGAGACATGCAATTAAAATGCTGAAGCCAGCCATGGTTTACGATTTATTCTTGAATCTTTTTTAAACAAATACTACAATATATAAATATACAATACACAATACAATACAATATACAATATATATACTAGCTTTTGAAAAAAGTACCGAACCATCTTCCTACTGAGTGTTTATATTTACCACGCTTTCTCGAAAAATAGAAGCTGAGAGAATTTCGTCTAATTTTATCATAAGTTTGAACCAAAGAACCTTTTGGAGAGAATTTATGCAAATACACTTTTATACTGAAACTTACAACGGTAGCTGGACCATATTGGACTTGAGCATCGATATCTCTTCATTATATAAACAGTAGGTACGATTTCTATGATAAAATTACAGTTAAACCCTAGCCAGCAAATACTTAGTCGTGTCTTAATGACAGATTAAATGAATAAATTCCAGCTAGACACACCTTAGTCTAGGCCTAAGAAAAACTTAGTGCAGCAGACGCGCATTGTATCGTAAATTCGCGATCATTTTTCCTAAAAAAGACTGAATGAGTCGAAACAGCTGGTGCCTCCACCGATACAGCAGTGAAAATATCCGATACGTAAATGAATGAGTTTGTCACTAAGCACTAAAACGTCGACTTGAGAAACAACTCCCTAATGCATATTTGGCAAAAACTCTCTTTAATAAAAACAACCCCATCCATCACTCATCCTCATGATAAATTCCATGCATCCTTATAGACCGGAGGCACTAACTCGTTTAAACAAATTGTTAGCGCGTGGGCCACATACATACATATGTAATCACCCGACCCGGCCCGCAGCCGAGAGCTTAATCTTGGGGTTCGGAAAGTAATGGCCAGTGAAATTTGGGGAATGACGTTTGCTGGGATCACTGTGGTCAGACCAGTAATTTTGTTTGAGGTGGACATTTTAGAGAGAAAAATAGATGAAACAAAACGCAGGATTTTAATTTTTAAGAAGATGTTTCTGATAATTGGCAATTGGGATTCTTGATTTTTCAAACTAAAACGCAAATTGTACAAACAATAGATGTTATGTATATTTTAGATTTGTTCATTATTTTATAGATGTATTGAACAGAGCAATGCTTCTATGAACGATAAGCGGTTACCGTTATCAATATTGACACTTGTAACACTATGCATTTTCGAATGAAAATGCAACTTAAATTAAATTACGTCTGAATTTAGTTACAACTGAGTTTATTTACACGACGGTCTCTGTCTAATGCGTTCACGGCGGGTGCTAACGATGAAGAGCTTCTAAAATAGCTCCGAAACGTCAAAAATCTACCAACTAATTGACTAAAAACAGCGCAATTCACCGTTTTTTCATGCATTAGCTATGCATGCGTTGCCTAACCTTACCACAAAATTAGAAGCTCTAATAATATGCCCGTAATTTTACTTGTGCTTTTTTAAAGAAACCAACTCCATTTCTAACTCTGTTACAATGGACACAAAATTATGAAAAATAGAAATATTACGCACAGGTCTAACGTGTTCTTACTAAAATACCCATTTACCTTCTTCGAGCTTGAATATTGCGGTCTTAGCTGGTTCTAAAACATCAAACCCTTTCTCATTTTCTCGGTAAAATGTACGAGCATTTCTTTTTGGGGCAGCGTAACGTATAGACAGGTTTGCAGAGTAATAGGAAAGAAACATACGTACCTAGTATGCACGAAATGTAATTTTACCAACACCATCAGTAAGTAGACGCCTACTTCTGGACCATTTGTTCGCATGAGTTCAATCCATGAGTCCATGAGTCAAACTGCTCATGATTCCAACTGTTTTAGTCATAAATTATCTATCTGACTTGCGCTATAGTGTGACCGGTTTATCAGGTAATACAGAAATTTTGGATTCGTTATCGAATGGAAAGTCGCCATTCGATAACGATTATACCCTAACGGCTACAATTTTTTCAAATAACTCAATTTCTAAAGATTCGTTTTCACTCTTATAAAAAATATTTAGGAGTAGCATGAAATAAGTGGAGTACCTTTTGAGCGAGTTGTCGAGTAGGTACCGTATAGCAGGAATGATCAGTGTATGTAATTATAATGCGGCCAAACCCATTTTAAAAATTTTATTCCAAAAACTATCGTGAACTTGACTATTCATATTGTAAAAACGGGAATTTTCACGTACTGCACTATCGGTGAAGTCACCGACTAAGTTTCGACTCATTCCGAGAGTCTTCATCAGGGTACACTACCACACGTAGTGCACGACGCGACGCGGTAGGAGAAAGTCGCAACCACTCACCCTGATGAAGACTCTCAGAATGAGTCGAAACTTAGTCGGTGCCTTCACCGATAGTGCAGTACGTGAAAATTCCCATTTTAAAAAGTTGTAACAAGGGCAGGGATCATAATAATATCTCTTAGACAGTAGTATAAAGGAACTCATTGTAGACTTTCAAGGCTTTCTTAGAATTAAATTAATCACTTTACAAAGAATACTTGAATTTGTTAATGAAAACTCAATCCTAACTCCCAAAACGTTGACAAAAAAACATTTACTTTCCAAAGGCGATCAAAGTAGAAGTTTTGTGAAAATTCCGTTTTGTAGAGGTATATATAACAATTAAATTCTCGTTAGCTCAGTCATTTATTTACGATTCACAGTACACCAAGTTAAGTGTTAAAGTAAAACAGGAATTCAGTATGTCAACCGCATAAACTGTGACTGAAAGAAATAGCATAGAGTAAGCGATCCTGCTCATTATTGAATTGATATTGCAGGGACAGACAGTAAACACATTTCTAAGTATGTAAGCATCGCTATCGATCACCGTCCAAACTTAGGTCGTGCTGAACGAACTGATTAAAATTTCCCAGAATTTTTTTCTTTCGCGTCAACTAATAAAACATTTAAATATTATTATCTGTACCCACCCAGATTTTTTATCAAATCGTGTTTATTGATTTGAAGGTTTATAGATTTTGAGTAGAAATTTCTAAATAATATCAACTTTTTTAATGCCGTGATGAACTAAACACCAGCCAATTACTCATACTCATGGGAACATAGAGTACAATGGTTACGTCGAAAACTTACTACTTAGAATGGTGCTAGAAACGGTATTAGAAACGGTTACCTCTTAAAGCTAGCAATTCATGATAAGCATCATACGTCTAGGAAACAATGTTTGTAGCTGAAATACTGGCTCATAGTGCCCTGTAGCTAGCACCTCACCGTACCTGGCTTGTTCTCGGGTTTATTACATTTCGCTTAGTGTAAATTAAATTTGCTTCTACTTCGGCAGTGGTCCTAGCCTAGGAAATGCAATATACGAGTACATAGTATAAATTAGAGCACTTAGTACCGGTATAGTTTACCAACTCCTTGTTTAAGATCTTTTGTAAAGTTCGCAACGAATTTTGTCAAGTTTCTTGAACTACGAGATGATAAATTAAAACAAAAGCAGCGTTGCTTGTACTATGTAATTGTCTAGTCGTATTTATTGCCTTGATTTTCTTGTTCTTCTAATACGTAAGTTCAAAGAACATCACTCATCCTATGTGTTTATTGATTTTAGATTTAGAGTTTTTCTAAGAACGATCCTTGAAGTCATACAAAATCGATTGCAAAAAGCCGTAGGTATTTCAATCGGATAAACCGTTTCGGAGATAAATAAAAACAGACAAACAAACATGTATTATAAAATTATACAAGCCATCATTGAGTTGATAGGTTGTTTTTCCTCTAGACTTTCAATGACTGACACAACTATTTGGAACATCTGTGTAAGAAAGACTTTATATCCTGTGGAGATCCTTCTGCAACCGAAACAATTTATGAGCTGTTCCACTACACGCCCTAGCTCCGATTTATATTTTCAATTCCGCTACTAAATCACGTGATAATTTATGAAAAACAACGCAAGGATATTAAATTTCATCTCTAAATTGTTCATTACCTTCAAGATTTAACTCAGTTTCCATCTCGGGTAGGGCGCGTTCAATATAGACTTATTAGGGGTATACCAGAGTCTCCCATTTAGCCAACCAAATGTTTAGACGGTAGCAATATTAAGAAATTTGTTAATTCGTACTGACTTTTCTGAAGGCTTGTTAAAAAGTCAGCCATGGCCATAACAGTCGATAAAACAATGAAATAACTTCGACGCCAGAGTTGGTTACTAGCGGATATGATGAATTAGCAATGTGTTTCCGGACAGTTGGGTCTCAGAGAGCTATATTTTTGGTGTTTATTTCAAGGAAAGTATTCAAAACCAAGTTTATTCGAAATATAACCTAATTCATCGACATAGCTCAGAGGATTAACAAGCTAAAATGCCACTGGGCCGATCATAATCCACTGAAAAACCGACAACCGTTGGAGGGTTCTTGAGTGGATACGTAATGTAGGATGGAATTACGACTTGCGCAGGGTAACTGCCAGCCAATAGATGAGGAGAACCGAAAACGGGGCTCAGTGGCGCGTCATTGGAGAAACCTATGTCCAGCAGTGGACTGGGAAAGGTTGTTGATGATAATAGTTGGAACGAGCTTAACTTGAAGTGCAGTGTTTCGGCAAGACTTTCCAACAAACTTTTTAAAGACAGAAAGAACCTTCGATTGAAGTCAAACTCACACTTGACTTCTGATATGATTCCTCGCGGCCGTGACGTGAAACGTATTTATTTACATACGCTACGCCGCGAAGCCAGATTAAAGCGATGAAATGCTTCGTTTTGTTTGGCGTTACTGTTTTGGAATAACCATATTAATTATTAAATGGGGAGCATAATCATAACTAGACAATTGTTTATATGTATGTTATTCTTCAGATTTTCGTAGTTTTGAAAGAAGAACTAACAAAAAAATCCTTGAGTTGTTACTTACAAAACAAGTTGAGTTAAACCAGGGGAACAGCAGTTCCCTATTGGTTCGACCCCTTTGGGAGACAGCAGAATCTTACTAATATTATAAACGCGAAAGTTTGTGAGGATGGGTGTTTGTTACTCTTTCACGCAAAAACTACTGAACGGATTTTGATGAAACTTTATAGTAATATAGCTTATATATCATAATAACACATAGGCTAATTTTTATACGGGTATCACGCGGGAGAAGCCTTGGGCAGGAGCTAGTACTCTATAATACTTCAGGATTTTATTTTGTAGTTTCTATTATTGCCCTGCAACAGAATCCAAACCCACGCCTCTAGCGTCTCAGCCTGCTAATGATTCTCGATATATTGGAAAAGACCTAATTAGGTAAGAATAAATAAGTCAGATAATCAAAATTCGAGTAACATTTGTGTGCCCACAACCTTAGAGTTGTTAGGGAAAAGAGATTGAGCATGGCAGCTTTTTAATCAAAAACATAAACCCAAGTACTTTTAGGTCGTTTTGAATACGAGCTTAATAAGAGCCGTGAATCGTTCCTCGCAGGTTTCACGTCAAACACAGGGTTTTTAAAATGAAGCTGATAAGATTTCTTTGTTTGTGGTGAAGTGAAAGCGATCGCAGAATGTTTTTTATCATAAGAAAAAAGAGTATGTTATGTAAGTTACTTACGACATCGGTGGCGGGTGTGTTCTGTTTGAAAGATTATTTAAAGCACATGCAAGAAATATTTACTTACATTTAAATGTTTTCAATCGTTGTATGTATTAATAATAGTGTAATGTAGTGTGTCTATAAAGAACATACGAACAAAGTGTCTTGCCCTTAAATAGAGACAGTAAGAAACGTGCTAATGGACAAATTCTTAGTTAAAAGTCTAGTTTCCAGCAAATACCTAACTAATGGGTACTGCGATACACGTCTACTCTAGATCGTTTTCCCGGAAAAGAAGAAAGCGTACAAAGGCCTTAAGGGTCTTTCATTCGACTCACGGGCGCACGACACGAGCCGAGCGAGATATTAATAACTGGGAAATGCACATACACCGAAATACGAAAAGGGCTCCACATTCATGGCGAGTTATGGCGATCGCCAAAGTGTGGTCACACTTGCCGAGTTTTTTTGCCACTCGCCAGGCTTATCTGCTGCTTGCATTACGTGCGTGGGTCTTTGTCTTATAGGGGATGGATATTCCTCAAGATTAGTTAGACATTTCACGGCACGATTGCGATCCGACAGCGGCGCGGAGGCAGCAGATTGGAACCGCAGGATTAATCATAAATCAGTTGTTAAGTATTTTTCTATGGAGTTGATAGTTTGTTTGCATCCTAGCTGCCGTTTGCGGCCGTTGCGGTTTATTGTTTCGTCATATCTGAGCGTCTATGAGCGTGTGTCACATTTTTCTGGTATTTAGACGATACATTTTCATTATTGACAAGGACGACCCTTTTGAAAACCACTGTTTTCATAACGATATTTCAACTTAAACGTTGAATTAAACTGGAATTAATGAAAATTACGTCCACATATGGCATACACATATATGAAAGAACGAGATAAATAAAAAAGCATTTATTTGCGTACGTTGTCCAGACAATAAACAAATTATGTATAGATACGGGAGGACGCTAACAAAAACTAACATAAATACCTAACATAAACTATCTAACTAACATAAATACATCAAATATACACATATTTGCCACGCGGTACCGTCCGATAAACTACGACACAAATTAACGTCCAACCCAGCATTTGTTGTGTACATATGGCAACAAAACACTGATCTTTCGTATTGCCTGAAATATGTTGGGCTGGCGCGAAAAACGACTTGCCAAAAGTGTGGACTCCCTATAAGAGGTGAGGCAAGGGCACACGTGCCGAAGTCGCCATTATGTGACAATTTATTGTAAAGGCGTGCTGATATTTACAGGACTGGAAAATTATTAACTCATATCTTCGCTAAGTTGTTTATGAAAATGTTTTTCTTGTGTGTTACTTTATATTTTTCAGGAGTCTTGTTGATCGTATTGCCAACGTATGGGACGCAATCACTTTACCTACTTATGGTAAAATATATTTTAAGAAACAACAAACAAACAAACAAACACGCTCACTACTGTAATCTCGAGGCTGGAGATCCTTAGATCCATACTCATAACACCGATCTCTGAGAATACCATGTCGTCCGAACATTATATATAGCACATGGTGTGAGATGGTGGTTTAACTGGTTTTGTATGGTATAACGACAATCGGACTCGGCGTAAATTCACTTTAAAATTAATTAATTTTAAATTCATGTAGCTAAATTACGTGAATTTAAAATTAATGAAGAGGTCTATGTCCAGCCGTGGACTAATGACTAAATCTGATTATGATGATGATTTAGGATTATATAACATAGATTTTTTCGAAATCCACCCATGGATGGATGCAGCGGAAAAATAAAATTTGTATAGAAAAGACAAAGCGAACGAAGTCACGGAGTTACGGTTCCATTTGTACTCGTATTACAATGGCAGAAAACAATTCCAAATTATTCATACCGAAAATGCTGGCAAATCTGACCTCAAAAAATGCAACCCACATCTACAATTCGGCACTAATGATCAAATACATTAGCAGAAGCTATCTCTCCACCTCTGAATTCCTTTCATTTATCTAGCGTAGCCTAGGGGTTGCATGAAAATTTGATAGAAAAGCCGGAAAACAAAAAGCTGGTTTTATAGATAATCAATGTGGTGATGTATGGTTTCAAGTGTGTCTGTAGATCAGAAATATTTTTTGTAATCCTATGATAATGATCAAATACATTACAGAAGCTATTTCTCCACCTCTAAACTTTTATTATTTAGTAAAAGGTTGTATGAAACCTCTAAAGAAAAGACGGAAAATAAAGAGGTGGCTCAATGGCCGAACAAGATTTTAAATGAGTCCGTAGGTTACTTCACCTTTTATCCAACTTGGCCTTGGCACACAACCATGTTTGTCTAACAAAAACGAAAATTATTTAGGCATAGAAAGAAAGTCATATTTTCCAAGAATCGTCATTTGGCACGTTATCTAAATACAAAAAATAGAATGCATCTATATTTTTGTCGATCCATCGATATTAATTATATTATAGTTAAAGGCATTGGGTTTCGTTGCTAACAAGATATTTGACCAGATAAGTCTAAAATGCTGGATATCTGACAACACTATGCAGCTATAAAATATAACGAAAAAAGTTAAAGCACCAATTTAAGTACAAACAAGTTTAACAAACAAAAATGCGAGCTTTTAAGCATTTTAGACTTGATTAAAAGTTCGCCGAATGAACAAAACAGAAAGGCGTGATAAAGTTTAAAAAAACCTGTTTATGATTTTGCTGAACGTAAAATAACCCTTAAAACAATGTTTGAAGTAGCTACTTTTAAAGTCAGTTAGATAAACCTTGTTTATCTGGTTGGATTTATGAATATCGTTTTTTTAACTTACACGTTAACACGTACTCGAAAAGGTCAAGAAAAATATCATGAGCAAACCGACATACCCAAGAACAATACATTCGACCGCATGAAGGCATTTTATGAAGGCAACAAAGTTTTTGGAACTAGCAAGAGTACAAAGATCTCTGATAAAAGCTATGTATTTCAGGCCCTACAGATAATCTACAGAAATGCTCTACATTAACTCGGGAATACTGACAGTTAGAAAACTCTGTTCACTCAGTTCTGAAACTACACAGATATTTATAATACGACCCCACAAAACTCAGCAAGAGAAGAAAAGAGAAAGTAGCACCTGGAACAACTGTTCACTCAAAATTTGCATCACGGTAATCTAATGCACAAGTTTCGCGTCTATATGACACTATCAATAGAACGAACAACATATGTCTATATCAATAGAACGAACAACATATACCCGATGTTGTACCATAAATGTAAACTCATCCTAAATTAATGGCTATTGACGCTTAGCTATGAGGAAGGTGAGATACTTTTAGAGGTTGTAAGAAATAACACATCCACGCACATATACACACACACTAAGTAACTAAGCTTAAAATTATCTTACCTACTACCTATTACTAAATTTAATAATTTGTACTTACTTTATTAATCTTAAATATTTTGATATCTATATTAGAAAGAGCGAGGTCAGTGTTTCACACTGATTAAGAAAAAGAAATAAACATATATATATATTTAATACGATTAACTTGTCTGTTTTAAAAGAAACATATTGCTGAGGATTAAACTACTCTGAGACTACAACTAACTTTTTATGAACCTTTAAATTCAACTTACTGCTTATGGCTGTTTCATGCGAGTCAGATTGGAGCAACCAATCTTATATTGTAAAAACACAGCTACATAGTCAAAAAAAAATAAACCACATCTTCTTTGTAAAAAACCAATGGATGGAGGGGATGTGAAAACGGAAGGTCCTCTTTAAGGTAGATCTATATCCAGTGGACTTCTGCAGGTTGTTGTTGTTGATTATGATGAATGGTAAATTTTATATTTCTGTACTGCTTGTATTTACGCCCAACGGATCAAAACAGGGGCAACAGATTTTGTCAGACAGCTTTCAGGATTAAATGCGCGTGATATAATTTCAAACCATTAGTGTGATTCTGGCTTACCTCGAATCCTCGTCAATTACGAGTAGTATTGACAGCGATCAGCCATTGTTGATTAGGATCGATCCATCTCACGTCCCTTATTGGAAGCTAGTGTTTACCTCTCATCATCACAAAGCAATTTGTATAGAGTAATCGGTCGAGTAAATTCGCCGATTCTTCTAATAGATTAGATTAATTACGCTTTTTGCAGAGCAATGCCAGTTGATGAAAATCTTATAAAACTTTGTGAATTTATTATTTAATTTACGTCCACGTGAGATGGATCGATAAGTTATTTTAACATTTAAAAACGAAAAACAAACACACTCACGACTGTTCCTAGTGATGGACAACCTCAGATTCATACTCATTGATACCAAGTAGGAGCTTTGGCACAAACCCATGTATTGCCAGGAGGCATGTGTATGATGGCATTTAAGGTTAAGTAAAATGTCTGCTGGTGTATATTTTAGTTTTTTTATGTGTCCTATACTTATAAAAATTTAATATATACTTCTTCGCTTGGGATCGATTGATTGCTTTGCAAAAAGGCACAAAGTAAACTCTATCAGTGAACTGTACCTGAATAAGTTGTGACAGGCTTTTACATACCTGTTACTTAGTTGACATTTGTCCGCCCACACACGTACCCCGAGTGAAAGGTTTCGAACTCCTATAAAAGTCGAGTGCACAAAAGATTTTAAAGAGGAAAGTAAAAGGTTTTTGTTTACCATTTTTGGAATGATATATATATAAGAAATATGTTTTTTTTTGTATTTTCGAGGATATGAATAGTTAAACAGTAATACGAATTTATAATATCCAAAAAAATCAACCTCGGTAGGACTCCAACCAAATAAACATTGAAAAAGTAAAGCGATTATTTATTTGTTTATTTAAATTTTAACCAGGTAGGTAACGACCTTGTGGCTTAGTTGGAAAAGCCCCCACGTACCAAGCGGTCGTGGGTACGAGCCCATGGACGTAAAATGTTGGGGGATTATAAATTCTTATGATTTACTTTAAGTATGAGTTAACACTTTTAAAACCAAATAACCATATTGTTAAAACGGGAATTTTCACGTACCGCACTATCGGTGAAGGCACCGACTAAGTTTCGACTCATTCCGAGAGTCTTCATCAGAGTGAGTGATCGCGACGCATCGCGTCGTGCACTACGCGACGCGGAGGGAAAAAGTCGGTGTTAGTGTGGGACGTGAAAATTCCCGTTTTTACAATATGAATAGTATTTTATTATTTTTTATTATTAGGTATTAATAATGAAAATCATTTATTGTAAGGGTTAAGCTCGCCTCTGTGCAAGTCCTGTATGTAAGACGTTTTGTCTGTATTCTCCGTGTGTACAATAAAGAATATAATATTACTTTTTAATGTTTTATATGGGGCTGCCCATTTTATGGGCAAAAGCCTCCTCCGACCATATCCAATGTTCTATTTGCTGAGCGAATTAAGCGAGCCCACCCAGCACCCGCCACATAACCAATAGACCAACCAAAGAACCCAACCATTGCGTAAAAGAAATGTTCCATAATAACATAACAACATAAAAACATTTTAATCAGTAACACAAACTTGTCCGTCCATGATTGACCATCCAATAAAAGCTATATTTCTATGAAAGTAATCAACTCCTATAGTCCGTGTGGGTAGACAATTCCATCAGTAATACGTGATGGGTCAGACTGGACGCAATTCTAATACGTACCTACGGCAATATTGAATTAAGGTATGACTTTCGGTTTCGCCCCAGGTAGATTGTTCTCTAACGTTCAATCGGGTAGAGAACGAGCGATAAAAACCTTGATATTAATTTTATACTCCGAATAAAAAATATAGTGCTTCTACAACTATAAAATTAAAACAACTTGAGAAGAAAACAATATTTTTTTATTATTCTTAATACTCAATGTAGGTCACATTGGAAACATCAAGTTAATATAGATACGTGCAATCTAAAGCATTGAAAATGTAACTAATGCAGTACTTCAATGAAACAACGAAACAAACACGCTCACAACTGTATTCCCCATTATGGACATCCTCAGATACATACTTAGTGCGTAGGTAGATCTTTAATGAAATCAATTTATCCTCATTTCTCTTTCCTGCTCCATCATCAGACCCTGATCACTAATCTACCTCTATATATAACCTATTCATTAAGACCATTCCAATGAGCCCAAACACGATACTTTTGCTGTAACTTGGTGAGGAGTTGGGTATCCTGCTGAGACCAGAAAACGCTGCAGCATTAGCAGGTTACCATGTTATTGTTAATATCATTGAAAACACATGATACTTTATTTCGAATCGATCAGACCAGTAGAAGTAACTCACATCACTTCAACAACTAGAAAAGAGCCTATGATCTTCACACGGCTAAATAGATTTTCTTGAATCATAGCTAAGAACACACTCGATCAAGACACCCTTTACAAAAAAAAAACGAATACAAAATCGTTTAGGAGCTACGATGCTGCAGACAGATACACAGACACACAGACACACATACACAGATACACATACACACAGATACACAGACACACATACACACAGACACACCGAAACACAGACACACAGATACACAGACACACAGATACACAGATAAACAGATACACAGACATACAGATACACAGACACACAAATACACAGACACACAGATACACAGACGTTAAACGCATGTTAAACTTATAACACCCATCATTTTGCGTCAAGGGTTAATTAAGTTACTCGTATTCATTACGTTCACTCGCTGTCAGTCTAGAGGTATATTGTATCCATTCCAAAAACAATTACTGCAACAATTACTACAAATGGAACTGAATTGTATCGCCGTATCTCGTATCTAAGCACAATGCAATTATGTCGTATCGCGACAGAACAGCCAGCAACATAAGTCGGCTGTTTGACCTTTACCATGTATCCATACATGGTCAAGGCTAAGTTGACTATGAAAAAAATGAAAATTGATTGATTAACTATCTTACTTAACTAGCTTTGATTAACTTTTAACGGCATTAAAAACATATAAATGCGAACCAGCATCCAGATGAATAAACATCTAACTCACAACCGTAAACGTACTTGTAACTTATCTTAAGGATCCGGCGAACGCATATCGCAACTTCAATTCGAGGAGCGTCCAAAACTACCGCTATCTCTTTTTGGCTGATGCAGGCCCGCCTGTGATTGCGCGACAAAATTTGTTATAAATTTGGTAGTGTTCCGTAATACCAAAAATGATGACTGAAAACGTGTTGTATTTTTCACATCGTGTTGTTATTCTGTAACTAGATAGCTATGTACCTAATCAAACAATACGTAAGATATTGTTGTTTTTAATATGAAACAAACAAGACGAAAACATGTCTTAAATGACGTAAAAATATTTAAATGCGATTCGTTTACATTTCATTTGAAATAAGTATTTTGAAAAAATATTTATCAAGGTACCTAGATAAATACTATTCCAATACAAATAATAACATAATATGGTGGAAATAAGCTCTAATTACAAATGATTTTGGTATAACGTTTGTATGGGCAATTCATCTTCCGCAGGCCTCTTAACCCTCACGTTGTTTGTAGATCGTACCTACATACAAATTATTTCCGAGCAGGTAACTATTATTCACATTCCTGGGTAAACAAGATTCTCGTTAGGAACCATTCAATGTACAATACAGCTTGTTTGTCATTGCAGGGTTAACAGGTCTTGGAAGATTGCGCCTCTTGTGAAATACTAAAGGCTGGAGCTTATATATACTTTGGAGCTCAAGATAATGCGAAGTGTGCCATGGTAGCGGCCGGCGAGTACCAGATTCGATTCCATTTTATTATTTACACCTTGATTTTAAATGAGCTCGCAACTTGTGACGTGAATGCTAGCTATTTGCAAAACGTGGGCATGTGTCAAATGTAACGTTAGACGTTGCCTCTGCAGTACTTTCATTCGATTGGCACCACACTAAAGCTGAATGAAGGTCATCAAAAAAATAACCAAGCAGAGTTTGTTGATTCTTCTAGGCTTGGTCGCGCGTGAGGAATCGCCGAAACCGTAAATTCACGTTCACATTCAAGTTCACGTAGTTTTTAAGTTGCCTTTTCTATACGATCCTTGTGAATTAATAAAAACCAATTGACTGACTCTGAATACCACTTATTAGGTATCCTCAGTATATCTATGAGACCTTTATCTGTTAAACACCACACTGTCATCGATCCATCCTAAATAAAATAAATAAATAAATAATGCAGGACATTTTTACACAGCATCATCTAGCCCCAAACTAAGCAGATCTTGTACTATGCGAACTACATGACTGATATACTACTTACATATATATTTTTTTGTAAACACATACATATAATACATAGAAAAAAAAATCTATCTTTTAATTATATATATCTTGAGGGCCAACTTCTTACAGCTCCCTTATCAATAGCTGCAAGTCACACGAGCTTTATATATAAAAAAAAAATGCTGGACATTTTTCACATAGCATCATCTAGCCCCAAACTAAGCAGAGCTTGTATTATGGCGACTAAACGACTGATGTATCTATAGTTCTTATATAGGTATTATTATTTTTAAATACATACATATTCATATTGTAAAAACGGGAATTTTCACGTACTGCACTATCGGTGAAGGCACCGACTAAGTTTCGACTCATTCCGAGAGTCTTCATCAGGGTGAGTGGTTGCGACTTTCTCGTTCCGCGTAGTGCAGTACGTGAAAATTCCCGTTTTTACAATATGAATAGTCAAGTTTACGATAGTTTTTGGAATAAAATTACATACATATTATTTATAGAAAACACCCAGACCCGAGACAAATATTTGCAAATCATACAAAATTTGCAAAATTTGTCCCACATCGGCAATTGAACCCGCAACCTTTTGCGCCTCATTAATAATAATAATGTTTTAATAGCTGAAATCTACTAAACAATTCTGTGATTTTATGAAAAAATTATATCAAGATTTTATAAACAAATTCTATTCTTTTATTATTCTATCACTTATTTTCCATAATGTTTTCGTTTACGACTGTACTGAATATAATTAAGTTCGTAAAAAACAAGAAGTGGGCGTGGACGGTCCCTTCTAGGAATGAAAATAATATTAAATCTGTAATGTCTCTATGGAAAAATGGACCTTAATACGTTATAGACCCTCAGGCGGGCCTTCGCCCACTGCGCCACAGAGATCAACCGAAATACCTTTTTAGATAAATCTCCATTCTAGTATACACCAGATCAAGAACCAATAAGCACTAATCTTACAAACCAATTCGCAGTGATGCCCGGCCTTATCGCTAATAGCAAACTCTTTCAGACAATCATTTTTTTATGCAAAGTGTAAGACGCAGTGGCGCAGTGGACATTTTAAATAAACACAAGTTCGCTCCTATCAAACTAAACTTAAACCTAGTCATAACATCCCGTGTTATATCCCACCCAAAAAGTTAATATATCTCATCTTCAAAAGGTATTATGATAAACAGTTTGCACTCTCAACTGGCGTAGATTGATCGTCTTTGGCTTCGGCTCATTGCATATTTATTGGTGCGCCTAACTCGAGCGATGTCGAGAGATCGCGCTATATTGGATTGTGTAATTCAATTTGAGGTTACCGGTCATGAAGTTCTATCGATGCTGGCCTATTTTGGACTTGTGAACATTAATTGACTGCTTATAATAATTTTCACCAATATCATACTAACACAGTATGCGTGCATTATGAGGTATGATATAAAGGTTCAAATATGTAAGTTTATGTATGTAATATGTATATATTTATTATTAGATATAGGTATTAGGTATTATATCAAAATAATGTTTCATTAGTTTTTTTTAATGTTTATTTTTCACACTTTTAGTAAGGCAATAGCACTGTCATTCTTTTAAATAGTTCTCTCCATCCTAAGGTTGTCTGGAAGAAATCGCTTTCAGCGATAAGACCGCACATTGTGCATTTCTTTTTATTATGTTTCAGTGTTTATGCTGTAAATTGGCGCTATGCACAATAAAGAGTTTATCTATCTATCTATGAGGTGGTTCGATTCTGGGGGTTCGATTCCCGCTGGTGGACAAATTTTTGCATGTTCCGCAGATATTTGATCCAGGTCTAGGCGTTGTGGACAGGGTATATACTTATATCAGCTAATCTTTACAAAGAATATTAGATCTAAACAAAGATTAGCTGGAAGAAAATGCTAATTATCATTAAGTTCACCTATGTACTTGTTTTATCTTTTGTATATATATCTATGTATGTGTATAATGAATGTTTATTTATTTATAGTAATTAGATAAATAAATAAATTTATCCGCGTTTAGACGTATTCTAGCTGATGATGATTCAGTTTATACGACATCTGTAGCACAGTGGGCGAAGCTCCGCCTGAGATGCAAAAGGTTGCGGGTTCGATTACGGGACAAATGTTTGTATGATTTGCAAATATTTGTCACGGGTCTGGGTGTTATCTATGTAGGTGTAATATGTATGTATTTACAAAAAAAATGTACATAAAGTAGTACTTATATCAGTCATTTTGGTTCCGATAACACAAGCTCTGCTTACTTTGGGGCTAGATGATGCTGTTTGAAAAATGTTTGATTATTTAGTTCAATTATAATACGGTTGATATACTTACTCTAAACCTAAACGGAAGTTGATGTATGTAGTTAGCCCAAGATAGATCGTCACGGCACTTTTAAGAAGAAGCATACATGTCCAGCAATGGTCATCTACATGCTGATAAGAGTCTCAGCCAGCAATCTAATGCAAATTTATAAAACAAACCAATTGATACCATAGGTTGAAACCCTCTCGTGGTTTCGCTTCGAATATGGAAACAGAATAGCAGGTGCACAAACTCTACGGCGGCAATGGCAAACAAGATAAATTGCAAGCAATACATTCATACCTGGGAAATTCTACCCACAGCTTAAACAAGAAGGTGATACCATTTAAGACTCAAAAGGAGACATTACTTTACACCTTTAAATACTTATGATGAGAACATATCTCAAATCAATATATATCAAACTGTTCCGTTACTGATGGGCGGATCAACGCACAGCCTAAACCATAAGTCCTAGAAGCATGAAACTTGGAGGGTATATTCATCTTATGGTGTAGGGGTGCACTAAGAAAGGAATTTGGAAAATTCTGCCCCAATGGAGGTGAAATGGGCTGAAAACTTTTGTATGAAAAATCATATTACTCGAAATTGATTTTTGATGCACCTATCAATTACCTACCCTACGCGAGTAAAACCGCGGGCATCGGCTAGTTGGAAATATAACTCGAGATACTCTATTATAGAATCTGGCTCATATATTTCCTTATAACAATGTTCCGTTCACAGCCATCTTGAGCACCATGACAAAAAAGTAAGTGTGCAAAGCCGTACACCCTGTCATCAGACGATATAATTAATAATAGGTGAACACATCTTAAAAAAAATTCATTAGATTTTCAGGACAAGCCTACATCCCAGATGTTTACAGAATTCGAAGCTAAAATCTCGCACCGCTTTAATATTTCCTCACATAAACAATGTATAAATCGCACACTGCAATTGAAACAAATTTCGTGTCCATGAACCTGCATTAATTTACACCGGCCTTTGTTCCCTCCATAATTAGAAGGGAGGTCGAATGAAACGGACTCCTCATTAGCAAGCCTCCTGGATTTGTACACACGACTGTTGATAATTACTGGAGATTTAATTTCAGATGTTTTTATTGTTTCTATTTTAGAAGGATTAAGAGCGCTTGTCGACTGAGTCGGATTGGGATCCGTGAAAAAACGGATGGAGGCTGTCCTACATCCGTGGGTTGACCACCTCTGTGGCGCAGTGGGCGAAGGCTTGCCTGATACGCAGAAGGTTGCAAGTTCGATTCCCGCCGCGAAGCCAATGTTTGTATGATCTACAAATATTCATCTCGAGTCTGGGTATTTTATATGTATAATATGTATGTATTTACAAAAAAAAGTATATAAGTAGTATATAAGTCATGTAGTTCCCATAATACAAGCTCTGCTTAGTTTGGGGCTAGATGATGCTGTGTGAAATATGTCCAGCATTATTTATTTATTATTATGTTTCTCTGGACCGAGATACGTGGACTGAATTCGGGTGTCGCTTCTGCACTGTATCCGATCTAAATCCGAAAAAACAGAGTTTTGCTTGTTACATCACAACAGAGTCAGTGTTTATTTATTTATTGAGAGTGTTCAAAAACATCATCGACGAGCTCGGTGGCGCGCAAGGGAGTCGCCAGCTGTGTCGCAAGAGATGCGGGACAAATGTTTGCATGTTCTGCAGATATTTGTTCGTGTTCAAGAATGGAGTCAGGAAAGTGTATGTTAAAAAAGGGCACTTATGAATCTTCTGATATGGATGACAATTTAGAAGTTTACATAAAATTATTACTAATCACACTTACAAAAAATAAACTAAGAGAAAATGTATAAAAGTAATATATCAGCCATGTAGTTCCTATAACACATACTCTGCTTAATTTGGGGCAAGATGACGCTGTGTGAAATTTTTTAGCATTATTTATGTATATATTTATATCTCAGCCTTCGTAAATAGATCTGAGATGTTCAACTAATGGTACCTAATACGTGGCTATTTCAAAACGTATTTTTTTCCGATTGGGATTGGTTGCAGTGTGTAAGTGCTCTGTTCCTGAAATGAGTCACGCAGGATTAAACGAGAGGAGGGTTTGAGAATCAGCTAAATTAAATCGAGCTTATTTTTATAAATTTAGCTATCTATAAACACAAAGTTTTTGTCCTATACAAAGCCGAAGTGATATAGTTTATTTTGTAGTTCGTTTTTTCGATTTAGTTGACTCAAATAAATCATACACAGAAAAACTAACGGTGAGTGAGACCAGGTTGTTCAATTGCCCTTGGCAAGGTAAGTAACTGGTATCTAACGTTATTTGCCTTTACTGTGCATCTAATAATATGAATATTAGTTTCTCATTAACACATTAGAATGCATCAACAAGTAATTCTATTGCCAATAAAAAGTAAGTGTCACCAAAAAGTTTAGTACCTACTCGTATAAGCAGGCTTATACTATTTTCACCGGTCATTAATTCGGTCAACAACAGAAAAGTTACATACATTACAATTGATTCAGTAGCAGAATAGGACAGATCTAATACAACCAGTTATAAAAATTAAACCACTTGCTAAGAGGCAGTATAGATCTCTTCAGATCAAACATTGGTTTGATTGAAAATTTAGGCTTTAAATGGATGACGTGCAGACTAGAATAAACTATGGCGGCCTAAAGAAGACACTTATTACCAAACAGTAGATACATTGATAATGCCCGCAACTTTGTCCGTATTGAGTGTATCCACACAAATGTCATGTTCCTGCTACATCGACCACTTCACCTGTCGAAATCTTACTTCGTTTTGAATTTTTTAGCGTGCATTTACGTTTTACGAGGAAGGTACTCTCGAAATATAGGACTTCTGTTCGTCGATTAAATGAATAAATGAGTCAGTAATGCAACGATTTTATAAATTTCAGATGACATAGATTCGTCCTGCCCTATTACTCACCAAAATCTCAGTGTCCATTCTGCTTGTAAAAGCCACATTACTGTGATACAGTCGTAAAGTCGTTTACGCGTTATGAGATCACTGAAGATGAACGTTGAATATTAATTTTATGTGCCGTATAAATGTATATTTTGTTTGCAATGTCCTGTGTCCCATTTCTCGAATGATTTTACGTCTTTCTAAAATGGTAGGTTGTAAAAATGACAGTAGAATGCATAATAACTACGAAATTTCCCAGGATCCCACAAGGTACCACCTCCCTGGACCCTGCCTCTGCTCACAACATAGCCAGTTTACTACTTTTCCACCTCAGAACCTCAGCAATGCAGAGAAATAAATAATAAAAACTCATGCTCGACGATAACATGTAAATAATAGGCATAAAGAATTCTACGATAAGTTGGCTCGGCCAAATCCTCTGTTGGTAGTGTGTATACGGCTATTTCGTGTGGTTGACGGTAAGTCCAAAACCTGATAAGATTTTAACAAGAAAAAAAAACTATGCAAGTAGAACAGTAATTTGTCGTTTCAAAACAGTGATTGTGCGTCGCTTTACTAAGAAAAATCCTAAAAAAACGGACACTTCTTAAACTTGCTATTTTTTTTTGCCTTCAACAGGGTAAAAAACATCAAGTCACAACAGTTTTCTCCCTTTGTACGTGGATTCTTACGACATCACAGCAGTTTTTTCAATCCGCCCATAGACCAGCCACTCAAAGCTCATTGTTGTGTGGAGACAAGTGGATGCAACAGGCCAAAGGGTACTTTATTCCGTGTACTGCTCTCAGGAAAGTGTTAAGTGGCGTGTAAGAATGGCAGGGCAAAGCTTTTCTAGAGTACCATCAGAACATTCATTTCAGAAACAAAGGAAAGTTTTTAGTATATTATTACGACTATCAATATATATAAAACGGTTCCGTTACTGATTGGCGGATCAACGCACAGCCTAAAAGCATGAAACTTGGAGGGAATATTTCCCTTATGGTGTGCACTAAGAAATAAATTTGGAAAATTACACTCCTAATAGGGTGAAAAGGTTTTTCTTTGTATGAAAAATCATATTACTCGAAATTGATATTTGATGCACCTATCAATTACCTACCCCACGCGAATAAAACCGCGGGCATCAGCTAGTACCACATACTTTACTATTCTCCTGCTGACATTTTGTTGACCGCTTAGAAGTCCTTACATCCTGCTACGTCCTCATGAACACCGTCGTGGCCAAGGATGAGAGATATCATCTTCATGGATACTGAATGCAACTTTGTCTGGAGAGCGACTCGGACTCGGCCTCCCCTCCACAGCTAGTTTATTTTATAAAGGAAACATTGATAGGGCGATAAAACGTTGTAACAGTATAAAGTTTTACAAAGTAATATTGTATTAGATTACGCATCCATAGCCCATAATCCTTTTATAACTCAGGTACCATCGCTTAACAATGAATAATCGTGATTCCTGTGTACGGATAAATCTTAAACAGCCATTGGCCTGCTTCACAAAAATGACGTTAAACTTAATTGCTCGTAGGGCGAAAATTCCGATAATTGGCTAGCAACTTTAACTGTTGAAAGCATCTGCGGCAGTTCTACTCGTCGAGCCAGCAGAGCCACTTACGGGTTTAATGCATTCTTTTATGTTGATTGATGGTGTCCCGACTGTCCGGCGTAAATCCAGTTTTCCGATTTTCCATTTGTCTTTGTCGGATAATGTAGGGCGCTGGAAGTTCGCGTTAAAAAAGCTTGCTATTCTCGCCTTTGAAATGGGTTTGATTGAGTTTTGTTTTACAACACAATGACACAGCTTAAAAATGGTTTTTCGTTTGTTTTATTCCTTTACTCAATCATAACAATCTCTTATTCGCTCACTTTATACAAGACTCCCGTCATTTCTAATACGTACTTAAAATAAACGTGTATGACGGAAATAAAAAAGTAAGGAAAACGATACATTCGGTAGCGAACTTCAACGTTGAGGGAACTGCAAAGAAACATTACAAGCCCCTACAAGATTTTAATACTGACATTCTTATCCTAAATAATTTATGGTAATTTAAGATCTTGGTTGTATATATTTTTTTATCTTTACCAAGCCATATTTATTGGTTGACCTTTTCATCCTGACAAAGTTTCCTTGTGGAATTTTAATTATTTATCATTATAATAATAACTCGACTAGATCTACCAATGTCAGGGTATCAATGCGAAAAGACGTTCAGGAAATTTAATTACGCCTGGCAAGTCATTTCTAATAAAAGGTAACGTTTACTTTGAACCGAGGAGTTCGGGCAACTTTGAGAACTTTCAGAAGAATTTTAGAACAGCGTTTACAAACCTCAGTTTCATAATCACTCGCTAACTCTAATCCTGTCCTTTTCTAAGATGAAATACAGGATAGAAGCATACAACTTTTAGCACGTTTTTTTTTTTTTTAATGGATGGATTGTTCACAATTTTGAACATGCCACCCTCGGGAGGTGGAAAAAATTAATCTGTACGCTTAATACCTAATTTAACCATTTTAGCAACTTTTGAATCAGGTTTTGCTAAAATATAGTTACATATACATACCTACTTGAAATATATGAAACAAAGGGTTAATGTTTAGAAAAGTTTTGAAAATGTCACACCGAAGAAGTAAAAATATCAATAAAATTATGATTACAATAAATTTAAGCTTTGGGAATGAGCTTGCACAGAACAGTCAAAATTTTATATAAAAAGCAATACTGCTTATGGTATAAACTGCTTAAATTATTAACTCATTTAAATTATGAACTCCGGACTTATCTTGAGTTTTTCAACTTCTAGGATTTTGATGTCAGGTCACATTCAACCGCATTATTAAGTAGTATATTAAGTTTTCGTACATACGTACGAAAACTTTCTAAATTGTTTAACCCCAAACGACGTATTGCGTCCCAGATCAATTAAATTCGGTGCAGATTACGATAGTTAAAACTTGGAACGTAGATACGCAATTTCGTTATGTGAAAATGATAACGAAGGATCGTGTCTGGCGGCGAGGACTGAGATTCGAGACCAAAATAGATTTTACTTTGCGATCTCATTGAATGTGGGGTTGGGAACATAAATGCCGAATTCGGCATACTACGCCTTTGAGACTGAATTTCCAGACGTGAACACACGCAATACTAAAAACAATGTAAAACTCGAAGACCAAAGGAGCATTTAAGTTTGAGAATTTTGTCATAGGAGTTTCTATGACACATATTTGGAATTTTCTTAAACAAGCTTCACCAAATGGGTAAATCTAAGGTTATCTAATCCAATTTAATCGGTAAACCAACGCAACAGCGCATACAAAATGCACAACTCGATAAATCAAGTCCAAAACTATCGAAACAAAACAAAACTTCGAGACAAGATTGGCGCGGTAACCGGGAACTCACAGATTGCTGACAGGTGACAGCTATTGGCCAGATGATTGATACCGGGATTGCCAGGTATCCGGGGATGCCATCTCATGATATATTCCGCTATTTCTATATGAACATTCTTGGATGTAAGTCAGTCTGTGTGTCGAATTTTAGTAGAATATTAATAGAACAGAAAATATGAATAAAATTGTGTTGTATTGGCCTTGTGGGCTATACCCGAAATCCGACCTGAAGGTCCTGGATTCGAACTCGCTGAGGCAACAATAGATTTTTACATTTGAAAATATATTCGCATTAGCACGTGACCAAAACGGTGAAGGAAAACATTGTGACACAAAAGGCATGCCCTAGAACCTTAGATTCGAAGCATGTGCTTATAGGTTTACTGTTCCAATAAGCGGCGATATGCACAGGCGTGTTCGTTTTAGTTATGAATAAAATGTTCGGATAAAATAATATACCTATAGGAAAAACAGCGCAGTGTCACTAGATTTAGTAGGTAACCATATTTTGGTAAATGTAAATTGGGTTGGAAAGACATATTATACTCAACATCTCAGCAGTAAGTTTATTCAATTTCAAATCCAACTCTATGGTTTGTGGTTCAAAACGAGGTATAGAGACGGAGCCCGCAGAATATTACAGTTAGGTTAAGAGGACAGAAAATGGGGTGGTACGCTATGCGAGGGTTTTCATAGTCTGAATTTTCAAATTGGCACGCTTTAAATGGAATATTACCAAAGCCTAAGCGAGATTAAATCAGATCTTAGGGCGGGGGAAATTTCCGTAGAATGTGAAAGGTGTGGAGCTAATGATTTCAAATTGTCTGCTGTATTCAGAAAGAAACATTTTTTCACTTATTTATACAAAAATACAAATTTTATTTTTACTTTTAAACATGACTCGATCTAAGAACAATTATGTTTTAAAGTGTAAAACGTTTTATAATTAAAAAAACAAAATATGTGTTACGAAAACACGTGTTTAGTGATCAAAAATAGAACAAACTCTAAATAGGATAGTAATCCTTAATTACAATCTGAATTTTATTTTTACTTTTATACATGACTCGATCTAAGAATATGCTTAAAAGTGTAAAACGTTCTATAAAAAATATATTTTACGAAAACACGTTATAAGTGATTTAAACAAACTCTTAATAGGATAGTAATCCTGAATTACAATCTGCTGACGCGATTGAGACCAATATCAAAGAGGTTTGATAAATCACGTCGACTAAATTTATTTTTAAGAGAATGGAAATTAAATTCACTTACAACAAAAGCAATATACTTCAGCTAGTCTTGCGAAAGAGTTGATCTGATATTGACGAAGCAAATCGTTGACAGTTCGTGCCCGCCAGGTTGCATCATTCTCGCGTATCTCAAATTTTTGCAATTTCATTTTATCGTCTCTTCCGTTTCTGTAGAATATTTCACATTTTCAATTCTCTCGAACTTTTCTGGAATTGGCATGAAAATCAATTGCACGTAGATACTTTTAAAACTTATAGGAATTAATAATCAGCTTGTAAAAAACATCTTCAAAGTTGGTAGCGCCTATTAAGTGGAAACCTATCAAAGCTTTTTGCACCAAGGTTGAGTTGCCGCTACACAGTAATATCAATTTACATTCTAAAGACTTGGATGAAACACTACTGCTTGTGAAATTGATTAAATTATATTGAAAAATTTAATCAATTTCAATTCAATTTCATCAGTTTTATCACAGACCAGTACTGGACTGGTCTGTGGTTTTATTAATACCGGTGAATCGATGGTGGGAACAGTACCATCCTTATATATTTCACCATCCATTTCTTATACAAAGTACCTACTATTTCTAAGAAATGAATGTACTGAGTTAATGTTTAGTAGAAAGAAAATGAAGAATAAAACATGGCGTGTTCACTACATTATAACTTATTCATCATAATTTGAGATTAGATCAGGATGTTTTAACCAATTTTTTTTTATGTTTTTAAACTGCAGACGGGTTCATCAAATTAAATGGTGGAGCTAAAAGAAATTGTGAATGTGAAAAGATTTACCTCAGGACTGCATGCTGCGATGAGCAATTCAGTCTTACAATAAAGACTTAAACAAACGCTTTTTTACTCAGCAACCTTAATATTCCAAGTTTAATTTGCGGAAAATCTAGTAATTTCTAAAAAAATTAGGAGGTATGTTCTTCTGTATGTATTTTTTTAAGTCCTTTGTATCTATTTTTGAATCTCTCCCTGATCTTAAACTCACTCATGATAAAAAGATCACCAATGACCTTGTAATGTAAGGTTTTTATAAATTAGGGCTAGGTAGGTAGTAAAATGTCAAGTCAAATTGTAATAGTGTGATTCGTAATTGAGATCATTGAGAAATGTACTTACCTTGATGAGCTTTCCGATATACGGACATTGGGATATCGATGTCTATCGACTAATTTGCTAAGTAACATTTTATAATTGATACCCAGGTCGTAAGCAAGGTGGTTAATATTTAGGATGTATAGTACCTACACTCTCTAACAAGTTCCTACATTTATGAAACTCATCTATTCAAAGAGTGAGGTGTGAACCACACAAGGTAAGATGTCGGTAAATTTTCTTTTTTCCTTTCACTACCTGTGTGTCTAGAAGATAACGATAATAGGACACAAGTAATAGCTATTACTTTTCGGTACGTTTGGAAAATTACTAGCCCCTTATGAGTCACCAGCATGAGATTTCGAGGATTACAATTCTATACCCAGGTTAGAAAAAAGAAAGGCTAAAAGAAAAAGAAAGGCTTCCCTAAAAGAAAGGCTTAGCAGAAAATAAAAGTATTTAAGTCAAACACAGGATACAAAACATATTTGTTATATGTTTTGTACAAATACATATATAACAAATATGTTACTTATTTTAACAAAACATATATTTCGATGGTTTTGTTAAACTATAGAATAGAAATGAATTAAATGATGCCCCAGACATATCATTAACCTAGTACATCAGCTTTACTTTGTTGTACAAAGCCACGAGCTAACGCTATCATAAACGCTTTGTTTAGCTTATTATAAAAGACAACCCTTTGTTATTTTAAGGAAGGTAGAAAGAAAGGTAGTTGACATTATTATTTTAGTAGGTGAGGCCTACGGGTTCTTCAGCTTTGTCCCACCAAGGCGTCTCACTGGTGTAGCTCTGGACACTGACCTCTTTGACTCCACTTTCTCATCATCAAGATTCTAAGCTTTATTCTGAATTGAAGCTTGGCTAAAAGGATTCCTGAAGCGTTTCTGAGAGCGCAAGATATTACCTTACTAACTATGATGTTAAGGAATTGAAGAGAGTGTCATATTTTGCTAGAGGCTATGTAATCCACATATAGTGTTGTCCCAGCTCACATCATAGTTCAACATCAAGTTAATAGCGCTTTCTAAAAGAACGGCTTTGCCTACAAGTTAAAATACATGGAGCAACAAAATCTACATCACATATTTCAAGTGCGTAATGGTAGGTATCGCCTCTCTTAGCACGATAAAAGATGGGGTAACGTGATAAGAGCCAATTTTGTGAAAATATGCATGATTAAAACTGGACCCAAAACCCGACACAAAAAATATTCTCTTGAAAGTCCATTCAATTTCAAATCAAGCGGAAAATCCTACTGTCCATAATACCGTCCGGAAAATAAATAGTATACACAGAACCCTTGCAAAACCTACAATATTGGTTCACCATCAAGTAGAACTGGTTGTAAGGGGCCTAAGTTCAGCTTAACGTATCCTTAATAGATTATGTTCAGTACCGCTAAATTAATGGGGATTAACTTTAACTCATATTAGAAGGAAGATGACCGTTTGGTACAAATAAACCGTCAAAATTACGAAAGTTATGTCTTTGTGAAAAATAAGGTTCAACATATGAGACGAGGTAGAAAGAAAATTTGCGTCCTTTTAAAAATTTACAGAAAGAATAAATTTGTAAAAACGAGAGGCCGCCGCGTCCATACTAATTTGCTAAAATTTACGAACAAAAAACATTTGCTTCAATATTTTTTCATTATAATTTCATAACGTTGAAACGAAATATTAAACTGCATGGTAAGTTGTAATATATTTAACTAAATAATGTTCAGAGAAATTATAATATGTCCTTTTTGACGAAAAAACGCATTTAAAATAACCACACAGTTATCTGGAAGTGTAAACAATTGATTATTCTGAATGGGAACGGGAAAATCCCGGAATTTAAAGTTAAGTCTTGTCGAAATCGAGGACGCATCAATTGTCTTTGGAAGCGGTTGAATCGTTTATAAAACATGTGCGGGAATTTCCATTTCAATCCCTGGGACAGCCTCTGAAATACTGGGTATGAAAATATAACTAGTGATGGAAGAGAATCCAATACTTGGTTGGGATCACAGTTTTGCATTCTCTTTTCAACTGAATAGTTTCAATTCAATTCAATTCAATATATTTTATTCCATTAAGGTTCAATTATTGTACACTTGAAAAAGTCATTTAACTTTTTTAAGATGGTGAGATTATTATTATTTATGAAATACATTATAGGTAAATAATACATTCTAGAGAAGAAAAAAAACCAAACGAGTATGATTACATACAAAAGTCATCAGCTAGGCAAAGCTTCGTCAATATCATAATATGATTTAGACATAAAAAACACCTTATTTTAGAATTAAATTCCTTAAAATCTAAATATCTTACGTCCAAAGGCAATTTATTTAAAAAAATATGCTTATGCATAAAAAGCTGTCATCAACTTTAGAAAGTCTATGCTATGTTTGCTGAATAGGGGGTGTTAAAATTGTAAACGGCGTACGTTTCGTACAAGCTAAGGCCGATTTTCATACATATAGTCACAAGATTTATTTATTTATTTTAGCACACAAAACAGAACACAATCAGATTAAAATACATTAAAATTCAAGAAATGTTTTGAGGTAGATGGCATTCTAAAACTAAAGTTAGTGCAAATAAGTTGATGCTTACATTGTGAGTTAGATAAAAATAAATAAACTTCAACCCTTAAAAAAAATATCGAAGTAAAGGATAATACTTCTACTTAAAAACAAGAATTTGATTTCTAAGCACTCTCTTTACAAAGTGTGGCTAAAACATTTTTTGTTTTTATTTAGGCAGTTTATTGTTTAAAACATCAATTGATTCACCATTTTTAACCAATAAATCATTGTATAAGCGACACATTTTGACAACGGGATTAAAATATGACGTACTATTCTAGTGTTTTGACTCAGTAACACGAATCCAGCAGCGCTTGGTTGAACAAAACACGTTTTAATCGATTCCAGTGTCCGGTTTTTAGTTTCTTGGGTTGGAAGCCGTAATTGGAATAGTTGGAATCCGTAAAAACAGTTTGGTATCAAAGTGACTTGTGGATGAATCCAAAATCAAAATTGAACTCTAAGCGAAAGCGTTGTGCCGTACCACTTTGTAGCAAGTAAAATTTGCATAATACTCAACTCTCAAGAGTCAGGAACATCGAGAAGTATATTTCGAGAAAAAACAAGAAGTGTATTTTTGTTAATATATAACTAATTGATAAAAACTACCAATTTATTATTGATGCAAATGTCAAAAAGTTTTTCAAAAGTAATTTATGTTATGTAATTCTTTTTTAGGGTTCCGTACCTCAAAAGGAAAAAATTGAACCCTTATAGGATCATTTCGTTGTCCGTCCGTCTGTCTGTCTGTATATATGCATATCTATCGTTCCTCAGGAACGCGTGGGATCAATTTGAAATAAATATCAAATCTACGGTCTCTTGGAGCTTCCCTTCTAAGTCAACGCAAAAAAAACTACGACCATTTATATTTTGACATATTTTGATACTGGCATATAAATCAAAACCTATAGGGTACTTTCCATTGATTTAGACTCATGAACTTTGGTAAGAAGCAAGATCTTATCGTACAAGTTAAGGAAAAAGTCAGAAAATAGTTAATAGTTGTATATTATATGAAAAAATATGATGTGATTACAAACTTAAACTTGGAGTTGGATAATTGACCGCGACGTATATCGGCGATGTATGGGCGAACATTTTGTCAACTACAAAATTAAGTTTATATTTTAATCCGACTTATATCTTCGTTAGAGCAATGTTTAGTGCTTGCTTGTACGGAAGCCTCGTTGCGCGAGTCAGACTCGCACCTGTCCGGTTTTTTGTATTCAGAATAACCATCTCTGATTTCTGAGAGTTGGATATTTTGTGGAAAGGACGTTCTGCAAACTGGACGTTTTGCGACTGCTGGGCATTTTGCGAATTGAACATTCCGCGACTAAATGGATTCCACGAGCTCTCGCATGCCATAACAGCCTGGAGCATCCCTACAACATTCGATCCGACCTCGTTAAATAGATCGACTGAGATTTTCACGTCAACGGTCGCCACGGGTCGAATTGCATTCCCTTGTTAGTGCAAATTTTGTATTTCAAATTAATTTCCTGTTTCCTTTTGCCATCATTAGGGGAATGCAATAAAAAGTTTAACAAGAATAATAGCGTTGCATATTTGCCTCTGTATCAATAATTATTAACGTAGAAAAAAAGTATAGCTAAGAATGTGTCCATTAAGACGTTTTTACTGCTTTTAAAAGAAAATACACTTTGATCGAATGTTCTTATATAATTTTCTTTTTTACTTCTCACAATTATAATTTTAGTCGCATCTTTATCGCACATTATGTCAGAGATACAGAGTCATCATAGCGAAATAAGCAAGACTTGGGCAGAAATATTATTCCGGGTATTTCCAACACTATCATTGTAGGGAGCTTATCATGACGCTCTTTTCTATTAAAAGCTTTCATGCCCTCTTCGGACTAACACCATTTTTGATCTTAGCTTTAAATTTTTACTTGCAGTCGTTTGAGCTCCCCAAAACGTGTACTGTGATACGGTCGTTCCAGGTAGTTATCACTGTATCCAAAGTTTCCCGCTCGCATCCACTGCATAACTTAATTTTGCATAAATTACAGAAACCACGTTTTCGTACCAACTGCATCCACAAGAACTAGCTAAGTACCTACAGTCAACTGCAGCAACAACTCGCGACGATGTCCTTATTTGTTACAACTTGCAGATATACGAGCGAGATAGACGTCACTAGTTCTGTAAAAGTTCTGAAACACAAATACGATTGACTTTCAAACTACAGCCAAAACATTCCAATCTTGTCATGCAGGTAGCCGAGAAACCACGCTTGCTCGCACGCACCGTTTACATTTAGTTTCTCATTCTCCGACTAATCTTTGATGGCGGGGTAACCAACTAGATAACGTATTCCAGATATCGGGAATCGAACCCGGACCGCTTACGTCTCAGCCAGCTACTCGCCCACCGCGCCACTGGGCCAATGCAGTTGTTATCTGACTGTACCTAAAAACCTTCGGATGCAAGGGGGAGTAAAATATTATTAATTTTTAAATACAAAAATAATTATTAATACAAAAATATTTCAGATGCGAGTAATAAACATATTATGAAGGTTTTTTTCAAGATGGAATACTTGGATGCGTTTCGGAACAAATCCTTTGATATTGATGTACTTAATAAACTTTTAAAACGCCTAAATAAAAAATAACTGTAAAATTTAGGCTATCAAACAATCACAGATTCTGGGTAGCTGAATTAGGTATACTTACGTTTGTGTGAATGGTAACGACACGATGGTATCGCCACAGATATTATAATCCTATACTACTAGTAATAATAATCCTAATAATATTATAAACGCGAAAGTTTGTGAGGATGGATGTTTGTTCCTCTTTCACGCAAAAACTACTGAACAGATTTTGATGAAATTTTACAGTAATATAGCTTATACATCAGAATAACACATAGGCTACTTTTTATTTGGGTCGACGCGAGCGAAGCCGTAGGCAGAAGCTAGTATCTTTATATATAATATAGCCTATGCTAAAATATTATGACATGATAAAGGTGAATTCTTTGGTTTACTTAGCTCGCGAAATTACGAACAAAATTGTCGGCATTCCATGTACTCAAGCCGCGCCGGATTCTTTAACTTTGAGAGGTTGTCATTTCGCTGTTTTGTTACTTTGGGTATCCTACCTACCTTAGTAACTACTCGCTTAGCTGTGGTTTTGTTACATAGTAACTGTTGTGCGGCTGTGGCTCCGTAACTTGAAGTTATTATCTTTGGTGCTCGCTTTGATGCAAGGAATGTTTTCAAGTGTCTTCCTCCTAACCTCCGAGCGGAATTTAAAAGCCTAACTAATATATACTAAAATATTTTAAATTTATTTGTTACTTACAAAGTAGATTACCTATCTGCTTTAAGGTATTACTTACCTTACCCACCTGCCTACCTTGCAGGTAGAGAAAGAAAAGACAGTAGGTAGGTACCGGACTGTAGGTAGGTATCTACCTGTATAGCCAAAGTAAAAAAGTGGTTCGCGGATAAAATTAGGCTAACACTACTGCCATCTGTTAGTGTCAGTACAAACTAAAAGGCAAGAATTAACTAACCTAAGTCTGAACGTTGCCTGTTCAGTACCGCTTATTACTACACCAAGGTACCGGACTGTAGGTAGGTATCTACCTGTATAGCCAAAGTAAAAAAGTGCCAAAGTGAAAGTATATACAGGTGTACATACTACCTAGGTTTCAAGATAGTTGCCTAGGTAGGTACTTGTAATGAGTTTGGTTAGGTTCGCGGATAAAATTAGGCTAACACTACTGCCATCTGTTAGTGTCAGTACAAACTAAAAGGCAAGAATTAACTAACCTAAGTCTGAACGTTGCCTGTTCAGTACCGCTTATTACTACACCAAAGTGCGACATAGTCCAAAACAAACATACTAGATGGCGCTGTAAAGTAATTCGATAAAACAGACACCCATGATAAAAATTGAAAGAACCGGGTTACTCAGTAAATGAATATTTTTGAAGTAAAAGATCACTGACCTGAATATCATCGTTGATCATCAAACTCGCCTCCCAGAAATCCTCAATGTTCTCAGGATAATCACACTCCTTGGTGGGGTCCGGACTCAGGCATGTTTCCCTCATTTTAAACACAAAAATGAGCCCTCCGTCCACTTCATCAGGCCTCCAAGCACCACACATGGTTGCCACAGTTCTTGTTTTAACATTATCACCACTGATTTTAATTTTTTTCACTGGTAAATGTTCTATGTTTAGATCACTTTTATTTTTCACACTCTCACCAGCCATGTTTAAAAAGTTTTTGATATAAAACCTACTTGAAGTGGATCTATTGATGAAGAAACTTATTGGTGAATTTATAAGGTTTTGAAGGATTTTTATCATCTAAGCTCCAGCTATGCTGTTTTTAAAAAGATACCTAGGTAGCTTAAAATTTACGAACTTATCAATAGTAACTTATTAAACCTATTAACACTAATTTATTAAACGACTCAAAAAAATAAGATGAAATAGAAAAACAATACACACGTGCTAGGATGAAAAACACTGAATTTCGCGGGCTAAAAGGTGACCTTATGAGTACACCAACGCGAAATTATTAATTTTATCTAAAACACATTATCTGCAAGAAAGGAACAACTTCAAAACAAAACGCCGCGAACCGGAGGGAGGTTATGTTTGCGTTTCAGAAACCTCAGGTGTTGCCAAGTCAATGAAACAAGAATTGGCCAAACAAACCGTTTTAAAAGGTGCTAGAATGTTTATCGTAGGTATCTACACTATAAAATAAGGATGGCGCTTGTTTATCAATAACAAGTCAGTAACTTTAAAACGTTGTATCCAGTAGGTAAAGTTGTTAAAGCTTAATTCAATGGCATATTCATTTGATGTTGGTACGAGTAGGTAGTTCTGGTTCTTTAAGCACAAAGAAATTATATTATTTTGCTTCCCAATTTATTTATAACACTGCGTGCTTCTACTAAATAAAGGAAGACGTTTAGCATTATGCCTGCATAGTTCTCCTTAAAAAATATGATTATTATTTCGAATAGTTTAATTAAAAGTACCTGATACTAAATATGTAAATCCATTTTAGTTGTACACATCTATAACTCACGACAACGATTCTTGCATGCATACAAAGAAATCCACGCCTAGTAATGCTTTGGCTGGTGCGAATCCCTGCAAAAATCCATAGAAAATCTTCGTTCAACTTTAATGTAGGTGATAAGGTTCCTATCTAAGAACATGTAATTTATCAAAAGATGAACAAATCAATTAATTGAATTAAATGAGCTGATATAGGCTTACATTATCTTGTAATTTATTAGAATGTGCTAAGATTGTGGCTAAGGTATCAAAATATAACCAGAATTCAAAAATAATATTTTTGGCTAAATAAAGCTTGAATGCTTAATCTGGCCAGATTAAGCAACAAAATAACAAACTTAACGAGCGAACGAAACGTTTGTTACGTTTCGTTCGCTCGTCACGTCTCGTACAACATACGTCAAATTCGAAAATCAGCTGGTCAGTCATCCGTCATCATTGCAGTCTGTCAGCCTACATTGAAAGTTTGAACCTTATGTAAATTCAAAAGTTTTTTTTTCACTAAAATTATTTTTATTGTATCGTAGTGTAATTTAGTTGAGTAATCTAAACTTGGCTCAGACTGAATCTATGAACCTGCTGCCATCTGTGTATTATGAATGGAACTAATCTTGTGTGGTTCAAACGTTGCTGAGATCCTAAAATAGATGGCGCTATGCAACCTACAGTGGCTCTCAAAAATTAAAAAATAATTGGTATCTCAAATAATAGGTATTACCTCTGTTTGGGTTGATTTTATGGTTTGCTTTATGGTATAGTTATACCTATCAGGAAACTACCCAATGCATTTATAAATTCAGACGTCTCCAGTCTGTCGCGCACCAACGACACCTCAATGAATTTTTGATATCTCACCAGCATCAACAGTTTGAATTAAAGTTAAAGTCGATAGGGTTTAGGTATTCATTGAAATTACAATGATCACATAGAAACGTCAACTTACACACCACGTAAATTTAAAATTTGAATGTTAATTTATCCTTCATTCAGCTTTAGTGTTTGAGAGTGAATAATCATTGATCGTAGAAAGTGGAAAGCCGTGGTTTCTGCCTACCTACACAGATTTTGCCTTGGGAAAAAAAAGCCGTGAGTTTATGTAGATAGGTAGTTATATAGGTAAAGTCTGTATGAAAAAACTATGTAGGTAAGTGTTGTAGCTATGCAACTAGGTACAATGTCAAAGTCAATAGGTTTTTATTCATTGAAATCACAAGGATCATAATTCATAAGATACTTAAATATCAGCTTAAAAACTAAGTAGATTTAAAATTTGTAGGTATTCGGTATGTAAATTCACGGCGATTTCTTGCGCGCGACCAAACCTAGAAGAATCAGGCAGCAAACTACGTACCTACGCCTGGTTTTTGATGATTCCTATTTTTTTTGTTGATGCACTGCAGAATCAAATCCCAATAGGTACCCCTGGGTGTTGATGATAAGAATAGGCAGTACTTAGTACACATGTAACGAGCCCTGTAACAGGGTCTAGACAAATACCACTTTCTGTTGACGTTAACGCCTGCGGAAAGATTGAATTGTATGGGAATGACATTAGCTGCGGAAATGTCACGTGACAGCTGCCAAGTTTTACCTTGACAAATTTACGTTAGCGTGAAAGGAAAAGAAAGCGTGAGGTATTTAGTTGTCTAGCACCCCAGAGGTCTAGACAAATACCACTTTCTGTTGACGTTAACGCCTGCGGAAAGATTGAATTGTATGGGAATGACATTAGCTGCGGAAATGTCACGTGACAGCTGCCAAGTTTTACCTTTACAAATTTGCGTTAGTGTGAAAGGAAAGGTAAGCATTAGGTATTTGTCTAGCAACCCTAGTCCTATAATTTATCTATATATTATACCGATCACATGCGGTGCGTCGGAAAAAATCTACCTACTTAGACTGTTATTAATTATCTGAATTCCTAAATACAGGTCGGATAGGTACTTTTGTAGGTCTACTTACCTACTTATTTCAAAGCTACTTATTCAAAAAGTCGGTCTTCGGGGGCAAGAAATAGCAAACAATTATGCACGTCCTCTGGTGTGGAAGCAATTCCAGAGGACGAAATCTATCTTAATTATTAAGTAATACCCCTTATTTTAAGCTTACTAACGCTTTTGGATGATGATGACTCAATGAAAAACTTTATTAATATTATTTATCTTTATTCACTTAAATCTCAGGCTTGCCTGGAACCTTTGCAGGCATTAGTGGAGCTGAAACTAATGCTAACAGGCCTTTTTGAAAAATACATTGTTTTAGATAAAAAAAAAGGTAATCATGTTGATGGAAACTGATAGAAACTATTGGAAAATTGGTAATAATGAACGAGGCTATTTCAGGAGTACCTATATGCTTATGGAATGGTTGCTGGGTTATGTAGGATAAATAAATAATAATAATAAACATACTACGTTGGTGTGAACAGCTAAAGGGTGTCGAGAGGTGTGCTGCAGCTTCACGCTACTCCCGTGCTTTATGCCTATATCACTTCCATCCTTGCGGGTGGAGGCGCAAGAGCGGAACCTATGCTGGGTTCCGCTCTTGCGCTTCCAATCGCGACGCAGCCCCGGGGAGTAATGGGGCTCCACGGTATTATTATTAAGTACATAGTCACTGGTAACTCTACAATAATCTCCTAAATGGTGTCCGGTACTTCTGTAAGCTATCAAGCAAATGCTCAACGACGATGATAAATGATGTCGTCTATCCTGGCGAGGGTAAGATGTTTTGGACTGTGCGTGTGGCCATGAGCTTTTACTTTACCACTGTTTTATTGCTATCATAGCATAGTTTTTTAGTAGATTTAAGAATCTAATAGTGTTATGTGATCTTCAGTTATGCCGTTTGCCATGGTGTGAATAAATGGTTATCTATCTATCTATATTTCAAAGTTAAGTGAAGGTACGCCGATTCCTTAATGATAATTAATTATAAGAAATACCCAACTCTCTTATAGCATATTTATATATGGTTGTGTAAATAGGGTTCACTTTAGCTTGATGCCTATCTCCGTGAAATGAAAGACCGACCGTACGTATGTGTGATTTATTTGAGACTGGTTAGAACAAAAATCGTAACAAGGATCGATGCGAAAGTAGGTATCATTTGCATACGAGTTTAAATAATAGAAAGGGACATGCCAATATATTTAACCCGCAGCGAGAACCGAACCGGGAGAATTTGTCCTTTTTCAAGGGCAGTAAAATCAAGATATTTCATAAATGTTCAGGAATGACCTGTATAAATGAAGTGCTATATCTATCTATACAGGTCATCTCCGAACATTCATATTTTCTATATAAAGAAAGCAAAATAAGTGTTTTGTCACCTTACCAGAAACATATAAAACAATAGCTTTATCATGGTATAGGTATAATTTTGCTGTCTTCACTCGCTCAGTCATCCGCCAAGTTAGTGGCTGCTACCAGCGCACATGATACTAAAGCTTGTGGACATAGTTGGTATCTAAGCGTTGGTTGTATCATTAGGTATTTGTCATGGTCAATTCTTGTGCGTGAGACACTGTGCAGGCCGTGTTTTTTCATCAGGAGATTCTGCTAATAACAACAGACACGCTTACGCCTGAAACACCATAACAGACATCCTCCGATCTATACTCGGTACGTAGATCTGTGAGGTGCCTAAGGTCAGCAGAATACCAGCGCTAAGTAGGTATCCTACCTACCTAGCATAAATATGCGGGGCTCCGCATATTTATGTTTTTTGGCGCGGCATTGAACTGTCTAGATGGATCAGAAATGTGTGTGGGGCATTTCAGTTTAATTCTAATAAGTCATTACTCTCATAAGCCTCTCTTTATCCGTGCCACTCCTCACGATCCTGTGCCAGCCTCAAACCGGCAACGCTTACGATGTCGTCTACCCATACTACCGCTGGACGGCGACAATTTCTGTAGCCGGTCCTTGGACGCCATTCAGTTAGTACCATTGAGATGAAGAACGCAATTGGATTGGATGTTTGTTACTTTTATAATGACCTCGATTCTGTAGTACACTAACTAAATTAAATTTAAACTGTCTCTTTTACTGATAGTGTACGCAAAGCAAGAATTTTACTGCTGTGTGCTGCTGTCAAATCAGTTTACGTACCGCTTTTCTTCGTGTTTATAGTCAGCATGTTTTGATATTACGACTAAATTTGTATGGAAAACTTAAATCTGACTAATTTGACAGCACTAAAATTGTAGCTATCTCTTTCTTGCTTGCAGTATCAGTAAAAGAGAGCGACAGTTTAAATTTAGTTTAGTTAGTGTACTACAGAATCGAGGCCAATATTCGTAAATACTGAACAGATTTGGATGAAATGAGTAATATAAATCTCGACTTGGAATAGGACTTCTCTTTCAGGTGCTACGCGAGCAAAACCATGGATAAAAACTAGTGCTAAACATTTTTTTTTCATCAACCTATCCCTTATGTAACAGAGCTAATTCACCGACGCGCCGGCCTGCAACCTTCGTCTAAAAAACAATTGCAGATGACCAGAATACTGGAGCGAATTTTCCTTATGGTTTTAATTAAGCTCTCCGCGCACTAGGGTATGTATACCTTCCGCCATTTTTGCAGTTCCACACCGCTCGTGCAGATTGATTAAAAGTCTATGGTCCATGCTTTATAGCTTGTTTCCATTGTCATAATGCACCTTCTGATTACAAACGAGGATTACATTGTATCATTGTTTGCAGACTATAATAATATAGTCTGCAAACAAAATCAGTGATGTGGAAATTTGATCACGCTATACGTAGCACGGTCGTAGCAAGTGCTACGGAGCTAAGTATTAATTTAACTTAACGTTTTATAAAGTAACGATTAGTAGATTTTTTCGCCTTTTTTAAATTGAAACACAATAATAAATATTTATGTCTTCAACATATTGCTACATTAGTTCAATTTGTACTTTTTTTTTGTTTGTACTTTTGTACTTTCTTTCTTATTTTGCATTAACTATGCAAAACTTTACTTTCAGCAGATATAAGACGTACAATGTGTCCTAAAAATATCCATCCGAGGCCGTGAAACGTTACATTAATTTTTTTGGCTGCTATCTTACAAACAAACTATTGAAACGCCCGTGACTTCATTTCTGCGTTGAGTTTTTTCCATCAGCACATTATAAACCTGCTGGACCTATTGAAATTCAGAAACTTATTTCTTTTACATCTGAAGAAACATACGCACTTACCTTAGTGCGTATGTTTCTTTATCTAGGCTGATTGTCAGTCAGTCATGCAATGTTGTTATAAAATATTATGTTTAATTACATTTTCTTTGATTTCAACACACTGCTGAGACACTGTATTCTCTATGTGTATGCTGCCTATCCCGATCCTATGCTAATCTAATTACGTTCAATCCAAGGTCTTAATGTCAATGCTTAGAAAAATAAAATCGTACAGCACTACAATGGACACAAACTAAACCCATGTAAGTACTAAACCGTCTAATTTACGGGCGAGGTGCGCGCCCGGACCGATAGTTACGCCGGACGCTAATTTGGATAGACACCGGCCTTTCGGACCGCGGTTGTGGGTATGATCGTAGCTAGGGTTCATTCAAAGGGGGCAAGATTACAACCAAAAATACTGGCGAACAAAGTAAGCCGAGCAAATTCAAAAAGAGTATATCTGTTGTTTTACACAGAGCAGGAAAAAGCTGATGCCTACAAAAGATAGCTTATCATGACGCTCTTTTTATAAAAAGCACGTCAAAACACCAACCAAGAAAGAAGAATCAACCAACGCGAGTTTTATAAAATTATAATCCTTAAAATTGAACCTGATATAGATTTAGCTCTCTGCATTTATTTTCAGTTTCAATTCGGGTTTGCATAGTTTGCATAGAAACTCATACTCAATTGGGTATAGAAAGCCTATAAATTATAAATATCCTTTATTGAATTTAATCATCAGTTTAAGAACTTGTAATCTAAAAGATTTCAAGTTCGTTTTTAACGATGGCGTCACGTGCTATGTCCGTCACGTCCTTGAGTAGTGTATTTTTAATACCTAGTGTCAATTTTATTTTCATATAATTATCTTTTTAGAAACCTATCAGATTGACAAGTCGAGCAAACCTAAACCACTTGAGCCTGAGAAAGGCATACAGCTCCACCCTTGCTTGGACCATGCTTAGCATGATTTCCTGTGACCGCAGTGCGCGAAGGGTTAACTTAATTAGGATTGTCAATGTTTGAGCGCTGAAAATGACCACGGGTTATTATTGGCGGGTCATTTTAGAAAACTTTAAAATTGATTAAAGAGATTAAAGATTTTTAAGTCTTTATCGTCAGCGTCACTTGGTCAACAACAGTTGTAGCCAAACTGGTAAGTTTTTCTTCGTTCTGACGTTTTTTATGAAAAAAGTAATATTCAAAAAGTAATTTTTCTACCTCTAGTAAACATTATGAAAATAAAGTGATGCTCTTGAAACCTCCTTGGTGCGTCGGGTATCAGCTAGGTGCAGGCAGTCCAAGATCTCTAGTATTCAACATACCAACTTGTAGTTTGACAGAATGATATTCGTATGGGGATAATGCTCGCGGGATCTGTGGTGATATAATATCTGTGGAATAGCTATGGAAGGCGGGAATTTTTCAAGATGAGAATAACACTGGAAGATTGTTCGATCTGTATCCTAAAAAATATTGAAGCGTTATAATTACTATCTACTTGATGTACTCGTACTGACCTATTCTTTATTGTAGAGAATCCATACAAAAAATAGGAAACATTAATGCACAAAGGCAAGCTCTTGTTAGGGTTACTAACAAGAGTTTTCCAGTACACCTTTGCCTAACCTACCTTAACTGAAAAAGAAATACAAAACGTACATCTAGTTAGGATGACATTGTGATGAGCACAACATACGAATTAATAACATCCTCCTGTTTTGTTGGTGAGGTAAGTACCTAGAGTCTTATAACTCAAAACACAACACCTGCCAGAAAAGTAATCTCATACATTTTTCTCATATAAACCCGTACAATAGCAGATTACTTTCCGTATAGGAATAATATTACCATAAAACGTCTCCTGCTAACAGATACCTAAACACATCGTACCGATTTGTTGGAAGATTAAACTTGGACCATTATATTTACATACATTTGGACCCAGTGGGATTGCCTCCATAAATACATAGAAAACCACGCCATAGGTTGTGTTTTTTCAATTTGTTGCCAATTGCGTTTTGTGTCTCTTAATAAGTTTATTGTTTATTAACAACAGCCTAAAACATAAAACGTAAACTTATCTAAACAAAAAGTGGAGAAACTTAGACTTAGAATTTACTAAATAATACATTTTTTTATGCCAAGACCACTGACGTTTCTATTTGATCCTTGGTATTCAATTAATAAAATCTTTTTGACTTTGACAGGCGGCATTCCCGCCATCGCAGGATGGCCAAAGAAATCCTGTGAGCGAGAAAAGAGCTAGCACTCTTGTAACCAGTGGCGTCGACCAAATGGAGTAATAAAAGGTAAGGCAAATAAGTGAATAAAATAGAAAATTCGTGGCTTTTTAATTCGAGAATAAAACCAAAAAACCGTTTGACCAAAAACTTTAAATAGTCACAATATACGTCTTCAGAAGTCAACGTCAATATTATTAATTGAAATCACAAGCTGATATTTAAAATATCCAAACGAAGTCGCAAAACACTAAGTTGCTGAGTACTTGCCCCTTTTGGGTTTGTATACATATTCTAGGACACCCTGTAGAAACAACAGCTTATCCATCACCTAAGTACTATTTTTTTTATGTTTTCAATACAATCTAAAAGTTACTTTGACTCGTTTAAAAGATACAATGGCCTCGATTCTGTAGTTCATTAACTAAACTAAATTTAAACTGTCGCTCTCTTTTACTGATAGTGCAAGCAAGAAAGAGATTGCTACAATTTTAGTGCTGTAAAATCAGTTTACGTGCCGCTTTTCTTTGTGTTTATAGTTAGCATGTTTTGAAATGACGACAAATTTTGTTTGGAAAACTTAAATCTGACTAATTTGACAGCACTAAAATTTCTCTTTTTTGCTTGCACTATCAGTAAAAAAGAGCGACAGTTTAAATTATGTTTAGTTAGTGTACTACAGAATCGAGGCCAATAACTCTTGAAAAACTCAGTCGTCGGTGTTTAATTACCTGTAGCTTAATATTTTATTGTTTATTTTGTTTATCTTATATGTAAAGTATTTTCATTCATTCATTAATTCAAGACAAGACATAGGTATCTACTTAATTAGTTATATGTTATTGAACCCCTTTAAGTAGGTATGTAGTGAATAAATAAAAAAATCTTAATTTTTCCGTTATCGTGAGTGTAAACTGTTTATGATGAAAATAATACTTAGCCATTACAGTAACGAAAGGATATAATCATTGAAATGGACGTACCTACTGCTTGAGTATTCCAACGAAGCTGGCAGATTGACTGGCTAATACATAAAGATGATGTTTCAAAGGGTATTAGAATTGAATATTGCGTATAAAAAGAGGGGGTGGTCCAAGTTGCAGGAGTGTTGGGTACTTATTTATTTGATTATTTGCACTCGATAACAAATATTTAGTAATGTGCGTGCCACCTTTTAGTAGGTATTTAATTTTATTTATACACAAAAGACTACATTGACACTGTATTTTATTCGCGATATCTCGCACAATTCAAATTAGCATAAGTAGGTAGTTAATTAAAACCCACGCAAAAAGACAAACCCTATAAAATAGCTGTACCGTGTAAACTTTTTTGAATAAATTATTAGATCAAACATTCTTTGATGAATATTTTTTATGCTATCAAACCTAATTTATAGGTTGACCTATTTATAGATCGTTTGCAACAGTCTTTTATCAAGCTGTTTCATTTGTATTCTTTGTATTTAATTTTACATAGTTGTATGAATAAATCCTACTTCCTACTACTATTATAAACACGAAAGTTTATGAGGATGGATGTTTCTTAATTTATCACGCAAAAACTACTGAACGGATTTTGATGAAATTTTATAGTCATATAGCTTATACATCAGAATAATACATAGGCTACTTTTTATCCGAGTACCACGCGGGCAAAGCAGTGGGCAGAAGCTAGTTTATTATACCTATAAAAAATAATTAAAGATATATGTACACCCAACACTATATATATAATACATAGTTGGGACCCCACACTAGGATTCCCTATGACGTGGATATCAGGAAACACGAGAATAATTTAAATAAAAATCTAAATTGTTAAATCCAGTTTCCTGTGAATTGCACCACAACGAGAACCCCGGAGCGCTACGAAACTTAAATTCGAAATCTTTGAGATTCAAATCGCCATAAATGATGTTATACCGCCGTCTGCGGACTGTATGATTTCAAAGGAACATCTTTGTGGAAATCCTAATATTAATGTTCTAGCTTCTGCCCTGATTTTGCGCGCCTGGTACTTACCTACGTCCTTACTGCATAAAAAATATTTCATCTATTAAATTTTAAAATTATCTAATATACCTAAGTACCTACTTAGTATGTGTTCTGAACATATAATTGTTTTTTGTTGTTGCTATTTTAAACAAATGGTATTATTATAAACCCATGTAATTCTTATAAAAATACACAATAAAAGTGATTTATCTGTATAACGTTCGACACAACACTGTTGTCTAGAACCCTCAAGAGTCCTCAAGAATTACAGGGGCATTTTGAGAAATAATTATAACAAAATCTCGCGTGCGTTGTAAAGCACACTCGCATTTCATAAAAATAAACACTTAGGTAATGGGGGTCGGCGCCGCAACGCACAGAAAAATAAAAAAAACTTCCTTATTACTTACGACGGGACGGACAGACTAAAGAACCAACAGATTTTCAAGGATACAAATTAATAAATAGTAGTACGTAGTTCGTACAGTGTAGTTCGTATTGAAGATAGAACCTACTGTTTTTCTTGTTGAAGACTGTTAGCAATAACTTTCCATAAAAACTTGTGATCTCTCAGGAATGATGTCTACCAGCAATGTTTTAGAGACAATATTTTGTTCTAAGATTTTAATTTGAATATCACTCTCCAAACCTAACTCTCCAAGTAGCGCTCGTGATGGAAAAAATGAAGAGTAATAGGTAAGCATGGTATGGGCATGTGATGAGGAGGGAAGAATGTCATATTACGAGAAGAATGTTAAATATGAATGTGGATAGAAATAAAGGCAGAGGTAGGCCAAAGAAAAGATGGATGGATAGTGTGAAGAATGATATGGTTAAGAAAGGAGTGAGTACTGAGATGACGGCTGATAGAGGAGAGTGGAAGAAGAAAACATGTTGTGCCGACCCCACGTAATGTGGGATAAGGACAAGAAGATGATGATCACTCTCCAACCTAACGCCGATTTAGCAAGATGAAGTAGCAATATGCAGGCCAAATAGCTTTCAGAGCCGACAATCAATGCAGAATGAGATCATCTTTGTAGAATTATGAAGGTCTACTATGACCAGCAGTAGACTTTGTTTGACTGATGATGAAAAACCCATTATAAAGATTTAGCCAGATGAAATAGCAATATGCAGGCCAAATTGTTCGCAGAGTAGACAAAAAATGCAGAATGAGAACATCTATTGTAGAATTATGAGGGTCTACTATGACCAGTAGTTCACTTCATTTGTCTGATGATGAAAATCCCACTTGATTGGACCACAGAGGAATAAGAACAGGTTTGTTAGTTTTTTTCCGTGTCGTATCGTGTCCGCCCCGTTGTTACACTCAAACCTTTATGTGAAAAAGTAAAGCGAGCGGCGAACGACACCCGTGGGACAGAGAATCGGTTATTTGCTCGTGGATTGTTTTGAATACGGCCCACACCACAGAATAAGTGGTAGGTACATAGGTGCAGGAGTGCGGAATGGATTGGACATGACATGTGATGATTGAAATTGTATTTTTTACTATTTTTGGCTAAGCCGTTTCATCAGCTGGGCACGATGAAGGTAAGCTATGCCTGCGATAAAATATTCAAACCTATTTCAAATAGATTGACGAATCGCAACGTGAGTTAGGAAAACAGCTGAGGGGTTAACTAAAGAGTATCATAATATCTGTGACTAAAGTAACATTGATTATCATTATTAACTTTAACAAAAAAGGCAAGCAATATATGGGATTGATTCTCGTTCGTTATTCTCTTTGGGGGAAGCCTACGTCCCGCAGTAGACTTCTTCAAGCTGATGATGGAAATAAATTTGTTTATTATACGATAATATATATAATAAAATATTTTTTACTAAAAACGGGATATTTACCATGATTTGTGAGTTTCAATGTTTCCCGATATTTCGGCACAGTTGCATGTACCATGATCACGGGAGGAAATAATGGTAAATATCCCGTTTTTTAGTAAAAATTATATATAATAAAGCCCGCCAGGCCGGCGAGCATGATTTGTCGATGGTAATTTCGATTACACTCCAGAACTTACAAACAATTTTTCGTCAAATGATTATAAAATACTTATATAATTATAGCACAGCATACATGCCACCGGTAACTTATCGATTAACAATAATAATAGAGGTCTAATTTTCGTATCTTCATTATGAAATTAGCTATATATTTATTGAAAAGTCAACAAAATCTACAAAAACAGTGGGTCAGCCGTGTTTTAATTTTTTTTAATGTGATATCAAGTTTGTAACTTATAATCATAATTATATAATATTCATTAGGTTAATGTTCAACAAAATTTAAGCTTCAAAATATGTTTAAAAACTTTATATAATCAGTTTTAGTTGTTGAAGATGTCGTAGGCTCGTTGACAAATCGTTAAGTCACATCGCTTAGGAAATCACCAAATGTTTTCTAGTCCATAGTTTTCTACATCTTTACAACACGCAATCGGGCATCTTATACGCCAGCCATATTTAATTCATGGCCTGAACCACCACGCACTAACCTTGCTTACATACAGCGTACCCTGCTTTACTCTGTTTACACATGATACGACACATGGAATATTGTTCATTGCCCCTGTTTTAATCTAAAGTCTAAAACAGTTATATTAAGTTTAAAAATACTAAAATCCATAAAATCACTACGATTAGCACTAACTAATCTAGTTCTCTCTAGTTCGAGACTTGATCTAAGATGGGAAAGCTGTGGTTTTGCATCCCGGCGTATGACCAATGACGCCGATTCTCTAGTACCTAAACTTAGTTTAAACTGTCGCTGTGTTTTACTGATAGTGCGCGCAAGAAAGAGATGGCAATAACTTTACTCTTGTCAAATTAGTTTACATGTCGCTCTTTTTCGTGTTTATAGTCAGCATGTTTTTTAATCAATACTAAACTTGTATGGAAAACTTAAATCGGCCTTATCTGACGGCTTTCGAATTGTTGCTATTTCTTTCTTTTGTATCTGTTTGTAAAAGAGTGCGATAGATAAAACTAGCTCCAGCTTACGGGTTCGCCCGCGTGGTAACCGGGATAAAAAGCACATGTGTTATTCTGATGTATAAGCTATATTACTGTAAAGTTTCCTCACAAATTTTCGCGTTTATTATAGTATTAGGATTAAGTTTAGTTGGTGTATAAGAGAATGTTACTGTAGAATAATACAACAGAAACAAACAATTAAACTAAATAATATATTCGATGACCTTCGTGGCGCAGTGGGCAAAGGCTCGCCTGAGACGCAGAAGGTTGCGGGTTCGTAGCCTAAGGACGCTTGCTGAGATATCAAGATGATAGAACAAATGTTTGCATGTTCTGCAGATATTTGTGCACCACGTGTTCTTGTGGAACCATAGTTCCTCGTAGTTCCTGAAACACATGACACAGGGAATATGAGGTCAGAACTATGTCACATACATCTGTTGTTTGTACATTTATTCATACAACTATTTACAAGTAGGTATATACAAAAAATACAGATGAAACAGCTAGCCACCTAAAGACCGTTACAAACGATCTATAGATAGCTCAACTGATCCAGATCACTACCAGACGGAAGCGTTCCCAAAATACTGGACACTTAATTAATTAATTAAAAAATTATTAATAATTTTAATAATTTAATTAATAATATTACTAATTTATTTAATAGATAGATAGATAGATAGATAAAACATTTATTCGTTGCTACAGACACACACCAATATACATTTAATTGTCAGTAAGTTTGTGAATGATTTTGTATTTGTGTTGCGAGTAGCGTTCATACATTTAAAAGAGAAGAATCAAACTGATAAAAACAACTGACGGCAGCTTTATTTTAGGCATACGAAGTGCTTGGGAATACCTGCTATTTGCTTTTGTAATAAAAACTGTTTAAACTTTATTTTAAAAGTATACTTATTTTTAACATTGCGTATATTTAATTAATAATAATTCTGTTGTTTTAATTATATATTTCTGTGGCGTGGCTTACAAAACTAACCATCGTAGGTTTACAACACAGTTTCATCCACTCCGACTATCGAATGAACCAGCATAGGTTATTACAGGAGTCCGGAGTAATTACAGCAGCAATGTGTAATTGCTGTGCTCGCGAGTCGCGTCCTGATTACCGCTTCCCGGGGATTTGTTATGATCGGGCTGATTGCTGCATCCCGAGGTTCCTTCCTCATTAGGTGCCCGTGACGTCAGCTGCTGAAATAACTGGAATAAAATGAATTCAGTCACAAGTAAGATGGTATGAAATCCACATAGGAATTGAGGATCCCATGTGAAGCATAAACCTTTTTTTTATCTGAACCAACCTCATCTTTGATATCGGATAGTTAAAGAGGTAATGTTTAATTTTACATAACAATTGCCTTCTGCTGGTAGCCCTTTTGATACAGGTAAGAAACATTCTAATTTCCTAGTAGTGTGATATTAATAAATAAATAAAGAATGCTGGACATTTTCACACAGAACCATCTAGCCCCAAACTAAGCAGAGCTTGTGTAATGGAAACTACATGACTGATATACTACTGATATACATACATATTATACATATAAAACAGTCAGATCCGAGACAAATATTTGTACATCATACATAAATAATATTAAATTGGTGTATATTTAATTTGGATTCTAGAAAAGCACGTATTGACTAAGATTTAATTTTTCCAGTAAAACCGATTTACCACCTACGTATAAATTTATAATTCTGTGATCACCTTTAATTAACCTGCATTCACCTAGGAAAGAGAGTATCGTTGAATTCTATTTATTAATATTAGATACCTAAAAGATATATACCTGTATATAATGTCCATTATATATATTCGTTCACCGCCTTGACTTGTAATCTCTAAGCGGGTTCTACTCCTTTGTCGAAAAATTGAAATTAGTGTTGACCGTTTTATTCAGCCGTAATGTCACGGTCATCAATACTTAGAAAACAAAGGCTTTAAGGCCCTTACAGGCACATACCCTTCCACATGTGGCAATAAAGGCTGGAACTAAGAAATTGCTTCCGGTAGATCACTTTATCGGAGCCATTGATTAGCGAAAATCACGAGATAACGGGCCACGCGCACCTGAGAACCAATTCTGTTAAAAACGTCTGACGCTAGGGTTGATACACTGTTTCAAACACGTGTTTTTATTAGACTAGATGACAGTAGTTTTTTAACCTATATCATGCTCCGTTGCTTAAAATGCTGCAACGTGGCGTAACCTTGGCGTATACCTCGGAATATCGCTCTCATCTACTTACTTCATAAATGTGTTTAGTTTGAAGTCTAATGTGCATAAAAGTCTTACTTAATTACTTGTCCAATGACAAAATTGGGTAATGTTAATTACTACATACCAAGTTTAGTATTTAAGGTGAAAGAAATTACGGCTTTAGTGTTAATTAACTGTTATGTAAATATGTTATGTTATATTTTGAATCAGTTTTTTTACGTATGATATGGTTTAACATCGATTGCATCAGTGGTGCAAGTGTCCCTGAAATTTCAAATGTCAATGGCGAAGCAACCGTTTACTCTTTAGTGTAAATAGGTATGGTATTAAAAAAACCGGCTTTTACAGATGTATTTGCCAACCCTGCAAAAATTCCGTACGTTCCCGTACGTTACGATTTTGTACCAATCTCTCGGATTCGTGCAGAGGACATCTGAGCTTGCTGAGCGATGCTGATGAGATGAAGCTTTTATTAAATGAAACCTTTCTGTTCATTTAATCAGGAAATAGAGATTGGGCAATGAGAAAAGATGTTTAGTGTTTCGGGGAAAAGAAATTGAACTAAGTGGAGGATATGTGTTATGTAAGTCAATCGTCTTTTGAATTAACTAGCTGACTATATCAAATACAAGTGAACGTTTCCCAAAATTTTGGAATACGTTCGCCAGAGCGGATAAAATGTTGTCATTTTCTGTTTTTTATTTTCGTGTTTTCGCGCTTTGTACCCCTTGGATACTGAAATGTGGGACAAAGAAAAGTTTTTATAAATGAATCTTTAATATTCTCCAGAGTATGTAATATTAATTAAATTGGTAAGTCAACTACTAAATTCCAACTTTAAACTGCTACGGAAAAGTTGTAAAAATTAAAGAAATTGTAGTTGATTAAGGAGTTACTAAAAAAAACCCGCTATATAAAAAAATACAAAAGTCTTTCAGGTTAAGCAACGCTTCAGCAATGATGTTGCAGATGCCAATATGCGACAGTAGCCGCTTTTTATCAGATATGCCGTTTGCTGTTGACATACAAAACAAATACAGCCCTCTAACACTAGCTTCTGCCCACGATTTCGCCCGCATGGTACCCGGATAAAAAGTAGCCTATACGTTATTCTGATGTAAAGTTTCATCAAAATCCGATTAGTAGTTTTTGCGTGAAAGAGTAACAAACATCCACCCTCACAAACTTCACGTTAATAATAGTAGTAGGGATACAGAGGACACATAGTAATTTCTCAAGGTCTAGGCCCAAAACTAGGTTAACACAAACGATGTGAAAGCAGCAAAATGAGCAGTGTACACGTTCCTACGTCAAAAACTCAAATTAACTGAATTATACTTCGAAGCTCAGCTAACTAGACTGGAATGAGACTACCGAGTCGCTGTTACAACAAATAAGCGTTTTACCCCAAATTGAACTACTCGTACAGCCAGAGTGAGGGCGATTATACGGGAGCTATTGTGTACTGTGTCCCTTCACAGTGCATCAAGGTAAGGTATTTAAGATAAGGTATATAGGAAGGAAACTTCATGTAATGAACAACTGAACTTTGTTTAGTTGTGTTTTTTAGAACACAAATACGACGCTCTGCCGCGGAAAAGCATTTATTTTATACATGGAAGTGCAACTGTCTCTACTAGCACTAAGACTCTGAAAGGCCAGAACCTGGTCAGATCACTGACCTAACGGTGACCAAGAAAGAACCGGTATCAAGACGAAGAAGAAGAAATACAACTGAGCTGTAAATATATAATTACATACATACATAAACTCACGCCTGTTTCCCGGAGGGGTAGGCAGAGACTACGGATTTCCACTTGCTACGATCCTGACATACCTCTTTTGTTTCATTCACTCTCATTACATTCTTCATACATGCTCGCCGGTTTTGGGTACTCTTGACCTGACCTTTCTCCAGAACGTCTCCAATCTGGTCAGAGTATGTTCGCCGAGGTCTACCCTTTCCAATTATCCCATTCACGCTTCCCTTATATACATGTTTCGTCAATCTCCTTTCGTCCATCCTTTCTACATGCCCAAACCATCTTAGCATACCTTTCTCTATTCTTGTCACTATATCTTCTTTCACTTCACAACGCTCTCTCATCATAGTGTTCTTCACTCTATCTCTCAAAGTCAAACCACTCATACTTCTCAAAGCTCTCATTTCATAATTATACTGTAAATAAATGTATATTATGTATATCAGTCATGTAGTTCCCATAACACAAGCTCTGCTTACTTTGGGGCTAGATGATGCTGTGTGAAAAATGTCTAGCATTATTTATTTATTTATACTGTATACGTAGTTCGTAATAGCATATTTTAAGAGCTGCGGGATAGAAGCGTTTACTTCCCTGATACCAGTTATCATTGAAAGCTGCAAAAGGCCAGCAATAAAATATTTATCAACTTATCACCACCCGCTGTCTCACAGCACGCGCACAATACCCTCCCTTATTTCCACCAGCAGCACACAACAAAAACACAGTGTGGCCAGTTTTAAAATTGAGTTCAATTTAGCGGAAACTGTGGCTACACCCTGCAGTGCAAGATGTACGGGGTATTTTTTGGTTGCATTTACTCGCGTTTCGGGGAAACGGTTTATTTCAATTAGGAGAATGGCTCAAGTGGTACTGAAATACAACAATGATGCTGTTGGTAAAGTCTTAGAAATGGAAGCCGTCAAGTGACGATCTTGAACGCTATTTTCAACTTTACGGCAAAGAAATGGCTGACGTCTTCTATGCTTGGACATAGTTACCCAAATAATCCTTTTGATTTCAGTAAACAAAAATAAACTGACCTTAATCTAGCCTTAAGACGGTAGGCTCTAAAGCAAAGTTACCTGTACTGCCACGGTGTTTCTTCTTTCTATTAACGACTTCTCGTATGAACTTGCAAATTCTTGTGAAGATTGGAAAAGTAAGTCACCTATTTAACCGCTGACACTTGCATTCTAGGTTTCAGAAGCAAGCAATCTAGCCGTTAAAAATTTGCTCATCAGGTCAAAATTTTGTAGAGTCATAGAGAAATGCAAAAATTCTATTTTTCGGTGGTATAGCAAATGAAACAGTTCACTTCTTAACTACTAAAAATATAAATTATCGATTTTCTGTCACAAATCCAACAGACCCACCTATTGTAAACAGTAATTCACTTTAACAACATTATAAAACTGGTAATCATTGCTTTCCATTGGATAGGTAATTTGTATCACATTTTAATAACACGTCCTTTCTGTCAAACTTTTGACTACTCCCTATTTTTGTGTGAAAACCAACTTACAAAAAGACACATGAAACTCCCTTGGATCCATACCCTCTTGTAAATATAGTTGAATTTCCAATGTATGTATAAAAAAGGGTAGTTTCTTTAGAAACTTGTTATAAAAACGTGTCAGCTAACGACGTCATTGAGTGATGCCCAAGGGGCACTTTCAGAATTAAAATGATAGAACGCGCTATCGAGTATGGAAATCTTCCAATTTATTATACGATAGGTCATTATTCTATTAGGTAAACAAAACTCAGGGGTTAATAGAGAGTATAATAGAGACATTGTGAGTAATAAGGGTCGGTTTATTATGACATGGGTTTATGAGAGGTTGTTATCGCGACATGTGTGTGTTGATATACTATATTACTGGAAAATTAAAGAATTTAACGAAAAACAGCAGAAGTAGAGTTTCCTGGCATATTAAAATCAGGCTTAAAAAACTGGAATCTAGAAGTCTTTTTCAGGACGCCATTGTATATTCGTTGATTATACACAATCTCTGCTCTCTTATTGCATTGCCACAAATTTTTATTTTAATGTTGTTTTTGACCTACGGCAGAGTATGAATATTTCCAAAAAACCTTCGACATTTCTCTCCACATGCGATACATTTTGCCGACGCATTCTTGACAATACAAACAAAGGACAATTTCACAAAAATATCTAAAAATCATGTTGAATCCGTAATGAGTGAGCTTTTACATGGCACGTGACTGGCACGTAACCTGAGCAAATACCCTTTACCCGGTGCAGTTGCAAGCAAACAGAGAAATTACCCCATTCTGGCATATTTTGATATATTGTCAGTAATAACAGCGGGGTGACCGGCAATTGCCGGTACAGTAAAAAATCGGACGAATATGTTTGCTTATAGGGAAAATTGCCGTTTCAGTTCCGTGAACTTGATGGGAACCAATGGTTTGCGAATGTATATCACACATTCTGAAAAAAATACATGCAATAATTGACGCTTGATAAAACAGATTATCCTACTATAATTATAAACGCGAAAGTTTGTGAGGATGGATGTTTGTTACTTTTTCACGCAAAAATTACTGAACGGATTTTGATGAAACTTTACAGTAATATAGCTTTTTGATCAGAATAACACATGGGCTACTTTTTATCCGGGTACCATGCGGGCTAAGCCATGGGCACAACCTAGTTTTGAGTTTTTTTATTTTTAATAGAGTCAAGCTTATATAAGCTTGGCTCTATTAAAAATGGACTCATCTAGTGAACTCAATGGCACTTATTAAAGCAAAATTAAAGCAACCAATAGAAATGGTTGCAATTCAACGGTTTATCAGGATTTAAGGACCTCTACGGCGCAATAAGCGAAGGCAAAGGTTTCAGGTTCCATTCCCGGATAAATGTTTGAATGATCTGAAAATATTTGCCTCGGATTTGGATGTTTACGAAAAATAAAATACAAGAGTAGTATACCTATCAGTCATGTAGTTCCCATAACACACGCTCAGCTTACTTTGGGGCTAGATGATGCTGTGTCAAAAGATCCAGCATTCGGTTTTATTGTTTCTTATCAAGTTCTTTTAACACAATGCCCTTGTCAATTACATGAGGAACCTTCTAAGTAAGCTTTTTAAAAAGAGATTTGCCGACTGTATAAAATACTAGCTACGCCCCGCGGTTTCACCCGTGTAAGTTTCGATTCCGTGGGAATATCGGCAATCTAATTAAATTTTAGAACACAAAAGCTGCTATTGTGACTTTTCTATGATAGTAAGATATATTCCCTTGCAGACTTTTTTGTAGGCAATAATGAGTACTTTAATCATGTTGTACATCATTTTTATATATCATCAATAGTTTTCTCAGAGCACGCCAAATAATAAATTTTATAGGCAAAATTTTGCTACTTTGGGTTACATTATTACAATAAAAAAAAAAAAAAATAGAGCTCCTTAAGAGATTATAGCCTATGTAACTTCCTGATAATTTAGCTTTCATTTGGTGAAAAAATGGTTAAAATCGGTCCAATAGTTTCGGAGCCTATTCGATACAAACAACAAACAAACAAACAAAAAATCTTTCCTCTTTATAATATTAGTATAGATAGCAATTGAAAACAGTGGTAACGATCATTAAATTTTTAAACGATCATAGTCGTTTCCATAGGTATAATTAATTTGAAAACGGTTGTTTGATAACTCGCACACGGCCGGTTTATGACTTCCGTGCTTATGCTCTTGTTTGCTTGTTTGCGGCAATAAAGCATTGCCAATGGGTTCGCGTACTTTACTTGTTATGAATATTTAAAGGTTAGCTTAATGTACTTTACCTCATCATCATCATCTAGCCCTTCTGCACCCACTGTTGAGTATATGCCTCCTTTTATAGGCTGTACTTTACCTATATGCTCTTATAATTTGCTTATTTAATAAGAGCTTGCTGAGTTTACGAGTTAGTCAACATTCCAAGAAAAATAGATGGATATAGATAAATCAGTTAGTTACAAAGTGGATCATTGTGGTAAGAAATTCGTTATTTTATAATAGAGGGAGTATAAAAAAAACTGACTTTCGACTCATTCCGAGAGTCTTCATCAGGGTGAGTGATCGCGATGCTCTCCCTCCGTGTCGCACTCTCGGAATGAGTTGAAACTTAGTCGGCGCCTACACCGATAGTACTGTACGTGAAAATTCCCTTTTTTACACTACCTATGAATAAATTGTAACTGTATTATTTTATAACACAAATCAGCGTGATCGAAATCACGTTGCAGTGCCTTTACATGACTCGTTATATAGGTCTTAATAATACATTAAATCAAATATTTAATGTATTATTAAGACCTATATAAATCATATACATAGGTATTTTTATGAGAGCAATTATTAAATGAAATAAAATGTATCATTTTATTACAAACGAAAATATGGTAAAACAAGTAGCTTTTGCTGCTGTGTGACTTTAAAACCTACCTATGTTTCCATATTCGAAGTCATATTCAAAGAATTAAAAAAAATATTAAGACAATCAGTTACGCTGCGTCGTTTTACATCTATTGCACTCTTGAATTAATAATAAAAACCGCATGGCAATCGCTTAAGCTGTGTTGACAAAAAAATATATAACAACCCAACTAACAAGTCTGTTTTAACCCCAAAAACCTTATTAGCAACGAAAATGAGACTTTAAAATTACGAAAAATAAGATATAATTATTGCTCTGATTAAATATCAGAGAAATAATTCGATCTGCCGATCCTGTAGAAATAAAACAAAGTAATTATTTTTGAAATCCGATCGTTTTCATTTCGTAAGATTAATATTATCAGTGCCCGATAGGTCAACCTATGATCAGGTACCTAACATGAATCAGTCAGCAAACCATGTACTATGTATCCGGTCAACTAGTCAAAGGGTCACCGCAGGAAAGCCGCTCCAGATCAACTAATTGTCCGTTATTCCACTGATTAAAGCACAGCTTGCCACTAATGAGTGACTCAGTGCTCTATTGGGAGTTTTACATGCTACGACTTTTACAACAGAGGTTCTCGTATCCACAATCGGGTGACGATACTTTGCTAGAAGTTCTCCCGCCCCGATGGACCCATGACATTTTAAAAGTTACGAGTCTGTGGATAAAGGCACCGGTGGCCCAAGATCATTCGTCACTATTTAGGGGGCCTTTGTTCGGCCGTCGTGAGAATAAATGTCTTGTGATAGTATATTAAAGTTAAAAATGCCAACCGCGATGTAGCAAGTTATAAAACGCCCTTTTAATCTGGCGTAAAATACTTTCTCACAGGCAGTCATCTTCTCAATCAACAACCAACAGGGTGCGATTTTTATTGTTTTCTGACCAATTGCTACGGGTTTTTACTTTTTAATTTCCTTCCAAAAATTGGATAATTAATTTTACAGTCTCTTTTATTAAGTTTTATTCTTGTTTTTTCTCTGTTTATGATAGTTTTATGTGGGTTTTAGTGCGAATTGATTGAGCTTTGTGACGGTTGCAATCATAAAATACTGTACATTTGTGTTAATGGTATTTATTAATCTATAGGAGTTTTTATGAACTGAAGAATATTGACTGCACGCTTTTCATGTAAACGTACTTCAAAGCTAGGAACACGAGTTTTGATTGTAGCTTTGGACTAGACCCCAAACATGATTTGTTTGTGCAAATCACAGTTTTTTAGCGGTTTAAACGGTTTCTTTCTTGTTCTTTCTCTTTACAAAGTTTGTATCATGAACATTAATGATATAATATGCCCAAAAAAATAATCGCCTTTGCCCACGCGATAATTGGTATTTATATGCTAAGGTACTTATAAAGATTTTAAACAGTATTTAGTTTAATCCTGTTGAATTTGAAATGAAACTTAACAAAGACAAAAAAAGAGACAGAGTGTTTCGTGAAACAACTACCTACTTATTTATTAATATTTTCAGTAAGGCCCTAGGTATCATAGCATATTTTTTATTTTGCAATTGAAAACTCGTGTTGCTAGGCTTTAAGTAGCGACATACGTTTGAAAAGAGCGTCATAGTGATGGTTTCCTAACAAGCGGTGGCCGTTCAATAGCGGCTGAAATAAAACTCCAAGAACCAACATCACGATTGATAAAACTTTTTACTTTTAGACTCTTTTTAATTCTTTGACTAGTACTCTTTTTTTATAAATGAGTTCACCTCGTTCAATTGACACCACACTAAAGCTGAAAGATCATCAAAAAAATAACCAAGCAGGGTTTGTTGTCTGATTCTTCTATGCTTTATCGCGCGCGAGGAATCGGCGTAAATTCACATTCAAATTTTAAATTCACTTAGTTGTTATGTTGACTTTTCTATATGATTCTTTTGAGTTCAATGAATAAAACCTATTGACTTTGACTTTGAAAAGTGATCAAACATCATCAGTCTAATTACAAGTTAGCAAGAACAAAGGGTGAATGCTCGCCCAACAAAAAACAAACATTGCCCAACTGACAGAACGAGGAGCCCGCATGTCATTATTATCACTTAAAACTGATTATCACGTTAATTATTGTGACGCGTCAGATTGCTTATTAAGAGTGTTCTTGATGATACAATCAAAATTTTCTAATTAATGATGGTTTAAATTTTTTTAAATGTACAGCCATCGTCTTTTGTTGCGAAGGAAGAATTTTATTAACAGCAAGAATAATAGAAAAAAAGTTTGGGAACCTTGTCAGGATTTAATAAAACCAGCTATGTTTACGTGCTGTTTTTTCATTTTTATTTTTGACATGACATAATTATTAAATAAAAATTATATAAGGTAGGTACCTATCAGTTTTCAGGTTTGATTTTGCTGTGCTCGTAATAATGAGTTTCAGATGCTGCCTCAAATCGACAGCAAACCATGAATAATAGTAGGACCGTATACAAAAACCTAAATGAGTACCTAAGTAAATAAATAAATTCATTCATTTTAAATTGATCTACATCCTACATAGTTTATTTTTTATATTTACTATTCATATTCACCTAAATCCAACGTATTCTCAGAAAAAAGGTTATATTTTCCGTTGTTTCTTAAAACAGACAGAGATAACACTATTCTGAGGTAACGCCTCCAAAAGTAGTTTCTGAATGCCCTTAGATTTGTATAGAAAGAACCAGTGGCATGACGAAGAAACAAAGATATTTATAACTCTCTAATCACAGACACACATCCACAATGTGGCTACCATCACGTGCCCATCACTCGTCAAAAACATAAATCATACAACCACCTTCGAATCATAATCTAAACATAGCCACCACCATGAGACAATCCATGATGTTAACGATTTGATAATTACGATCTGTTTGGCCGCGGTGGAGCATCCTGTGTGACATAGATTATTGAGGATAGATGCCAACGCTCATCATAAGCATTCATGAAGTGCCTATATTCTGCCTATGGAAGCGCAGAGGAGAAATAATTAAATCAAACTATTAATTTATTGACTATAAGGATCCTATTACAAATTTATAGTATAAAATTAGATTATTATTATTATTTTTCAATAAGTTTTTTTGAGTTTGACGTTAAAGGTAAATTGTGTACGGTAATTTGTGTTATTTAATCTGTTATGTTATATTTTGAATAATCTGTGTTTAAAAAAAATGTATGTGGATTATGATCTAAAATAAATGAATTAATAATAATAATAAAAGATGACAAATATAATTTCAAGCAGATGAAATTGGTTTGAATGGATGGATGTTATAATGGCATGTTAGTTTCTTTGTAAGTTTTTACGGATATTTATCGCGCTAACCTTTTTATTATTAATTATTAAACATAAAAACTTATAATTATGTTGACTGATCGTCCTAACCGCATGTGTCCTATCTTTCCCTTGCTCTATGAACTGTTACACGCGCAAAGTTGCGTGTGCGCACATGCGGGCGCAACTTATCAGCGATCTGGACAATTGGTAAAAAAGACCCGCCAGTAAAGCCAGCAGTAAATTGCTAAAACGGCTGAGTTTGATTCCGTTTACGATTTTAGTTAAAGATTGCTCTTTTCAGATGCGGGCTGTAGGATTTTTTACTGTTTACAATTTATTAATTAACTTTAACGGTCCAATGGCCCATGTGGCTTCAAGCTTTTAATTTTTTAATTCGAGTATCAAGCTATTTACGAGTTTTTAACGATTATGACACATTTATGTCTAAAAATCACATGACATGGTGTTGAAATTGTCCACGCTACGTATGCTTATAAAGTAAGTAAAAGCGAGTAATAAAAATAATTATTGGCCAGTACTAACACTGAACTGTACTGGAAGCGCTCGGCTTCTAGTATCACTACTTGCAGTTTGCGCCCATGACAACGATTTTGTCTAGGAGAAAATAAGCATCACCTAGCTGATCTAAACGAAAAGTTGAGATATTGTTAGACACGTCATGATCGTGATAGTAATTTAACACAAATATGGCAGCTGCGAGTTTTTTATCTAGCTTTTTTCTTTCAAACACAGAGGTATGTAAAATAAGATGATTTAAAAAAATATTTCGTTTATCATCATCACCATCAGCCTATATTAGTCCACTGCTGGACATAGGCCTCCCCTAATGAGCGCCATAGCGCCCTGTCTTCAGCTTGCCGCATCCAGCATCTGCCTGCAGTCTTTCGCAGATCGTCATCCCACCTGGCCGGAGGGCGTCCTACACTACGTTTGCCGAGTCGCGGTCTCCATTCAAGAACACGTTTACCCCAGCGGTTATCGGGTCTTCGCGAGATATGACCGGCCCACTGCCACTTCAGCTTTCTAATTCGTTGAGTTCATCGATAACTTATTTTCTCTGACCAAATTCTCTTATATCGTTTATAATGTAATACTATTAAACTACAGCTAGATTACCAGTTTTTATAAGTGGTGACCTGGCTTATATCTAGATCAACGCATTAGCCTTGTCGTTCAGCGTGGCAATGCAGCCCGCATTGCCACGCATTTGGGAACGCTTCCGTCAGGTAGTGATCTAGATCAGTTGACCTATCTATAGATTGTTTGCAACGGTTTTCAGATAGCTAACTGTTTCATCCGTATTATTTTCTTTATGTCTACTTTGACATAGTCGTATGAATAAATGAATAATGCTTTTATAACAGACTAGCATCTGCCCATCTGCCCCATCTGGCTTCGCCCACATAGTACCCGGATAAAAAGTAGCCTATGTGTTATTCTGATGTATACCTCTAAGCTATATAACTGTAAACTTTCATCAAAATACGTTTAGTAGTTTTTGCGTGAAAGAGTAACAAAAATCCATCCTCACAAACTTTCACGTTTATAGTAGGCTAACATAATAATTTCTAGGTTTTATTTCCTACGTTCAACAATCCGTTCACCCATGTTTTTCAGATCATTTATGTCTCATTAGTACTTAGTGTGGTAGTGTGCATGAGAACTGACGATCTAGGCTGACGAATGAGACATGTGGTGACATGCACATGAACCAGTTAGTGCTTGTACTTAATTAAATAAATAAATTGTCACGGAAACCACTAATGGGTTGGCAGATGCGCAAAGTTAATGCAGATTTTGTCCAGTTAGAACAATATTAGAACTTTAATGAATGAATAATTGAATGAAAGAATGAATGAAAATACTTTATTGTACACCTTAAGATACAAACAAAAAAACAGTAACAAAGGTACAATGGGCGGTCTTATCGCTTAAAAGCGTTCTCTTCCAGACAAACTTTGGATGGAGAGGATTATAAATGATTTTGAAGTGGCCGGGGGTGTACTTTATAATTTGTGTAAACTACCTTAAATAATATTATCCTTATACTATACTACAGCAGAATATAATTACATATACCTACCTATTTTATATATATGTATATATGAATCATGTACATACTAATACAATACTTACCTATTTAGATAATTATACATACGAACAGCAACTCAGCAATAACAAGATCAAGCGAAAACTATTACTTCTGGGATTGATAGAACATTTTAACACGAGCTTTAAATATGGCTAGAGACGAGGCCTTCCTTACCGATATTGGTAATACGTTCCAGAGGCGTACTGCTTGAGTCGTGAAAGATTTATCACAGAAGCTGCTGGTATGGTGGTATGGTGGCTTGACATATTTAGTCGCAGCCAACTGCCACTTTCAGACCCTGTATACAACTTATTTTCAAAACATCAATCAAAAAAGACAACCCGGTCCAAATAAAATTTAACTGTTTTCGATACCATCTAAGGCCCGGCCACACAGGCCCACGGGCCATACAAATTAGAGACGGGAAAAATTGAATAACCCTCCAGCGGCCACCGATCGGCAATATCAATGACGTTTAACCCTAAACATAATCGAGCCGATTCTAAACTACCTCAGGGACGCCGGGGTCGTATTGTGCCCGCGTGAAATTGCCGAGTATTTTTTGCAATAAAACTGCTCCCTTGCTTTAAAATAGGGGTCCTTCACGCCCTGGGCGGTTAGGTTACGCCACACTAGCGCCCTCTGTTGACGGTTTCCGAGTGATTATGTAAGGGATAATACTTTTTGTAATACCGATAAATATATTTGAATTACGTTACATTTTGTAAATACATTTTGGTTTATCTACTTTTTATTCGGATCATAATAATATAGTTCGGATAGATAATAATTTATATTCAAAGACAAAAAACATCGGTTTTTAAGTGTGCTTTATTGATAAATATAATATTGAAAATGCTACGTGTTTATTCGCAAATCTTGTTTGCTTTTATGGGCAAAACATTCCTATTCGATATAGTATTATAGTCATGTTTGGGGTAGCTAGTCATCTTAGGTTGGCAGTGGATACGTTATCATTAAAGAACTACTTAGTAGAACAAAGAAATCGGTAAAAATACTGATTGCCTCCAATACAGAGACCCATCATGATGGAAAACCTGTATCTGTTGGAATTTAATCTAAATAAGTGCTTTACACCAAACTAGTTTTAAATAGTAAGTATTTTTTATAAATAAAAATAACATAATCTTTCCCTATAATAGTATGCACAAGTCCGTGAAATGCGCTGCTTTTTTCACGTAAAAACTTCAACACCGATTCCCATCACAAAAATTTTTTCGTCCTCAAAAAGCTCCTTTACCCCTAAAACCTTTTCAAAAACAAAGCAGATAATATTTTTGCAACGCCACTTGCAAAAGCATCAAAAATCTTCAAAGCGCAAACTGTAGAGTGAACCAGTTAACCCTTCGCAACCAACGGCATATTTTCCGCCGGTTGGTCCCGCGTGTCGCCAAAACGACCCCATAATTGATAAGTAAAGGAAAAGAAGAGTACCGCCTTATACATATTTATGAGATCCCGAAATTGCTACGGGACCCTGCGAACAGGAGCACTTGCGCCATCGACGTCTCATTATGTTTTTAGGGTTCCTTTTTTATTATCGCTTTGATGTTCGCTTCAAATCGGTGGATTCTATTTAGTTTACATGATTTGAGGGTTAAATGAATTCAATGCAAGAAACTATTGTTTAGCTATAGTTTAATGTTATTTAGAATACGTAGAAATACCGAGACCGAAATTAAAACGTGCCCAGAAGTACTGATTGATGGTGTCTAGACTAATACCACTTTGGCGTTAACGCCTGCGGAAAGATTGAATTGTATGGGAATGAAATTAGCTGTGGAAATGTCACGAGACCGCTGTCAAGTTTTACCTTGACAAATTTGCGGAAGCGTGAAAGGAAAAGTAAGTGTCTAGTCCCCAGAAGTAATAACAAATGGTGACCTATCGGTCTACCTTATTTTAAGAAACAAAACAAGTTTTTTTGCCGCATAAATGTTGAGTTTTTCAACTTTGTCTAAAGGACATAACACATAAGAACAGGCTACTCAATTTCAATAGGAAGATCGCTTACGATCTGGTAGGCTGTATGACCATTTGCCACTAAAAACATTAAAAAAGAATTTTTAATAAATCAAAACAACTGACCGAAAATAATAATATACTACTACTAGCTTCTGCCCCCGGCTTCGCCCGCATGGTACATACCCGAATAAAAAGTAGCCTATCTGTTATTCTGAAGTATAAGCTATATTTCATCAAAATCTGTTCAGTCGTTTTTGCGTGCAAGAGTAACAAACATCCATCCTCACATACTTTCGCGTTTATAATATTACTAGGATTTCTTGCAAAGAAACCATTTCATAGAAAACGTGGTTTGGTATAATTTAGTATATTATTTAGACTATCCCACGTACCTTCCTCGACCACGCTCAACGGCCGTGAGACAGGAACTCAGTTCCCGGTGCTCATGAGGAAGGAACCTCTAAACGGTCAACGAAACGTCAGCAGGTGCATAGTACATGGTAGAGTCGTAATAATATCCCGAAATAAAACCATTTCACTTCAAATATAGGTGTCTCTTCTCTACTTCTCGGGAACAAGTATTCATAATTTCAGTAGACAGACTGCTCCGCTAAGCCCTGCGTACAAGTTTATAAGCACGGGGCGCGATGGTGCAAAAGAACACAATAAACAGCAACTTTACGAGAAAACTCCAACAAACGAGCATTACAACTCTCTTTATGACAATAATCCATTTTTGAGCGTTCCGAGAATTCTTTGCGGTTTTTGTAATGGCGAATAAAAGTGTAGTAAGAGGGTGTTTGTTTTAAACGCTTTTAAGATAAATTATTCTCATAGCACAATGTGTCCCATAATATGCGTTATAAATGAATACATAAATATGTTGACGATATGTTGAAATATGTATGACGACCTCTGTGGTGCAGTGGGCGAAGGCCCGCCTGAGACGCAGAAGGTTGCGGGTTCGATTCCCGCTGCGAGACGAATGTTTGTATGATTTGCAAATGTTTGTCTCGGGTCTGGGTGTTTGTATGTAAAATATGTATGTGTTTAAAAAAAAAGTATATAAGTAGTATATCAGTCATGTAGTTCCCATAATACAAGCTCTGCTTAGTTTGGGGCTAGACGATGTTGTGTGCAAAAGGTCCAGCATTATTTATTTATTTACTGTTTTATGTTTTTAGTATTTAAGTATTTGTGTTAAATATTTCTTATTATGTTTTGTAATAATAATCTTTATTTACTTCATATAGATGTTCGGTCCATGTTTTGGTACTTAAGAAAATTAACTTAGATTAATAAGTACCTGACGGAGTTCTGTCCCCCACACTAGGTCTCTGTGGAGCTTGTACTGTAGGGCCAAAGTGATTCGCTTCGGACTCTCATCCTCATCATAATTTTACTCACAAAAAGTTACCCATCTAAACTGAAGTTAAATAATAAATAACCAAAAAAATAACTAGTTACTATTAGGCATAAGCATAAGTTTTTGCTTGAAAGAGTTATAAACATCTATTCATCCTCAACTCTGTACGCTTCTATAATAATCTTCCGGTAAATGTAACCAAGCTGCCCATTCGAAGATTTAAATCTTATATAAAGAACAATCTAATAAAGAAGGCGTATTACACCATAAATGCCTATATTGAGGATAAAACTGCATGGCCCGATGTCGTCGCTCCGCTCCCTCGTTAGCTTAATTGTCAAATTGCATATCTGTAGTCACATATTTTTTATAAATAGGTTAAGCATTATATTATAAAGCGAATCGTGTGTTGTCTTAAGAACTTTGGTTGATACTTTTTAGACTTTATTCAATTCTTTGAGTAGCACTCTTTTTCTATAAATTAATTCACCTCGTTCGATTGGCACCACACTAAAGATGAATGAAGGATCATCAAAAAAATAACCAAGCAGAGTTTGTTGCCTGATTCTTCTATGCTTGGTCGCGCGCGAGGAACCGGCGTAAATTCACTTTCAAATTTTAAATTCACGTAGTTTTTAAGTTGACTTTTCTATGTGATCCTTGTGATTTTAATGAATAAAAACCTATTGACTTTGACTTTGACCTCACTAACTTTCGCGTTTTTAATAGTAGTAGGATTTATTTATCATATTTTTCACATTAATTATCTAATCCAAGCTATTGTAAGGAAATTTTGTTTAATGTAATGGGCAGAGTAGGTATACAATACCTTGTATATCAATACCTTGTATATAAATACAATATCTGTGACAATATCATTATAGTAGGTATACTTACGATATCCTATAGCCATATAATCTGGGTCACTCTTGAAATATATTCGGGATACAGAAGGGAATACGGGATTTGTAGATGAAACCACGGTGTGCTTATTACAGTAATATGTTTTATTCAAGAATGACATTGTGATATGCGAATATGCCTACCCGCAGTGTTTATCGAGATCTACCCTTATTTATCATACATCACACCCTCGTACTTAATTGAAACTACAGCTTAGGTAAGTAAATTTTATATGAATAGGTACCTAGGTACTATTCTCCGGCATAATATTTTCCGGTATACGCAGACACATAATCTAACAATGTAATAATATAACATTTACTAATCAAATTACTTTTATAATTTTTCTATTAGATCCTAATCACAAATGTGTGCATTGAACTAGCCTGTTTTCAACTAGCTTTCTCTTATAATGAAAAAACAATTAAGAAATACTTATGTATCTAACTAAACTCAGGTAGGTACTAATAAATATTTTAACCCTTTTAATAGATGATCGGATTACCATAACGTTCTACCGGATAACGTATCCGACAGGCTCGGTCTGGTATCATCGGTAGGGAATCTAAGCTCACGCTTGGTACTCTGGATGCAGTGGGACACGCCAATATGCCTACGGAAGAGCGACGTCTTAGCTGATCTATGTGCCTTTTACAAGATGAACCGTCTTCTCTTTCTACTCTGAAATTCCGTTTTCCTAATACCTCTTCCACCTTACCTTTCACCCACTTATCCTTCGGACCATACTCTCTTAACCAAACTATATCCCCCTTGCCTATCTCCCTTAAATTACCTCCTGACCTTTTCACCTGCTGCTGTTGTTTATCTACTACCCTTTCTACTACCCTTTGCCCCGAGCGTAAAAGATCTAATCGCGACCGCAAACTTCTCCTCTGTAACAGCACTGCCGGCGAAACTCCAGTGGTCCCGTGAACCGTATTTCGGTACGCCATTAAATACGCTTGTAACGCCGTATCTAAGTCATACTTATCCCTTACAGCTTTTTTAATGGCTCTTTTGCACAATTTTACTGCTCCTTCAGCCGCGCCATTCGAGGCAGCGTGATAGGGTGGCGTGAATGTATGTCTCACACCATTCACCTCCATGAATTTCCTAACCTCCTCACTTGTAAACGGTGGTCCGTTGTCAGATACCACTTCTCGTGGTAATCCAAAACGAGCAAAAAGCTCCCTCAATACCCTTAGCACCGCCGTTGCCGTCGTACTAGTCATGTGAAATGCCTCGATCCATTTTGATGTAGCGTCTATTAAAACAAAAAATGTTTTTCCTGCAAACGGACCTAAAAAATCCATATGTAAACGGCTCCATGGCTCCGTCGGGTAGGCCCATGGTTGCGGCGGCGCACGCGGCGGCGCTGGTGCCTCTATGGCACACGTGTGGCACTCCTTACATGCCCGCTCTATGTCACTATCTATACCTGGCCACCATACATAACTTCTCGCTATGGACTTCATTTTTACCATTCCCATGTGACCAACATGTAACTCCTGCAGAATTTGTTTTTTGAATGCATCTGGAATAACTATCCTATACCCCCACATGATACAGCCTTCATCTAAATAAAGCTCATTTTTTTTTGTATAATAAGGTTGCAATCCCGAATGTTGGCAATTTGAAGGCCATCCCGATTGCAAATACAGTACTACTTTACATAACAGTGGATCTTTTTTAATTTCTCGGCCCACTTGCTCATGTTTAATTGGTAAAAAATCATTAACATAATTCATATAAGTTACTTCCGAATTAATGTTGTTCCCCGCTTTTCCCGATGGAAGACGGGAGAGAGCATCTGCTCCATTCCTATCCGTCGATACATATTCAATATCATAGTCATAACCAGAAAGTATTACTGCCCACCTTTGCATCCGCGACGCTGCCATTGTTGGAATTCCCATTTTGGGTCCGAAAATCGATACCAAAGGTTTATGATCAGTTTTTAATTTAAATTTCCGACCATATAAATATTGGTGAAATTTTTTTACTCCATAGATTATGGCTAAAGCTTCCCGATCGATCTGCGAATATCCTTGTTCAGCTGCGTTTAAGACCCTTGATGCATACGCAATGGGTCGCTCTGTACCGTCCTCCATCACATGGGATATCACGGCACCAACTCCTACTCCGCTTGCGTCTGTTGTCAAGATAAGCGGCAGATTTGGATTGTAATGGGCCAAAACTTCGCTTGAAGACAGTAGGTCCTTAATTTGCTGAAAAGTTCTCTCACATTCGTCTGACCAAAAAAAACTTGGCCCCTTTTTTAAGCAGAGTATATAGAGGGCATAAAACGGTGCTTATGTTCCTAATAAATTTACCATAGTACATAACCATACCCAAAAAGGCCCGTACCTCAGTAACATTGGTAGGTGATCTAACTTCCCTGATAGCTTCTAGTTTATTCGGATTTGTATGAATCCCGTTTCTATTAATGACATATCCTAAATATGTTACCGAATCAGACAAAAATGAACATTTCTCCGTTTTTATTTTTAACCCATAATATTGCAGTCTTTGTAATACTTTATGTAAAGTTTCCCAATGCTCCCGGTCATTTCTACCACTGATAATAACATCATCTAAGAACACTCCAACCCTAGGGATATCCGAAAACATCTGTTCCAGCTTGCGTTGAAAAATACCGGGACTTGATGATAATCCATAGATCAAGCGTTCATATTTGAAAAGTCCCCGATGAGTATTTATAACGGTATATTTTTGCGACTCTTGATCCAAAACAAACTGAGCATATGCTTGAGATAAATCTATCTTAGTAAATTTTTCACCCCCTCCTAGTTTTGCTAACAAATCCTCCACTTTAGGCAAAGGAAAACGGTCCACCTCCAGGCACTTATTAAGAGTCAATTTAAAATCACCACATACCCGAATAGTACCATCGCTCTTTACCACGGGTACAATTGGCGTGGCCCAATCCGAAGTCTCAACCGGTGTGATGACGCCATCGGCCATCAACTGGTCCAGCGCGCGTTCCACCGGCTCTCGTAGCGCGTACGCCAAGGGGCGCGCGCGCATGTACACTGGCCGGGCACCCTCACGCACATGAAGACTCACTTCCCCACCTGTGTACCGACCGAGTCCCTCGGAGAATACCTCACTGTATCTGGAACTAAGAGATTCTACGGTGAATGGCAAAGTACATTTTACCTCATTACAGTTGACTTCTTTCAAAACCATCCCAAATTCATGTAGCCATCGTCTCCCCACCAAAGGTTTCCGTCCATTGTCAATAACATATAGGTCCAGTGTCTTATGTATTTTATTTTTAAATTCAACGATAGGGGATATCTTTCCTACAGGTCTCACTGTTTCCCCGGTGTAGTAACTCATCACTAGGTTAGGTTTACTCATTAATAGGTGGGAAAACATTTTTTTATACAGTTCCCAGCTAATACATGAAATGAGACATCCAGTATCAGCCTCCATTCTAATAATGCGGTCCTCAATACAAACATCAATTTCTATTGGCCCACACTTTTGATGTACACTATCAAAATTAAATAAATTTACAGTTACCTCGTCACTACTGTTGCCCGTATCCGTCTTTTCCAACACGCGTACCTCGTTGTTGAAGGCTTTTACATTCCATGGCTTTCCGTCCAACCTAGGACACATTTTCCTCAGATGCCCCGGTTCATTACACACACGACAAACATAATTCCTAAACTTGCAAAACTTTGCCTCATGATTCCGCCCACATACTGCACACTGCTCAGCTGATATCGATGAGCTTGCCTTGCGATTGACCTGTGTTGCTCTGACACCCGATCGTGGGCGTTGCGAGTTTCGTTCCCGCTGCCCGGTCGTGCCCGCGACTGTCGTTGGACGCCGCCAAGTTCCCGCCGTCTGCCAGTTTTGGAAACGCGTTCCCACTGCATTACACGACGTTACCTCTGTTGCGTTACTTTTACAGTCCTGTCCTCCGCGTCCTTCCACTAATGCTGCATTTACTTCCGCAGTCTCAATAGCTATCGCTAACCTGAGCGCTTTGTCAAATGACAAATCTTCTTCTGCAAACAAACGCTGTCGAATTGTCTCGTTTGTCAATCCGCACACTAACTGGTCTCTCAGGGCTTCCTGTAACTTTTCGCCAAAACCACAATGTTTTGACAGCCGCCTGAGTTCCGCCACGTATTCCACAATAGATTCTTCTTGTGCCTGCTTCCTTTGACGGAATGTATACCTCTCAGCTAAAACGCTCGGTTTGGGCTGCAGATGATTTCGCATAATTCGCACGAGGTCGTCGAACTTCTTACTGGCTGGTAACACTGCGGGTAGGTTTATCGGGAGTACACAAGGTGACTAAAAGCTCGTAGCCTGCACCTCCCATCACCGTAATCAGGGTTGGTACTTTCAGCGCCTCATCAACTTTATTTACCAGGAAGTATTGTTCTAACCTCTCAGCATACAAGGTCCAATTATCGGAATCCACTAAAAAAGCTCCAATTTTGCCCACCGACATGATTTTGATCTTCCGTCTTCTCACACACGCAGATTCAGACTCGTCGCCAATGAAATATATTCGGGATACAGAAGGGAATACGGGATTTGTAGATGAAACCACGGTGTGCTTATTACAGTAATATGTTTTATTCAAGAATGACATTGTGATATGCGAATATGCCTACCCGCAGTGTTTATCGAGATCTACCCTTATTTATCATACATCACAACTCTGTATCTACTGATACCGAATTATACAGCAAAAGTTTTAAAAATGTTCGCACTGTTCATGATCTATAATTAACCCGTTGATTATGAGCGTTAATGAATGAAATCATATCAATTTATACAGACAACAAGTCGCCATGTGTACGTATGTATGTATGTATGAGGCAGTGGCACAATCATCGGTTTCCGGCCGACTGTTTTGTTTCAATGAACATCCGTGGTGGAATGATTTGTGGGTGTAAATTCGCATATGGTGTTAAAAACATAAAAATAGATGAATAATTTTTATTAAAGAATAACACCTTATACCGCATTTACATATTCGCCATTCGTGTACGAATTATGTCTAATTAGTACTTATCTGTGGCGGAATCTTACTAATCCTTTTCCTACTAATATTATAAACGCGAAAGTTTGTGAGGATGGATGTTTGTTACTCTGTCACGCAAAAACTACTGAACGGATTTTGATGAAACTTTATAGTAATATATCTTATACATCAGAATAACACATAGGCTACTTTTTAACCGGGTACCACGTGGGCGAAGCAGTAGGCAGAAGCTAGTAATATTATAAACGCGAAAGTTTGTGAGGATGGATGTTTGTTACTCTGTCACGCAAAAACTACTTAACGGATTTTGATAAAACTTTACAGTAATATAGCTTATGTACATCAGAATAATACAGGCTACTTTTTATACGTGTGCCACGCGGGTGAAGCAGTGGGCAGAAGCTAGTATCAATATATATTCCACCATAGATTAGTACAAAATAACACATGAGTAAAAACGTAAATGTTTTAGTAGATTAGATGATATCTACATATAGAACGCAGAATAAATTACCGGTAAATGAACTTTGGTATTATTTCACAGAACCCCCTTTATCAATACATTTATTAGGTACATAGTAAAATGGTATGGGATGAGGAAGGACTTATTTTTCCATAATAATGCCGAAAGCTTCTAAAACAAGTACAGGGATACTTGGCCTTTTCGGCCTAAAGTTTCCCATTTATAAGTTTAGAAGTTTTGGCCCGTAAAAAAAAAGTACTATTATCTCGTTCCCATACCAACTTTTTAGTGTAACTATAGAGATCTATGTCCAGCAGTGGACTAATATAGACTGATGATGATGATGATAGAGATCTGGTTTTCTTTTCTACAAAACAGCACTGTTTTCTGTGCAAACAGTATTTATATTTATGTATTTATAAACTAAATACATAAATAAAATATGGATCCATACTAACCTAGGCAAAATACACATAGTAGGTCCTTTTTTTAATAAGTGTGAGTAAAGTCTAGCCGTGTAGGCCTAATGGGCGGTACCCAGACTTTCGATCTGGAGGTCATTGGTTTGAACCCGGTCGAGCACCAATGATTTTTTCCAGTCGAAAAAATTATGTGCGCATTAACACGTGCTGATAACGATGAAGGAAAACATCATGAGGAAACCGATATGCAGAAGAACCTAAAATTCGAAGGAATGTGCCATCAGTTACTGTTCCAATAAGCGCAGCAGTTTAAAAGAACGCGGGCTTGTGCCAAATGTAATGGTTGGACGTGACTCTGAATACCTTCTACTTGGTGTCCTTAAAGATCTACAGTTGTGAGCGTGTTTTTTGTACGAAGGTGATTCACACCCATCAGTCTGCGCAAACCACGGGATAGGATAATATGAATATTCTGTGGTGAAAACACATGTTCTCGATATTAATTATCCCGAACTGCAACAAATGTTCCCTGGATGACATTAGATTATGAAATGTCTAGAAATGTCAGTTGACTGGCCGATGATGTCAGATGACATGATGGATGCGCTGTGAACCACACATTCTGATTAGCAATGTTAATTTTAGTGACTTAACCATAAGTAGCATTTGTATAAGATTTTTATAATAACCCAAAATGTTTACTACGAAGGGACTCGAACACGCGAAAGCATGTTGAATGTTTGCTGTGGGTAAAAATTATAATTATGAAAACGAAATAATCATATAATTTTTACGTTTTAGTACCTATTATACATATTTATAGTAAGGATTGCTTTAACATGTAACTGTAATATGTGTGAAATACAATAATTTTCATTTAATTTCATTATTTATACTGCATAGTTTTGTAGTACCAAAAAGAGTCGGCTATGCAGGTTTTCGAAGCTTTGGACATTACTATGGATAAATAAGTCGTTTTCCATTTCGTTATATGGCAATGGAGTTGCCCTAATTACTTAATAGGGCGCTAATTTTGGATAAAACCCATCATCATCATTTTCCCGCATCAGTCCACTGCTGGGCATGCGCCTCTATAAATATGCGCCACTGAGAGTCCTGTGTTATCTTAGACCACGGCCGCACTGCAGAATGGTATCGCATTTCGCTAATTCCACTTGGCTACGATGTTGTGGTATAAGAAATGAATTGAATTGAATATGTTTCTTCAAAGCATAGTACAATAAAATAGACACCTTAATGATGAAATCAAACGAGTCGCTTGTCGAGAAAAAACGAGAAAATAGATATCGCATTCGGTCGCTTAATCAAACACTTCGAGTGTGTTCGGGCGAAACTCGAGAAATAATTGTCTAAGACTTTTATCCCTAAGTCCCACCATCTTCTCGCAAACACGAAGGCCGAGATTGCCATTAATATAATTCGCACATGTAAATAATAACTAAACGGCACAGGAAGTCTGGTGGTCATGTGCTGCGGTCGTCGACCCCGGCTAGGAGTTGCGGTAATTGAAACTGTCGCAGATAGAAAAGTTAAAGATGTTGTTGAATTATGAAATTATGAAATAGATTGCAAATGATGAAATAGAAATGCAATTATGAAATAGATTGAAGCTTCTTTTGGCATATTTTATTTACAGAAACATACAACTACCTACTTAAAAACCGATAAAAATCAAGTTTACTGTCTACATAACTATAAAAATAAGTCTGATATACTAATATACATAATGCCTAGGCATATGTATGTCAAAATAAATAACCACCCAACAGGAATCGAGCGTTTGCGAGGAATGGGTATAAGTTCACTTTCAAATTAATTCACGTAGTTTTTAAGTTGACGTTTCTATATGATCCTTATGATTTCAATGTATAAAAACCTATTAACTTTGACTTTGACAGACACAGCCATAGTTCTGACCCCACACTACGTATCAGGAACAAAGAGTACCGTGGAACCATAAAACCCAGTCCAGAAATAAATTCTGCAGAACATGCAAATACGCATCTATTTACTGTTTTTTTATTATTATATAGATAGATAGATAATACTTTATTGTACACCAAATAACACATCAGCTTTGTTAAGTACTATCAATTTTAACAATGTTGTACAATGGGTGGTCTTATTGCTAAATAGCGATCTCTACCAGACAATCTTTGGATGGAACGGACAGTAAGAAAGTTTACAAGGCGTTTAATTAGTGTACTTACCACATATTATGAATATATTTTTAATACACATAATATTTAATATACAATATACCTACATAGTTACATACCAACACTTTTGTATGATCCAAAACATAGATAAACCAGAAACAGGCAACAGTTAGCGACTCGAGGACAAGTAGTGTTCCCTGACCAAAGATTTAAAAATAGGTAATGATTTAGCACATCTGATGGTAACAGGTAGTTCATTCCATAAACGGACAGCCTGCACTATAAAGGAATTATCATAGTAGGAGGAGGTGTGTACAGGTGTCAGAAGTTGAAGAGTTTCAGAAGAGCGCATTGATCGAGGATGGGAGAGATGAATATATTGGAAACGTTCTTTGAGATAGGAAAGTATTGAAGGATTGAAAATAATGTTGTACAGATTTAGGATATAAGTATTCATATCCTAAATCTGTAAAGTTATAGATAGGTATATTGTTGGAGTGTACTGTTTTTCCCCCTTGTTAACTTCACGGATCTATGTACTGACTATCTGAAGATGTTCATAATGGTGATTATATTCGTGAGGTAGCTTTCTGTCTGTACTCGTTGTTCAAAATGAATCTACCCTACATCCTATCCTACTTCCTACTAATATTATAAACGCGAAAGTTTGTGAGGATGTTTGTTCCTCTTTCACGCAAAAACTAATGAACGGATTTCGGTAAAACTTTACAGTAATATTGCTTATACATCAGAATAACACGTAGGCTACTTTTTATCCGGGTACTATGCAGGCGAAGCCGTGGGCAGAAGCTAGTTTTTAAATAACCCGAATAATAATGATACCTAAATGATTTTCGTAATTTATTCATCACAAGAGATTCTGCCGAAATAAACCCGCAGAACAATATAAAGTAATCACCTGCCCAAGCATCAATCCCTTGTTTTAATATTGCCTTTATAATTTTGAAATTCTTGATAGCAGGGCTATTTATAGGCAAACGAGCAAATTGGGCTCGGATCACAAGTGGTGTGTACAGGCTTGTTGTGTTACCTTCCTAGTTTCGTAATAAACCTCTAGTTTTTTTTTATATCGAGCCACGGCCAGACGTCTGATGAAAAGTAGTTATATCTAATGACATCTGCAACACGATAAGTGGATACTGTCGCCTATCTGTATATATCTGTGACACTGCGAATTTGCAGATGAGTTGCCTCCAATAAGGTACAAAGGTCGTTTTACAGGCACCCAATACAAACTGTTTAGCAACACAGCAATGCCAGCGTTGCGGTCTAGCGGGAGATACAGATAAGACAGTAAATTTTTGACAAAAATTAGATTGGCTTAATTTAAACGCATACAGTATGTTATGAATCCTATCAGAATTGTGTTTTAATCAAGTTAAAACGCAATTCTGCCATTTATTTGAAAACAGCACCACTTTGACGCAAGTTATAATTGCCGATGTTGGTGAAGGAACAACACGGCTAATAGATTTTTTCTAGCCTTTTTTATTATTCGTCGATTAGCGAATAATGGTGTCAAAAAAAATTTACAGATTTTGTTAGGCCAGTCCCATTATCAGTAAAATTATTGAAAATTTGCTAGGTTTGAGACCAAAGAACATTCACGTATAATTGTTAGTTACATTTAATTATGACAAATAATTCGACTATTCGCTATGGGGAATGCCGAGTAATCGCTAACCGATTATATACCCAACGGAAATCTATACCTAATTAATTAATATTACACTTTCAGATCCGACGGGGTTTTTGATACATACGGCCATAAATTACATGACTTTTAATTTGACAAAGCAAACGTTGTACAATGTAACTGAAACAACACAGTGTCTTCATCAAAAAACGGCAAGACCCGTCGGGCAGTTAACACACCAATTTCATTATACAGAGTTAATTAATACAAAACATTACAGGTGTGGCCATGAAAACTACTTTTTGTGTAACTTCTATATTCTCTAAAAGCCTCCCCTAAAGAGTGTCTTAGCGAACGTTCTTTGTCACCTTTATCCGCCGATTTTCCCCAACCTTTAAAATGCCGATCAATCGGGTAGTCCTCCTTTCCTACACTGGATGGTTCGACAAATGGTCTTCGTCGGCTCCATCCAAACACTTTCCTGAAGCTTGAAAATAGCGATCCATGAAGCAGGCCCCCTTCCTACACTACATGATCTAATTCGTGGTCGCCGTTCAAGAAACTTTATTTCAAGCTGTTGTCGGTTCTGTGAGCGATATGGAACGCCTATTGCTAAAAATCTGGCTAATCAGAGATGCGTCGGTGATTTTTTTTTTCGGATTTTATGGGTAAGTAAAATGTTGTTTCAGCTATAATATGTAGAAGAAAACCTTCGGGTGACTTAAGAACTTTGACACCAAATATAACTAATCCTATTAATCCTACTAATATTATAAACGCGAAAATTTGTAAGGATGGATGTTTGTTACTCTTTTACGCAAAAACTACTGAACGGATTTTGATGAAACTTTTGGTAATATAGCATATTACATCAGAATAACACATAGGCTACTTTACATCCGGTTACTACACGGGCGAAGCCGTGGGCAGAGGCTAGTTAACTATAATTTTGCCATGCCACTTTTACGTGGTATCGCTCGTATATAAGAATAAAAAAGAGAAAGAAAAAGAGGGTAGACCAATTAGTTTGTTTGCCAATAACATGGAACCCACAAAGACTTCATGTAGTTCCTCCCATGATCACTGATGCATTGTGCCGAAAGATCTGGAAACAATCAAACACACAAATCATAATAAATATCACACTAAAGTTGGCCATTCATAAGAGCATACTTAGTAAATATCGTAGCCCCACTGTTTTCCCAAAGCTTCACTTCAAGCAGGTAGTTCGCTTCAAAAATCATTTAGCCCTTGCTTACGAGAGACGTTTTACAGAATAACCTACTCCTGATGTTTACTTTTAATCCGTAGTCGAAATTTTATTTCTAATGACTTTTAGCCCTTTTGTATTTAAAGCGAAACAGCGCTTTGTGTAGCCAGCTAAAGAGAAATTTGGCTGCTCCAATTCTGAAATGGATAGGTTGCGATATACCTCTAGTATCGCGTTTCTTTAACGCGCGACTGCATCGCTATATGTAGTCGCTTGTCGCATTTGCATCGCGCAATAGAAGCGATACGGTAGCCGTATAGTCGCATTTTATCGATCCGATAAACAAAAAGCGAAAAAGCAAAAGCGAATTTCTCTGCCATTTTGTTGGCATCGATGCTTTGTAACGCAATATTAGCGATTGTATTCAAAACCGCGATAGTCATGGGTAGCACACTGTTTAAAAACGAGGATCGTGCGAGGGGCTCAATTTTACAACTGAGCCAGCACACTGTGGTACCACAATTGAGGCGTGGCAGCGAGGCAGTTTCTGAACGTAGTTGAGTGAGGCAGTCTTGGGAACACAGTGTGCACTGTGCGTGTTGTGTGGTGTGGTAATGGAGTGGAGTGCTATGTGCGTGGCGCATTGTGCGAGCCAACACGATCTTTTCTCGCGGCTCGGCTCGCGCTTCGCGCCTAGCACGATTGTGCAACTGTGTTGGTGTGCAGGTGTGCTAGTTCATCCTAACGAAAAGAGTGAGGCCTCGTTTCGAGAAAGTGTGTAGCTACAAAAGTGGTACCACACGTGCTGAGGACCTACCACTACGCGACTGGATTGGGTTTTTTTTGTTACTGTATTACCGCAAAAAGTCGCTGTAAAAGAAAGGTTTAGATTTTATGTTGTAGTTCTGCGTAATATTTAAATGAAAAAGAAATAGGACTCTACGAAAGTAGGACATCACTTTGCATATTGAAACTATAATTTCCAGTTTCAGTCTAAGTAATTTTAACAAGTTGCAAACTACATTCTGTTCGCGACAAAAGACTTGTACCCTTGACGACAAAAATGGGTGAAAAAGAAAGTCCAATGTACCGAAGTGTAATAAAGTGAAGTGTGTAGTGTAAAAGTGCAATGTATCCAATGGTTGCAGGAGTGACAACTGCCGGAATATACAGAACCGATAACCGCTGCAGAAGAAAGGTTCTCGGATGGCGACCACCGTTGTGTATAAAGACCCCCGTTGGACCGTTAACATCGTAAAGATTGCAGAAAGTCGGTAAATATAAATGTTTGTATGATCTGGAAATATTTGTCTCGGGTCTTGGTGGTTTCTAAGTATAACATTTATTATTTGTATACAAAAAAGTATATAAGTAGAATATCAGTCATGTAGTTACCATAATACAAGCTCTGTCGTAATATCGGGGGCAACACTGCAAAAGCGTTGCCTGGTTCGTGGTCGGCATTCAAACTTTTCGGTAGACGGTTCCGCGTAGTTTACGTGATAACATAGATACCTAATTATAAAAAAATATAACACTAAAAGTACTTATAACGTAGGCGAACTTAATGCTACTAATATTCTCCTCCAACTAACTTTTGTGTAATGTGGGAAACAGTCTTGAAGTTGTGCATGAAAAACAAAAATAGTTATAAAAAATAATTTTATACGATACAAGCTCAAATATATGTACCTATAAGTAGTATATCAGTCATGTAGTTCCCATAACACAAGCTCTGCTTAGTTTGGGGTTAGATGATGCTGTGTGAAAATGTCCAGCATTATTTATATATAATATCATAGGTATCTATTTTCGCAGTCTTTCTACGTGGATAGCAGGCCTAAAGTGTAAAAAGCGCTTTTCAACCCTTGCGGTATTTACCGGGGTAAATTAGAGTTAGGATAAATACCCCGGGCCGAAATAATTTGCATCTAGATGTGACATTAGAGGCAGGCGATTTTGTCTTTTTATACCGTTTGCATTAAGTTTAATATTGGCCTTATGTCTTTAGAGGTAGAGTTTATTTTCCGTGTATTTTGTGGTGGTCTGCTGACCAAATGAAATGAGGTTAAATTAAGGAGTACCTACAACTTTGTTCCTGAGGACAAAAGTTTATTTTTATTTTTTTAATTGCACGACGTTTGGTTTTGTCCGTGTAGTTTGTCGGTGGGAATTCTTCATTGTTCTCCATTGGTATTTCCACGTTGAAAAGGATTTTTTGTAATAAATACATTTTAAAACTTTATAATGATTTTTTATCGTCAGAAAATGAAACCATTTTGATGGATTCAGCCATAATAGTATAAGAAAATAATGAGATGATTTTCCCAAGGATGTTAAACTATAGATATGATAATACTTTACGAGTAAACTGAATTAAGCCGTTAATAAGCCGACCGATGTGGCGCGGTGGGCGAAGGTCCGCCTGCTACACAGGAGGTTGCGGGTTCAATTCCCGCCCTGGGACAAATATTTGTACGATCTCCAAAAATGTTTGTTCCGGGTGTTCTGGGTATTTTCAATGTATAATAAAAAAAATATCTATCTATGTAATGTATTGTATTAAGTATATCAGTCATCTAGTATCCATAACACAAGCTCTGCTTAGATTGGGGCTAGATGATGCTGTGTGGATTGTCCAGCATTATTTATTTATTTATATGTTAAAATGGACTTTATATAATTTGTCTGCATTTATTAAAGTCAAAACCTTGATATTTATAAATGAGGATATATTAAATTAATGACAAAAACATAATTGTTGCAACCTTTCTCGGTGGATTTATGTTTTAAAACCTTTGTTTTACGTCCATCCTTCGAACGTAGAATATATTAACGAGTAAGTTTTATATAAAGCAGTAGGTATTCACGGTACTTAGACAACTGAACATAGATTTCGGAAAAAGTAATAGTATTCGCACTTTTGTATTAATTTCACAGGAAGTAAGAGTGATTCACAGGCACTAGTACCTATACTGCGGCAAAATGAAGTTGGCATTCAATTTCGGTTTGTTCTCAATAAAATAACTTTATTTTGAATTAAGTTGCGTTGCAAATTTGTTTATTAATTAATTATCCCAGAACTAAGTCCTAAAAATTCTGCTTTCACGCATTGTGGTGAAACAATGCCAGATCCCAAAGTTAATTCAATGAGTACTCACTGGAATACCTAAACGTATTCCAGGAACTAACTTTGCTATAACTTACAATTTGGTCGAATCCATCCTAAGGAATATAAAAATCGTAGCTGCGAGCGTCTGAATCCTCAAATCTGAAACCCAGTCGTAATAAATTCAGTCCGCGCTTACCTATTTTACGGTCAAATCCGGGCTGGACCTGGCCTTAGACAACAATCACCTTCTGTTGGCATTAGCGCCTGCTGAAATATTGAATTGCATGAAAATGACATTAGCTTTGGAAATGTTAGACTGCTGCAAAGGTTTCCTTGAAGAATTTGCGTTAGCGTGATTGGTAAAATACGCATATCTAGACATCGTGGAGTTATTATATAATGTTAATATTCGTTTCCGGCAAAATATAACCCTCTTATTCATAATCACTCACTAAATTTAGCAGCGTGCTAAAAGTTATATGCCTCTATCCATTAATAATAACAATAATAAATCCAGCAGGGCGCGCTTGTGGCGAGCGTTCGGTGCGTGGCGACACCGCGGAGCCCCATTACTCCCTGGGGTCGACGGAGACCCCTGACCCTTGCCTTGCCTTAATCGGCCGGTCGGAGGTGGAGGCGCAAGTTCGGAACCTATGCTTCAATGGTGGAAGTGTTAAAGGCATAAAGCCGGGAGTAGCGTTTAGTGAAACTGCAGCACACCTCTCCACACCCTTTAGCTGTCCACACCAACGCTGCCTATTGTTGGCGGCACTTATGGGACCCGTTTAGTGGACGGCAAGTCATCACCTGCCTATGATTTTATATCATAGGCAGTAATGTACAAAAGGCCTCTTTGTGTTAGCTTAGGCTCCACTAATGCCCCAGGCATTATTTCAATTCTCATAAGCCTGAGAATTGAAATAATAATAATGTTTATTTTATCCATAATTGTTGGTATAAAAAACATCTTCTACAACTATGTTAGTCAACACAAGCAAATAAAATTATACAAAATACCTAGACATTAACCTACTTAGACACTAGGCGAGAGGTCGGCTTGAGCACTACCAGCCAGTGTCTCATGTAGTTGGAGTATATATCCTCTGTAAAAACTGCAACAGAAATTGTTCATTGTTTGTAAAAAAGACAGGATTAAAGTTACCGAAATGCTAACTTAGCGATTATGAATAAGAGGGATGAGTTTCTAATCTATAGCTTGTTTACTAAAGAAAAACATGAGTGAACGAGCAATAGATGCTTGCCTACCTGGCATAGGTACCTACGTTTTCGTCTCAAATGTAACATTTTTGAAAATTTTACAAGATTCTGTTGCTCTATCTAGCTGTCTGCGTTGCAAGACACCTGAAACGGATATAGCTAGACTGTTTCATTTGTTTATCTTGTATTAATCTGCCAGTAATTTTTTTTTTTTAAATTCTATCGCCTTCTGAAACTCTCCGAACACCTCCTATTATGATAACTCCTTTCCAGTACAGGCTGACCGTTTATGGAACGAACTGCCTGATAGTATCGTATCAGGCAGTTCATTCTGTATCAGACGTGCTAAATCACTACCTATATTAAAATCATATTGTAAAAACGGGAATTTTCACGTACTGCACTATCGGTGAAGGCACCGACTAAGTTTCGACTCATTCCGAGAGTCTTCATCAGGGCGAGTGGTTGCGACTTTCTCCTTCCGCGTCGCGCCGTGCACTACGTGAAAATTCCCGTTTTTACAATATGAATAGTCAAGTTCACGATAGTTTTTGGAATATATTAAAATCATTTGTCAAGGAACACTGCTTATCCTCGAGTCGCTAATTGGTACCTGTTTCTGGCTTACGTATGTGTTATATAATATTTAATGATAGTATGTAGGTATTATGCTGTATACTATGTAGGTAATTATGTAGTGTAATTATGTAGGTAAAATAATAATATAGTGTTTTCATAGTATGTGGTACACCACTTACAACCCCTTGTAATCTTTTGAACAGTCCGTTCCATCCAAAGGTTGTTTAATTAGCGATTAGACGGACGGTCTAATTGTACAATAATTTTAAAGTTTGTAATATTTATTTAAGCTGAAATATTTGGTGTGTAATTTCTATCTATCTATAAGTACTGGGATTAAGGTGTAACATAGAGTTTCCCTAAATATGAAAGCAATATGATTTTCGCGTAAATATCATAGGTATAAATGATGGAAAATGTTTTTTATTTGTTACTTTGACCTGGTGTTTTTCCACGCCAATCCTTATTTCACTGTCCACTCTCAACAAAATGTTGATACCTATCATCTCTGTAATTCATCTGACTACGTTAATAAATATTTATACAGCCTACATTATCCTTTGCAATTGAAGGGATGATCAGAATAATGGGATTTTCCCGGCGAGATTATGTCTGGATTATTTTACACTGAGAGCGTAGTAAAAATTTTCCGCAATACTGCTGGAACGACCTCTCTAACTAGTCAAATATAGACCCAGTTTTTAGTACAGTAGAGTAGAGATTGGCGTGTGTAGGTAAGAAGGGAATTTCATTTTGTTCTGAATAAAAATATCCCATACGACGACTTTGCTTTATCATTGTGGACCGGAGGTGTAATTAGTTTTCGCAAAAGCCTGATCTCGTACCTATTCTGGGTCTTCTTTTATGTCTTTTATTCCGTGTGGCAAAAATAGAGGTGTATATAAGTAGCCTTACTACTATGAGTGTCTCTTATCTTTCAAACGGATGCATTGAATTCAATCCATTTTTTTTTAGTTTTGTTTTATCTTTATAATTCTAAAATATGTTACATCACCATGTACTAAAATCATTACTAGGGGGCGCTGAAATCTATGGACATCATACTAATATTATAAACGCGAAAGTTTGTGAGGATGGATGTTTGTTACTCTTTCATGCAAAAACTACTGAACGGATTTTGATAAAACTTTACAGTAATATAGCTTATACATCTGAATAACACATATACTACTTTTTATCTGGTTACCACGCGGACGAAGCCGTGGGCAGAAGCTAGTATGTCAATAATGAAGTAGCCCTCTAAGCACCGCTGGAGATGATGTATAGATAATTTAACTGATCCGGATAACTAGCAGACGGAAGCGTCCCCAAAATGCGGGCTGCATGGCCGCGCTGAACCCTCGCGGTGCTAACTGCGGCACACGCCACGATGTACCGCCACCCTCCCAAGGCCCACTTGAACGGGCAATCACGCTACCTTACCGAATACAGAAGTTGTTTATTATTATTATCATCACAGTTTTTATCAGCACTGTTTATTATCATCACTGTTTTTCGTCGATTTCATTATAATGCGGTCTCCGCCGATTTACCGTCGAGAGAGGTCGCGACCGGTGCTCATGATGAAGAACTTGCTACAAAATATCCACAAATCGACGAACTAGCGACGGACTTGCAACCTGTTACGTGGAATGTTAGCTACATGCAAAAACGCGGGCATATGCCATACATAATCTTTCGACGTGCCTCCGACTACTTGGTAACCTAAAAGATCTACACATTGAGTATGCATGTGAGGACGTTCATCATGGGTAATAGACAGACGACCTTTGTGGCGCAGTGGGCGAAGGCCCGCCTGAGATGCAAAAGGTTGCGGGTTCGATTCCCGCCGCGGGACAAATGTTTGTATGATCTATAAATATTTGTCTCGGGGTCTGGCTGTTTTCTATGTAGGTATAATATGTATGTATTTACAAAAAAATATATTTATAAGTATTGTATATCAGTCATGTAGTTCCCATAACACAAGCTTTGCTTACTTTGGGGCTAGATGGTGCTGTGTGGAAAAATGTCCAGCATTATTAGATACAGTTGTAAACGTGTTTTTTTTAAATATTCAATTTTAAAATGATATATACCTACTCTAATTTTTATAATCTCTTATATTCGAATACATACAGTCAATTAAATCATGCTACAATAGAACAAGAACATAATACATTACAATACAAATATTTTTAGTACGTTTCCAGAAGATACATAATTTTAAGTATGATAAATCTTACCACCACCAACATCATCGCCACTTTAATCATCTCACCGATAGTGATGTACGGTAGAATTCCTTGTTTTGAAATGTGTTATTTTTAAACGTATTAAAAATATTTGTATACAAATACAAATATTTTTATAAGATATATAATTTTAAGTATGATAAATCTTACCACCACCAACATCATTGTCACTTTAATCATCTCACCGATAGTAATGTATGGAAGAATTCCTTGTTTTGAAATGTGTTATTTTTGTATGACGTTTTCCAGAATAGTCCCCCGCAGGGCCACGGATTAGTGTGGCTCAGGCAACTGTGAAAAATTGAAGCATTCATTGTTTTAAATGTCGAGGATCAAGGGTTCCATTTCGGACGTCATACAATAATTATCAGCTTTCGACGAGTTTTATGCTGTTGCCAATATGATTGGTTTTAGTTATGGATTCGAAATACTGTTTTTAGTAAACTTTTGGGAGTTCGAATATATATATTTTAAAGAGAATCGGAATTTGCTGTAAATGAACTATGCAGATTGTTAAAAATAGATGAACCATTAACTAGTCCTTGATCTGAATGTACATGTAAAATCTTTTAGGTATTTATGTTTGTAAAAATGAATAACTTTTTATTATCTTTTGTATCAGTCACGGAAAGTTTGTTTTGACAACATATTCGGACAAAACTGATCTAATTTATTTCTAAACATTAACGTGAGAATTTAATTTTCTATCCATTCATTGAAGCTATTATTTTTTATGTATTTTATTTGTCTACAAATTCATATTAAACAAGTTATAGGTACATCTTTCATTTTATCCGCTTAAGAAAATCTGTTTACGAGGACTTTTACAAAATATTCAACAATTCTGACCAAATTATTTTATCGCTAAACTTTGACGTCAAAATTGAATTTTCTATCCATTTATTTAATGTTTATCTATGTCAAGAAATTTTCAAAATTTCAATCAATCAAAAATTTGTGAATTTGAATTTTAACAAAACTAATTTCAAATAATTAAATCATTTTTTTTATAATTTTGTTTCAACTGTACGTCAAAATTGTGTCTCCCTTCCATTTCCATTCATATGTGTTTGCCTAAACACTCAAAGAAAACATTAGCATACCGTCCCATGTTTCGAGCGAAAATTGCTCCTGAACAAATGCATCGGTAGTACAATAAAATCCATCAAGAATCATATTATTGTGTTACCTATACAAAGTGATTGTCACTCCAGCTACATGGCCGCGGCGGGCAGCGGGCGGAGCCACGCTCGCCACGCCTACACCCAACCGAGCGATAAGGTCGAAATGTCTATGGAGATTCTAGAGATTTTCGGCTTTATAGGACAGAAAGCCGTGAACACGCGGTCTGATTGTGTGCCCGCTTAAAGCATACTCGGAGCCCACGCGAGTCGCACGCTCCGCGGACGGCTGTAAAAGTTGAAAGTGTTATGTCTCGGACATTGTTTTGGGGATAAAGATGGAAATTAGTGCAATGCCGCCGATGCCGTTGGACTTCTCCATGGTGAGGAGTGGCAGCGGATCCCCAGGAGCTGGACTGCGGGAGTCTCCGCGACCGGTATCCAATAGCGCTTTCAGAGTCGTAACACCCAAAGGTAACTCTTCAAATATGAAAACTTAGAAAAAAATAATTTATCGTGCACTTTTGTTACCTTGTGCTCTACCGACTTATTACCTACTCATGTTTTTGCTGTGGACTTTTGTCTCAAATACATTAACACCTAGAGAACCTAGTCTACACAAACCTAACATAGGTTTAAAGATTTCTTCTACTAACTAACTATTGTACCTACTTAATTTGTTAAATAAATAAATTCAAGAGTGTGATTTGCATTTACAGAACGAATCCTACATTGAATTATTTAAGATTTTTTGTCAGTTCTCAATATTTTATTTTTATATTTTTATAAATTTGAATGTGTGGCCATAGTCATGGCTTACCTGTCACTTGAAATGCTGATACTATGCAAAACGGGGGCATGTGCCAAATGTAAATGTATGGATTTGCCTCTGACCGTCCTCAGTATTTATTATCCTTACGGTTCTGCGTACTAAGGAACTGAGACTGCATAACGGGAAATACTGTTTTAATTTCTTTCTTCTTTAAAATTAAAAAAAATCCTAAATCTACCTAATCTTTTGAATAACTTTTGGTAAAAAAAAAATCGAGTTAGAAAATAACTGCGCTGATTCATCTTTAGATTAATTCTCCTCTCTGAAGAGTCAACATGCATGATCGAAATAAATTATATTTTCTTATTTGGCATTTAGTTTATTATTATTATTCGGCAATTTTTTATTATTCTACTTAAATTAGATACTTTTATTTAAAAAGATAACAAAATCTCAGGAAGGATATTACTAACAAACTGTTTATGTTTTTAAGTTTTAATTTTATTTTTAGTCCTTTATTTGGGGTTATATGCTCTATTTGACCAAATTTTCACCTGTTGTAAGTGTAAATTTTGCTGACGCTGAAGCGCGAAGCTCTAAAATTTACTATTCACTCATGTAGAGACCCAGATTGTATAAAAAAAGGTGGCGTTGGTGATCAGTACACCCACGTTAAATATGACAACCGTTTTATTTTGATAAGGTGACGTATCTGGCTTGATTTCACCAACAAAATGAACGGACGATCGAGTATAACCTTATGATGACAGATTCCTATGAAAACAATTGTCAAAAAGTTTTGATTAGGATCTAACCATCCGTTATTATGTTGGTGAACTCGGGCCTAAGTGATACATGTGATTTCAATAAATTTACCCATTGTCTTTCTCTGAGACCGCACGTCTTCAAATCAAACCAAAGAATCAAACAAAAATATTTGATTCAAAAATTACCAGGCAAATAGCATAAACGAGTTGGGATATCTTTTTTTAAGTTTAAGTAAACCTGTACGTACCTATCAAAAGAGTCTTAAGCGTACCTAGGTATTCTGTTATAGGCTTTTATTCAATAATTTTATGTTCTTAATTGTATTTTAAGTTTTTTAAGTGCTATCTAAGTGTAAGAATTACGTTTACAAAATTGATGGCGACCTTTTCGATGTTGCGGGTGAGTAGGCAACTGCGACGCAACGGTTCGGTTCCCGGTGAGGTTCCAATGTCTGTTTTTGTTAGATATTTGTTGCGGGTGTTATGGTACCACGGTACTCGTAGATACTCGTAGCTAGCGTAGGTACGTAGCTACGGTACTCTTCCTGATACCCACGACACAGGAAATCCTATGGGAACAGGAATATGCAAATGTATGTAAAAAAATGCATTTATACAGTGATTCTACTTGAGCTCTATATAAAAGGAAGTAGGTACTAAACTGTCCGAAAAGTAAATACGATAGGTAATTTTCCAATAAGTAGGTACAACGTTTGAGATCTGTTTCTTCTAATCATTTACCTCTATATAAATTTATATTTTTACATAAGCTTTTCAAACCGGTAGTATACAAATCGTATACTCTTACCTACAATTTAAGATACTTAATAATTTTATGATAAAATATTGAAACGTGAATTAGTTTTAAATTATAATCTACCCTGTATTTTAATGTTGTTTTAAAATATATATATATATATATATATATATATATATATATATAAACAATATTTAAATGATATAACAATATTAAAATATCCAAAACAATTGACTGATTAAACGTTTTTGATCCGTTAATTATACAATTTAATGGATTTATTTTATCTGAAATTATCCTGATACCATTATTAGTTAACGTACTGATAGGTATTATTGATAATAAAATAAAACTTAATAATAAAATAAAATGCTTATTTTATTAGTTTTATGTTACCGGAAATAATTAATTACGTATGTCATGTTAGGTACATGGAGATTCTGGAAATTATTAAATAATGTATCCAACTACGTACTTGTATAAAGTAGGTACATTTGTTAATAATCTACTGGTTACCGTAACCGCCAACAATTTTTACCCGCGACGTAAGGAGCCCGTACATGCGTTTCCCGTAAAAGTTTTGGTTGGTTGTTTGTCTAGCAGCTTATCTGATTAAAATTAGGTTTTTTTGAGAATCAAAAATTCGAAAGTTATCATTTAGTGTTCCAATAAGCGGCAATGTGCTTGTACCGTTAATGATAACTACTTGCAAAACGCTAACATGTACCAAACGTACCTAATGGATGCGCCTCTGGCTACCCCCTAAATCGTATAAAAAATACGCACTAAATATGCATCTGAGAATGTCCATCTTAAGAAATACAGTATTCGTGTTTTTTATTCCAAAAACTATCGTGAACTTGACTATTCATATTGTAAAACGGAAATTTTCACGTCCTGATGAAGACTCTCGGAATGAGTCGAAACTTATTCGGTGCCTTCACCGATAATGCGGTACTTGAAAATTCCCGTTTTTACAATATGAATATTCGTGTTTTTTTGCCTTTATCAACCAAATCATGCGATTTTTCAATTAGTCTAGGTGCACTGATATTATCCAACTAATATTATAAACGTGAAAGTTTGTGAGGATGGATGTTTGTTACTCTTTCATGCAATAACTACTGAACGGATTTTGATAAAACTTTACAGTAATATAGCTTATACATCAGAATAACATATAGGCTACTTTTTATCCGGGTACCACGCGGGTGAAGCCGTGGGCAGAAGCTAGTAATATTATAAATGAGATAGTTTGTGAGGATGGATGTTTGTTACTCTTTCATGCAAAAACTACTAAATAAAAAATAAATAAATAATGCTGGACATTTTCACACAGCATCATCTAGCCCCAAACTAAGCAGAGCTTGTATTATGGGAACTACATGACTGATATACTACTTATATTCATTTTTTTTTGTAAATACATACATAATATACATAGAAAACACCCAGACCTGAGACAAATATTTGCAGATACAAACATTTGTCCCGTGGCGGGAATTGAACCCTAACCTTCTGCGTCCCAGGCGGACCTTCGCCCGCTGCGCCACAGAGGTCTACTGAACGGATTTTGATGAAACTTTACAGTAATTATACATCAGAATAACATATAGGTTACTTTTCGTCCGGGTACCACGCGGGCGAAGCCGTGGGTAGAAGCTAGTATTATAATAATAAAACAAAACCGCGTTTGAAAAATTAAAAAAAAACAGCATATTTCCTACAGCAAAAATGTAAAAAAAAAACCTACATCCTACAGACATACATAGCCCTGGCCTCTCACTAGGATTTCCTGTGTCGGGGGTATCAAGAACTACGAGTGACGTGGTATCAGAACACACGGACCTGAAACAAATCTCTGCACAACGATTGATTGAATTTGAATTTGATTGTGTTTTATGTGACTTTTATGATTTCTCCAACCTTAAGATAAATTATTATTTTAATTAAATTATATTTCATTCTTAATCACAGATAAAAAAAGAGTTACTTAGCAACCTATACAATTGAACTCAAAATAACAGCGCCCTAACGGAGATCATGTGCCTACCTACTTTCTTATGTATTATTTGAAAACCTATACTAAACTGTGAACATGACAATAAAATAAATTGAAAACCTCTGTGGCGCAGTTGGCGAAGGTCCGCCTGAGAGGCAGAAGGTTGCGGATTCGATTCCCGCTGCGGTACAAATGTTTGTATGATCTGTATTTATTTGCCTCGGGTCTGGGTGTATTCTATGTATAATATGTATGTATTTACAAAAAAAAAAGTATATAAGTAGTATATCAGACATGTAGTTCCCATAACACAAGCTCTGCTTACTTTGGGGCTAGATGATGCTGTATGAAAAATGTCCAGCAAAAAAAAGAAAATCGAGCCATTTCTTTGAAATTTGAACTCTGCTGGCATGGTATTCATCATTATCATCTACTCTTCGTGAGCGTATTTGTTTATATTTTATTTACAAAGAGAAAACGTTAATCTGCTTTTTGTCGCTGACTGTACGTACTAAAGAAGCTTCTCCAATAATACTTGTTAGAACATTCTTTCGCCACGTTCCCATTCTCGTATATCTCTAATTCAAAGGCTATAAGGGATTGGTCAAAGGCGCACTGGCCAAAACGTACAAAGGAGGTATGAAATATTAATTTCCAATTTCCAACTGCCCCTGATGAGCGAATGCTCTTTTTCTGATACCACCCCTCTCTCTTTTTGATGCGGGATTAAAGTGCTAAAAAGAAAAATTGGATCAGATTTGGGTAGAATGATTTGAGCGTAAAATAAAGGCACGTGTAGACATTGGCCTCAATTCTGTAGTACACTGACTAAACTAAATTTAAACCATCGCTCTCTTTTACTGATAGTGTGCGCAAGAAAGAGATAGCTACAATTTTAGTGCCTTGTGCTGCTGTCAAATCAGTTTACGTGCCGCTTTTCGTCGTGTTTATAGTCAGCATGTTTTGATATCACGACTTAATTTGTATGGAAAACTTAAATCTGACTAATTTGACAGCACTAAAATTGTAGCTATCTCTTTCTTGCTTGCACTATCAGTAAAAGAGAGCGACAGTTTAAATTTAGTTTAGTCAGTGTACTACAGAATCGAGGCCGTTCTCACCATTTACCATCAGGTGAGATTATGGTAATGAAGGTATATTTATGATGGAAAATTCTAATCCTATCATACTATTAGGTATTATAAATACAAAAGTTTAGAAGTTTGGATATCTGCCTCTCTCTCCGTAACGGATGAACCGATTATGATAAAAACAGGTACAGTTAGCCACTTAGAATAACACATAGCTACTTTTAATCAGGGTAGCCATGAGTACCGTATGGGTGAAGCCGTGGGCAGAGGCTTGTTATATTGAAAAATAGATGTTTTTGATACCTACCTACGGATTCTATTATAGTTACAAGTACTTACCTGATTTAATTTATTTGATTTTTACTAAATATTTTGATTCAATTTATGATTTAATTTTTACTATTTTTTTTAGAAACATTCTAACTCTTAAATAATGCTAAATATCCCGTTTTTTTAGTTAAAAACTGTTTATTCAACCATGATAGTTTCAAAAGTTACTCATCTGATTAGTATTTGATTGTACCATAAAAGTTCTTTAGTATTTTATCTTGTGTATTTGTGTTTAGTATTTTGTCTTTTTGGGTGTGGGGGTGTGGGAGGGAGTGTGTGATTTTATTCTATTATGATGTTTTCCTTTTAATTGCACAACTTAATAAGTTATTTAAAGCAATGTTGTTATCAAACTAAAATCTCTCAATACAGATTACAGAAAACAATTCATATTATAAGAGGATATGTAATCCCGTAATTTCCGAGAGACATCTGATCCCGGGCATAATCGGATTTGGCTGATCGAACACCGGCCGTTATTGAGTTTGCCATTATTTTCGTACACCACGCAACGAGACATTGATTTTAATGAGATTGGGTAGATATTCTTAGCTCTTAAAACGTAGTGTAATATAGGCACTGGGTGTTTTCTCTGTATAATATTTGATGTATTTAAAAATATATCTAAGTAGTTTATCAGTCATGTAATTCCCATATAAGCCCTGTTTAGTTTCGGGCTAGATGATACTGTGTGAAAATGTCCAGAATTATTATTACATATAAAACTCTCAGTCGTTTCTTAATATCATTGATCGTGAAATTAGTACTCGTGACAAAGATATCACATTTGACTTGGAAATAATGATGTAAAAGTCATACGTTTGTATGAATATAAAACAATTGCAATTGGCCTTACTTTTACTATCTCAAACTTTGTAAACACTCTTTACATCCTATATGGTATGTTTTACCAATAAAAAATATTTTCATTTCATTTTAAATTCAGACATACATATGTCCATACAGCTCTAATTATGATGAAGCTCTGTCCGTCAGTCATGTAATTCCCATAAAAGCTCTGTTCAGTTTCGGGCTAGATGATACTGTGTGAAAATGTCCAGAATTATTATTACATATAAAACTCTCAGTCGTTTCTTAATATCATTGATCGTGAAATTAGTACTCGTGACAAAGATATCACATTTGACTTGGAAATAACAATGTAAAAGTCATACGTTTGTTTGAATATAAAATAATTGCAATAGGCCTTACTTTTATGATCTCAAACTTTGTAAACACTCTTTACATCCTATATGGTATGTTTTACCAATAAAAAAATATTTTCATTTCATTTTTAATTCAGACATACATATGTCCATACAGCTCTAATTATGATGAAGCTCTGCCCGTCTATTTTAGTTAAAAATTTGTATTACAGACAACAGTGCCTTTTCCACAATTAAGCTCATAATATTGTCTATATAAAAGTAGAAGTACCTAGATAAATGTGTACCTTCCACTATGAATCTATTGAGTTTACCAGTTCTATCATTGGATATATTTCGTTCGTCCGATCCGTCATAGTCGTATGGAGATCTAATTCCCCTCGACGCGTCGCTACTAACCCAATTACTGACACACTCACCGCTAGAACGTGCGATTGACTATTTGATTTTGCCTTATAATAAGTACCTAGAGCTTTTAAAATGGCTATTGATATAGCGTTTTTTCCAAGTAACAAATATAGGACACCATTTTTGAAAGCTTTTTTAAACTCGAAACGGCTTGTAATGGCAAGAATAAGCATAATTAATGTGTTTATAATAATATGTTGTGTTGGCAAGAATAAGCATAAATTTCGTTTCTATGTTGTGTTGGCAAGAATAAGCATAAAATGTAGTTTCGATGTTGATGACATCTACGATTTGTGTGTATGTAAGGACCCGTTGGGATTTCTTTATTTTTTTACATTAGGGTTCAGGTTTTCTTATCTAGGGGGAAAAGTGGAATAAGTCATAATGATGAGGGGGATTTATGTACATTTTTTAAGTCAGGGTTCTGTTTTCCTCCTAAGGGGGAATTTGTGGAATAACCCGTTCAAACAGACCCGGTGGCTGTGGAAGTTGGGATCAAAAGAAAATAATCGAGAGTGGTTGTCAAAGTTTGCGCGAATGTACTGATCGCCACCGGTGGTGACTGTCGCGGCGGCAGTCTTAATACTATGAAGAACCTAGTGTAGCATGAGCTTAAGCGTGAACACGAAACGGGGGGTTGTTAGTGTTTTGCATTTTGTAAAAAGAGTAGTTTGGTCTCTTTCACATATTTCTTCAGTCTCTCTGTTGTTGTGCCTACGAGCTTGTAAGTGGTGCAAAAATCCAAAGATTCATGGCACTAGAATAAAACGGAAAGCAAGAAACGGCAGAATTATGACTAATAACCAACTCCACAAGCGAGTTATTCCTGTTAGATCTCATAAGATTGATCTATTGGAGTTAGACGTCCCTGTTGTATCCCTGATAAAATATCAGATTAGTTTTCAAATTCATGTTTGATCATTGAACAGATAAGTACTTACAGTTAGGTAAAAACTTATTCAGATTAATTTACATCAAATTTTTTTTTTGCATTTTTTTCACCACCTATTTATTATATTCTAAGTTCGGCTATGTACTACATTTATGTGCCTGAAAGAACCTTCTATCCATTTATAATCGATATAAAGGAAGATTTCAGACATGTAAAAGCAATTCCGTTTAAACCAAAAGACGTGTTTATTTCTTAAAATAAATGCTCGCCAGATTATTTAATTCACTGCCAAGATCATCAGGCGTACAGACTTGTGTTACATCACAACAAGTACAAAACATTAGCAGACGCACATCACATGTGCGACAATACGTCGTCCTTGGCTACATCCGACATCCGATTCTCACACGCTCATGACATAGCCATTAAATCATTTATGGAATCATGATTTTAAATGACCATAACAGCATCACTAGTAGAAAAGCCAAATAAATGATAACAAATAGTTGAAATAAATGCGATCATCATTCCATTCAGATTTTAAATGCTAACTTCTTGCAAAATGCGGTGTTTGAATGTTCATCTGACCCCTTAATTGGTATCATTAAATATCTACGCACTGAGTATGTATCTGAGGGTGTTCGTCATGTGGCATACAGTTGTGAGCGTGTTCGTTTTTGTTTTTTGTACATTTTATGGTTAATAGCAGCTGTGAGTTTATTTCATCAAAATAAACCGACCGCATTTCAGTTTTTCACGTTTTCACGCATGCTCTCTTCATCCAATTTGTACTAGCTAGACCCATCTGTGTTATCTTGGTCACCTAGGCTGAAAACCAGAACTCAATTAGGAATGGTGGCTCTAAAAGAGCCTCGTAATCGATAATGAAAACAACTAGGGTGGAAAAAGGTTATATTTCGCCTAACAGAACCTCCTTTGAACGTGTTACAATTATTTAAGTTTTCATGCGGTAGCATTGCTCACATACATATTTCCATTGGAATACATACAACTTACATAAAGTCACGCCTGCCTCAGGGAGGTGTAGGCAGAGCCCACGGATTTCCAATCGCATACCTACCTCTTTCGCTTTATTAATCCTCCAGTGGAAGCTCGGCGGAATTTAGACCTACGAACTTCGATCGAAAGTTAGGGTCACTAGTCACATCAGCGTTCTAGTTTACCACCGGTGTGTCAAAGGAATAAGGTTCATTTTACAGCAACTCTCCGTGCTCCCTTTGTTTGTCACCAGTTGGAATCAAGATTCAAAACCGTCATAAAAGCGAAAGATTCCAGGGTCCCCATTAGGCTAATGACTCGCACGTGGCGTTCGCAAATCCCTTGGTCGTGTGAGGCGATTTGCTGGCCAAATTCATAATTAATGGCCCTTTGAAGCGGTTGGGCCAACAAGGAGATGATTAGTTGATTGCGCTGGATTTTTAGGTGGTGACAAAGGTCTTTTCAAGCGTAAGGATTCACGCTTAATTTTTCAATGGGTAACGGAGTTTGTGTGGAATGAAAAAAGAATAACATAACGTTGATTTTAAAGTTAAATAAAAAAAACAAGTTAGATTTAACGGCGCTCGGAGTCTGTAGAGTCAAAATAAGTTAAATTATTAATTAATTATTCTTATCGCTGAAAAATAAATACAATATATCTCAAAAATGTTCAACCCACATCTTCCAAATAATTCAAATCTTTTCATAACTTCGAAAGTTCATCTTTCGATATTATTGGAATTTTCAAGATTTTTTTTGTTAAACAAATAAATAAATAAATGATCAAATACTTCCTTCATCGGCCCAAAGTTTAAATCCTTATTAGATCTTCCCGTACCAACTCAGTATACTTATGAACAATTGCAAAAGCCGAATACTTCAAAGGCGGCATAGATCAGACCAATAGTCAGTGAATCATGAGTTGATGATTGTTAATTCGCCGACTGAGAGATTTTTTGATTGTTCTAGAATCAGGCTACATTCATATAAACTGGAGCTAGTCGATAAGTGGTACCGATTGAAGCGATATTTTGGACTGATATAATAAGCCTTTTATTTATCCTCCGAATTTTACAATATGACTATTAGCACATATATATTTAAATAACAATTTCATTTTTAAACTAATGCAATTATTATATCACATGTGATAGATGCATTTTAAATTATAATTATTTTTTATAAATAATATATATAAATATTTTTTCAGTTTTCAAATTCAGGTACCTCGCTTTGAATACAGGCTTCCTCCAGATTTTGCCATATCTGTCTATTGCTAGCAATTGTAGTCCAGTCTTTCCCAGTTATTTCTTTAATTTCCTCTTCTCATCTTTCCAGTGGTCTACCTCTTTTTCGTTTACCGGCTGGGCCGCGCCAAGTTGTTACTGTTTTCGTCCATTTCCTATCGCTCATTCTTGCTACATGGCCTGCCCATTTCTATTTTAGTCTTCGACATTGACTGATACTCAAAACTTATTTTCTATAATCGAGGATAACAGCAGCTCTGCGACAATACAAAAGTCATAATGATCATCATTAGCCATATAAAAATCACCGCTGTTAGAATGCCTTCCCGCCAAGATTGATAAATAGTCTAAAAATTAATAATTAGAATAAGAATGTATTTATTTGACACACACACACACACAATATTACAAGACATAATAACAACAAACAATCTAAGAGCCTAGGTACTATTCTACAACATAAATAAAGAAGAAAACAAAATCATAATTAGAAGTGCAGAAGTTGGTATTTTTAGATAAAGTTTTTTTGTTGAAATTATGTATTTATAATAATTACATGATAATTTAATGGTTGATATCGATGGCAAAAACAGGAACAAGTTGTTAACTGATTTCGTTAGTTAAGTGCAGATCACGTCAGTATATTGCTACTAATTGGTGATTCATTACCGAATAATTTACCGGCATAAGTAGATAGACAGATTAATCGATCGACTGCAATAACAGGATAAATAAAATGTCTTTCTGATTACAAAATTAACTATAACGGTTACTGAATTTGTATTTAATCTATAAGTTTTAACCAATGCACCACTTATTTGAAGGGCCCAATTTTTGTAATAAAATCGGGCCTGGAACTTACCTCTATTAAAATAAATAAAAGAAAATCGATTTATAAAAATAACACAATCACTTCCTATAACTTCTTAGAGGAATAACGAAACACCTTGCTATTTTTACTGATTGTGATTGTCATTGTGTGTATATTGTACTGAAAATCTTTGGTCGCTTTATAACTCTATCTTATCTGTACGGGGTTTACCCCGTGGCCATTTTTAGTTGGGAAAATTTAATCTCCTGAGAAAAAACCCAATGGTTTCAGTAAATTGTTCATAGTTCCCTAAAAAGGTAGTGCGGTGCTGTTTTCAATATAAAAAACAGAAAAAATATAAATCTGTGAAAGTTATCCGAACATTACATAATAATAATTAAACTCGATACACACAAACTATAAAAAAAAATGATGTGCCTCCCTATCGGTATCCCGTTTGATACGCAACAGCACGAATCGGCATCCAACTGAAAGCACTTCATGGGCATCTGCTAAGTAATAATAATTGTTAAGAACTTCACAAAATTAAATCTTACAAAAATAAATAATCTTCTTTAGAAATAAAAATGAAATATTGTTCGTTGCTAAGTTCAAACATGAGAACAGCTGGACCGAGCGTGATAGGAAACTTAATGAGGTTTGATAAAAGAAGTTGTACTACGTTGTTGTAATTGGTATGGATGCGTTAAAATGATGCTAAATCTGTAACTTTATACTTGTAATGACTTTGACCTGAATTCAGAGCAGAAGCTGTGTCAATGCCGTGACAGAACCAACAATCAATTGGCCAGAGAACCAGATAGCTGATTCTACTTCTTGGAATAGATAGTTCATGATTTTAAACAGGCAACTAGGAGAATCCTACTCGGGCTAAGGCTGTGTATCAGTAAATGAAACTCTATTTTTTCACTTCCTCCGTGATCTTACAGATTTCCTAACAGCCTATTTAAGAATTGTCAAACTAGAACTTCATTTAGAATTAAGAGTGTATATTCCTTTTGACGTTTCTTCACAGTGAATACCAATACGCAAACTACCTTAATTCATTGACAGAATTATCTAAGCTTAAACTTAAGTACTCTCTAAATACTGATAGATACATGGAAGACTATCTTAATAAATGTCTACATGTTGGAACTCTTGTAAGAAATCATTCGAAGGTAATGCCCGTTGAGTAGAGCTCTTACTCGACTACCAAAAGGACACTTTCTGACACATTTTTTGAACATAGTGACCAAAACCAAAGAGCACTAACAAAAAGCACGCAGACAATTGCCACCAATTGAGATTCTGCCCTGAGAAAACATTCAATCCCGCACAATTAACACCTCTTAACCCGATCCCCGTTCGCACGACAATCAACCAATGCCGTTAGCTTGTACAATTTAATTGTTGACAAACTGTTTGTTTAGTGAACTTCTGAAAACAATCAAGGAATTTACCAATCTGCCTTCTCAGCTTGCCCGTTGGCTGTCAGATGCTATTTTATTGACTTACCCATACAAAAATAATCATGTTTTTAAGCCAAATTGGCAAAATGAGTATCGATCCGTCTACTTCAAAATCACATAGAATCATCTTCATCCAAAGGTTGTCTGAAAGATCGCTTTTAAGCGATAAGACTGCACGTAAATAAGGTGTACAATTAAGTATTTTCATTCATAATTAGATTATTTGATCAATATTTTGGATTGTAATTTTTTTTATTAGACCGATTCAATATTATACTCCATATACTCATACAAGCACATGAGACTTTTCACTTGTTATATGTCTCAGGGCTGACCCTGATGTTGTAAGCAATACCGGATACCTATGGCAAGCGTCCATAGGTTACGATATCTGCTTGCTTAATAGGTGGGCCATATTCTTGATTGGCAATGCGGTTTTGTATAAAAAAAACAAGAATCGGGTTGCTGAAAGTATTCTCTAAATTGATTGCTGTAATCTCTTCCAAATTGAAAATGAAGGCACCATTTTTTTACGTTTTTACCCTATTACGTTATTATTACCATTCACCATTAGGTTTTTGTTTCTTATAAGGATTAAAGTATTTTAACAGTGGTTTCCACAACTGTGCTTAATTGTCAGATATAAAGTAATTCTTAATCGATTCGGTTCTACAAATCCGTCACTCCGATCAAAAATTGAATTTCGCGATCCAATCATAAAATACGCTCATTACTCATGAATGGAGATTCCTCGAAGGTCGTTTCTATCGCGAATATTCACACAGTACAATGATGAGCCACGATTTAATTCACAACTAGATCTGTAGTTCAATTAAAGTAGCATATGATGATGACTAACATGCGTAGGAGTGGTGGCAACTGCGCGTGAGAACCGCAACTGCGTTCATTAGACATTGCCCAGACGATACCCAAAAATGAATGGGTTATTAAATATGCTAGGAAATGGGTCACGGTCCGTCACAAAGATTCACGAATTCAAAGTTTACATACCTATCATAGTTCTTTTATTTCGCACCACAGACACATTATATAGTCCTGACCAAACACTAGGATTCTCTGCGAGTATTAAAGAGATGATTTCGATTTATAAAAATGAAATTAACGTGGTCAAGTGCTATATACCTCTAGGCCTCAAGCGGGTAGGAGGATAGGTAACTCTGGTTTTGTAAGCGTCCATAGGTTACGGTAACCGCCAGGTAAGCCGTATGCTAGTTTGCCACTTTAGTTGCATAAAAAATACATATTATTATGTTTGGGTATGCTTCCCCTTCTTCGTAATGTCATCTCAAATCTATAAATCTATCATACTGAGCGTAGATCTGATGATGCATAATATGGAGATTATAGTCGTGATCGCGTTATTTGATGCAATTTTTTTTAAGGTATTCATTTATTTCGTTTCTTGGAAAACTAACTGAGCATTGTCTTGAACTTTTAACTTTAGCATCTTTACATACTAGCTTATAAACTTGTGCTTTATCAATATCAGAGCCTAAGGTGTACGAGTGGAGTGCTCAGTTTGAGAATACCCTTACCTCCGAACTAGTTGGAGACTGACCCTCTGTTTCATAATCGCTCACTAGCTTAGCAAGTCACTAACTCTTAGGCACTTTTTCCTTTTCTAACATTAAACAAAGGATAGAGGCAGACAACTTTTAGTACGCTGTTAGATTTAACGAGTGATTATGAAACAGAGGATAGGTAAATCTTGTCAGGCATTTGCTAATATCGAATAGCTAGTCACAGCATTTGTTTCTTGGTTGCTATCAGATCAGCAATAATTGATAAGACACCTATCAATTATTGCTGATCTGATATCTATATGAAGGTTTGTTTTGAAGAGATTGAGCAAGAAACCAAAAGTAATTTACGTGTTGATCGTTACAAGCTACATAATAGAATTCTACAAAGATAAAAGGAAATACCACCACCATCTCCTCAAGATAGGGGCCACAGACAGTGGACTTTGCCTTTGATTTCAACTGTCTTTTAATAAGAACGAAGGAAACCTTGTGGATTAGTCACTGTGTTTGTTCAACAAGAGTAGGCGGAGACGTGGGAATGAAGTAGTTTAAGATTTAATGTTACTTTTTGCAAACAATGAGTCAGCCAGACTAAATGTTGATACCTACCTTGCAACACTAAAGGCATCAGACGCGCGTAGCGTAGTTATAAATTTAAAAACGCCTTTTTTGGAGACGAACATAAGAGAAAAGCAGTCTGAGACTTTTAACTTATGTTATGTATTCCGTAGACTGCTAACCAGAGCGACAATGCAACTTTAAACCATAATATTCCTAGAAAGTTGACGACTAGTTATTTAGTCTGCAGTTACGCGACTGGAGTGTCATTGCTGCCTGCTTAGAACTCAAGACAACATTTTACCGACCGACGACAACACAAAAAGTATTTTAACTCTCTCTTTTGTTTGGCGGAATAGACGACAATAGATATAGAAATAGTTTTTGACTTCTCTTTCGTAGACAAAATGTTATCTTGTGTGCTCAAGCTACGCGGGCAAGAATCGATGCTCTTGAAAAAGAAGCGACGCTGGCTATTGACTGGTAGTGAGCAGTATATCACGTCTTGTCTATCGGGATTGCCAATCGTGTCATTCGAAGCTCGTGCAAAAATCCTATTCAATACAAAAGTATGAAATTAGTTAAGTACGTAGTAGATATGGTTAGGTTAATTAGTAAATTCAAGCTTTTGCGGAAGGTCAGCGGAAACGGTGATACGATTATCTTGACCAAAATACTTACCTACATTATTAAGTGTAGGTAGAAACCAACCTTATTAGGTTGTAAAAATATCATATTTTTCAGCTCAAATTCAGGAGCGTTAATACCACATACACCGATTTTGTAGCTAACAATTTAATTAGCAATGTTTGTTCAAATGTCGCACCTAATCAGCAGCCTCCTTTTCCTAGAACGAGAACCTAATTAAATACTTTGTTATCGTATAAAATTCCGCTAATAATCCGGTGGCCAGGAAGGCGCGACCCCGAGTGATCCTGGTGGTCATTAAAAATGAAGGAATCTTTTATACAGGCTATACGGCAACAATAGCTCTGTGTTCGGAAGGAGATAAGGGATGGTTGGTAGACAGCGTGTCACCACGATAACGCCCTTGCCAAAGAGAGTTACTTTGTTTATCTTCAAGCAGAATTGTATCATATCGACACATCTGTTTATAAACAAAGTAAATCTAAGAAACTGTTGAGACTTTGAACTCATTAATGGCATCCTAAAAAAAATTTTACCAAGAAACTAGAGGAACGCTTGTGACTTTTTTCGTGTTAAGTTCTTCCATAAAAACTCACGCCATTGTACTACACCTTACGTATTAAAAGTAACAAAGGCTTGGATTGTGATTTTAATGTCAGTCAGTCAGTGAGTCAGTCACGCAGTTATATATGTTTTTTTTAGGTATGTTTTTTTTTCATACTTCATCTTTCTGTTGCATTCATCGACTACAGTTATAATTTCGGGCAGTCCAATTTAGTACACCCCTGCAAAGGAACATAGGGTATCTTCCCTATTCCTTTCAGATCTCATGGACTTATAGTTTAATATAAATCCGCGATCGCAACGTGAGTCAGTCACGTAACGATTTTATACAGATATATTTATATTTAAATAAATAATAATGCTGGACATTTTCACAAAGCATCATCTAGCCCCAAAGTAAGCAGAGTTTGGGTTATGAGAACTACATGACTGATAGTATTAATACATTTTTTGTAAATTCATACATATTATACATAGAAAACGCCCAGACCCGAGACAAACATTTGCAGATCATACAAACATCTGTCCCGCGGCGGGAATCGACCTTCGCCCACTGCGCCGCAGTGATCGTCATATTCATAAAATATGTAAACCAATGTATAAAAAAGCCGGTTAACAAAACCCGTTGATCCTTTCGTGAGTTTCAGTAATTGACAAACACAGAATAGAGGGATTTATGCACTCTAGTGATATGACAAAGATACTCGTCATCGGTTTCCGTTTGGAATTCTAGATTGCTCAGTGTATGTCTGTGGGCTGGTTGTGGAATAATCGAGCTCTGTGCTTGACCACCCATACTGTGAACGTAACGTGACACCGATTAGATGATTGAAGCATAAGAGATGATTTGAACCATATTTTTTTGTGCCTAGTTTTGGTTCAAATCTATAGAAACAAAAATGAGATTAAGGCCAGCTATTTTCTAGCTGGTCCGTCTAATCATTCCGTTACGGTCAAATCTAACACTTGATTATGATGACTGATTCCTATGAATAATGTGTCAAAAAGCTTTGATTAGGACCTAACCATCCGTTATTGTGGTGGTGAACTCGGGCCTAAATGACGCTAAACACACAATCTTAATGACAAGCTTTAGATACCTGAAATTCAAAGGTTATAATATTTTTTGTGTGAAGGAGTGATTGAAAGGATTTTTTTGATAATCCACCAATATGAAGTATATCCGCTGAACTATATCATGATACGCTTCAAAAAAAATTTAAAAAGAATCCTTCAGAGCAGGCAACGCATGCCCCAGTTGTTGCAGATGCCAATAAGCAACGATAAGTTTCCATCAGGTAGACCGTGGGCCTGCTTACCTAAATAGAGAGTGCAGCGGAAAGATACAATATGTGTGAAAAAAGTACAACCAGTGATAGTACACCAAAAATTGCATGTTTCTTTTGTATTTTTTATGTATGTGCGTGTATATGTTTTGTCATTCTTAACACTGTGTTGTCACACCCTCATAGACCCGGCATAGGAACTTATCGTTAAACGTGCTAAACTGGCGTCTGGTCCACGCTCATAATTTGGTTAAATTTTTTAGAACTTTACAAACTTATTCCTTGTGTACTTATTCATTTCATAGTTAATTTTGTCATTATCATTCTAAGCTTGATATACAGTTTCATTTTAGAAAACTTTTAACTGATAATAATTTACCAAAAAATACCTATATAAGTAGTATATCAGTCATGTAGTTCCCATAACACAAGCTCTGCTTACTTTGGGGCTAGATGATGCTGTGTGAAAATGCCCAGCGTTATGATTATTTTATTCTTTAGACCAACATAAATCGATGGCGACAACCTCGATGGCGCGATGGCGCGGTGGGCTAGTAGCCAGCTGTGACGCAAGAGGTACGGATTCGATTCCCGCTCCGGGACAAATGTTTACATGTTCTGCATACATTTGTTCCGGGTCTGGGAGTTGTGGTACCACGTTACTTCCTGATACCCTGACCGTGATAGAGAATGAATCGATACAGTCTGTATTTAAACGGCTATTGAGGAAATACAACAGAAAAAATCAATTATGAAATTGTTGAAAAAAAAAAAATCTACTCCACGCTATTCTGTCCATTCACTGATCGATTTGAAGTACTTACCAGCTAATTATATCGAATGAATGAACCCGGTCCCATTGATGGACCAATAAAGCAGTATTGTCTCAGTCAGTTCCCGCGGCGTCCTTTTTACTGATAACGCAATCTGTCTTGGTGGTCAACGCGGTCAAAGATTGTAATCTCGCGCAACCTAACTTAGCTATTATTGTTTTTTTTATAAAAAAAACAGTAAATATAATAAGAATGTTCAATAATAACTTCAAGTCAAAAACCTTTAAAAACTAAACTTATATCAGATGATATCAGCTGATGCATAAATGTAGCTTATATTCTATGTAGAAACTATAACTAACTATTAAACTTTTGTGATAATATTTTCTTGGACTAACATGTCCAAAAAAATATTATAAAAAAATGGTTTGAAAATATTTTTTTGGACAGACAACAGGACATTTTATTTGTTTTTTTTTTTGCGTTTTCGGGCAGAATGTTTTTATTTCAGGACATCGTGTCAATATTTTTTTATCTAAGGGTATTTCATTAATTTCCCTGAATCCTGTTCTTCACCTTTCCCCGGTAAGAGATCTGGTTTAGATCGATAAAATTAGTTCTTATATGCACATACGAGTATATGTCCTTGATATATCTTTTTATAATCCTTATGAAACGCCATTCGTGTATTAATAAAATGAGCCAGTTTAATTCAACTTGTATTGGTTGGGTGCGTCGTCTGATATACGCAGTGGGGTGACATAATTTGTGGCGCCTACTTCTAACTAGGTACCTAGTTGTTTATTAGATACATCGGAATCTGAGGAACCTTTAGTATGACTGAGAAAGCGTTTTAAAAATTCTAAGCCTACTGGTCAAAAAGCAACGCTCCTCCACTGCGGAGCTGAGCTAATTTTACAATAAGTTTAAAAAAATATTTTGTTTTCAGGAAAAAATAAAATCTTCGAATACCGGGAAGCTGATAAAAAGTACAATATTAGGTTTTAGGTTTAAGACGTTTATTCCCATAAAGATAGTCACATAAATATCATAAAAAAATCAAAAGTTGGTCGTTCTAGTATATACAAGTTAATAGGTAGGCAGTAAAATATTTAACCCCTCCAACGCATATTTAGGTACGTAATGTCTTTTTATTAATAATAAATTGTGCGAGTTTTATTTTATATACGTTGAAAGAATTATTAAATTTATATATATTAAATTTTATTTCCTATTTTTTCACAAAATTTATATGGGTGGTCCCTTATCCTCCATTCCAACCCATTACAAAAAAGAATCACACACAAAACAACATACAGATGACTACAGATACTTTTTTTTGTAAATACATACATATTATACATAGAAAACACCCAGACCCGAGACAAATATTTGTAGATCATACAAACATTTGTCCCGCGGCGGGTATCGAACCCGCAACCTTCGGCCAGGCGGGCTTTAGTCCACTGCGCCACAGAGGTCGTCAAATGATGATTCTTATCGATTGTGTTTGTCATCGCTATAATGGAAAATAAATTTAAAATATAATGGTTATATCAAAATAAAAAATATTTAATTTTAAAACAGATATTATTTTTAGTTAACACGCAGCCAAAATTAAAAAGGTAAATATAGCTAATTATGAAATATGACACTGGACTTAATAAATACGTGCTGTTAAATTAAAAATATGGGATTAAAGTAACTACGTCATACATTGTGGTTGTAGACTACAAAATGTTCACCCGCAATAAAACTATGAATAAACAATATCAATAATTTTTAAGTGAAAAAACCTACTACTATTTGCTGAATTAGCAAATAGTTTGCAGAATTATCTTGTTTTTTTGTTCTGTTTTAAAAACTTATTAAAACATCAGGATACAAAAATAACCCTAGTTCTAGATAAAAAATCGTAAAACATGATCGCCCTGCTCTTTTTGGATCATGAGGCCTGAATCGCCCTAAAACGAGGCCCAATTGAAAAGTTGAGGACCGCTAAGGACACAACGCTCAAATGCCTACCACAGAATAGCTGATTGTAGCGTAACAGATCGGGCGGACATCTCGAAACAGGATAAAGACCATAAGAGCAAGGACAATCAGTGCCGGGACCACAGATTGTATAATAACTGCGAAGGAAGAGAGCGATTCGTTGGCGCCAGGACGGCGACACATCTAATGTCAAGTGTGAAACTGTGATATATGGAGAGAGGACGTAGGGGATATTGAGGATGCAGCGGGTAAGATTGAGGAAACACTCGGAAAAGCAGTAGTAGCCGTAATGATAAAATTCTTTAGTACAAGATAGATTTGAGTGATAGAAGCTACAGATAAGCATGATTTTATGCTTACATTCAGATGTATTTTATTTTTTAGAGCCATGTCACCCTAGTGGGCTCTATACAGGTATACCTAGACACGCGAAAAGTTTAAAGAAATAAATATAATGACATTCCCTTGTCAATACATTTATGAAAATCTGCTGTATGTTCACAAAAATATTAATTTGTTTAAGAAAAAAAGCGATAATCACAATGTTAATACTAGAAATAAAGATAAACTCGCTGTTGCCACTTGTAGACTCCATAAAGTTAGTAAATCGTTTAAAGGGCACGGTGTACGCTTTTATAACAAACTCCCAAGAGATATACAAAAATTATCAATTAACAAATTTAAAAACTTAATTAAACAAAAGCTTTATAAAAAGGCATACTATAAAATATCTGATTATTTAGATGACAAAAACTCTTGGGATTGAAAATGCTCCAACTATTGTTTTGTAAAAGGATCATTAAAAAGAATAACCAGCCTTGTTTTCTTGCCTTTCTTTCCTGGCTTGGTCGCGGAGGAACAGGCACCTAGATAAAAACCGACATTTCAAAGTGGTCCTTGTGATTTTATTGAATAAATGAATTTTGACTTTGACTTTGACTTCCAAACCAAAGGTCGTAGATTCGATCCCAGATTTGCATCAATGGATTTTTCCACCAGAATTTCGTTTCCACTATTTATCCGCGAAAGTTTCATATTTTTCCGTAAACTGAATGACGTCATTAAAAATGCAAGCCCATACAAATTAAACAAGTGTGTTGAATCTTCGAAATCTACCCATAGATTGTTATTTTCAAATAAATAGTCCTTGAATTTCAAATACTTGATTTTGATTTGACCAATTCGTCTGACTGCGTTAATCAAAAGGCGGAACGGACAAAAATAGACCATATACTAATAATAAAATCATCCTAGTTAAAACATCCAAAAATAGCGAAACCATCATTTAATTTTCCAACCCAGAAGTCTCTTTTAAGAACGTATCCATTAGATCAGTGAGTCAGAGAGTTTAAAAACAAAAGGCAAGCCGAACGGCGCCGGCGCAAGAATCAATGACCATCGTCCGGCCGCGGGCCCATCATTGAATTGACTAAGACGACGCCATTGTGACATCGCTTCCTGTGACAGAGTCAAAGTTTAAACTGAAGCGGAAATTTAGAATAGAATGGAATAGAAGTTTTTTTTTAAACACATCTAGTTACATAGTTATGATGTGCATTCCTATTCAGCTCGTAGATTTTAAGGATACCAAGTATCCAAACATCATAATTATTTAGCACATGCCCATTTTCTGCAGAGTAACTATTATTCCACATGATAAGTGAGCACGAACCGATGGCACATGTCTTCGACTTGAAAATTTATGGATTTAGGAGATAAAAATCAGTTACTTATTTTAAACGACACGGCAATTGATAAAAATACCTTTAAACGCAAAGATTAAAACAATGATTTTTTAAATATATTACCTCTATATTGTAAAAACGTGAATTTTCTCGTACCACACTATCAGTGAAGGCAATGATTAAGTTTCGACTCATTCCGAGAGTCTTCATCAGGGTGAGTGATCGCGACGCTCTCCCTCCGCATCGCGTCGTGCACTAAAATTTTGGAATAAAATATTAACTCTACATTGATGTTATAATAGTTTAATAATACACATTGAAATTTTGTCTTTATACGTTCCGTTCGACCCGATTTATGATGAAGTGACTCTGTATATCTTTTGAAACGATGGTTATAAACATATTTTTAAATAAAAACGGGAGATTTACCATTACATATGAGTTTGATTTTTCTGCCACGAACATCCACCCGCATACTTCAGTTCCTCCCGTGATCGTGGTAAATGGAACTGTGCCAAAATATCGCAAAACATTCAAACTCTCGATTAAAGGTAGACTATATCCTGTTTTTTGTAAAAATTAAGTAACTGTATTTTATAACTTGGGCCAAGTGAATAAGCAAGTGTCACGTGCCGACTTCTTCATGTCAAAATTTAACCGGGATTTATATTCATAACAGTGTAATTTAACCATTAGCACTGCAATAAAGATACAAATCAGAGTTCTTGAACGACCCGTCTCATTCTTTCTCATTGTAAAAGATGACTGAATAAACTTATCATATATTAAACTTCTGAAAGTATCATACTCGTAGTTATGAATATAATTTTGATAGTGATTATTAATAATTAGAAGTGGTATTGTTTGCAATAAAATAGTGAATAAGTAAGGTAGATCGATTTTTGCCACTAATATTTATCCTCAAAGACTTGCCGAAATACCGACAAACGTTCAAATTCAAATATCGTGGTAATTATTCAGTTTTTATTTTAAAAATTATTAGCAGCGTCATACACTCTGCTACTCACACTCAGGTTTTCGATCAATTCATTGCCACTTCCTTCTGTTTCTGAGGCTATGTCAGTGACTTTCGTCCTTCCACTGATTTCCATTTTTCGGTTTTTATCACTTTAAGAGAATTCGTGGATATCTCTCAAAAAGCCATTCTGCGACCTTGACTCAAACTGAATCCAATAGTTGAAGTAAACTATCACTTAATGCCATTATTATTTATAATTTCTACAGAGTTATGAAAGAAAGAAATTATATTTTTTTGACACACACTATAACAGAAAAAGGATCCAGGAAGTACATAGATATTGCATCCCTACTGTGATAAGGTAGTTGTTGTAAATACTGCGCGGAATACCTTGGTACTCTCCGTATCGTGTGAGCCAAATAGGTCCAGTCACATTTTGTAGCTCCACACCATCGGGATATGAAGCTGCGCTGGTTTTCAGACATATCTATATATGGATGACCTCACGGCTAACGGTGTAAGCTCCAAATAAATATACTTATAAAAACAAGAAGAGATAAATTAGATAAAGATGAATCTAAGCCTATAACCAGAAATGTGTAAAATGAAAAAATAGAACTCCATTTTGACATTATTTCTTTTTATTGTAGTTAACTGTCAATCCCGTTCTGGGAAGGTGAATTGCGGCAGAGTACAATATTAAAATTAATATTTCTGATTATAGTTACAACTAACTACTTATATCGAAATCGGTAAGCCGGTTTACTATCTATAATTATTATCGTTTAGTTACAGCAGTGATTACCTAAATACATGTGTTTTGATAAATGTTTATCGATAATCCCTTTAAAATTTTGTTTGATAGAACCGAACGACGAAAACATTTATTTTTAATTAACTTTATAGGCTCCTTCGTCGTGTCAATGGTTTTTTCTTAGTTACCCTGCGTTCGGTTTGAGTTTTAGGACCAGAAGGCTCTAGACAAATACTTTGCACTTAGTTTTCCTTTCACGCTAAAGTCACGTGACATTTCCACAGCTAATGTCATTTCCATACAATTAAATCTTTCCGCAGGCGTTAAAGCCAACAGAAAGTGGTATTTGTTAGAGGCCCAGGGTGTCTTATATAATACCTTACGCTTAGTTACGTACCTTTTACGTAATCACAAATTTGTTAAGAAAAAAAACTTGGCAGCAGTTACGTGACATCTCAAAAGCTAAGGTAAGGTAAATTAACTTATTTTTCCGTAGGCGCGCCCACAGAAAGTTGTTGTTATTTAAGGGGCCTGGGGTCTAGACAAATACATTACACTTAGATTTCCTCTCACGCTAATGCAAATTTGTTATGGAAAACTTGGTAGAAATCACGTGACATTTCTACAGCTAATGCAATTTCCATACAATAAAATCTTTCCGCAGGTGTTAACGCCTACAAAAAGTGGTATTTCTCTAGACATTCGAACCTTAAAGTATTAATAACTCTATAAAATAGGAGATTCATATGTTTTAGCTAACTACAGTCTAATAATTCCGTACATAGAAATTCATACACTAATCGTGAATAACCCACTTCCTCATTTCGCTGGAGTCAATTAAAATGACTCATACTTGGTTCATGGTGGTGGAGACATGGGACTAATACGCCATAACCTCTGATTAACTGTATTGTGTTAAGAGATATAAATGAATGTTTTTTTATCTATGATGTTTTATGGATTGCACTTTGATGTGTACCTATTCAAACAATATTGACGTGATACCGAGTAAAATGGGAATACCTCACGCTTACTTCTCCTTTCACGCTAACGCAAACTTAGGTAAAACTTTGTAGCTGTCACATGAAATTTCTACAGCTAATATCATTTCCATACAATTAAATCTTTCCACAGGCGTTAACGTCAACAGAAAGTGGTATTTGTCTAGATCCTAGATCGTTATTTTCCTTCGAGATTATAGTTTGAATTTTAAAAACGTCACCGTCACTCCATTCGAAAATATGCGCAGTGTGAGAGGAGCGGATTTGGGCATGACAGCGAAAAACATCAAAGATCAAGATTTTCTAGAACCTTCATTCCATTAATCTGAGAATCGAGATTACCTACCGTCAATATCTTCTAGATTCGAAGGATGAACGTGACACGTGCTTTGGAAGTTTCAAAACTAAACCTATCGTGATAAGTTTCTTGAATCGTGTTTATTTTTTTATTTAGATTATATATTCTCAAGTAACTACTGTATGAATAACAAGTTTGTTACTTTTCCAGTTACTGAAAAATTATATAATGCAGCGAGCGCTGAATTCTCTAAAAACCACAAATAACAATATTTAATATCGATAGTATTAGGTAAAGTATAATATAAGTAATTAGTTTTTACAGGAAATTAAAACCGGATTTTCACTTTCTATTTTGTTCTTTACATCCCGATATAAGTTCAATTTTAACACGTATCCGCTCATTTTTGGTTAAAGTAACACAAACCAGCCCCATTCAATGAACAAGAATTTCAATATTTTGATAAAATTCCTCAACCCAATTTCTGTAAATCAGTTTTCAATTATTTATTTCTTTGTCTTCAGGTTTATCAGCCAGTGAAGCCTTACGGAGCGGACTCTGCCAGTCCCTCTGGGGAGCCCCGAGTCGGCCTGAGCCAAGGCGCGTATCTCCTCCACCGGTGCACAGCCAGGATATCTACTCCGTTAGAGGTAACTAAGACCACATAATACTAGTCCTGTCCCCACACTAGGATCGACCTGTATCGAGATTATCTGGAACTAAATTTGTATCACACCCAGACCGGCTCATTAATCTATAATGCATAGTTAATACTAGCTTCTGCCTACGGCTTTGCCCGCGTGGTACCCGGATAAAAAGTAGCTTATACGTTATTCTGATGTATAAGCTATATTACTGTAAAGTTTCATCAAAATCCGTTCAGTAGTTTTTGCGTGAAAGCGGAACAAACATCCATGCTCACAAACTTTTGCGTTTATAATATTAGTAGGATTTAAGGATCCACTAAACTATTTTCTCTTTCCTAATTATACGCGTATTGTCGCAGATACGGAAGTCCGGTGGTATTTGAAATGGTCACAGTACGATGGATACTATATGGATAAAGTAATGTAATAGCGGACAGACTGCATGATGCATTGCTTAGTTAAGAACAGATTTTTCGTCGAATCGTCTCGAGCACAATCCATTTCAAACACACGCCAACGTTATCTTGTAACTAATGTTTGCTTGTGAGGGTACACATGTCCAAATCGGATTTACAATGCTCGGAAAAAGGCCAACAGGAAGGGATAGCAAAAAGATATGTATAAACGTGCATACATTAAAACTAGTATAAGTACTTGGCAAAGCGTTTTTTTTTTATTTTTATTTATGAAACAAACATAAGAAAAGATGAAAGTGATGGTAGCTGTCCGAATCGTACACTGGTGCAATTAAACTGTACTAGTAGGCAGTGCAGAAAATACTTCGTATTAGGAATAAAGTGTACGACACAAGCATAACAGTCGCAACTTGGGCGAAAAACAGATTAAAATAATTGGCAATTTGAGATGATGATATAAGAAAATCGTTACTCATGTCTCTTTTTTTAGGAATATTATTGAAACAAACTGTGGCTTTCCCATTTCTTTTTTTATTATGTTCCATATAGATTTTATAACATTGTCGGAAACTAAAATCTCCTACGTATGTATTTTTTTTTTCCAATAGAGCACATTGCTTAAATATTTTACTGTATTTTCTTGAGTAAATTCTAAGATTTTCATCATTCGTCAGTGTTAGGAGATAATATAAATTCTTCATTCTTTATCTACTTGGGAGTTTTTTTGCCAAGTACTCTTAACTGTCATTTCGTAGTCCACCCTTCTAATACTAGAATTGTATGCATGACAGAATATGTATCTTAGTTACAAATTCAAATGTGTGAATTTCAAAAAATATATAAAATCCAAAACAATGCTTTTGCCAACCGTCCCTTATCACATCGAAATTCGTGTTCGACACGAAAAATTACAACCATCATAACGTCGCGTTTAAGTTGATAGTCGATACCGATAGCATATCAATCTTATCATCCTTTGTGGCACCGCCGGTTGGCCTATGTGTCACTTTGAGCTAGTCACCTAACTAAAATGAGCTTTATTGCGCCGATTTTTGATTCAATCGTTCAGGAGCTTACATAATAAAATGATTTTGTTACAAATTAAGTGTGCGTGTGATAGCAGGCTTAGCATGAGTACCAAATCAACAGTTTTGTCTACAGAGAAGAATAGGAATATTACGCCTGTTTCTCTTTTCCATCAGGCAAAAGAGACTTTTTTCTCTTTCTAAAAAAAACCATTATGCTCATGGAGCAGTTCATTCACTATGCCCATTTTCTCTCAGATTGTTTTACTCTATTGGGAAGTATCTCACCCTTGTTTGTTCCTTCAGTGCCATTATCAAGTGGAATTACTGCACGACATAACTATTACTAAGTACTGTGGCATCGGCAAATCAGAGTTGTAAAATAAACGTAATTTCGCCCGCGATATGCGCTGACGGTAGATTAGATATGTCACGCCGAAATCTGAAGCCGTGGGATTTGGCGCTCTGTTATTGGAATTTAGCTGTCGAATATTAAATAGGTTTATGGTGGCCGGCGCTTTTATATAACAGCTTATGGCAGTGACGTAGATAGATAAGATGCAGGTGATATGCACATGTAATCGAGATCAGTGTTGGCAGAAAGTGCTACCGACTTTTGATCCGAAGGTTGTGGGTTCAAACTCAATAATATTAATAATAATGCTGGACATTTTCTAGCCCTAAACTAAGCAGATCTTATACTACATGACTGATATACTACTTATATACGTTTGTAAACACATACATATTATACATGATGAAAACATCCAGACCCGAGACAAATACCTATACAATGGTGTACAAATATATTATTCCACTCGATAAATTTATGGGCTCAAAACAGTGAAAAGAACCGGTCAACAATAATTTGAAGACGATATAGGTACGATAATAAACCATCGGTTAATACTCCAATTAGCGGCGACGGACTTGCAATTTTTCTGCAGATACATTATAATATGACAGTGACATAGTCAAAACTGACAATACAAGAGTTGTTCAAACAAACGTCAACATTATATGATCTTGAAATATTTGTTCCGGGTCAGATTGTTTCAGTACCGTGGAAGAGATTGTTATTCCAACGTCACAAAGAATCGTACTTAGTTGCTGTTGGATGTAAAAAAGACCGTTTGTTTCTTAATCTTCATTAAAAACGGGATGTTTACCAAGATTAGTGAGTTTTTGCGAGAAAGATGGTAGATAGAATAGACACCCTCCCGACTTAAGTTCCTTCTGTGAACATGCCGCATGTAACTGTCGAACTGGAAACAAACTATTTCGCCTACCTAAATAATAACATCTTGTTTATCTTTTTATTTAACCATGATAGTTTCAAAAGTGTTTTAATTCTCGCCTGCTCGCAGTTGCGTGGCAATAAAACTAAACATTACTGCGCTCGATTGGCTCAAAACCAGGGTTACCACTGACCACACTATATCAATCAGGGGGAGCTGGTCTATGCGTGGCGGGTCACAATGTCAATATTTGCAAGTCAGCCTTGCTCACGACTATTTACATGTTGTAGGGATTGAACTGTAATCTTAATCTGTGCTTTAAAGCCGAAGAATCAGGAAATTAAACCGAAAATCTGAAAAAAAATACTTTCATTTTTTTATATTCAATAGAGAAGTATTTTGAAATGTATTACTGTATTCAGTCAGCAAAGACCTAAAAAATGCTTAAATCGGAAGTCCGGTTATGGACTCGAATAACAGAGATCTACCAAAGGTAAAGAAATATCGGATAACGAGCTATATTTTAAAAACGAACATAAATATAGGAACCATCATAACAATCTTTTTTATGTAAATCTTGCTTATAGCCATCAGTCATACCTAGAGGAATGCATAGAATGCAATCGAAAATGTACAGAATGAATTAATAGAAGGGTGAAAGAAGTAGACTAGAAAGTTTGTACCTGCTTGAAAAAGCCGAATTCAGAAAAAAAAACGAAAAAAAAAATTCGGCAATTGCCATGGCACAAAACATCACTAATGTTTACCCTATTATTCACTAGTGTTTGCCAAGTCGACCCAACTACGGACAAGTCAACCGATCCATTGCGTGACTTCTTGCTGTAACAATTGAATTTAGACTGAATTTGTAAATTGGCCTGACGAGGGGTAGTTTCATTTATTGGTATTGTTACTAAATTCTGGCGATATCCAATATAAATAAGCAATGATGTTAATTTGTTGGTAAACTGCGCTCTGAGGTGAAAAACTTCATTACGTATAAAGTGGTCTGATTCTTATAGACAGGTAAATATCGAACGTGACATTTGAAGACAAACAACTTACCTATACAGAAATAAAAGCAAAATAACGATATTTCCGACGAAATTTGCCGCAAGTATTGGTACTACCATGTATTGTTGTACTGAAAAAATACCTACCTTATCCAATGCCTAATTTACCTATCAGTAGGGAATAAATATATATTTCGCCTTTATTATTTCTGTGAAATTGTGTGTCCCAAAAGTTTAGTTTCATTCGTTCTTTCGAATTTAAAAAAATCATTATGAAAATTATCCAAATAAATATTCAGTCATATATTTCAACGCTTCGGATATCGTTATTAGATTAAAAAAAAATATTCTAGAATTGCATTTGCAACAGGTATAATACCAAAAATCTTTATGTTATAGTGTTGTTTTTCGGGTAGGTAGGTAAAACATTCTACAACGTCAAACAAACAATTTAAAAAACTGTGTCCAAACGGCGTCCTCCATTGCACACGAAAAACAAAGAATAAACTTCTTTTACTCCATAATTACAAATCTAAGTTTGTTGACTGGCAATTATCAAATGACTGTTTAATCTCAAAGACGCCGCATGTCGCGTTTCGTCACTCCCACAAACATACCTTCATAGACTGAACCATTTGATTTTGAATCATAATCGCTCATTTAATAGAGGTGCTTGTGCTTGAATACAGATTGGTGAGTGTGGATGTTGGTTAACGACACAAACACAAAGCATGCTATTGTTTTAGCAAATAATTCGTGGAAATGGAAACATTGAGAGAAATCGGGACGCATTAAAACACCGCCGAGTCGAGATATCAGGGTCACCGTGGGTTGATAACCTGTACCTAGAATAGCTCCCTTTTATAATTTTCTAAAACAAAAATAAAACACACTCCGCAACTATGATCCCATGATGGTTATCAAATCCACCCTCAGACGTGTTTTGCATAGTAGAACTGGACTTTGTCCATGTTAAGCTTTTTTTCTATGTCCAACCTTCACCTTCCCGCTGACTTTAGGGGTTCAATTCCGAAAAGATGTACTAAGAAAAATCCTTTCTTAGTGCATCTTATTAATTGTTTATTGTAAACAGAAATGACACAGAATTATAAAAATATTAATATAATTAAAAAATAGTACATGGCATGTGCATCCTCCTATTGTACTCCTTTTTTCTTCTATTTTCCTATTTACTTTTTTCCTATCTGTCAAGTTTTTTAAACATTAAATTAAACTAACGATTACTTATATTGTAAAAACGGGATTTTCACGTACTGCACTATCGGTGAAGGCACCGACTAAGTTTCGACTCATTCCGAGAGTCTTCATCAGGGTGAGTGGTTGCGACTTTCTCCTTCCGCATCGCGCCGAGCACTACGGCAAGAACAAACAACTACGCGGTTTTTTTGTAAATACATTAATTGTACATAGAAAACATCCTTTACATACCTACATTATTTTCAAAGAAAATTCTGAAAAATATCAACTGAAATCCTGAAATTGGATAACTAAATATTATAGTTTTTTTCCACATCGTCGCAGCATCCATATCATGAATGCAGAATAGTGAAATTACCAAAAAAAATAGTATTATTACAGTATCAATCACGCATCTCAAACGACACATTTGAGATAAAGCCATGCCTGCTCTCTTGATCTTCGATATCACTCCAAACGTCTCAAATCAGACCGAAATAAGCCCTGATTTATCATTTTTATCAATGACATGCCTAATGCCTATGAACGTGACGAAATATATTTTACATGGTTATTGTATTATTTGTTTTTAATAGAGTTCATGAATTATTTGAGGCAAATTCAGTTCAAAAGAAGGTACCAGTTAAGTCCTAGTCGACACAAAACTTTAACTCAATGCTAAGTAACTCAACCATAGAATTTGTACTTTGACACACGTCTTTTTCCAACAATGCATTTGTGCGATATAGCAGCGATTTAAATACGTTAAAACAGCAGTATATTCATCTTTATCTCTTATTACAACGAACTTCATAAATTGCCGTAGGTAGAACTGAAAATATCGTCGTTTGATATCATTTTAGGATATTATTACGACTATATCAGCACTCTACTGTTCTCCTGCTATTGTTTCGTTAACCGTTTAGAGGTTTTTCTTCATGAACACCGCCCGCGATCACGCTCGAATGTCGTGAGACGGTAACGTGTGCAAATACAATACAAGAAACGTAACGCTGTTGAGTTAAACAACTATGAAATAATCTTTATGAATAAGGCCCTAAACTCTAAACAATCCGTTAACGATCGTCCACATCAATTCCTGTCAATCCAAAGGTTGTCTGGAAGAGATTGTACCTACTTCCAAGATTAGCTTGTATTTTGCTCTCTTTAAATTTGTAAACAACATAATGCGGTGTAAAATAAATAAGTATCAATCTAGGTACCTAAAGATTCTTTAATACGTGAAATTGGCTTCGAAAGCGAAGACCTTCGAATTATAACTTTGATTAACTTAATCTATGGCCATAAATCCAGAGCGATTACCACGAGGTTTCAAGATAAAAATAATGATTTTTAATTCAGAAGGAAATCCAGCTGCTAAACTTCAAACAGCTTTAAATATCATCCACCAATCAGACAAAACGTATGAATGTGTGCGTCCGCCTCAGTAAAACACTGATGTGATAATGTAATTATGATTTCAGATAATAATTTGTCTTTTACAATCCTAGATTTAAGTAATCCGTTCAGATAAATGGGATTTAAATCATATTATTACTATTGATTAAGGTATTAGCTCTGAATAACATTTGATTTATGCATATTTGTGATTGGTAGTTTTTATTGTTGAAATCATTATACCACGATCATTTATGGTCGTGGGCGAAATGTTTATTACTGGTATGTAATTGCCGACTTAGGTAATGATTTTTGGTTAGTTTTATTTTGTACTCCTAAGTATCTGCTCATTTTAAAAATTATAATGTAAGACACAGAGTGTCTCTACACAGAGTGTAGACAATTTTGTTGTATTCCCAACGTTTTATGATATCAAAAATAAAAAAAAAGGTTTTTCATTTTTGAAAAACATAATTTTATATTCTCGTTAACATGTTACTTTTATAGACACAAAGATATCCAAGGATTAAAAATTGAGAAAAAATAATAATTTTAACACACAATCGCCACGGCTCGGTCATTTATTAAGTACCCTACTTAAATTTATTAAAAGTTGAAAATTTAGTCACGGTTCCCGTATAATTTTGATTGAACATTTTATTAGAAATACTCAAATATATATTAATGATTTGAAAGTGACTTTGCAAACATTGCTTTACTCTTATTTTTACAGTTATATTTAACAAACCCATATTCTCTAATAAGTATTTTTGTCTATGTTAGTAGCCAAATATGGTTTTGGAATCAATACTTTGACATTTTTTTAAAGATATTTCTTCATTTTATTATTGGGAATAAAACAGACGTGAAGAATATAAATAAAACACTAATTTATTAATTGATGATTAAATTATACATCTGTGATTACAAGTTAAGATTAAAATTATATGTCATGTCTCTCTCATCAATACTTAGTGATAACAATCTTTTATCTATAGTTAAAATGGTATATTTAGTCCATTATTATTTATTCAGTTTCGTGAGTGTGTCTATAAGGATTGACCGGACCCTAATTTAAGACTTTAAATAATGCTGGACATTTTTTACATAGCATCATCTAGCCCTAAACTAAGCAGAGCTTGTATTATGGGAACTACATGATTCTTTGTTCTTTATTCTTTAGTAAGATAAAACAGACAAAAATATATATATATATAGGACATGTACATAGGCGAGCTTAACCCTAACAAGAGTTTTCTTCCAGCAAACCTTTGAGGACAGGGACAGCTAATGAATAGCGGTGGGTAGGTGTACACAAGCGGGGGAAAAAGACATGACTGATTAAGTATACGACGTACTTTGATGGTGAAGACTTTCTGCGGTATGAAAATTCTGAATAATTCGCATCGCATCCGCATCCGCACGACACCACTTTTTAATTTGTTAAAAGCCCTCTGAAAAACAACAATCTGTATGCACCAGCCATTTTGCGGCGCGCCTCTATAATTAAAATTGCATTAGGCTGCGCGGTAATGACGCTAATGTTATGTTTGGATAAGAAAAATGCAGAATAGACTGACACTCTGTAATCCAATTTGCAGGTTAAAAACGCAGTAATTTGATTGGAAACGGCTCTCTGAGGTAGAGTTCACTTTATTAGATAATGGCCTCGATTCTGTAGTACACTAACTAAACTAAATTTAAACTATCGCTCTCTTTTACTGATAGTGTACGCAAGAAAGAGATGGCAAGAGTTTTACTGGTGTGTGCTTCTGTCAAATCAGATTACGTGCCGCTTTTCTTCGTGTTTATAGTCAGCATGTTTTGATATCACAACTAAATTTGTATGGAAGACTTTAATTTGACAGCACTAAAATTGTAGCTATCTCTTTCTTGCTTGCACTATCAGTAAGAGAGGGTGACAGTTTAAATTTAGTTTAGTTAATGTTCTAAAGAATCGATGCTAATAGGTACAAAGTAACAAACACTTTTAGTACTGAACACACGACAAACACGCTCGCTACTGTATGCCCATAATGGACATTCAGAAGCAAGTCCCAACATAATATTTCGGCACATACCCACATTCTTGCAAATAAGACAATAATCATTTTCCGCAAAATCTCTCTATCTACGTACTCGTACCTCTTGCTATTTTCGCTGAATTTACCAACAAAATGGATCGTACTTACTGTCCGAAATAAAAACTTTTTATTTTTATTGATTTAACTTTTAATAATTATTATATTATGTTGTTATATTTGTTGTATTAATTACACCAAGTGGAAGACAGGCATTTTTGTAGTTGGTTTAGATGAAGATATGGAGATGCCGTGATATATTAATCAAATAATAGAAAACATATTTAAAACACAGTGAATCGACGTGAGCTGATTTTACGTAAAATAATTTCCATCATAACATCAAGCAATACCAACTTCTATTTAATGTACCTACTTAGCTAATAATAAATTTTATCTAATTTTGGTAATCTACTTCAAACACATTACCCCACTCTTCATTACAAAAGGTTAGCTGGAAAAAAATGCTAATTAGCATTAAGTTCGCCTAATTATTTAATGTTGTACAATAAAGCATTTTATATCAATACTAGCTGCGCCCCGCAGTTTCACCCGCGTAAGTTTCGATTTTATACTCGTGATAACTTCGAAATCAAATGTCCGATTTGAATGAATTAAAAAGTATTTCAGTGCTACATATAAATACCCTTGATGATACAAATATTTAATTGAATAATAATTAATTCTACGATACGAATGTAACCAACTTTTGTTTCTACCGGCGATCTAATTAAATTTTAGAACACTATGCTACTATTGTGACTTAACTATGATAGTTTATATTCCCTCGAAGCCTTTTTTGTAGGTTATAATGATTACTTTAATCATGTAGTACATCATTTTTATTTATCATCAATAGTTTTATCAGCGCACGCCAAATAATGAATTTTATAGGCAAAATTTTGCTACTTTGGGTTACATTATACAATTTTCTTAAGGATCTTTATTTTTTTGAAAATAAATTACAGCCTGTGTTACTTCCTGATAATTTAGCTTTCTATTAGTGAAAACATGGTTAAAATCGGTCTAGTATTTTCGGAGCCTATTCGTTACAAACAAACAAAAAAATATTTCCTCTTTATAATATTAGTATAGATAACACCTATAATTCCTTCAAACAAAATATAAGTCTAAAACGTAATTACAAAAGTAGTGGAGCTAAATAAAACCTATCATTACCCTCTCAGTCCCCATTCAATATTTTGCACTGCCATAAATTCGAGCATACTGTCTGAACGGAACAATGAATCTAAATAACCATTAATATGTAATAAATACTATGGGGTAATAAAACCGTGTCGCGAGGGGACAAACAAGTGTACTGGAGTAACCCTTAAATGCTGCCCATTGTGGATCGGAGCCGGGCGTGAAATGCGCGTCGAAGGGAACGGAGGCACCGTCACTCCTAAAATAGTTGCATGTTAAGTGAACCTTAGTCCGCTCAGTTTAGAATTGACAGTTTAGAATTGGCTCAGTTTGATGACCTTTGTAGCGCAGTGGGCGAAGGCCCTCCTGAGATGCAGGAGATTGCGGGTTCAATTCCCACTGCGGGTCAAATATTTGTATGATTTGCAAATATTTGTGTCGGGCCTGGGTGTTTTCTAAGTATAATATGTATGTATTTACGAAAAAAAAGTATATACGTAGTACCTATATCAATTATTTATAGTTCCCATATCACAAGCTCTGCTTACTTTGGGGCTAGATGACGTTGTGAGAAAAGTCCAACATTATAAAAAAAATATCACAAATTCAAAAAAAAAAATTGTTCTGTCCGTATCCTCATCTTAGTAAACTCAACTAAGTTTGTGCTTTGTTCAAATAATTAGACCTTATAGCTTTCATTTTCAACTTGCCTCTTCCTTATTGGATGCAGTAAGACATAACTAAAAGTCTAGTTGGACATTTTCGTAAACGCCTCTAGCACACGGCGATCAGGTATCATTTATTTGCCAAAGTTATGTGAATATACATATGTTATTGTTTTGACATGAAATAAAACTATGCAGATCTTCAATCAAAAATACAAGTCTTAAAAACAAGCCATATCTATTGATATATGTGATTTCAATAAATATAAACGTTTGACCTTGACTTTGAGGGTTAAAAGAGGCAAGTTGAAGACGAAAGCGCCCATGTATGGACACGCCTGCACGTGCCATAGATTTACGCACGCTGTCTCTCAGTTCGATCGTGTACGTAGGTACTATGTGTGCCGAAGTCATTGCCGAATTCTACCGAGAGCAGCCGATTGGTTCCGCTCCAAATGCCGACAGCTGCTGCTTTTCAGACATAGGGGTCGCTCTTCATTAGTGGAACTTGTCTGAGCTGAGATCGATGTTTGTTTTGGACAGCGTGAGTTTCAGCTGATGGTTCTTTGATGATGTATGAATTTTATTTGCTGGGGACAAATTGGCAGTATCATCTAAGGCCGTTTATATTATTTTAGATTAATCCAGTCGTCATATTCATTATTTCTTTGTCACCCTACGTTCGATAAAAGTCATTTTGTTTTGATGATAATTTTAGATCAAGTAAACATTGAATTACTTTTTTAACCGACTTCAAAACAAGGAGGAGGTCCCTTTCAATAAATTCTATATTTTTTCTATAAACTGTCTTGCAAACCATTATATCGTTAAAAGTTTCATACTATATCATTAAAGTTGATAAATACGCATAAAATATACCAACAGACACACACTAGGATTCTCTGTGTTGTGGGTATAAGAACATGCAAACATTTCTCCTGTTATGTCAAAAACTCATAATTCGATAATAAAATGGATTAATTAAAAGGGTTTCAGATATTAAATCAAATCCTCAATAAAAACCAAAAGCAACAATACAATACATCACGCGACAAACTAAACAAAACTGATGGACGGGCCTTGCATTTAGTCGCGCCCGCGAATTACAGAATTGTAAAAAAGATTGGGGGGTCGTTTCGACCCGACGTGTTAATTACGAGGGTTGGCCCGCGAGGGCTGAGATAAAAGTCAATTTGTTGCAGCGACATGATACGGCCCATTTCATCCGGAGCGACAAGTGAGGCACCTGTGCTCTGCCTGCCTACCCTTTGTGAACAAACAATTGGGAGTTCGCCTTTATGGGGTCCATTGTGGCAGCTTTGGCACAATAGTTTCGGCAAATGTTTGAATAACTTTATTTGGGGAGTGAGTTAATGATGTTATTCAAATATTGAAAATAGATTTGACCATATTCACAAACAAAAGTCGCTCCCTTTTTGTTGTTTATAATTTACCTCAAAAGCAACGTCCGCGACCACGCTCGACGGTCGTGAGACGGGAACTCAGCGTAGTCGCGGACGGTGCTTATGAGGAAGGACCTCTAAACGGTCAACGAAACGTCAGCAGGAGAATAGTAAAGTACGTGGTATAGTCGTAATAATATTCTAAAATGATACCAAACCACGATAATTTTAATTTTATAATTTACATTCAGAATCGTCCTCCGATACTAAGACAGTAAAAGCTACTGTTCCCATATATTTCCAATGGTCCTGATTGCTTAACAAAACATTGAACAAGGGTTATTCTTTCCAGATGAAATCAAATTTGGGATCAACCGCTTAGTCGGAGACAAAACAGATGAAGAAGAAGAAGACCATCACCATGAAACCAGACCAGAAAGGATTTCTCCTGCATCGCGCTGTGGAAGTCCATGCTGGAACACTTCCCCACCATCGCCCAGATCAGTCCGCTCCAGCTCTCCTGAGCTTGAGGTAGACTCCCCTCCATCCTCGCCTAGAAGACCACCAGACTCCACATCACCACCAAAGAGATCAGAAACCTTTTCAGTCAGCGCGTTACTGCGACCTGATGCGCCAAGACTTCAGCCGCAGAGACCGTTCATATACCCTCCTCTACCATTTGCGGAGTTCCTGCGAGATGCTGGTAGTCTTGGGTTGCCAGGATGGGGTGGATACAACAGCTTATACCTCCATGCGGTTCAAGCGGCCGGACCAGAGCTGATGCGATTGCGAGCAGCTGTGCTAGGTGCTCCTGGTCCACTATCCAGACCTTTACCAATTGGAGATGTGTATTCCTGTGTTAAGTGTGAGAAAATGTTTAGTACCCCTCATGGATTAGAAGTTCATGCAAGGAGATCGCATAATGGCAAGAGGCCTTTTGCGTGTGAACTGTGCAGTAAGACCTTTGGACATGAGATCAGCCTTAGTCAACATAGGTGAGATTTAACTAACCAATTGAGTCTTGATTTTCCAGCTAACTATCGTAGATAGAAATCTAGAGGTACTATATGGATATAGGCATGGAGGAGGCCTATATCCAGCAGTGGACTTTCATAGGCTGTTAATGATGATGATGTTTCTCGTTATAGTAGATGATGGGGAAACAATGCTATCAACATTTAATTTTTCCTTGCATCAAGTCCTAGCGATAATGCCTTTAAAGAAATATAAACTTTGTATTGTAAACCTAAGATGAATCTAATCTTCAACTTCCAATCTTACTTTACCTCTGCCCCCAGGGCCGTGCACAGCGTGGAGAAAGTGTTCGAGTGCAAGCAATGCGGGAAGACATTCAAGCGGTCCAGCACACTTTCCACCCACCTGCTGATCCACTCCGACACCCGGCCGTACCCCTGCCAGTACTGCGGCAAGCGGTTCCACCAGAAATCTGATATGAAGAAGCACACTTATATACATACTGGTGAGTCATAGTTACGTATAAACAAGAGTGTCTTAGGATTTTACACATATACCAGGGCTCAACTATGATCAGCTGCTGATAAACTAGTTAATGAAATAGATAGATATATAGATACTTAACATACTTTATTGCACACAAATAACTCATCAGCTAAGTGCTTAGTTGTATAATGAGCGGTCGAATCGCTAAATCGCGATCTCTACCAGAGAACCTTAACCCCCAAAAACGCCTAAATCCCAGCAAAACATGAAAAATGCTGTTATAATGAAATTTAAACCGGTCAAAACGCGAAATGTATATAAACAAGTATTAACACTAAAATACCTCTATAACCCCCCGTACATAAACTAATTGAATTTTTCATTATTTGCGATGATAATTATTATAGAAAATTTCAACTTGCTACATGTTATGGTTAGATACAGATAGATGACGGCAGCGTTAGAAAAAAGGTACCGTGAGCCTCATATAACTTTTAAAAGATAGAAGTTAAAATCGTCGACAAAAATTCCGAATTTCGGATCTCAACTCATTTTATACAACTCTAACTTCCAAACTGTCTCGATTACCTCCTCAAATTGCCACTTCAACTTCTGTCTAAAACTTCCAAGTCCATTTACATTCCATAACTCAAGTAACAATGTCAAAACATCTTTAGACCCCCATAATTAATGTGAATTAACACCTTGGCGGCATTTTCTGATGATAGCGTAATGGGGTGGTCGTGGTTACGTTAGGGTATTGCGTTATTGATACTCACAGCTTCAGAGAATATTTTGCCAAGGTATATATTTTATTAGTCATTCGAAGAGAGGCTTCTAAGAGGTGCACTAAATTCTTTCCCCATTGGCCACTTCGCTCTTAAAGAAGTCAAATATTATTTCTTAGAGAAATATCTCACTCTTCAAATGATATGTATTGTCTAGTATGCCCTGCAAAATTAAATATGCTTACAATTTCCAACTTAGTTGTCCTCAAATACAAAATATTAAGATCAATAATTTCAGATCATAGGGCACCAAAGTTGAGGTAATCAATGGCAAGGTCAATCAATAATGAAATGAAATGAAAATGAAAAATTACTTTATTGAGAAACACAACATCCTTAAAATGGCGGCCTTATCGCTTACAGCGATCTCTTCCAGACAACCGTGCATTGTTGTTACCAAAAAAAACTAAATCTAATCTATACCTAATTTTTCCACGGACACAGCGAAGTTGAGCGGTGTGGATGTTCACCGTCCTCCGAACTAGTTATAGAATTGTATCTCAGAGAAGGCTTCTATCCCCACCGCACAGGCTTCGCATTAGAAGAATGTTCTAGTTTGTCGAAAGGAAACCATCTCAGAGTATTTACTGTGCGCTCACTTCCGTGCCCGTATGTCAGTCGTCTTGAGGCAGCTCATGAATATAAGATGTTGCGGTTTGCGTGTTGTCTCTCTAACACTTTGCTTGAATTTGCACCAGATCGCCATTTTAAACGCTTTGTTACTTTTAAACAGTAGGAGAGTGACTCCAGTCATTTCCTTTACATCTAGCTGTGCATTGGCAATCCCCAGGAATGTTTTGTTTATTTCATATCTTCGAAAACTCATGTATGTCTCATGCTGATGCTTGTTTATCGAGTTTGATAATTTTGTCCACATAATAGCTCATTTTTTAGAAAATCTTTACTAATAAAATCGGAGTACTAATAACCCTTGGATTACCTAGATGAGTATGTTACATATAATAATATAAATAAATTAGCATGACATTTTTAATATTTGCACGGTTGCATGCAGACTGAGTACATTTACAATCATAATGTTTAAGACCTTAATTATAAAATATGTATTCTTGCAAATATTCTCTATTTCTTCCTCCATTTATTTTGTTTTAATATATTATAATGAAATATTTCTCTTCTGTTGTGTTACTTCTTCATTTTATAGTGATCAGCGTTAATAATATTGGCCTAGAAAAGAAACAAAATATTAACCAATCGGTAGATAAAGTAGTGTAGTAGTAAGTGAAAGGATTTTATATATATAGCATCATGTCTGTGATCATTCTTTAAGTATTGTTATAATTTAACTTTAAAAGCTTAAACTACTATAAACAATTTCATATTTTTTAATCATAATTGTCGATAGCTATAGTCACAGTTTTGTTTGATACCGTTAGTTACCGCTTGTTAGTACAAGATACTAAGTTATAAAACGATTTGTCAAGCAGTGGGGCGTAAACTAGTGACTTCAATTCCGTGTGACGTGTTTGAACCCGTGTCTATTAATTAATGTTTATTGAGTTAAGTAATGGATACAAACATCATAACGGTTCGATAACAAAACGATCTTTATCATGTTTCATTTTCCTCCTTTGGTTTCCAATTTCCTGTTTGATTTATATTTTATTCAGTAGTGCCTCAAATATTTGTAATGTAATTTGAAACTGGAATCGTTTAATCTAATGTTTATAACTCTTCCAAACGCTAAAACAACATAATTCACATAAGAATATATTTATCGACAATTCTTAAGATATGTATTTTTTTAAAAGTTTGGATGTAACATTTTTAGGTTTAAATAATAATATATTCATGTGACAACACGGACATTATTCTGTGCAACAAAGTTAAAATTGTGCAAGTAGAGCAGGAAACAAGTGACGAACATATACACAAAAAACCTAGCTGAATTGAGCACCCCATACTTTTAGCATTTATTGTGGAAAGTGCCTTTTGATTTACAGAAAAGGTACTATTTTGATTTCTGTAAGCATTTCAACATAGATTTCTGCAAATAGTAAACAAAACCTTTCCTACATAAGACATCTCAACACCCTTCACTATACCTACCTAACGTAGTATCTACTGGCTCCCCAGTTCATTTAAGATAAGGGTGGGGGCTCCATCGTCTGTGATTCAGGCGCATAGATTCGTCGTTTTCATTGCTTTGACAGTGAGTGTGAGAGGGACAGAACGTGATTTTGTATTGAGTGTAAAAGAGAACGGACTCAGTTAGTTATTGAGCACATGTTTCCGCTAAGGGTGGTTTGTAGGTGATGAATAAATTTTCACGGGAATTGCGGGGGTGTTTATAAATTTGTCTGTCCATGTTTCTTTAATATTTACAGTAAAAGATCAAAATTTCGTCTAAGCATTAATAACTGGTGGTAAAAACAACTGGGTTTTTAATTTAAAAAAATATTTAAATAATATCAGATTTAATAATACCTTTAAGTAGGTATTATTAAATTATTATTATTTTTAATTGTCTGAAACGTGTTACAAAATTGTTTTGTTTAAATAAAACCTACTACCAGACAGGAGACAGTGAAACTACTTAGAAAACATACAAAAATCGATTAGGTAGTTAGATCCTCACGCAAATAAATTAACTAACCGCACACCTGATCCACCCCAATCCAACCCTACGTGTAAATTATTAACGATATCAACTCGACGAATAGTTGTGCGAACGGCATTTTAATCAGTGTCCCAACTTCTTGATTAATGTACCCTACACAATTTATCGTCTAAATTTTATTTATAATTACGCCAGCAAAATTAAACGGTGCGATTAGTCAACGTCAAGACGTGGGACCGCGGGATCGCGATTTGTCACCTCTGAAACCGGTTTAATTCGCTAATTGAGCCCGGAAGTTGAACACCCCTGAACTTCTCGTACCTGTTGTTGGCACAGTAATTTTCGACTTAGTAGTTACAGCTAACTAGCCAAGTAATTAACACAAGTTGGCAATTTGAATTATTCATACACTTCTAAAAGCATTTACTTGTATACAAGGAATAGAATATTGCCAAAAATTGAACCTTGCGGACTACCATCAAATATTGTGATACAGTTTGACGATTCCGTAAAAAACGAGCTGATCACTTACCGAGATGAGAAATTAAAAAAGAAATGGAAATGCAATTACACAGACATTCCTCATCTCATCTCATGAATGTTTGATTCACTCAAACGCTTCAGTTAGTACCATTTTTTAAAACTCTTCCTTCTCTTAATTAGTCAGGGAATAAACAAGTGGCACATTAGCTCTCGGAATAATTACACCGGGCTGTACTTCAGTTTATTTTTTGTTTGTTCCGACCGCGGGCGGTTGGCGGTGAAGAATTTAAAAAGCATTTGGGAAATTAGTTCGCATTGAGATAGCAATTAAAAATATCAGAGTAGGAGCAAAATAAAGTATAACTGCAAATAGCTTTTGATATAAAAAATAAGGAAAGGAAAGCGTAGAAGAACGGAACATTTAAATACTTGCAGGTGAAATAAAGAAAATCTATACCTTGTTTTCTAAGAAAATACTTCCCTAACATGTCAATTTCCCAAAATAACAAATAAACGATGTTCAAGCAAGAACAAAATTAAAAAGTATAAAATACTTTGGAATAGCTCTGCTCGTGCCAAATGTTTTTAACTTTCTGTTCACAGACCCTCTGATTACTTTTTAAAGCCTTTTCCGCTTAAAAATAGCAAAGAGACATCTCGAGAGTGGTTCCAACGCCGCATTTACGTAGAAAGACTAGTTGTTTGTTGTTTGTGATGTTCAAATCATGCAAGATCATTTTAATACAGTTTTCCAATTCATTGTTATTTTCATATTTCTTAAGTTTTGATGAAAATACAAGCAACATTACAACAAGCTACTTTGGTGCCAGAAACGGAAGGTGGATAACTAAAACTTCTTAATTTAATTACCAATTATTCCATTTTTTTCTTTAATTTAAGAAAGTTTTTGTGAATTACTTTGCCTCAAAAATTAATCGCGCCATTCAAACAGTTTTATCACTAACCAAGTGAACCCCGTTCCTAATTATATTTTTTTTGCGGAGATAGCTCTAAAGCTGTTTAAAACCGTGGGGGTGATACAGGTGAGTCACAAAGTATTCCATCATGAAAGTTGACCAAGTTGATACAAGCTAGACATGTATGAATAAATGACTTTCTATAACAAAAAAGGTAAGCAGAAGACAAGTGCTGATAGCCTGCTTTCTACGTAAATTCTAAGAGGCTCGCCGAGCTCGCAGGATATTGTATAATTGGATCTGAAAGACGCCATTCCGTTGGAAATTGCAGCAAAATGCAAATTAGGAGGAGGAAATCTTGGATTTCTTTTTGGCTTGAGCACTTTATAATTTACTTGGGGAACGGCCAGAGTGTAAGTAGGGTAACGCGATATTTTATTCTATAGAATTGGTTTTGTTTTCTTAATAAGCTTAACAGGCTTGTTTGTTTTAAGTAACCTATAATTGTGCTACTTTATATGTTAGCTTGGTATGGGCATTTCATGAAGAGGGAAGAAAGTCAGGTTGCAAAAAGATTGTTAGATATGAATGTGTGGATACTTAAACGAGTAAGGATTGATCAAAGAAAAAATGGAATGTCTGAAGGATGATATGGGTAAGAAGAGTACTGAAATGACGGCTGATAGAGGAACGTGGGAGAAACATGTTGTGCCGACCCCGCGTTATATGGGATAAAAGCAAGAAGAGAAAGAAGGTGTGTAAAAAAGATAAGAAGTGTGTGTCTGTAGCAACGAATAAATGTTTTATCTATCTATCTATCTATCTATAAGAAAGATTCATATAAGAAGCATGAGTGAGAAGCTCTAAAATAAAAAAAATACAAATTACTAATAAGAATAAGAAGGATTTATTTTCTTATCCTTATCGTATTTACTGCAAATGGATCAGTCAAAAACCATTTATTTTTAGATAAAAATACGAAACCTCACAAGCTCAACAAAAATACCAGCTATAAAACTAACTGTCCAATCTTTCGAAACCAATTCTTCGTACAAGATTCCAGACTTCGAGTATTCCGTCCACATACCTAACCTAAAGGGGGTGGAAATCTAAGCGGTCCATAAGGAAGGGGTGTAAGGGGTGTAGAGGACAGTGGAGGGGGTTCGGCCTCTCCCTCGGGACTGAATCAAGGAGTTCTACGTGCCTCGAGTTTAATTAAGGACTCTGAAGAGCTTGGAATTCTTCGATTTTAGCGGCGCTTTCTTTAACGTAAAGTATAGTTTATTAAAGTTATGTGAAATTAAAGTAAAGTCTGATTTGTTTTAAAAGAAAAAGAATTGTCCAATCCGATTTTTAAATTGATGATTGTTAGAAAATGCTAGAACCTAGTTTGTCAAAAAATATCATTACGGATTAAAATACATAGTAGATGGGTTCGATTAACTTTCCATACCGAAAAAATGAAAAAATCTTACCTGATAAAGTGTATCCGTATAACAGACTGCAAGAAATCTTACTTTTATTGAATGTGCGGGTGTGGTGCAGGTTATATTCCCGTTGCGGAACAAACGTTTGCATGTTCTGTAGATATTTCTTCCGTGTCTGGGGGTCGTGGTACCGCGGTGCTTGTAGTTCCTGATACCCACGACACAGGGGGTCATAGAGTGGGGTCAGAACTATGTATATGACTGTAAGCTGTTTATTTATTTCATCCAAGTTGGTTTACCTGTTGCGAAGATTATTGGTAATAAACCCTCACTTTTACATTAACTTATTGAATCAAAATCTAAAGAAACTTCAAATTTTCTTCACGTTCCCACACATAAAACCTAAACAAAAAAGTCAATGAACATCACAATCCAGATTTATATTATTTTTATCCACGCAACCTGATCTCTTCAGGGGATTCCCGAGAAAAAATCAGATATGAGATTTTTTTCTCACGCGAAAAAATGACAGTTGATTTCGTATGCCGAGCAGTTGTCTGTTTCACTCCCATACAATATTAGACTGTCCCAAGAGAGAGGGATAATTAAATTAATGTCCTCAGCCCTCTTTGGCCCCACGTTTCGCTGTCTGTAATTCGACACCTGCATTGTTTGCTTCATAGTTTTATTTCTGGTGAGTTTCTTTGGTGTTAGATTATATTTTAGCTTTGTTTCTTTGAGATTTATTGTGTGAATGTTTCTTTGAGATGTGTTATTAATACTGATACTTCATCTTTAGTTAAATTTAAATATATCTAAGGTCGCAGATACTTTGAGCTCACAAAAGTTTCAAAATACCTCCGTGTTAGGACAAAGTCAAATGAAAAGATTAAAATTTGCAAAATTTTACAATTTGAGTCCTTTAAACCCGTTAGGATCAGGGTACAAGCGTATTGATTTGTTCATTTTTGAGCTTCAGAATCTTAGACCTTTTCGGAATCAGAATTTTGCGTTCTAAAAAAAATATTGTCTACCGAATTACTCTCAGAAATCATTGCACCACACCCGTAATTGAACCCCCACAAAATCTCAAGTTCCAATATTTCTAATGGAATCAAAACCACACACCACTAAAAAAATCAGTGATGAGCCATCTATCACCCTCGTAACGAGTACTCACCTAACTGGAACTTCACTTGGCGAAGTGCCTGACACGTGGCTGTCGCACGCGCCTACTAATTCAATAAACACATTATCACGATTACCCCGAACCCCCCGCTGCGAACCGAGGGCGCCCGAATGGCCCCGATGAAGCCCGAGTGGTCCCGAGTGGCCCCGAAGCACTAAAACCCAAGGGACCAGTGATTTCGTCAGCTGATTCGCTGATATTCATCATGACTGTTATTCAAATTGGCCGCTGATTATTGGGATTGGGCTTTTTTGGGGAAATTAAACTGGTCATCAGTTTCATTTCCCCGAAAAGGGACAACGTGTTCCGTTAGTTATTGGGGTGATAGTTTCAAACAATATTGAGTCTCTAAAACGAAATTTTCGTAATCTGCTATAAATATATTGTCCTACAATTAATCCTTGCTGGATAAAAAAAGATAACCATTCTTTTTCATAAAACAGTGTTTGTTTCCATATTGCCCGCAGCTCTAAATTCATTTATACAGAAAATAAATTCTCCAACATATTTACTAATTTCATTAAAATTAACTACCGGCATATTCGATACTACTCATCGACTGCCAACTGTTACTATAAAAACTCAACCATCGATTATCTGGGTGCATCCTTGAATGACATCAACCAATTTTATAATTTGCAGTCATAGACGACTTTATCACGACAGCTTACAGTCCAAGATGGGAAAATAAAAGATTGGTTGCTCAGTGTAGAATGACCTGACCTCCCATTTTTAATATGGATTACATATTTAGGGGTCTTTGGGAATAGGTTGGAGAGCACGTGTCAAGCGCGCGCATCAACAGGATGTCATTATTTAAACAATAAATTTAATTGTAAATTGCCTTGATGTGAGAGCGGTTTCAAAACTTGTACGCACAAAATAAGTGTTCCATTGTACCCACAATAGTGTCGTTTGGTATTAGTTTTTTTACAAAAAATCTAATAAAAATCTAACAAATACTGCACTCTTAACAAAAAATATTTAACCTAAAAAAAATTGTAGTAATGATGTACATTCACATTCTTTTTTGATTTTCACTGAATTTAACCGATTTCAAAATGATGTCCCACCTTTGTTTGTCGTATGGTTATCAAAGCAATTGAATGCTAGAAAAAAGGGCTAGTTTGGTCTTGTTTGGCTTGATGACGTCATAGATTGTAATGCGGAACCCTTTAAATTATGTTTGCCTTAGTAGATTAAATACTTTCTGTGTTAGAAGAAAGAAGGGTTACCATTTTAAATTAATTACTTAAATGTTATGTCTCAGAGACGGCAACGCGCAAGTATTACCTCTGGTGTCGCAAGCGTCCATAGGTTACGGTAACCGCTTCCCAACAGATGGGCCGCATGCTTGTTTGCCACTTTTGTTGTATAAAAAAATACAGTAACCTAGTTTGTAAAAACAGTAAATAATTTAAGTAAACACAGAAAATCTGATTAAAATGCTGACGATTTGTCATTTTTTGACTGTAGTGGATCTTACTTTAGGCCACTTGACTACCCCCCTAAAGGTACCCAAAACACACAGCGTTATCAAAACGCACACCCGTTCCATTTTCAAAACAAACCGCATATTCGATAATCAAATTACTCTGTTTTGATTGGCCACCGTTCGTTTGGCATGCTTTTAGAGTGTTTTGATTCGTCGGTGCGACAACGCCAGTGCCAGTTGTCCAAGTGCTTCAGCAAACCGAGCACTTGAAGCCCGCAGTCTCATTTTAATTCTTACGTTAGCGTCTGAAGGTTGAAAATTGAGTGTATTTTCAATAGCAATAGCGTTTTATAAAACGTTAACCGGTGCAGTTCAAGTGCAAGAATAATAGTTACAAAATGTGACTGCATTCGCTACAATAATATTGAATAGGTTTGTGTCAGTGCTTTTCTATTTATATTGACCATCCCAGATATTTTTGAATCGGTCATGGAATAGATCAGAAAAGTTGAATAACTGGTCACAGGAACGTGAAATAGATTTTTTCAATATGGAACGTACTTAACACATTGTTAACAAACTACCCAATACTACTAACCGAAATATAACGCTAGGTGCAACGATGTTAACTTTGCTAACTATAAACGTCGGCTGACCCGATTTCGAGAGAATTTTGGACAGATACCTAAAGTCTTAGATTAACACAAGCTTTGCATATGGGTACCAAGTAAATTCGGGATCAGAAGCCTTTACTTAGCACCGTTAAGTCGGTTATAATCAATCTCTGAAGTGTAATGACTTCCAGATATGCAAACCCACGGAGAATCATGTTACCATGGAGTTGGGCCCTCGTAATGTCGCACTAGATTTATATCATTGTAATAACGATTATGATACTATTAGGAGATACATTTTTAACTTGCGACACGATTCTGACACGATTTATTTATTGTTTTCATATAGGTAGTTGATCTGTATTATTATTATTAAAAGCCAGTTTTCATTGGAAAGTAATAATTATTGCACAGGAAATATGTGAAAATTACAACTTTTCTTCTTGCCTTTTTGGCAAGGACATAGAAAAGCGCATGATAGGATAACTTTGATCTTATACACGCGTAAAAGTTAAGATTATTGAACAGTTGAAACACTGCTTTATCTTTTTCTTATACCTATGAAAACTATATCTGTTTAGCTAAATCTTTATAAGTTAGCATGTAAAACTTTCTCTTATTAAATAATTTTATCACCAATCTTATAGTAATATAACCAATTAATCTGTAAATATGAGTTTTATGGATTTTAATTACCTAGGTACATCGCCGTGTATACTTTCGAACTCAAAAAAAAACTCTTACTTTGCAAAATAAATCTAACCAATTCAATGTTATCTAATTGTAAAATCAATCAAGCTGTGAACATGGTACAATTTCCCATAAGTACCCAATACCTAATAAGATAGTTACAGTTCAAAACAGTCGTTGAGTGTAAGTAACCCCCTGTCGATATACCTAATCCCGCAAAACGATGCCCAACCCTTGCTCTTATTGTCTGTGGTATTGTCTACTACCAATTTATTTGTCGTATCCACTTTATATTGGACGATGTAATATGGATTAGCAATTTATGGGGTGTCAAATTCGAATATGATACGAGTCATCTCGGTTATCAGATGGCTATTTTGGTGACATGAATTGGATTTTAATACGTTGATTGATGATTTTAGAACAGCTAAGTTAAGTAGTAATTTTGTTTTATGATAAAAAAAACGCTTTTTGGTCTGAAAGTCTAATTTGCAAATCGCTGACTTCAGTTGGGTGTTCCGAGCATCTATAAACAATATATAGATGGTATATTGTTGGTAATCGGAGTGTTGGGCAATCAAAGGGATTTATGAAAGAAGAGTGCACGCAGCTGAGATGCGAATGTTGAGATGGATGTGTGGAGTTACTAGAATGGACAAAATACGGAATGAGTATACCAGGGGAAGTTTGAAAGTAGCACCCGTGACGGGAGTAATAGGTTAGCATGGTATGGGCATGTCATGAGGAGGGAAGAATGTCATGTTAGATATGAATGTGGATGGAAATAAAAGCAGAGGTAGGCCAAAGAAAAGATGGATGGATTGTGTGAAGAATGACATGGTTAAGAAAGGAGTGAGTACTGAGATGACGGCTGACAGAGGAGAGTGGAAGCAAAAAACATGTTGTGCCGACCCCACGTAATGTGGGATAAGGACAAGAAGATGATGATGATTGTTGATGACACAAATGATGAACTTATCGACTTTGTTTGATTAAGGTATTTGGAAAAACAACTTACGAACTCGATCAAGATACATATTTTTGACTACATTACCTACAAATAAAGATAAATCCCATTCACAGGGAATCCTAGTACGCAGGTCAGGACTGTGTGTTGTTTTTTTTTTAAAACAACTATTTTTATTATTAAGATTATTTATTATTAATTCCAGTTGATCTTAGCATAGTAAAGTAATCGAATCATAGTAAAAAGTCGCTTAAAGTTATACTGACATACATTTTTTACTTTGGTAGACTTTTATAGAATACTAGCTTCTGCCCACGGCTTCGCCCGCGTGCTACCCGGATATAAAGTAGCCTATGTTTTATTCTGATGTGTAAGCTATATTACTGTAAAGTTTCATCAAAATCCGTTCAGTAGTTTTTGCGTGAAAGAGTAACAAACATCCATCCTCACAAACTTTCGCGTTTATAATTTTAGTGGAACTAGCTGCACCACGGCCGCCCTCGGTCCCCATCGTATCGTATCACCCGTCCGCGCTACTACTTCGTTTTCGCTTAGCGTTCTTTCTGAGCAAAAAGAAAAAACTTTTTGCTCGGCTCCTAACGGTCGTAGCTTAATGTTAAATAGCCTAAATCTTCCTCAAGAATTGAGTAAACTGCATTTTTTTTCAAATCCGACTGAAAGATATTTCCAGAGATTAGCGCATTCAAACAAAAAACAAACTCATTATTTTTAGTATATACCATATAAATGGAATAGTCAAGTTTATGAGTACCAATGTATGAGTTTTAACTCTACATACATAGATTGTTAGTAAGTCTGCCACTTGTGATGAGAGCACTTCAAGCCCCTCAACTACTGAACTTGTTGTAGATTATTGTTTATACAACACACTTGGCTACTTTCAGTTTGCTCAATTGAGGAGAATCCTCATCGGTCGAGGGATTAAACTTGAACACAAAACTCTATAGTTTTTCACCATTAAGAATGTGATAATACAACTGAAGCAAAAGTGGTATGTTAGGACCGTAGCAAGTAAAAATCCGTAGTCTCTGCATATTCCTCCGGGATAGGCGTAAGTGTGTGTATATATAAGATAGATAGATATATAGTTTTTTATTCAACACATACGATACAGCAAAGACAAGTGCGAATGAAAAGAAAGAAAAACAATTTAAAAAAACACAGTAAATTACAGAAGACAACAACGTGGATGCTAACCAGTGCTAACGAGGGCAGTCTATGCTCAGCTTATTGCTGCTCCACCAAGGCGGAGCAGCGCTGATTTTCAGATAGGACCTAGGAAGTGAGGGGTGACCTCACGATCGCAGTGCTGATCGCAGTTGTAGATGATGATTTTTCAAGCCTCTTCTTTCTTACACTGGCTATAGTCCAACCATCAACAAGAAAAGAAATCATAATAAGCAAGTAATCAGTTAAAAAACCAAAAACCCCGACTGCTGGTTCTCTAATCTTAATATTATATTTTTAGGTATACAATTCCATAAAAAATATAACTTTGTTTTTTTAATCAGAAATCGTTTGTGGCAGTTGTAGCCGCCATATTCAATTTTTTTACACTTTATTTAGGCTATAGCGAGAGCCAAAGGAAACCTGAAAAAATAATCCTCTTTATGGGCAATCGGGTAAAAAGCAAACGTCTAAAATCTAGAGGTACCTAACTAACTATGAATCCGTCTATCATCGTTCAGATTCAAACGAAGGGTCCTCTCCCAAAATGCGAGGACTACAAGCATCGATTGTCACGGCAGCAATAAGCACAGTGACTCCCGCATTCCGTCACAAAACTGCTTTGAGGGTATTTAGAGAAATCAGCAGGGTTCCTATTCTGATTTTAACGAAGCGAATTCAAATGTGAGAAAGTTGTCAAATTGAGATTTGTAAAGTAAAATGAAAGTGTGATAAATAGCACTTTCACACCCTTTTAAGAAATTTTGAAGAAACTCTTTCGTAATAGGTCGAATCATTGTAATTTTTGACATGATTTTAATAATTCCTTTTTTTCTCCGCGATGATGATGGGCTCATAACTTATTATACGCACGCCAACTTAAAATAGGTAGGTATACACAAAAAATACAGATGAAACAGCTAGCCAACTAAAGACCGTTGCAAACGATCGATAGATAGCTCAACTGATCCAGATCACTACCAGACGGAAGCGTTCCCAAAATACTGGCCACATTGCCACGCTGAATGGCAATGCTAATGCGTTGACCCAGATAAGAGCCAGCTCTCTGGTCACGTGTTGCTTCGACCAGTCGCCTAGAAAGAATTTTGAAAACGCGACGGTTCCCCACGGACCCACAGAGTCTCAACCCCAAAAAGCTCAATAGTATAATTGATTGAACGTATTGACCGTATGAACTTTACAGACTTACACAATAACGACTTAAATTAATTTTAAATAGTATTTTTCAATTTTTCGCGTAATTTTCCATGGCAGTTGCAATACAGTCGAAACAGCGGGAAAATAATAAAAAAATAAATGCGATAAAGACCCGTAAAACTTATACTTTTAAAATGTATTGGTTTTTAGTATCTTTTATGGTTTTACAAAATTTCGTAGACGATACAACTTATGAGACAAAAGACATTACCAAACGAATTTTAAATGCATAACAGCAAATGCAGCCACAAACGACATGCAATAAAACAGAATAGTACCAGCAAAAATCGTCACATTCCCGTCCGTCCGTCCGCGAATACATAGCAATAAGTGAAGTGACTCGGACATTCCGCTAGCAATCCGACAATCTGCGGCATTCCTTGACCCCTGTATAATACAGTACAGCAAATAGAAACAGCAGCTCAGTACAATTGGAGAACAGTACAGCAAATAGAAACAGCAGCTCAGTACAATTGGAGAACAGTACAGCAAATAGAAACAGCAGCTCAGTACAATTGGAGAACAGTACAGCAAATAGAAACAGCAGCTCAGTACAATTGGAGAACAGTACAGCAAATAGAAACAGCAGCTCAGTACAATTGGAGAGGCTATACACGGTGGCAACATGTACACTGCGTTTTACTCTACGTTTAAAGAGAGTAAACTTATATAAAAAACCCTTTGTCTGAATTTGTATTATTATAAGCCTCTTATGACATCCCACTGCAAGGCAAAGGTCTGCTTCCTTCCGCACCTCTCTGTTGAGTGCTGCCAGTAAAAGTACATTTTGTTTTTTAGAATACTGTCTTTTGATTAGGAGTCCAGTTGGAGTTTTCTTTAAATTTCTTCTCTTCCATTGTGGTTATACGTTGTCAGTGGAATTCTATACATATTCACTACGTTTCACAAACATGTGAATGGAAATGACAGCAAACATTTGCTGACATTGTGTGTGTTTTGGCATGGAAAAGGGTTTTCGGCAGAAATCCATATTGAGGTGGCAATGTTTGACCGCTCTGTATATTTTGTACAGCTTTATAGTCACAACTAAGTATTTCGCAACAGAGACGCCATTCAAACCTACAAACGTTCTGATGGCATTGTTTGGACACAGTACCGTTGCATTTTTGGCTTCAGCATGCAAAATAACAGCTTTTTGTACGAGTGACAAAACGTGGCGTTTTCCAGTTGAATTATTCAAACTGAAACTAGCACACGAGTTTGTTTGACTTTCAGCTTTGAAAATAAAGCTTTGATGAATTTGTTCTGTGAGCCTTGTTCTGAAAAGCCATGCCAAACAAGTTGGATGTACCACTTCCGATCCAAGAGGAGTAGGTTAAGATCCAGTAGAACAGATGCAGAAAAAAGAAGTATCTACGAATTCGTAGACTGCTGTCAACATGACACGGAGATATATTGAGAACTTTCGCCACTATTCTTTTCTTACCTAAACAACAACCAAGGTCACTTATAAAAGGCAAAGTGACCAGAAAGAACTAAAGATGAACAACAAACGAACGATATTGTAACACATCACAGGTTACAACATTGAAAGAGCAAATCTCATAAAACTTAATCATCAATCGCGCTTGGCAACCAACGAATTCCTGCCAAAAACATTCCTTTATTTTCCCATGTGTGGGTGAGTCGAGTTCCCCCCTTTTACCCCTGGGCAGGGGTGGAATTAACGAATTTGTCAACTGTCACTGTGGAAGGACCTTATTAGTTTTTCTGAGGACCGATGATTTTCACAGTGGCATGTCAATTACGTGTACGACGTATTTTATTAGGCGCGGTGACAAATGGTTTGGGTTGGATGGAGATTTTAGACAAAACGTTTTGAGGTAGTAAATCTTCCGCACTGCAGTGAACGGTTCAACAATTTTCACAGGATATTCATTGGACTCTATTCATGCTGCAAATGCTTTAAATGAGTCGACTTTCATATCAATCAAGTTATTTCATTCAAATCATGCCACAAACAAAAGAAAAGCCGTGGTCGCAGTAAACAGAACTTATAGATATATCTCTACGGGAAACATGAGTTTAAGTTGGTCATTTTTCAATCACGTAATGCTTTGTAATAAAAAGTACATATTAACTTATTGCAGGCATACAACCAAAAATATGACCATAACAAAACCCACTCAAAATGCTTAAAACATACGGCAGTCAGTGCTGTAAATCTCCATGTAAGTGGCGTTTACACAGCACATACGTTATCCTGACGCAAATCGTAAACGTCCGGTGTGAACCCGGGTTTAAGAACACATTCACAGAAAAAACTGGTGTCTGCGGACTGTCTGTCGGTGCTTACATACATACGTAATACATATAACGCCAGATTAACTCTTTTAATAGAATATCAGTAGTACGAAACTATAGTACTACTGGTAAAAAGGGTGGCTTTTCCCCTCAGTGATTTTTTCCATCTATGAATGGGCATGGTTTGAGAAATGCGAAACCGTGTCCCAACATCCAACATAAAATACCTTTAAATCTATATGCCTGTTTTCTGCGTGAAAATGCCTGGGTTTGTGTGACCGGCTTTGTGCGTCTTTATTTACGTTGGGTTGTAGAAAAAGGGTGGTAAGATTTGCGCTTATGTATGTTCGAGTAACAACCCATATACTGAATAGGGCATACATAAACTGTGTTTGTTGCGACCATGCTCTTTAACTCTATACAAAAACGAGAAAAAGTGTTTATATAATAATGGTCAATCGAGATTGTTAAGACTCTGATAGCTCTATTAAAATTATTTATAGACGTAGTGTAGCTACACCAGTTTTGGCACGCTATACATAGCAAAACTTTTCTATAATGCAGCTTTTTTTTTTAAATATAACGGCATCCTTTTGATTTTGGTCATAATCTACTAAGGCACAGGTATAGCTTTTCCAAATTTAAAGTCAATAGGTATTTATAAATTTAAATCACAAAGATCATAAAGAGTCAATCATTTAAAATTATAGGCTCGAGCCCGACCAAGCCTAGAATCACGCAAAAAACTCTGCTTGGTTTTATTTTTAATTATCCTTTTAGTACATTAACGTTAACATGTTTGATCTTATAAGTCTTAGTTTTGATAATAAAATCTACAGAATCTGACACGGAATTTTCATCAATAGGTAGGTAGCTACAAAAACTAAATCGCCAAACTTTTGTTTAGCGATGGCAAGAGAATGATTACCACGAAATTGATTCCACTATTTCGGTTCTGTCTACTCACCGTACGCAGCAGTTTCTGTACAAAAAGCGAAAATTAAGTTTTGTTTTCCCAAGATGGCGGTGTTTGCCATCCTCTCCGTGAGATTGTGTCGACAGTACCAATTTTCCATTAGAACGGGGATAGAGTGTTTTGGTAACGACGACTAGAGATTGGAAACTTGTTTTTGTTGGAATGGTTTGTTGGCTCAATCAAAATTTGTAGGTACTGCGGCTGGATTTGTATTTAATTGGGAGCTAAATTCAAACCGCTTTGGAGAACTATACAGCGCAATAAATTTTGTATAAATTTCCTTAGGAACTTAGATTATACTATTCATAAATAAAGTCACCAAAAAGCCACTTGAAAACTAGCATAAAATGACAAAGCAGTTTCTGATAGAAAACGAAATGTGATCAATTTACGACTGGAATTAGAACTGGGGGTTACATTACCAGCTAGTAATAAAAGGTACTTGAAAATGAAATTGCACTGAAAACACTGAAATATTTTCAATGCATTTTTCTTGCTAACCTTCCGTAAGGTACGTTAAACAAACCAACCTCAAATCTCACATCTATAGCTATAGATGGTCATCCCTCCCCTGACTCGGGAGGGGGTGTTAGGGAGAGGTTGGCATGTGGATCGTAAACCGGGATTCTCTCAGGAAAATCCGTACTTCACTAGCAGTGGTAATCACGACGTCTCTGGATTTGTTGAAATGTTGGGTGAGGTTATATATTTTTGCTGAAGATGAAAAAGCTTTAGAAAACTCAGAATATACTTTCGGGCACTGGTATTTGTCTAGTATTTTTGTTGATATATGTATATATATTAAGCTTATGCTAATATAAATTTCGGTCATTATCCTCTATTATAGGTAAGCTTTTAATCGGTATAACATAAAAAACATCATAACATATGATAAGCGACGATTGGCTTGTTGCAACTTTTCACATGGAATATTAAGTAGGTACTATACGAAACATGGACATCAGCCAAATATATATTAATCGGATGTGCCTCAGTATACCTAGTGTTTGGTAATCTCATGCATATACGTACTGAGTATTAATCTGAAGATACCCAAAATAACCTTATTAGACTTATGAGCCGAAGGACAATTTTATCGTGTTTGTTTTAGATTTAACTAGGTACCTGAGTAAATATTAATATTGTTTATGTTGTTCTATAGAAACTTCGCGGTAAGTTGTGAGTACCCAGAGCTGAGCACAGCACCTTGTTGACTCGTACCTCTTACTTGTCGGACTATGTATAACTTTAACCTTTATCATTGTTTGTACCAAATAAACGTTTATTCTTTTTTATTCTATTCTATCATAGTAATTATTGTCGTTAACGTGTGTTTTTGTTGCATGTGTCAGATATGAAACGCTATCCTTGCATTTAAGCTTTGTAAACACTGTCATATATTTTGTATTGAAATATGCTCTGTGGTTCACGAGCATATTTCTGTACAACAACACTTCACACTTACACACTGGCAACACTTCTGAACTAAACTCAAAGTATCGAATAAAACATTGTGATGTTTGTTTACTCTTAGTAAATTGATGAGATTTCTTTAATATTTAATTACAGTTCATCATTATAAAATAATTCATGATTTTTGAAATATTGTACATATGTAAACAATGCAATCTCTAAGGTTGTAAATGGTTCAATGAAAACAATCTTCTACTTAATGAAAATTTAACAAATTTAAAAACAAAATTTAACAGAAACCTTATAAAAAAAACACACTTTATAAAACATCTGATTATTTAGATGACAAAACTCTTGGGATTGGAAATGCTCCAACTCGAACCTATTGTTTTGTAAAAGGATCATTAAAATCCTTGTGATTTTTATGAAAAAAAATCAAGCCTTTAGTTTTTCTTAGATCATAAAACAAAAAAAAACTGTTTTAATAATTTCCCCGCCTCCGTAAAAAAGAATAACGTAAAACTTCGAAAAAGCTAGGATTTTTAGACGGTAGAAGCTTTAAAATCTTAAAACAAAAATCAGACACCAACAAAGCATCCCCAAAAAACCATAACAATAATTTAACCGCCTTAATAATTCAATGGCTTATAAAAACGCTCTCGCAAATTGGGGGTGGGCAGGGCTCATGAATTCTCTGCATTTACATGTTCATTGATTATTCACTCCGCTGCAGGCAGTTGGCGTCACGGTAGCGGTGACAGAGTAGTAAAAGGGACCTATTTCTCAAAAAGAGACCAGTTACATAATACCAGTGTGTCAAAAGAAAAGCGTTTTCCCTATTCAAAGAATCGAAATAATTCTACCATAGCGATAGTCAGTAGTAATAAGTAGCTTGCATATTTTAAAAAAACACCCCCGTGTTGTAGAGAGGAATTATTGAACTGGAAGTTATTTGTTGAAATGTTTCTCTTTGTTTTTCCCAAGAAATCTGCCACTGAGTCATAACTAAGTCTTCCCTAAGCTTAGGGCAGACGAGCATTATTACAACGAATTGGTTATAATACAATTTTTAATTCGACACAAAAAAAATGTACATGGTACAGACAGTTTATTAAGCACTACAAATTAGAAACGATTCCTAATCAATAAGAATTGGGCCTCAGTTTATTTCTGTTCCCCACACTAGGCTATAAGCCTGTATAGTGGGGTCAAATGGGATTCGCCACGGACTATCTTCTATAGGAGTTGTTTTCCGTATGTTTTAGCGATAATAATAATCTTTCTTCGCTAAAAACTAACTCTATGGTGCCAGTGAATTTAGGAAATTTCCTAAATCCTCGTGCTTCAGCGACAGTATGTTTTGTAGAAAACGGCTAGTCATGTCTCTGTACCTAAGCTCTCCGTCAGAATATAAGCTGCACTTAACAGGAACCAGGTGCAAGATTAAAAGTGCACGCTTTGGGATACTTCAGCTTAGAGTGCTGACTTGTCCTAGTTTTGAAGCCAACTAGACTTGTGAAGGTGATGTAGACATTTTACATGATTGGGGGATAAAAATGACTCTATGGGAAAAACTTATAAAGAAACAATGATATCAATCCAATGGCTACAAAAATAGTATTTTTGAGAAAGCCGCATTGGACAAAGTCTGATGTTAGATATATTTTTAAATAAAAAAAATATTGGTTATATTTGTTTATTAGTTACTTATTGTCTCTGTATAGGCTAATCCGATTTAGATGAAATTAAAAATTTCATACAGGTCCGTCACCTAGAATAAAAGCGAAGCCGTGAACAGAGGCTAGTATAAAAAAATGTTGTTACTATTTTTTTGAGAAAAATTTAGTTTATTTTTGTCAGATTATTAAACAAATTTGCACTATTTGACTAAGATTATGTGGGTGCCGCTTAGCATTATACTTTTACCAAGTACTTTTGCCCCACCCACGACATTTTAAAGTAGTTGGTGGATGAAGGTGAAATAAGTTCGTTGGTTCGGCACTATTTCGGGAAGGCCTGTGTCTAACAGTATACTTCTACAGGCTAATGAATGATGATAATGAAACATCGTAGCTAAATAGAAGTCTCTCTCCCAAAAATCTGAAATTCCCTCACCCGATATGTACGGTGCTCTAAAAGCGCCGGTACCATATTTCGCAAAATCTTGCCAGCGGAGCACTTTAAGTTGGAAGCTTCGTATATTTAATTCAGGGAACGCCTAAAGTACGTCCCCATAAAAATCCCTGGCTGTGTGATACTGTGCAGATGAGCGCTCCAGGGCCGGACTGGGGTAATTTAATTATATTAATGTCTGTTTTATTGCGAATCTCGCTTTAGTGCCCCGATAATGGGCGGTAATGATTTTTGGGTAATCTGATTCTGATATGTGGATTGGTGTCATTGACTGTCAGTTCAAGGTCGTAGGAAGACGTGGCGATTATTAATGATCCTTGTGATTTCACTTACCTTCTTCAAACTATTTAATATGTATATTATCTTTGTGAGCGTTACATATATTGCGTTTTAGGCGACTACCTCCTCCTAGCCACTGCCAGGACTATTCAGTTTTGGACCCAATCAGAACCTGGATTGTATTTTTTATTGTCAAGTGTATTAGTAACGACGGTATTCTAGAGAATCGTAGGGCGGTTTTATTAAGAAATATCCAAATTTCAATGAGGGTATGAAGTCACTGTGTCTTGGAAACCCGTGGTCGCAAGTTATTCGCTTCTCGATCCGATGTTGAATGAAAAATCTTTGTAAACGTCACTGAACGTTTACAGAGAATTTTCATCGAGGTCTCAATGCGTTTTCTTCAAAATCTGTAACCGTTTGTTCTATTTATATCTTTATCCGTTTCATCCGGCCCTGGCGCATATCTGGGTATTCCGGGCTCTATACCCGGGATTTACGGTTATCGGTTATCCGTACGAGTTCAATCACAACCGGGAAACTTAATACTTAACGCGTCCATCGTGCCTTGAGTTTTGAGCGTTAGGTTTATTGATATGTCTTCATATTACTTTATCCGAGAAAAATGCATTTTTTTTTACTAGATTACTTTTGACAGCATGTACTGTTGCTGAGTAGGTTATAGGTAGCATAGTATAGTGGTTCAATGTCTTTGATAATTGCGGAAAATCTGACTTCCGTCACGCGATGTGGTAGTGATGAGTATTACTGGAAAATTATATTTTATTAACCGACTTCAAAAAATCGTTTTTTTATGTTTGTTACCCCAAAACTCCGTCATTTATAAACCGATTTGGAAAATTATTGTTTTATTTGAAAAGATATACTTTCAGATTGGTACCGCTTTTATCAAAATCTAGTTTTATGATGGGATCCATGAGGAATCGAGGGAATTTCACAAATTTGATTATTCGAAAGTGTCATGCCGAGTTTGGTTTTTTAAGATTTCATGTTATAATATTTAATAGGTACCTACGCCTCTTTTTGACAAAGTCTTTGTTATAAGTTTGAAGTATATTGTGTTTCTGTTTGTCTATTTTATTGTGGCTCATAAATTTGGTTAATTTAGGGTTTAATGGATTCGGTAACCATTTTTGGAATCTTAATATACACCGATCCGTTTGTAGAGTTCATCGTAGCACTCTAGAGAGGCCTACGGCCAACAGTGAACTTTTATAGGCTGTTAATGATGACGATGATGATCTCCATTTATAAAGCCTTCGAAATGAAGGCTATACGATAAAAGAAACGGCGCAATAAAAATCTGTGAAGAATTCTGCGAAGGCCATAACGGCTATAACGGCTTAGTTTATAATCCACAACGAGAGTTAGGATGCTGTATATAGATGAGATTAGAAAAGGCAACCATTATTTGATCATGACATTCAAAGAACTAGTGAAGTGAAAGCTAAGGCGAGTGAAGCGAGTTCCGTCGGTTCTGCCTCTCTGACGTAGGTATCACGAATTCTACGAAATTAAGTCAATTGAAGCTCTGACTTTCCCCTAGTTGTTATCCTCACTCGGATCTGCCTAATGAGTATAGATGATCTGAGATCTGAGGATTTCCACGTAGTTGTGAGCGTGTTTGTTTGGTTCATGATGTCATTTTAAAGATACTGACGAAAAATCCCTGGCGTTTCGGAAAATTTAGTTGAAAATAATAAAATAAAAAAAATAAAAAATGCTGGACATTTTTTCACACAGCATCATCTAGCCCCAAAGTAAGCAGAGTTTGTATTATGGAACTACATGACTGATAGACTACATATTTTTTGTTTTTGTAAATACATACATATTGTACATAGAAAACACCCAGACCCGAGACAAATAAATGCAGATCATATAAACATTTGTCCCGTTTGTTTCAGTCTGTACCAAAATGGTGTTTTTCTGTAGCAATTTCAGCTCAGAAAATTGGGCACTTGCTCAATTTTCACTCTATAAAAATATCATTCACCAAAAATCAATAATTCAAAGATCTTTCAATTCATTCACAGCCCCTAACAATTAAGACACCCTTCACACTGTAATTACACCGTTAAGTCGAGAAGATTTTACGCACTCGAGAGTTTCTGCGTCTTGTTATTTAGCGTTATTCCTTCGAGATGTTCCGCTGTACGATGTAGTTTGGTTAGTGATTTATTTTATATGGCTGTAGTTTAGAGTCTGGTTCTTGGGTTTAGAGGAAACCAGATTTGAAATGATAGAATTTTATATGGGCTAGCTATTTTTGTAACCCCCTATATAGGTACTTAGTTTGCTATTTATTTATCTTTTATTGGATTTATTGGTTTGTTACGTAAAAATAGTATGATAATAGTAATGGGGAGAAAATAAGTTTAAATAATAATCACAGACAATTATTGACAATACTGCCCAGGGTATGTGCCCTGCCCTGTGGATAGTGTGTAGTAGTGTGTGTGTGTGTGTGTGTGTGTGTGTTTGTGGATGCCCATACACACACACACACACACACTATCTTGCACACGCATACCTTGGGAATAAAAATCCTATAAGTAGGTAAGTATGTCAAAAACTTTGTCCTATACCATAATACCACAGCAACCACCAAAAACTACCACTCGTTTTTGATACGATCAAAAAACGCAACGTTCTTCAAGATTTCTATGAAATATTTTATTTTACTTCCAAGTTATATTACCCCCCAAGTGTTGAGTGAAACGAACAAAAAAAATTCTACCCGACGAAAGCAAACATCACAATTTCAAGCCCCAACCAATTTCAGTTATTCTGCGGCACAAAGCGAACGAACATCTTTCTCTACGTACCTACGGCAGTAAAAATCTGTAGTAGAAGTATCGCAAAGATGGAGTCTTCTAACGAGGCTCGCTCGCTCTGATTTCCAATTCAAAGGAAAATTGCGATCCATAAAGTGGGATGGGAGTGTGGGGTGGGAACCCCCCCTCCGTTGCTACGCGACGCGGGGAGGAGTCGCTGCAATCACGGCCCAATAGCACGACGGATATGAATTGCTCTCGCGATGCGACACTGATGCTAGAGCGAGAACACTTTACTAAACCTCGACGCTCTCGCTCTGGCTAATGAAGTCGACAGTCGCCAGTGCCTTGATTGACGGAGTCCACGGCCCTTTTTCGAAATGCGAGACTGTATCGCGCTGTGATTTGTTGGTAATTAAGCGCGCGGTATTGGGCGTTTAGCTTCCTTTCCTGTTGATTATCATGTAGTGCCTACTTTTAAACTACGTCATACGTAAATACATGCACCACCAGAAACTGCACGGCAAACTGTATTGGCACAAATAATAATAAAGATAAAAAATACAAAAGCAGACAAGTAGAGGTATTATATCTAAAACGAATACAATATAATTTTATTGTTATTCGACCCATGTGTCTTATAAGGCTGATGGATGTAGTCTGTACCAAAAAGGTTCAGCTGTTGGGTAGTACGCTTTACGATTTGAATTGAATTTAGCCACTAGCTTATACATACTATTTAGATACTTACTCTTGGGTTTTAAACAGGAAAAGAACGAATTATGGTGACCATATATTATTTCAGGCAAAAGAGGTTTCCCGAACAAAATAAAACGCCTTTTCTGCTAAATAAAATATCGTCTGAACACGCTTCCCCAAAGAGTGTAACGACAAATGGTCATAAACTGTTTCCTTTGACTAACTTACCGCGCCCGTTTGTGACAAATACCTCACGCTTACTTTTCCTTTCACGCTAACGCAAATTTGTCAAGGTAAAACTTGGCAGCTGTCACGTGACATTTCCACAGCTAAAGTCATTTCCATACAATTTAATCTTCTATTCTGCCCTCCGTATACAAAACCGGCAAAAAATGAGAATTACAAATATATGCGCCCTTTTACTTATCGGTATAACTTTATTTAGGAATGAGATAAAAATATATTAAATTTACGATCAGACACATCTTTTTAACTGTCCACTGTAGTATATTTAACAAAATTTTGGCGAAAATGGTAGATGCGCCCTTTTCGTCTAAGACGGCAGTATTCTAAGCTACCAAATACACTGGCGAACAAAAGCTTGGATCAACAAAGGCGATATTAAATTCCTACCGCGTCGGCGATACTGGAATCACGATGCCGATGAGGTTTTATGTGTATCCAGACAATACAGAGTTTTATAGGGAATAGGAATTTGATCTAATTTCAGGAATTTATTTATTGCAAATCTTGTTTGAGTTGTACCGTTGAGACCACAAAGAAACAATGAAAGTATGAGTGAGACAGAGTACCTGCTGTTTCTTAGCTGTTTGACCAGCGGCGGCCAACCGGCTTATCTGTGCAACATAGGTACGAATAACGCAGATAGCTAATACTAATACAACAAACACCTGTAAAAAAATAGGCCAAGAAAAAGGTCATAGCTAAGCCTTTGCCGATTCTGTTTTGTTTATGTTTATCTATGGTATTACTTGTTCAAGCTATTCATAAATACTCGACGCACGAAATGCAACAAAAGGTTTAGGTATTTTTTTCGCCGCGTAGCAGAACGCACGTACTGCAACTTACTTGTTGTTTACTCCAAAATGACGACACACGAACTGCAACATATCCGCCTGAGACGCAGAAGACTGGAGGCTCGATTTCGGCAGCGGGACAAAATAAAATGTTTGTATGATCTGCAATTATTTGTTCTGTATAATATGTATTATATTGACAAAAATATATATAAGTAATATATCAGTCATGTAGTTCCCATAACACAAGCCCTGCTTGTCTGCTTACTTTGGGGCTAGATGCTATAGTGTGAAATATGTCCAGCATTCTTTATTTATTTAGTACGATACATGAAAAATCCCGTTTCACAATATGAATGATCAAATTCACGATAGTTTTTGGAATATATATAATCTTATTTCATAGTTTAGTTTGTGTGAGGCACACTGTAGCCTTTAATCACTCTGGTTTTATCATCAACCGCAAAGCCTTTTTTGTGGTAGACGATATACTTCAAGCTGACCATTTGACCTTATCAGGCTGATTTTGACTATGAAAATGAATAAGATTACCTGAAAAATAATCATTTTTTTTTTAATTCAATGAAATTATTTGGTGAGTTACAATTGAAAAGATGGATGGATTGTGTGAAGAATTACATGGTTAAGAAAGGAGTGAGTACTGAGATGACTGATAGAGAAGAGTGAAAGAAAAAAATGTGTTGTGCCGACCCCACGTAATGTGTGATAAAGACAAGAAGATGATGATTTGGTGATTTACAATTTATTTTTTTTACTAACTAACTTCAACAAGTAACATGGATTTATTCCAAACATAACCTTTGGACGTTCTGACTACTTTTTACTTCGATCCCCTGGTTGTGGGTATAAGGTCTCATCATCAAATTGATACTCGGTATTTGTTTAGACACCTAGGTAGGCAAGCACAAATATCAATCACCAGAGATTCCACTTCGTCCGGTCCGGCCGCGTTTCGCATCCGTAATGCGCGCACAGATTACGCGGACGTGTATTGATATGACGCGAATACGTGTCTACACATTTTTGAGAGCTAGGGGTGTCACACGACGCGAGTGTTTACTTGCTGTCTGTCTAATCATGTCATAATTTCATACCAGCTTTAGAATAAAATTAGTGTCTTAAAATCAAACTAGATGTCGCCACTAAATGTAACTCAATCCTAGAACGTGCTATCGAAGTGTTTCGATGCATTAGTAAGGAAGGATACGTGGTTTATCAATGTGAGCAAATTCATAAAAACCGCTTCTTAGCGGTATTATGAACTGGCCTCATCCCACCCGAACCCCTTAATCTCTACTATCCCCGACTACACGATCGAGTCGCCCGAGTTGAAAACCCTCCGTAGACCAAGACACGTTCTTGGTGACCCTGATGACCCCATCAGCACCGCTCACGCGGTGGTGACGTCATCAAGCCCCGACAGAGCAAACACTCCACAGATACACCGAGCCCGCCGACGGGCTCGACGAGTCCCCACTTCCGCCTACTCACGGTACAGATATGTACCGGGGCGTTTCTCTCCTATTCCACCCCCACTGGCAACGGCCCAAGCCGAGGTCCGTACCTAAGTGGTGCCCTTGTGCTAGTTGCCCATCCTAACTTTTTATAGGCTGAGCGCCTTCTGCGCCTTCTGCACTCGCCGTAGTCCGGTGACGCTGACCAAGGCCATCTGCGGCCCTGCAGCATTAAAGTTCATTCAGAATAAAAAAAAAACAATGTGAGCTCGATTGGTTACTTTGTACTTCATGCCATAAACATATGTTGTTAAGAAAAGTGCCTTTATGTTAATTGGGAGCGACCCTGTACACTTTGTGTCTGTCTTCACCAGCTTGTAAAAGTCTACTGCTGGTCATAGACATCCAGAAATTCCAGAATGCCGTGACAAATGAAAAATCATCCAAGAGGGATAGTTCCATCCACCAAATTTCTTATAATGCCAGGACGTGTATTAATATGATGCGAAAACGTGTTTGGACACCTTTGAATAATGTCGATATGAGTTTTCTATCATCGGCAGCCTGTAAAATCCAACTGCTCAACGAATCAATCTATTCTAAATCAAAGAAAAGGGCCTCAATACTTTTTCGGGCAAAGCGACCCAACTAATCAAATTAAAAACAGATTTTTTTTCACGAAAAACCTCATAAAACATATTTTTAATGCACGCCCAAGTAACTCAGTGCCAAAGCTCTCTCTCGGGTATCGCATACCATAGAATACAACTAAAGATGAAATTATACACAGTATCATCAATAGTATGTAAGTCCATTGGCCATAAGCGTCTCCGAGAGCTGAAGAGATTAGCCCTAAAGTAAGCAGAGCTTGTGTTATGGGAACTAAGTATATGACTGATATACTACTATATAATATGTATATTTATGTATATACATACATTCCACTCATAGGAACTGATAGAGTTTATTAGAATGCTACGATACGCGGCAGAGCGCTTGCTACATCTAAACATGACTAGAGTATAGGGATGACCGATGTAAAATAATCTCTCTATTTGGTTCACCCGTTATAATACACCCGTTATTTACTAAAATAAATAAATTTGTAACATGTTACAAAAATGAGACATAATTTTACAAAACACATATGTATGATCATACCCTCCTAGTAGTATGTTTTTTGCTAATAATCTCTGTAACGGTTTAAATTATTGATTTGGGTGAAATTTGGAACAGGTCCGTCCGTAATTTACGATATAGTCCGTAATTAGTAACTCATAAGCTGCTTTATATCCGGGTAAAACACAGGTGAAGCCATAGGCAGATGCTAGTTATGTATTCTTCTAGTTTTATTACATTTATAATGTTACATGACACAGAAAAACGTTAAGCTGTTTTGTTGAGAATAAATCCATAAAATAAATTCCATTATTATTTTTCGCTTGTACAAGGGACAACCCTAATATTGTCGGTGTCCACACGTGCAGGTTTTTTGGATCGATACGACCGGAACCGGAACCAGGTCGACGTACCCCTATTTTCAGAAAGGTTTATTTGACGTTTCACTGACCTACATAAACCTAGTCTAGACTAGTCTAACAATATATAATTTTAACTCTTGGCAAAAAATAGAGATTTTTTTTTAATGCATTTGCCGCTTTCGAATGGCATAATGTATAGACCAATTGCAATTTGTTTTGTTTCTTCGAAAGCGGGTTTCATCGAGATGGATCGTAGTTAGGTTTTATTGCCACACATCACTTCGCAGAATCCCTAAATTAAGTGTTTTTATTTTCTACTTTTTTACTTTAGCATTTATCTTCTGCACGACTTAGTTTATTAAGAACTAGCTATTGCCCATGGCTTCGCCCGCGTGGTACCCGGATTAAAAGTAGCCTGTGTTATTCTGATGTAAAAGCTATATTACTGTAAAGTTTCATTAAAATCCGTTCAGTAGTTTTTCCGTGAAGGAGTAACAAACATCCATCCTCTCAAACTTTCACGTTTATAATATTAGTTGGATATTTTATGCTACATGTTTAATGAATAAATTACTAAATAACTTTTCTTACGTGGTATTCAGATAAAAAGTAACCTTATGTTTAGTTATTCTAAATCACAAACTATACCTATAAAATATTTCATCCAAACCGACAAACATCCTAAAAAATTTCGCAATTATGGTATTACTAGAAAGTAGGTAATGATGTCTTTTATTCAGCAAAATCCTGATAATAATAATAATTTATTTTATTTTCTTTGACACAAGTCCACAATCACTACTTTATATTAATTTGGATTTTTTATTGCATGAACATATATAAACTATTAACTAATATAGTAGATAAGTATAAGCTGCGAATCGATTGTAAATATAAAAAAATAATTTAGTTGGAATTTAAATACCATTTTGTTTCTCGCGGTAGGATTCCCTGTGTTTACAAGAATATTATATTACTCTTCCTTTATCTGATGAAAACATTCTTGTCCACAGGCGAGAAACCTCACAAATGCCAAGTCTGCGGCAAAGCTTTCAGCCAGAGCTCTAACCTGATAACACATTCCCGCAAGCACACCGGCTTCAAGCCCTTTGCTTGCGACCTGTGCGGCCGAGCCTTCCAGCGGAAGGTGGATCTGAGGAGGCACAGAGAGACACAGCACGCTGACCTGCGCGCCCAGCATATGCCAGCTGAAGGACACATGCATCCTGATATGCACGTGCCAGACCATCGGATAGGTTAGGCTCTTGCTACATCTTTGTGACTTTCTTCACTTACTAGGAGCCGTGTAGCGTAGTGGGCGGTACCCTGACTATCCGTGGGTCGATCACGCTAACCTATGGCTATCGAGATGGCAATCAATTTTGATACTAGTTCCCCATTTGAATGGCCCATCCATCAAATTGCGATTACACTGATTCCCCATCGCTTGATTCCCATATTACCCAGACTAAACTGAAGGCCATGAACCATCCATGAACGAATGAAACTTGTGATTTTGACAAGTAATCGAATCACGCTAATGCCTATCTCGATAGCCATGGAAATTAGTGTGATCGCCCCGCTGGTAGTGGGTTTGAAGCCGGTTGTGCACTAATGGATTTTTCTACTCGAAAAATTTACGACGCTTAAAATCTGATGAGCCGTATGGAGGCACAAGTCCTGCACATTTAAAAATTGACATAATTATTGACTTTAACTCCGCTCCGTCGTGATATGGTTAATAAACTAATCTGATGCTTTCTTCTTCAGAACTTCGCCCCCCACACGGTGCCCCACACGATCTTCGCCCTCCGCACGATCTGCGACCCCCGCATGACCTGCGACCTCCGCATGACTTGCGACCCCCACACGACCTGCGACCCCCACATGACTTCCGCCCGCACTTGACGCCGGTACCACCGTTGCAGCCGCTGCGTTCCTGAGCTGCGTCTGCCTTCGCGCCACATTGGCGCTGAGGCACACCCGTAACGGGTTAGGATAGAGTTCGAAATTGAGTAGCTAAATGTTTGAAGTTAGAGCGATGGCAGTTGTTGCAACGATTATCAAACCTTATTTACTCGCTAGATACAAAAAAATCATTTTCACTATAATTTGAAAATATAACATTTTGGGAAAGTTTTTTTAATCGTGCTTGAAGCGTTTTTTTATAATAATAATAACAGGAGGCTCCTTAATTACTCCTCATTTAAATGATTTACTGTTATTTTTTGTTTTACCTATCGCTAAAACTGAAGACAACGACCCGGGTGTAGATAGATAAAATTAAACTAAGTGAAGAGATAGGTAAATCTTTAATCAGCACCTATAAGGTATGTTACCAATTAATAAATATGTAACAAGTTATTTTTACGAATAACGCTTTGTAAATGTGAGTTTTTGATCTCAAATGTTATTAAAATATATTTCGTTTAAATATATAAATGATGTTATTAAAAAAAATAAGTGATTTCTGTTTGGTACATCATATTCCAAAACTATTAGTTAAATTAATAAAAAACGCATTATCTTGCAGAGTGCACAATATAAATTGAAAGAATTCTATAAAATTTTATTTGACTGACTAAAATCCAAATATTATGATTATTTTGATGGACTGATCATTCCAAATGTCTATTTTAACTTTAAGAAATTTCATATTTCCAGATGTAACATTAATTCCATTTAGCATTCCTAATAGGTAGGTATGTTTTTGAATAACTTAATAGTAAAATAATGTAAGTCCATAAATTTTACGTGACAAATACTCACATATCAATGTACTATATTATAATAATTATTCAAATAAATGTAAGAAAAATGTTTATATTACGAAAGTTTTCAAGTAAGTACACGTTTCTGCAAATTTCACTTCGTATTTTCATAAAAAAACTTCATGTAGTGTTAAAATATTCTGGTACCTATATGAAACTTTGCTAAGAACTCTAGTGATAATTACTAGGTACATTATGTGAAATGCATTATACCAAAGCCACTCGTAAAATATATCAAAATAAAAATCACACGTTTATAGTAAAAATAGATCTTTCTTATTTGACCACCGACTTATTGTCAAAATAGATTATTAAGTATCAAAATCTTTATATTTTGTATTGTTTCAAGAGATTTTATTCCAAAAACTATCGTGAACTTGACTATTCATATTGTAAAAACGGGAATTTTCACGTACTGCACTATCGGTGAAGGCACCGACTAAGTTTCGACTCATTCCGAGAGTCTTCATCAGGGTGAGTGGTCGCGACTTTCTCCTTCCGCGTCGCGCCGTGCACTACAATGTGGTTTAAGAGATTGTAAAAAAAACATCATATTTTCATTTTGTAATCATATTCATATTGCAGTTAGTGCTTGTTGTAAAGCACAATTCGTATAAATTGCAAAATATTAATTTAAATAATAAATTTTATTACTTGCTATTAATGTAAAAAGTACTGTGAATTCAGCACTGTATTTTTTTAAGTTATTTTATTTGTGCTGTATATAATGTTTAAATGTAAAAAGTAGTTCTAAACAAGCCCAAAGAATAATGTGCAATCAAATATATCGTAAGTATTTAATAAGCAACTACCACTTCAATAAAAATATGACAATTAAAGAACTGTGTTTTACTGTAAATCTCTACCTAGCTTATTCATCTATACTAATAATATAAAGAGAAAAGATTTTTTGTTTGTTTGTATCGAATTGGCTCCGAAACTACTAGACCGATTTGAACCATTTTTCACCAATAGAAAGCTAAATTATCAGGAAGTAACATAGGCTATAATTTATTTTTAAAAAATGAAAACTATTGATGATTCATAAAAATGATGTACTACATGATTAAAGTATTCATTATTACTTACAAAAAAATCCGCGAGGGAATATATCTTACTATCATAGTTAAGTCACAATAGCAGCTTATAAAATTTAATTAGATCGCCGATATTCCCACGGAATAGAAACTAACACGGTATCCGCGGGGCGCAGCTAGTAAAATATAACTTAACTTACAGGGTTTATGAGACAGCCTGTGCAGAGATTTTTAAAGTCGGAATATTCGAACATAGCAATAATTTGTCCAGAGCCGAATTTGAGCAATGAGCCCCTAGCATGTAGGCACAAGACAACAGTTCTGTCTATCACCGAGAATAAGAAAAATATTTTGTCCCTCTCTTTTGTTTGATAGAACAGGAGACAGATATAGGTTTTGTCTTCTCTTTCGTAAATAAAACTTTGTCTTTGATGCTCATGCTAAGCGGGCTGGTGGCAATATTATCCACATAAAGACTTAGATAGATTTATTATTTGATTCAATACAAACTTTTTTTAAACTATACCTGATGTTTATGGTTTTCCTGACAAACCTATAGGTTTGTCAATCTAGTTGAGCCTGACTCCTAAATAAGAAAATATATTTTTATTTTTAGAATTAATTTTTACTCTATCCATAATTTCAAAATTGGAAATAAAACATACGTGATTGTGATCTAATTTCTAGGTTTTTTTTACAAATTTGTTGGCTGTGACTAAGGCCTCGAACTGAACACTCATACGAATGATAGAAAACACCACAACACGATAAAATATGAACAATCATACCTATTAAAATTCTTACCTACCTATTCCATCCCAACAAACAACCGACTCCTATTATATAATCTACGTCACCACTTAAGGCTTTTCTCGCCTCGAAATTGAAATTATGCAAATAAATGCAGAAGTGTAACCGAGATCGTAATTTCATTTCTCCATTATCTCAAGGCGGCGATTTAATATCTGTGGCAAGCTACGTCTTAGGTTACTTTGTTATAGAATGGTAATTTTGACAAAGCTTTTAGGTAAGTTAATAAATCGAAAATACCATGTTATTGCAGTTGGCAACCCAACAAAGACTACCTTAGAAGAATATATATGGATTGTTTAATTTTATCTATGGCGCTACCATAGATAACATTCAACAATTAACAGTCTACCCTGTCACCGAAAATACCTCGTTTCGCTTTGAGAAAGTTTAATAGGACACGCAAATAGAGTTGCAATAATGATTAATTATTGATTGAGAAAGCGAATCGAGGAAGATCTAAAAGTCAAGTCAGAAAACTGGGTACTGTATTTATATGTATGTTTTTATAATTGTGTCTGAAGATAACTCTCCAATCGCGAGATCTTAGTTTGGGGGTGAATTTTAAACCTTAGTAATATCAGTTTCATTATAATATCCGAAACGATGAATGAAATCCGTAGAAGCAGCTTGATCACCGACAAAAACTATCACAATTAGCAGTGCGTAGCCCAGCTTCAAAGCGGTCCCATTGGCTTGGCCCATGAATGGGAACGCGTTGTTGTGTAAAAGCTCAACGGGTTTCAACGTAGTCTACGTCTAGAATCCAAAATATAAATAAATAAATATAAATAATGCTGGACATTTTCACACAGCATCATCTAGCCCCAAACTAAGCAGAGCTTGTATTATGGGAACTACATGACTGATATACTACTTATATACATTTTTTTTTTGTAAATACTTACATAATATACATAGAAAACACCCAGACCTGAGACAAATATTTGCAGATACAAACATTTGTCCCGTGGCGGGAATTAAACCCGCAACCTTCTGCGTCCCAGGCGGACCTTCGCCCACTGCGCCACAGAGGTCGTCAAAATAGAAGTTGTTATTAATTTTGTCGTCGACTGGCAACAGTTGGATGTCAGTCACAGAGTAATTTCGTCGTCAATGTCAATCAACACAACTACAACATAAGTACAAAACATACATCCGATCGCGACTCACCTATACGGCGCCAGCGTGGTACGCACTGTGCTCCGCTACCAACAAGCAGAGGATTCAAGCCCAGCAAAACATAGCCCTACGTGTGTGCTCCGGAGCAGGACGATACGTCAGAAATGACGTTATCGCCCGCGACGTGCAGATGTTCAGCATTGAGGAGTTCGTGGTACAACTAGCCCGCCAAATGTATAACCGCGTCGACAATAATCGCCACAACCACCTTAACGCCCTAGCTCCGTTCCACGCCCGGCCTCCTGACTCGCAAACTTCTTGGCGACCACTGCCTCGCGAAATCCTAATCTCCCTACTCGCCCTAACAAGGCGAAATATGAGAGACGCAAAGAAGTCAGAAGTGCAAGAACATTAAAAAAAGGATTGACCACCATAGCCGAATAACTGGTCAACGTATCGCCGCTGCTGGAATACCCTGCTAGTCAGGATGGCATCCAAAGCGGCAACACCCATAGACTCGGGAGCAGTTACCCCTGAATATGGGGCTAGAAAAAAGAAAAAGAGAGAAGTTCGATTCTTACCCGCACTTCAAAACAAATCGAAGTGTAGACGACCGACGACGACGAACATAGGTACGTAGTATCTCTAACTACTTAGTCTGTGACAACAACACATGACCCTTAGAACCAACCCAATTTTCTTTTTAGTAAATTATTAAATAATTCAGGGTTCCGTAGACTATTTTCAAAGAGTAATATCGATTTTGAATGCCAAGACTGCAGACAATTATTATTTTTCAAAAAACTTTACGGTTATTTTTTTTTGTTTTGACTAATTTGGCGGCCTAATTTTGCTCAAACTCTGACTCATTGATTTTCCATTCGAATATTTTTTCTGTGAGTTAAAAACGTGCTCGATGAAGGAAAACATCATGAGGAATCCGGCATGCTCTCGAAACAAAATTCGCATGTGCCATTAGTTAGTGTTCCAATAAGCGACAATAGGCTTACAATCTGTTATGTGGACCCTCTTATAAACTTATTCCATCTTGATGACGGATCGGTAAATAAGGCTCCAGCTCATAGATAGATAGATTGAAAATTCTTTATTGCACAACTATAAAGTACTGTACATAGGCGAACTTAATGCTAGATAGCATTCTCTTCCAGCTAACCTTTGTGTTAATGGAGAAGAGTCTTGAGGTAGTGCATGAATAAAAGAAAAATTATAAATGATACGCTAGAGGTAATCTATTAATAAAACTTAAACACTCATGCATGAGATTACAACTTTTTTTTGATTTAGCCTTTACATTCCAGCAATTTCAGAGTCCGGCATTTCAAAAGCTAGTTCCATTTTTCGATCATGTTTCGAATCTCTATAGAAAACTGTCATACAGATGAATTGCTGATATGAATCAGAATGTAAATTATTATATGCATTCCATCAGAGTGGCCATTTTCTGATTTTTAATGTGTTTTATTTTAGGATCATAAACGTGCCCTTTTTAGGAACCAAGTAACTAAATAGTCGCGCGTAAATTTATTAAAATTTGAGGTTCTCACCCAATGTTTAAAGTTATTATATATCTTATACGTCTGCTGGGGTTATCTTAGCTTGTCTGGGAGGACTTATTGCCATGCAGCATTTTCTACCAGTTTTCCTTAGCGGTTGGAAACAGATTGGCGTACTAAACTAACTATAATAAAACAACGTACATCCTACTAATATTATAAACGTAAAAGTTTGTCAGGATGGATGTTTGTAACTCTTTCACGCAAAAACTACCGAACCGATTTTTATGAAACTTTACAGCAATATAGCTTATATATCAGAATAACATATATACTACTTTATATCCGGGTACAACACGGGCTAAGCCGTGGGCAGAAGCTAGTAGACACATAAACGTATTAACTACTTTGTCTAATCTTAGTGATGATTTATATGTACCTATAAGAAACTAGTAACATAAACAACTTCGTTGTTTGATAGTAGGTATTTTAGTTGTGAATTCACAGAATTTTCGTGTATTTTCAGATGTAACAAGATCCCATATTAATCCAATTAACAGAACCTGATTCCTTCGACTGTTTGCGGAGTTATGATCGATCGATCATTAACAGAATGGTTAAATTGTTTGTTTCATTAACGCTGATGGGCGATTGGAGCGATCAATCTATAAAGTGAAATAAAAATGATAATCCTTTTTATTCATTATTGTACATAAGAAATTAACAGTTACAAAAGGCAGAATGAAATGACATGTGCAAAGACGAGCTTAACCCTAAAAATAGTTTTCTTCCACAAACCTTGAGAGAGCCTCCTCTTTACTCATTATGTACATCCTACTAATAGGTATTATAAACGTGTGAGTGTTTGTGAGGATGGATGTTCGTTACTCTTTCACGCAAAAACTACAGAACGGATTTTGATGAAACTTTACAGTAATATAGCTTATACATCAGAATAATACACAGGCTACTTTTTATCCGGGTACCACGCGGTCGAAGCCGTGGGCAGAAGCTAGTCGATTTATATAGCTATCTATTTTCACTAGTGCTGCCCACGGCTTCGCTCGCATGGTAACGCATGGCCCGCAAGGTGGTAGCCGATGAAAAGAAGATCAAGAAAAGATGAAAAGTCCTAGTGTGGGGAACAGAGCATAGCCTATGGTACTGTTTTATTCGAATTATGGTGTTTATGTCTTATCTACGTAGCGATAATAAAATATGTACTTATGATATATGTTTGAGATAGCAATAAACTTTTCAATTTCTTTCATGAAAAGCCAGCGTTAGTAGGAAATGCATTTATCGACGTAATCTTAATTTATCCTTTTTATTGTTCTTACATTATTAATGTGTTTTGTCATATTGTGTTCTTGATAAAGTGGTTTTATATTTATTTATGAAAAGTCGACGCTAAAATTGAATCAAGTTTATTTGATTGCAGGTTTGACTTTATTTTTATTTTTTGGAACAAAGTATTATTCTTAAATTGTTTATAGTTCTAGCTTTAGTTAATCCCTAACCATATACGTTGTAAAAGTATAAGCTTTATTTTTTACTGTACACAGAAAATACAGACAAAAAACGTACATTATAGGACATGTACAAAAGCGAGCTGAACCCTAACTTTGTGTTTTTCATAGTACAAAGTAAATTTTATTTGTAATAGGTACGCCTAAAATCATAATCAAGAAGTTGAAGTTGAATATCATAGTAGCATAAAGTTTGTGCTTACATTACCTAAACTAATCTACATAAATATTTTTAGTTCCTAAACTTCTTTATCTAGACGATATCGACATTGTACAAACTATTACTTTTGTCTTAACCAAACAGAAAAAAACGGTCAAGTGCGATATATCATGCTGAAAAACGTCAGAGAAGAAATCAGTGGAACAAGCAATTTAAAAAAATTGTATGAGCTTGAATGTTGTCTGTTCGCATTTTTTATTCTCCTATTGTCCGTCACAGATGGACGGAGCTTCGTAATAATTATAGTTTACTAGCTTCTGCCCACGGCTTCGCCCTCGTGGTACCCGGATAAAAAGTAGCCTATGTATTATTCTAATGTATTAGCTATATAACTGTAAAGTTTCATCAAAATCCGTTCAGTAGTTTTTGCGTGAAAGAGTAACAAACATCCATCCTCACAAACTTTCACGTTTCTAATATTAGTAGGATGTATATGTTCTTGTCTGAAATAAAAGATTTTATATATGTATTGTTATTGTCTTACATAGAGAATGAAGGAACAAGTTGGATTTATAGTAAAGCGGGGACGGGTTCTCCCGGGACCCGCTTGGACTCTAAACGCCTGTTAGCACGCAGTCCAGAATACGCATTGTTGTGATCCAGATACGTATTCGAATTTTATTCAAAAGAAAATAATTAAAACAAAAACATGACGTTGAGTCATCCTGTCAAAAAAATACAGTTGCAATATAACTGCTATTGCAATACAGTTGAAACGTCAGGATAGTAATAAAAGGGGTAAACGCGATAAAAATAAAATAAAAATAAAAAGCCTTTTTATCTCTTGCAAAATAAAAATATTGTACAGCTGATAGTCATTTATTGGAACCTATTAGTTTTTCTTTTTTTTTCTTCAAGAACCCCTTCACAGGTGAAGGCCTCCTCCAAAGATAGCCATTGGTCTCGATCTTGAGCTATTTGATGACAGTGCGGACCAGCCGTCTTCTTTATATCATCTTCCCAACGGGCGTGGGGTCTTCCTTGGCAGCGCTTGCCTTGTGGGCCCTTCCACAACGTCACCCTCTTGGTCCATCTCTGGTCTTGAAACGCGATATAGACACGTAAAAAAATAATATATACGAGTATAAGACCGCCCATTGTACAACAATGTTAAAGTTTATACTATTTACTTAAGCTGAAATATTTGGTGTGCAATAAAGTATTTTCTATCTTTCTATCTATCTATGTTACCTGATCGCGAAAATACTACATATGATGGCGTATGCTACTTTTTTATTTAAGGAAGTGACAGATGAAGCAAATGGCCCTAATGTTTAGTAATCTCAAAACCGGCTTCATTCAGATCATCTCGTGATAATGGTACTTGCAACTGTGGAATATCAGGAAACATTCAAAACTAACCCCTTAAATATCCTGGTGTTTAATAATATGTTCGTAACCATGAGTTTCAAAGGTTTTACAATCAATTTGACAACACACACTACATATAGTGTTTATCGCTTTCTTCTATTCATAGTCACGCTCGTACTAATTCTCTGGGAAAAAGAATGATGATTTTTTATTACGGTTCTTTTATATTGAACTAAAAATGGGTATGGTTAATTTGTGACGCACTCATCATCGGTTCCATGGTGTAATGGTTAGCACTCTGGACTTTGAATCCAGCGATCCGAGTTCAAATCTCGGTGGAACCTGATTTTTGTATCATATTTCGTAAATATTGGAAATGATAGGTTCTTAAATAAATATAATTTGTTCTACATCCTTTCTTCTTAAATATAAATTGATTTTACAACCAAAAGAAATGTTATAAAGCTAGGTAGGTATATTTATTATGCCAAGATAAGGTTTTTTTATGATTAAAAATATAAATAACGCACAAATAGTGCATGAACGTAGATTTGAATCAATAAAAGTCTTGCTACATTAACAATGTACATTAATATAGTCGTCTATTTAAAAAAAAAACTTTTTTTTCCTTGATCCGTCCCCTGCCGGTCAAAATCGCCGCGCATTTATTATTCAACATTATCCACGTGCGTCTTGGACGCAATCAGTATTGTGAATAATTGATGCCCGGCCCGCGATGATTGCGCGTTCGCGAGATTGAGAAGATTTTGACCCTCTGAATACGGCCCTGAAGGATTTGCCCCATTATTGGAAGGAAATAATATGTTTTTCTTTTGTTTTTTTTTTTATATTGAAGCTTAAACTGGATATATTGCAAAATAATTATGCAACTTTGGTTGTCTATAAATAATAGTACAGTCAGCGAGAAAAGTAGATTAACAGTAGTAGTAGATTAAAGCGGCGGGGGCGGTGGCGTTGGTTGTGTTGGTGGCGGTGGAGGTGGCGGGGACGGTGGAGGTGGCGATTAAAGGGATATGGTTGTCTTTGGTTGTCAAAATTCGCGTGAATGTACTTTCCACCACCGCCACCGGTGACGTATAATGTAATACCTACAGGTTAAAATCGTGATGACCCACGATTATAACTAGTTACAACTAATAGAAGTTACCTATTATACTATGGAATCAGAATGTAAGTTAAACGATGTGTTCATCGTTGAAGTGAAAGGCGGGCCTCTTCCATTTTTGTAGCAATATTTCGGATCTCGAGTCATCGGTTCCATGGTGTAATGGTTAGCACTCTGGACTTTGAATCCAGCGATCCGAGTTCAAATCTCGGTGGAACCTTATTTTTGTATTGATAAAAATATTTTTAAGTTTTACGATAAGCGCTGTGAGTAGACGCAACTTTCCGCGAGGTCACCATTTGGATGGGTGACCGGTATTATAAAGCATTTTTTTTACGCCGGATTATAGCATTTTAACTGACCGCATTTATTTGTACTAACGATATAATAGCATATAGCAAAAACCCTATCTGATCCCATAAAGTCATATAATATTTCTATAAATTTAGTAAGAATCTTTAAATACATTTGCTTATCAATAAATTTCAAAAAATTATAAAAATATAGCGTTGCTTATTTGATTTAATATTACATTTTCTGAATAATATGTAAATTTCGAATAAAAAAATATCATCCACCACCTTTTTACACGTTTTGAATTCGTCATTCTGTCACCAAAACCATTCGTTCTTCTTCAAAACAAATTCAGTAGAAATGCTTGATAATCTAGTAACCAATTTCATCACGAGTTTCACTTTCCGATACCGACTCGATCAAAATTCAAATTGTCCTGTATCGTCACCACGCATAGGTACAGTCAGCAACAAAACTAGATTATGTCAGGTGCTGAATTAGCCATATCAAAAAGTAGCCATACAAATTTCGTTTTTTTTTTTCGAATTTCCTTACTGCCACAAACTAAGTTGATTTTAGTGAAAATCAAATAAAGCTAATTTTACAACCGACTTCAAAAACGGAGGTTCTCATTTCGCTGGATGTTTCTTTTTTTTATTATGCGAAAAAATATCTTTGCGAATTTTATTGTGAACCAATTTTAATTAAAAAAAAATTATGGGTAATAATTATTATACTTCAAGTGTAGACCCATATAAATTTTATGAAAAAAATCCACCTAAATAATTAAGGATGAATTTTCATATTGGATTTTTTTATAAACTTGCGTTATATGAGGTCTATTTTTAATTTTCCTAAATTCTACTAATATTATAAACGCGAAAGTTTGTGAAGATGGATGTTGTTACTCCTTCACGCAAAAACTACTGAACGAATTTTTATGAAACTTTACAGTTATATAGCTTATGCATCAGAATAACACATAGGCTACTTTTTATCCGGGTACCACGCGGGCGAAGCCGTGGGCATAGGCTAATAAAATATATATTTGTGGCTTGACACTTTGAGTTCTCAGATACTATTTTTTGGCATTTAAAATGGTATTTTAAGATTATATGCTAGTTAGGGGCCAAGGCGGATTTTTAAATGTAGACCAATCTAAAATCTACAATATCCAGAAATATAAGTTATAAAACAGAAAATGATAATTTCCTTTTTTTGCTAACTATACACCTGACTTTATACATCAGTCCAGTGTTGCAAAATACAGCCTTAGACGGTACAAGTAGAGTTCAAACTGGAATGGTAGAGTCGTTCTCAATTCCGAACATTGCGATATATGGATGGAAATTCTTATTCCACTTAAAATAACATCCGTTCCTTCTTAGCAGAGGTTCATTCGCCATCTCCAAAATTTACACAGAAAATTCGAACGTGAACGTTACAAAATACAGTTGGAAATTGCTTGGAGCTAAAAGTATCTTTCATGACTCACTTTCCATACATACGTATTCCATACCTAAAACATAAACGCCATTAACTTGCAATTACCACTCCTCAAGATTTAAGCTTTTTTATTTTTTTTATTTCATTTATTCATGCTAGAAATTTCATACTCATGTATTCAACATAGGAACTACATACATAGTCAAATTGCTTATAATAAATCTACATAATAAATCTGTTCAGTTATCTACATAATAATCCTGGTTAATTACAAGCCATTCAAACAGATAAGCACAGTAATTTAAGAAGTATTTCGGAAAAAATCATTTAAATTAATAAAATAAATAAATAAAACTGTCACTAATAAATAGACACTGTATTTTTTTATACAAATCTGGAACTAAGTTTATGAAAAACTTATGCAAGATCTGTTTGATAAACTAAGTGCAGACGGGCATTCCAGTAACAAAACGACCTTCATGATGTAGCGCCTTAAGAAAAGCGGATACGAATGTCTTGACTTCAATGTTGCAAAGACTAATTAATGTTGCTACCACATGGTAACCAGTCGAAGTTAAAAATCATTTAACTTAATAAAAAGTGAACTTTTTTCATTCCAAATCATTCTAAAGTCCCGGATGACAAATGTTTGTATGATCTGCATATATTTGTCTCGGGTCTGGGTGTTTTTTTATGTATAATATATATGTAATTACAAAAAAAAATGTATATAAGTAGTATGTAGTTCCCATAGCTCTGTTTACTTTGGGGATGAATAATGCTGTGTGAAAATGCCCAGCAATATCCTACTTCCAACTAATATTATAAACGCAAACGTTTGTGAGGATGGATGTTTGTTACTCTTTCACGCAAAAATACTGGATTTTAATGAAACTTTATAGTAATATATGTAGCTTATACATCAGAATAATACATAGGCTACTTTTCATCCGGGTACCACGCGGGCAAAGCCGTGGGCAGAAGCTGGTTATTATTATTTAAAATAAACGTTTATATGAAAAGAGCGTCATGATGTGGCGCCTTAAGAAAAGCGAATAGAAATGTCTCGATCGTTGCAAAGACTTTTGTATCAACTCACAAAAGCCAGCATTTTTGTTGGGTTTGTCTATGCATAGAGTATTGTAAACTGCAGGCACACATTTAAATTGCACATTAGGAAAGTTTTTTCTCTGTGGCAAGCAATTACCTATTCTGGATTTCCAAAGAGATAGCGGGAAAAGATTGTGGAACTTTGTTTATTAAGCCAACTACGATACCTACTAATTTTACAAAGAAGTTTGGCTGTGGAAATTGAAATGCTTTTTTGACGCAGATAGTTTTAACCCTTTTTTAAACTTCAAAAAAAGGAGGAGCTTCTCAATTTGGTAGATTTCTTTTTCGTGTCTGTGTTCGTTACTTGATATCTTCACCGATTTTGATGATTCTTTTGTTGTTGTATACAGAATGATAGCGAGGTGAACCGATACGTTATACAGAATAACGTAAAATGTGCTGAAATAGGCTTCTTAGGTAGGTCTATGGTTCTTGTTTACTCGTCGTTGTCATAACAAAGTTTTAATAAACTGAATAAAAAGAATATGATTGTGAAAATATTGAACAAGCCACTTGTCTTCTTACACTGAATAGAAATGTCTCGATCGTTGCAAAGACTTTTGTATCAACTCACAAAAGTCAGCATTTTTGTTGGGTTTGTCTATGCATAGAGTATTGTAAACTGCAGGCACACATTTAAATTGCACATTAAGAAAGTTTTTTCTCTGTGGCAAGCAATTACCTATTCTGGATTTCCAAAGAGATAGCGGGAAAAGATTGTGGAACTTTGTTTACTAAGCCAACTACGATACCTACTAATTTTACAAAGAAGTTTGGCTGTGGAAATTGAAATGCTTTTTTGACGCAGATAGTTTTAAACCTTTTTTAAACTTAAAAAAAAGGAGGAGCTTCTCAATTTGGTAGATTTCTTTTTCGTGTCTGTGTTCGTTACTTGATATCTTCACCGATTTTGATGATTCTTTTGTTGTTGTATACAGAATGATTGCGAGGTGAACCGATACGTTATACAGAATAACGTAAAATGTGTTGAAATAGGCTTCTTAGGTAGGTCTATGGTTCTTGTTTACTCGTCGTTGTCATAACAAAGTTTTAATAAACTGAATAAAAAGAATATGATTGTGAAAATATTGAACAAGCCACTTGTCTTCTTACACTAAATATTGACTCGTTCTGGTACTCGATAGTAGAGATGACTTAAGCCACCCGTTCTTTATCTTTCACACATTGCATAACATGCACAGTATCACATTACCCTACAAGATGCCAACAAATCTACTTACAGAGCCTACCATTTAAAAAACCCGTCACGCCACCAATGAAGTAAAGTCTTGGAACCCCCTTCAACCAACTTAATGCCCCCTCCGATTGGCGCCACTGTCTTCACAAAATGGGTAAATATATTCGGAGTTCTTAGTTCCGTTTTTTGCCACTGGGAAAGATAAGCTGGTCATGGAATTTACATAAAGATGGCTACGGAGTTGTTCGCATCAGAATCGAGTTAGGATGGGCGGTACTTTAAAACTGTCGCTTAGTAAAGTTGAGACGTCGAATCCGTTTACAGTTTTAGGGAGTTTAAATATGGTTAGTGATGTGCAGTCTTTAATGTAACGATATCGATGAATAGTTAAGTTATTGTTAAAATCAAACTTTATGATTTGGTTCGAAGCAATTTTTTTGACCTAGCAGTGGCCTGCAGAAACTTCACCGTACACTTTAACTATAAGGCAGTTGAGATCTACCAGAGTATCTGAATTTTGAGCTAAAGTTGTGTCCCAAGAAGCAAAGGGATAGATTATGGTTAATTCATATCTAAATTAAAAAACGTAAATGTGACTTTAATATCCATTGGATATCCTCAAATTCAAATTATATCCTCGTAGACTACGAGGATACCAACTAGATGATACCTAGTGAAAAGCACGTTCAAACCTATCAAATTCTCTTAGGCTTTATAATTTTGTTGTTACGCTGAAATAAATATTTCCATCGATAGTCTTAATGTTTTATACGGGTCTTTGCCGCGATTACCTAGCGTTTTGATAAAGAGCCGTATAAAACAATATTTCCATCGATATTTTCCCAACCCTACTGTTCACTAGGGGCGTCCAAGTTTCGTATTGAGTTACTCAGGTCCAATCGTATCATGTCCTCAGACAGCTATCGTAATATTCCATCCAACGACAGTAATCTTGGTATTTACATAATGCTTCTTGGGTTGCGGCCGCGAGAACGAACAACGATATTTGAGAATAATTTGGCACTTTCAGGGGTATGCTGAAAATCGCTGTGAAAATTGGTTTTGATGAAAAACGTTACAAAATGTTATTTAAAACTACTGTGGGCTACCTATGTGTGTGACATTACGGAAATGCATTCATTACCTTGGTCAGTCCTGGTCAATAACTACTCAACTGAATGCTACATTAAGTAGCGTAGGTATGAGTAGAGTCTGTTTTGATAAAACGCTGCTAAACAATATCTACCAATTGATGTTTAGTAATTCAAAATGTAAAAAACTTAAAAGTACACAATACAATAACTTACTTTTACTTAACTTTATATTTCCCCTATAAGTCTAATCTCTCATTCGTCTTGCAAGATACCCTAAACATCTTACTCCGTAGTCCTCGACCGATTTGATTTACGAGTCGCTCAGTGCCAAGTTATATCAATTTAATCTGAATTGAAATTCAAAGGCAATACGACGAATCAATTACCGGGGGAAGCATTCAAATAACCCCGACCCCCCCTTGATAGAATTGTTCTAAAGAATTCGCATGTGATAAAATGCGAGCCAATATAGTACGTGCCCTGTCTTACGCATTGGGAAGTAGGAACTTTATAATTTGGAAGAGATCGGAAGTAGAGTTATTTAGAACTATGGGGTTCGAATCTTAAAAATCAATGCTTTCACTTCAGCAATGGTACAAAGGGTCAATCTATACTATAATATTATCCTATCCTACTAATATTATAAACCCGAAAGTTTGTGAGGATGGATGTTTGTTCTTCTTTCACGCGAAAACTACTGAATGGATTTTGATATTACTTTACAGTAATATAGCTTATACATCAGAATAACACATAGGCTATATTTTATCCGGGTACCATGCGAGCTAAGCCGTGGGCAGAAGCTAGTAAGAGGTAGAGTCTGTAAGTTTGTAAGTTTGGTTGTAGGAGATCTCCGAAACTAATCATCCGATTTAGAAAATTCTTTATCCAATATTTAGTATGGACTAGGCTATGGTCTATATATTATCCCGTTACAATAAAAGGGTTTTTCGTGGAGACCAATTTTACAACGTAAAAAATGGTTGAGTGAAAGCATTTTTTACGAACGCTGCCTTAACGGTAAGAATGAATGAATGAATGAAAATACATTATTATACACCATAAGAAAAATAGATATAACTTAAATAAACTAAAAAAACAAAACTAAGAGCTACATTTCATCAGTTACTTTTTATCCAGGTACCACGCGGGCAACGCTGTGGGTATTAGCTAGTACACTTTTGTTAACAAATACAAGTTTTACGTACGTTGCCCCAAAAATAATAAACATGCACAAAAAGTAGGTAAGTGTTAGAGAGAAAAGTACCTGATTTGGGCATATACATATATTTGATCAATCCAAATTCCTTTTTTTTTTTTCTTACACTCTCTTTGAATTTTACTCACAATAAGCAGGTAGAAGTAGTATTTACAAATACAAGTTTTACTTACGTTGCCGTAAAAAGAAAAAACATGCACAAAAAAAATAGGTAAGTCTAAGAGAGAAAAGTACATGATTTGGGCATATATATTTTTTTCCATTCCAATTCCCTTTTTTTACACTCTTTTTACTACGTATACAAGAAATTTTCATACTTGAAATGAGGATTGGTTCTACTTATATGTAGGTGTTCAGTCAATTGATAATATTCATATTTTGTACAGCTAAAGTCAGAGGTCCATTCTGATATTCATTGACATTCCATTCAATATCCACTGATAACCATAACTTGGCATGAAGCTAAAATGATTACACGAATGTCGATCAAATATATTTTATATGTCATAAATATGACAAAGTAAACCTTCGCATAAATTATTATAGCAATATGATACTAAGTGATAGGGCGATAAAATTTATTTCGTCTCCCTTGAAAGACGTTATGATATTAATGTACCAATCCCGAGGTACCTAAGCAATACTGCAATATTTCGAGTTGCGACATTATGCCCTTGAATATCGTATTATGTAGTTTTTCATTTATTTACAGTGGTCGTCTGGATATTATATTAAGCGAGCCTATAATTTTAATCTAAAGTATTCGATTCAAAATCAAACTTAATAGCTGTAGATCAGATTTATTATTACGTAGAAAACCCGAAGACATTTTTATATATACGTATGTATAAATAAAATGCTTACAATGAAATTAATTGCTTGTCTTAGACTTTGTCTTTAGACCTAGGCAGGTTATAGGTAGACACGATGACAGGTGCCTCAGGACATATATATAAAAGTGTTTAATTTTCAATGGATTACAATCGTAAAATCCTTTAAAAAATAAAAAATAAAGCACATAACAATAATAAAAATATTATTATTGTTATGTGCTTTATTCCAAAAACTAAAACGGGAATTTTCACGTACCGCACTATCGGTGAAGGCACCGACTAAGTTTTGACTCATTCCGAGAGTCTTCATCAGGGTGAGACAAACCCGCACAACGAGCGATAGCGCGTAGTGCACGACGCGATGTGGAAGGAGAGCGTCGCGATCACATTTTAAGGGAGGGAAATGGGGGGTGAAATTAGTATGGGAGTATCGTTTTTTTTAAGGATCTTGAAAATTGGAATTGTAGGTATCCTACTAATCCTACTGATATTATAAACGCGAAAATTTGTGAGGATGGATTTTTGTTACACTTTCGCGAAAAAAATACTAAACGGATTTTGATGAAACTTTACAGTAATATAGCTTATACATCAGAATAACACATAGGTTATTTTTGATCCGAATACCATGCGGGCGAAGCTGTGAGCAGAAGCTAGTTCATCATAAATTAATTTAACTTATTTTGTCAGGGTTTTTGTTTTTTTTTTAATGGTTGTATCTAAGTGTGTATTGGAGTATGTTTTTTCATACAACGTCTCCACGCGTGCAAAGCCTCGGGCAATAGCTAGTATGTTATAAAGTTAATGTTATTAATAAATAATGTTATGTATCTACCTACCCTAACAGTCACGTGTCTTTAAATACATTTCGAGTGAAGATTCGGAGCTATCAAAATACACTCAAGCGAATCAAGGAACCAGAAAAATTATGCAAAAAGCTTCAATGGTCATCGAGAAGGGGTTTTTTAGGGTTCCCTTTTACGATACGCAATGCCACCTCAATATTTTATATGACACATCAGTCGGGCGATATAAAATCAATCATTCGGGTTCCGTTCGCCTACTTTATATTCTGATGTTGTATTTTTATCATCCAGGCTTATGATGCAAAGAGGAACGATTCCCTGTATCGGATGGCAATATGTTTTGGGACATTTTGGGGTTATGTGTTTGGAAAACAGCAGGGAGAAAACCTCCTTCGAGAAAATATAGAACATGTTTCTTGTGATCCTGACTAAGTATTTAATGTTTGTCAATATCTACCAAGTTTATTTGTTTAAGAACACAATCTTATTCTTAAACAAATAGGCTAGGTAGGTACCTAGCTAACTAAGTGACTTTTTATAATGAAAAAAAATATTGTAATTTTGCACGAGTTTTTGATTAAATATGTAAACAACATAAACTTCTTTTTAAATAAGTTTACTCCTCTCTGTGAATGAGTTGAGACCAATAAAGCTGAATGATCATTCATGAAAATCAAGTCGTGTTGGTTGCTTGATTTTTCTAGGTTCGGTCGCGATAAATCGGCGTAAATTTACTCATAAACAAAACATACGCTTACTTACTTGATAAATCAGTTATTTGTTAAGGTGAAAATATTTTAATGATCCTTGTAATTTAAATATATAAATACCCATGTAACTACAGCCTTGTACTCATTTCAATAAATAAATACCCATTGAATTTAATTTCAGGTGCGATTTGATTACATACGACTGTTTGCGGCTGAACAAATTTCCAAATTAAGCTTTAATGTTCCTGTACTCAATAAAACTAGCCAAGTACCTTATGAGTACCAATAACATGCAACTTTGATGGCACCACGCTCATTATTAGGTGCAAATTGAAACTTACTGCGACGAGAGGAACAGTTAACAGGAATAAAGTATTACCCCTCTCTCTAGGGAGACGAATGCATGGCGTTTAGGCATGCGATGTGTAGTTGATTTAGACTAGTAGATAAACTTTGTATTTAACCACCAAAATTATAACTTTGTAACTATAAAAGTCAAACTTAACCTTAGACAGTTTACATTGTAAAATGACAGTTATTAAATACACAAGTACCATTTTAACCGTCGACGCAAAACGCTCGTAATTACTTACCATACGTTAGGGCTTAGAGGTTGTTTGATTGTTTATTTTTTTTTGCAATTTTTGTCAACTATCAATAACATAAACTAACTAACTTTAATAGTGCGTTTTTAATAGATTATAGAACAACGCGTCACTAGGGAGTACTGTGATATATAATGGAATATACAGCAAGGTATTTTAAATTTAAAAGAAGTCTTAGCAAAACGGAATACGTGCCCATTAAGTTAGAAATAATTATGTTTGCTGCAAAAATGTTCAAGGCCTTGTGTGTTAGACGCTCAATCCAATGACAAAAAATGATATTTTTTATAAAAAGATCATTTTTTTTATATATCTGCTATTAAATCTAGACCTCCTTACAGTCTAGTCTCATTTAAGTATGTTCTGTGGATAATTGAGATCGCGTGCCAAGAGCCATCTAGCGGTAACGAAGATATACTAACGCAGGGAGATTTGTTTGCGGTTCTCTACATTGATTTGTGGAGGTCTTGTAGCTTTTTATTGCCAATTAAAACTCCATTTGTTTAAAAAGTAATGTCTTTTTCGGTTAATGATGTTTGTGAAGGCATAGGTATGAAAGCTGAAAGTTAAAATGTTTTTAACAAAAACAGTTTATCTTTCAGCTTATATAAACGAGCCGTATCTCAAAAAAGCATTAATATTGGTACTAAGATAGTTATTGTTGATAAGACAATACTTCTTCCTGTTCCAATAACAAAAAAAATATCATAATTAAAATAATACTTTGTGTAATAATACATAATACATAGGTTATGTATTAGTTCTGTTATTTGATCACATCAATTCAGCCCATTCAAAGTTTACCTGGATTGACGACTTCTGTGGTTCGATTCCCGCCGCGGGACAAATGTTTGTATCTAATATTTGTCTCGGGTCTGGTTTTTTCTATGTATAATATGTATTTATTTACATAAAAATATACATAAGTAGTATATCAGTCATGTAGTTTCCATAATACAAGCTCATTTTAGTTTGGGGCTGGATGATGCTGTGTGAAAATGTCCTGCATTATTTTTAATTTATTTATATATTGCTCTTAGCAATAAGGCTGCCCATTGGTCATTAAAACGTTTACTCATTAAATTTTTAATGCTGACCAGTACAATAAAGAAAAAATATATTTGTCTGGTATATAGTAAAGCTTCAGGCGTATTTTAAATTGCTTGTAAGTAAATCGAAAGCAATACACTTAATGGCAACGAGTCACGACGAATAAAAACAAATTCACGTCGTATTAAAGTCGTATCGATGTCGTATCGAGTCACGACGCCCGTGGGTGTCGTCAAACTTTGTATTGACTGTAATTATCGAGAGGTTATCAAGAACTTTTTAACTTACGACACGAGAGACCGATACGATTAATAGACCTGCATTTAATTTCATATCTAATCATTATTGTTTGTGAATTCAGGTTATATTTATAGCTAGATCCGTTTATTTTGTGAAAACACTGAGCTTTTTATCATAATACTCATTTGGTTTTATTAAAAACTACCTACGCCCCAGATATCCGCGTCGCATCGCCCGTCCTTCTTTTCTTTTGCTCGGCTCCTTAGGATTGTAGCATGATATCAAATAGCCTATTAAAATTGGGTAATCAAATGCAAAAATTTCAAAATCGACTGGTCGTTCCAGAGATTAGAGTGAACGAACAAAAAAACAAAACAGAAAAAAGAAACAAAAAAAACAGCTGTATATATCATATTATCAGCTATAAATATGGCTAAAAGCAAATATCTCAACTTATCACTTAAATTAAAATCAAGTTTTTGCACACCAAATAATACATCAGCTTAGATAAGTACTATACACTCTGACAAAGTTGTACAATGGGCGGTCTTATCGCTAATTAGCGATCTCTATCAGTCAACCTTTGATACCTACCAAGTTTAATTAAGATTGAATAAACAATTTGGCAGTTATCCGCAGACAAAAAAGATTTAAGCTGGATCGTCCAAATAGACAGCAATCTTCACTTGCTTCGCTCGCTCGATCAATAAACACCCAACAGTCGATCATATACATCCTTTTGACGTTGTAACTATGGTATTATAATATCTGTTACTATGGGTACCACAATAATACGCGTAGCCGTCATCTGGGTAAACACATTCTCAGCCCAGGTGAACTAAAACTCATCACGCCCAAAAAGATCATACAGTTCATAACAGCCGGAGGGCTGCGTGGTGAACTTTGAACGTTTCTTGAGGGACGAAGAACGGTGAACTTTCAACGCTGCTTGAGGGACGAAGAAAAGCGAGATGCGATCAAAATAGGCCTGTGACGGCCGCAGTGATACTAAAGCCACAGAAAGCAAATAAAAAAAATGGGTACTACAATATTCTTCTAGTGTAGATGTACGAGTAGGTGGAGTGTTTGGTTCAAACGGAAGATCAGCGTTGTGTTGCCAGTTGACACAACAAATGCTGAGTTGGACGCCATTTTGCGTCGTTACCTATTGGTAGCTATCGGGAGGCACATAGTTTTATTGTTAGTATTTATTTTTTGTTTGTATAAATTCCGTGTATTGTCTCTCTTGTGTGTGTATTTTATATTGTGCAACGTTAGCAAATAAATGTTTTTTCTTTCTTTCTTTCTTTCTTCTAGAAAGCAAATAAAAAATGGATATTACAATATTCTTCTAGTGTAGATGTACAAGTAAACTATGAACGCTTTTACTTCTCTGTTAGCTGCTGTCATAGCAAAAGTCGTACTCGTCTCAAAGATTCTTCTACATCCAGAGTTTATCTGGAAGAGATCGTTTCTAAGCGATATATATTAGTATGGCATGAGGTATCTTTATAAACAAATAGGCAGTGTTGTGCTGTACTTTAGATGAAATTTATTACTTTGTTCAATACACTTAATTCTTTGAAACTGGCAATACCCCTTTACAACAGATTATTCTGATATGACTTGACAATGTGCCTATGCAGATAGAATAATCTGAAATGAACATAAATTTTCGTTTTAGTATATAATGTTATTGTGATTTGACATAAAAACATCATTTATTTTTAGTTTTAGTAACTTAATGTGACTCTTTTGATATGAACATAATTTAATTTATTTTAGTTTTAGTTCGTAATTATGATTTGACAATAACTCTTTACAGTATAATAATTTTAAATTGTATTTTATTACATTTTTATGACATACATTGCAGAATGTATGATATTTTTTATTCAGAAACCACTGTTCTTGTCTTAAAATAGACGCTTAAAATAACTAAAGAGGGTTAGTTTTCCTTTCACGCTAACGCAAATTTGTCAAGGTAAAACTTGACAGTAGTCACGTGACATTTAAACAGCTAATGTCATTTCCATACAATTAAATCTTTTCGCAGGCGTTAAAGCCAACAGAAAGTGGTATTTGTCAAGGCACCCAGATTTATTATAAAGCGTTATCCTACTAATATTTTAAACGCGAAAGTTTGTGAGGATGGATGTTTGTTACTATTTCACGCAAAGACTACTGAACGGATTTTGATGAAACTTTACAGTTATATAGCTTATACATCAGAATAACAGATAGGCTAATTTTTATGCGGGTATCACGCGAGCGAAGCCGTGGGCAAAAGCTTCTAACTATTTTAACGAAATCAACAAGTACTCTGTGAAGTTTATAAGTAGGTATACAATAAAGTATCTTCATTATCTCATTCATTGTCTTAATCAATATGCATTGTTTTCTCTTTGTATATGATGGGTACCACAAAGTATGAAGCACTTCTAGTGGAATATCTGAAACTAAAAGCCTTTCAAAAAGCCATAGGCCGTCGTAAACGTTATAGCCGGTTAAGGTTTAGTGGTAGTTTGCATGACTCGTAATGTTGCATGCAAGTGCATGTTGAGTTTTATTGCTTTTCAATATAACTTGTGCAAAACCGGCAATAGAGTCGTATCTCATAATATTCTTAACAATATATGAACTAGGTACTAGTTTAAAAGCAATCAGCATGTAAAATTATTAATTTATATACCTATTGCTTCAAATGAAATAAATAAACTTCCTTCCTAAAACCGTTTAGAGGTCCTTCCTCATGAGCATCGTCCGCGACCACGCTCGACGGTTGTGAGACGGGAACATTTCCCAAAACGTCAACGAAACGTCAGCAGGAGAATAGTAAAGTACGTGTTATAGTCGTAATAATATTCTAAAATGATACTTCCTTCCTACTAATCCTACTGATATTATAAACGCGAAAGTTTGTGAGTATGAATGTTTGTTAATCTTTCACGCAAAAACTACCGAGCAGATTTTGATAAAACTTTACAGTAATATAGCTTATACATCAAAATAACATATAGGGTACTTCTTACCCGGGTACCATGCGGGCGAAGCCGGGCAGAAGCTAGTATTATAAAAGTAAAGCTTTGTGAGGATGGATATTTGTTACTCTTTCACGCAACTACTGAACGGATTTTGATGAAACTTTACAGTAATAAAGCTTATACATCAGAATAACACATAGAGTACTTTTTATCCGGGTACCACGCGAGCGAAGCCGTGGACAGAAGCGCTTTAAAGCAAATATTCGCTTTTAAGCGATAAGACCGCCCAATGTAGTTTAACTTATATGAAGTTTTAGTTTATTTTTTGTCTTGTGGTGTACAATAAAGTATTTTCATTCATTCATTCTGAACAATCAATATGACGACCTCTGTGGTGTGCCAAACTTAATGTTTGGACGTGCTTCTGACTACGCCTTTTTGGTATCCTCAAAGAGTACGCACTGAGTATGAATCTGAGGATGTCCTGGGAAATACATTAGTGAGCGTGTTTATTTGTTTTATCCATTATCCACCTAGATTTCCCTGTTCCTAAACAACCCCGCTATGATTAAACAACTTCATAATTGTTCTACCTTTATCCCGTTTAAAGCGGGTGCAACGCCGCCTAGTCACACTGGCGTATGTGTCACGTGCGATTTAGACTGATTAATTAGTGTTGAACAATATGTCAGGCACCACTTCGCTGCGACCTACCAGCCAACACTACTTTGTCATATCATATAAAGGGTGTAAGACTCGTGAAAGTAGTCTATGAAAAGAAATGAATGACATTATTAACTATTTATTTATTTCATACTTTCGCACAACAATGTAGTGCTATGAGGACTTTATGCTAAAGCATTCTCTACCAGTCATCTTGGGCGTGCAATAAGATGGTATGGCGTGTCCAGTAAAGACTATCAATAATTACGTATTAGGTAATTAGGTACGAATGTACCTACACTAGAAAAATATATATATTCAAATAAACTTAAACAAATAAAACACTTAAATACAAAGTAACTAATGGTTCATCTTCCCAAGAAAGTGTTCCCGTACCGACTTTTTAAATGACTCCTTTGAGTCAGTTATCGTGAGTTATAAGGCTTATATTGTAATCACAGAGATCTTGAGACTTTGATTGGATCGAAGGGCTTGCTAAGTTATAGATCTATATAACTTAACACATATGAAATTAAATGTATTGGTTTGTTTAGTAGCATCTGTGACATCAAATAACTATATACTAAACTATCATGAATAGTTAATTTATAATTTAGAAAGAGAATTAACACGTGCCTTATTTTCGTGAAGGCACCAATTCTCGATTCGTTCCGAGAGTCTTCATAGCGCGCCTAGCAAATCGTGCGCAAATATTAGAACGCGTAGGGAGAGCATTGCGTGTTACTTATAAAATAATTAATTTTTAACGATTACTACAATTGAAAGTGGAATGGCTTGAAGACGTAACGTTTCCAGAATCAACAAGAGTGGAGAGGCGACCATTTTTCTGCCTGTGATGATGATAGTGCTGATGAGTGTGTACCTGTTTTTACACCCTATATAACTAAGGATGGAGACCAGTTTAAAGTGGCTGTGGTTAGTGAGAATCGGTAGGTAAAGAGAGACAATTAAGGTTGCTAATGAAACTAGGAACGCCTGAGATGGAGTGATTAAGTGGTTTCTTGTTTACATAGAGTAGTAAATACCTATTTCTAGAATTTATATTAGATCGCAATGAAAAAAAATCAAAGCTTGATTTTTTTTACTTTCAACGAAAATATTTTTTTGTCACGTCGTCACATCTATATTAATTATAAAGCTGAAGAGTTTTATATTTTCTTCATTTTCTTTCTTTTTATTTGTTTGAACGAGCTTTTCGCTGAAAATACCAGTCGGGTTAAAAAAAAAAATTTTTGCATTTGATAATTCAATTCATGAGGAAGGCTATTTAAAATTACACTAAGACCCTTAGGAGCCGAGCAAAAGAAGTAATAGCACGGGCGGGCGATGTGACGCTATGGATAGGACAGCTATGTATGTGTCAGTTGGGTGTTTAATTTGTGAACCATGAATGTTAATTATCAAGAGGTAGATATTTATTTGAATAAAAAGTGTCTCTCTATGTTCCTCTCAACTGCCAGAAAAAGGACAATTGCCCAAATACTGGCAACAAAGAACATTCAAAATTTGTAATTCGAACGTCATTAGTGACGCGGCGCGAACACTTGTTTTCGTACCGCAACGCGACCTAATACGGGATTGTTATACATAATCCCGGGATTGTACTAGATAATCCCGGGATCACGAATCATGACACTATTGTTATAAGTGTGAAACCGACGCAAATAGGCCTAGGGCTTTTCGCGCCCCAACCCTAGTAAAACAAGCAAGTAATCATAACTCCTAGAACCAGTATCATAAGATTGAATTTTGTTTGTCGTACATTTTTATGGTCGGTGATTCTGCAGTAAGTTCATAAAGTAAATCTCAAATTGAAAATGTTATCAAAATTAGAGCTTGAAGTGAAGCGGTAGAGTCTATTTTCATGGTTACGTTTTTTTTATTTACGTCGTTTTAGCATGATAAGTAGCCATTTTATTTGATGTGCATGGACCTTTTTGAATGAACTTTTATATGTGAAAGCACATTGTGAGCTAATAACGAGATTATTATTTTGCAAGCATTCGGGGCAGTTTGGTTAAATATTGGTGTGGTTTTTGATAAACCATGTTTTGTTTGGCTTTTGGTTGTCTATTTGTTTTTGGTAACTACAAAATGTTGAACAAGGGGCCAAGGCCATGTCTTAGAAGAGAAACAAATAAAAAAAAACAATTACGCTCACAACTTTATTCCCCATAACAGACATCTTCAGATACATTATCAGTGCGTAGATTTTGTAGGATACGAAGTAGTGTTAGCTAAAGGCATGTCCAAAAATTATACTTGGCACATGTTTGTATTTCGCAGGTAGTAAATATTCCACATTAATGGTTGCAAACCGATTGCCACCAAAAGTCTTCGCCTCAGCTTTTAGATTTCTTTTTCACAAATATATAACGATATATAACGGTTTATATAACGATAAGTAAAATACTGTTAATCAAATAAAAAATATACCTATAATTTCTTACAAAAACTAAAAACGATTAATTAGTAAGATACTCGTATCTCTGTTTTAATCAGAAGGAAAGATATATGGGTTGTAAAATCAGTCTTCAAATTATTTCTGTTTTACTGATTCAAACCAAACCTACAAAACGAAACCTTTTCCTAATTTGCAACAATTAACAAATCTTTTTTTAAGGTTTGCCTTCGTTAAGGCCACGACAAATCCGTACTTATTTTATACTGAACACAAACCAAAAGGGTATTTCATCCGATTTTCCATTACGACCTGTCTGCTGAAACCACTAACGATTCTATCTTCTGCACTCTTCAGTCGTGAAGGTTACCAGGTAACGCTATCTCCCTCGCACCGTAGTGTGGAAATCAGACAAATTAAATCCCGCCTCAGATTATTACATAGCTCGGTGACTGTTCATAAATAACCAGTAGGGTGGAATGGTGAAAATTTTCAGCGTAGTTCGAGAGTAATTTGAATTTAGAACGCTGCCTGTAGAGGTATATTCTTATTTTAAATTGAACAAAAATATTATTAGCTGCGACGACAGGAGCCAGTTTATGCGTTTGCTGTGTTTATTAGTATGTTTGACATAACATTTATCTTCGAAACGGTTTAGCGGGATTGTAATACAATTTTTTGCAATCGATTTTAATTTATCCCCACAAGTCAATGCAAATACTCGCAAGGGATTCACAAATGATGTAAAAAATAACTTATTATATACAATAAACATTATAGACGAGACAGATTGGCGTATCATTTTTTGTGACGCTTTTGCCCAAAATTGACTTAAATTGGCTAATTATGATGTAGGTAGTGTACTTATGCAAATACATATTTTTTTACAACTAAAGGCAAACAAAAATACGACCCACCTGATGGTAAGCGGTTACCGTAACGTATTCTATTATCTGTACCGTAACCTATGGACGTCTGCAATACCAGAGGGTATAACTCGAGCCTTGCCGGCTCTCGACATCACGGGTGGAGTCTCATGTGGTAATTTCACCGGCACCCATATCCTTCACAACGGAACACAACAATGCAATTATTACTGCTTGACGGTAGAAATAGGAAATAGGTAATTAATTCCCAGAATTGCTCATCGAGCAACAATAAAAACAAAGAAACACAGTAAACAAGAAGTAGTGCACGACGCGACGCGGAGGGAGAAAGTCGCGATGACTCACTCTAATGAAGACTCTCGGAATGAGTCGAAATTTAGTCGGTGCCTTCATCGATAGTGCGGTACGTGAAAATTCGTATTCGTTTTTACAATATGAATACAAAGAAACACGTAAACAACTGTATTCCTTATGATAAACACCCTAAAATTCATACTTACTGCGTAGATCTTTTGAGGTCAGAGACACGTCAAAACAGTTAATTTGGCACATGCCCGCGTATTGTGAGTAGTTAGCATGCCACGTGATAGGTGCAAGCTTATTGCCACTTATTGGAACACTAACTTAATGGCACATGCTTTCGAATTCTGCATTCTGTTTTTTTCGCGACATCAAAAATGTGCACATACATTTTTCGAATCGATAAATCCATTGGTTTATCTAATCGAAAAACACGAGCGGATGCAAACGCACACTGTTGAATTATTTCATAATTCTAAAATTAAATTGTCTTCCTCTTCTACCTCTTCTATTATACTATACTGCATTTACTTTGCACTATGTTCACCAAACCACATCCAGCCAGCAATCCGAATTCAAATTCGGAATGGGCATTCGAAATTCAAATTCAGTCCAGTGGATTTGGGCCGTGCATACCAGAGCGACGCGACGTCTACGCCCGGTTATATTATGCCTGTGATTTATTGCATCGAATTCTCTTCGGTAATTAGTGCGTGCCTTCCCGAACAGGGCTGTTTACACCAGTTTAATTTAACTCGGTTGGTGTTAAACTGTTGACAAAAATTGTGACAAATTATTATAATTATTGCACTACAAAATTAAAATCTGTTATTGGCTGTACGAAAGATCAAAGTCCTTGAGAGCTGTGTGATTCTGATAAAAAATGTTAATAAAAATAATTTCCGTGACAGCCGTCGTAGGACGACCACTCTTTTGTTCATCCCCCAATATAAGGCGACCGCGGTTGAACTTGCTATGCCAACGGTAGATGGTAGATGGTTGCTTTTGAAGGTCCTTCATCCATAAAAGCCATTTGAAGTCGATCAAATGACTCATCAGGTTTTAGGCCACATTTAAAACCGTAGAAAATCATCGGACGAAAATTCTCTCGATGCAGATCCATTTTAAATGAGACACGATAATTTAATTTAACTCTCGAAAAAATGTGTAGGGAAATTCGAAATTCAAACAATGGTATTTTTACTTTTAAATAACCAAATTTTTTAAAATAATTACAAGTGGTCAGAGTGCTTTATACATAACATTTTTTTTCGCAAAACTTTCTGAGTGCCCTGGTTTTCCGTTTTGAGCTATCCATAGATCGTTTGCAACGGTATTCACACAGCTCAACTGTTGCATCCAAGGTTAAAAAATAAATGTTTCCCCATTAAAAATATTTGCCCCCACAATCATAAACTTTTAATTTATTCAGGTACCTATAACCGATGGTGCAACCGACCCCGCGACGCGGATTACCGGAGATTGAGTTTAATCGGACGCCCGGGAGCGTGCCATTAATAACGGCACTCCGTTAATTGAACTCCGCAGTGCCAGCGGCCATATTTCAAACAATACCTAGGACTTCAGAGGGAGGATATTATACAGCTCTTTGTAAAAGAGCCAATCATACACATATTTCTACCGCCAAATAGTATTGCTCCCATTTGTTCTTGTTTGAAGGGTATAGGTGCCAGTAAAATTAATTACAAGCACATGAAACTTCCTGTTCCAAACTTTGACCTGTTATGTCTTGGAGTCGTCAGCGCGCAAGTTATACCCCTGGCGTCCATAAGTTATAGTTACAGCTTACCAACACGTGGCTGTAAGCTTGCTTGCCACTTTAGCAGTAAAAAAACGTACTCATAACATAGAAAGAGATGGCAAATAAGCAGTTCACTTCGCTCGCCAGTAGTAAGTTGGTGCGATTCGCTTTGCTTGCTAGTAAAATCTATTTTTGGAAGTAGTGGGATGTGTTCTCTCACTTTCACTCTGCACTAAAATTATGCAATGACTTGGGTATGTCTTGCGGATATTATTTAATTCGAATTAATCACAATAATGCAAAACGCTTTGGCATATGCCAACATAATGTTTGAACTTGTATCTGACTACCTCCTATTCGGTGTCTTTACAGATCTACGTCCTGAGTATGGATATGAGGTTTTCTACCATGTGGATTACAATTGTGAGCGTGTTTGTTTTTAGATATTTTTTTTATAAGACGTGCCTAAAGAGTACTGATGATAATTATTTAGCAATAAAGAAGGCAATAACCTACTTCTACTAATACGAGTGCTAAGCTGCGTACCAAAAGCCATGAGCGCTCTACTGTAAAATTTTACTCTAAGATAGAACGCTCTCAATATAAACTGCCGTTAAACTCGACAATTGTCGCGATTAATCGCAGATTACTTGTAATGGTACAAACCGCCCTGATGATTATTGATTTTGAAGTTATTTACTATAATTGAAAACTGATTTATTGCTTCAGTAAATTAATTGTAACATGAATCACAAATTGCATTAAAAGTACGCACAATGTGCTAAAGGATGTATATAAATAAAATGAAATCATGTTTCCAAGTTCACGAAAATTCACATCCTATAAAAAAATATGGGTTTTCGCGAATGAAAATTAAACACTTAAACATAATTAAATTAAACACTTTTACATAGTTTAATCGCGTTGTTTTATTTTTACTAGCTACTGCCCACCGCTTCGCTCGCGTGGTACACGGATATAAGTTGCCGATGCAAAGTAACTAGCTTTCGTAAGTAACGCATTGGCTCGACCGTTTTTTCGTCGACTTACGTTGAAAAATGAAAAGCCACGAAAAGCCCGGGATAATACACAGCTTATGTCCACCCTGAAGGTCCTTTCCATAATAATACTGGTAATTTTTTTGCCTGTATGCATGTATGTACCTACATATTAGAATTTGCTTGCGTAGTTTTGCAAAATCCTTGAAGTGAAGAGCTAATGTGATTGCTCTCAGGTGCGCGCTGAGTGTATTGCAGAGCAGATCGGGGGCATAAAATGGCGCTTTTTGAAATTTTCGGGAAACAGCACTTTCCCGTCCGCCACGTGACCGCGTGCGGAAACTCAAGGAAAGCCTGCGCAGCCAAACCTGAATGCATAGTTGAAAAAGCTTTTTCTTTAAATTTGTAATAAAAGTACACTTGTTTTTGGCGTTCAACTTTCATTTGCGACTGATTGAGCATCGTCGTTATCAGCAATGGTTAACGATTTATAGTTCAACATTATTTTAGCGATGGGGGCCTCGTTATGATAAACGTAGAGCGTCTACGATGCGGTGCGTAGCACGTTACATCGTGAAAATCTCCACTGCTACGTCGTAATAGACGACCGATGTGGCGCGGTGGGCGAAGGTCCGCCTGCGACACAGGAGGTTGCGATTCCCGCCCTGGGACAAATATTTGTACGATCTGCAAATATTTGTTCCGGGTGTTCTGGGTATTTTCTATGTATAATAAAAAATATCTATCTATGTAATGTATTGTATTAAGTATATCAGTCATCTAGTACCCATAACACAAGCTCTGCTTAGCTTGGGGCTAGATGATGCTGTGTGGATTGTCCAGCATTATTTATTTATTTATTTATAATATGGTTAGTGGAGATTTCTAAAAGAAAATCTTCCAATATCTGATAGGGCCCTCCTGGGCAGGTAGTACCAGTATACCCCAATTTGGGGGAAAAGAGCGCTGATAAGAATGCTTGATAAATATGGCGATCAGAAAGTAGATGAAAAGAAACGAACCTCGGTCTCAGTTGCGCATATTGGGAGAGGCCTTTGTCAAGCAGTGGACTTGTGTGCTGATACATAAGTAAACACTCAAAAGTCACATACATAGCTCTGACCCCATACAAAGTAGTATTTTTTTATATCATGATATCAAACCCGGAACAAATATCTGCAGAACATGCAAACATTGATATCGTAGTACAAATCGAACCCACACCTCTTGTTTACTCATACACCGCACCGTCAAGGTGATGTCATTATAATGATGATGATGATGATAATTCTGGATCAATGCAAAGCAACATCTTACAGCTCCTGATCACGATCGGTAGTATATAAATCATCTGGTGTCGCGTGGTATTGGATTAAGATTTCCTCTCCGCGTGTCGCATCATGGATGGATTGGATGGTTTCATCCGCGAAGTGATGGAGATGGGGAAATTTCCCGCGGGGTTAAATATTTTGTAGTTTTGTACAAAGAATACTTGTATCTATCAGTATTAGCAAGTTGAAGTGGAAATCGACGGATATACAGTAAGGAACAAAATTCCGTTCTGTCAGAAAAGGTATAAATATGCAATAAATAATTAGTTTTTGTCCCTAAACGGAAATGAAAATAATTTTTTTAACTATTCACGTTTTTACAATATGAATAATAAACTTCACGATAGTTTTTGGAATCAAATAAAATATTTCATAATACAATTTTTCCCCAAAATAAATAAATTGAAAAATGCCTTGTCGACCAAAACAACCACACGACTTTATTCCCCATGATAAAGATCCTCAAATCCGTCCTCAGTTTGCAGATCTGTGAGGGTACCAAGTAGGGGTAGTCAGAGAGAGAAATTGCCTCGTAGCCGGTGTAATAATGACTTTACCAACATGGGTGATTGTTAATTGCATAGGTAGCTGTTAAAATGGTGCCGAATAATGTCAAAGATTTATCAAAGTAACCAGTACTTGTGTTAGATGCAAAAAAAATTGTAAGCCTTTTGGCATATTAATCCTAAAAATATTAAATAACAAGCTTCTGCCTACGGCTTCGCCCATGTGGTTCTCGGATGAAAAATAGCCTATGTGTTATTCTGATGTATAAGCTATATTAATGTAAAGTTTCATCAAAATCCGTTTAGTAATTTTTGCGTGAAAGACTAAAAAACATCTATCCAATTTGAGGAACAGAATAAATATAAGTAATAGACCGGGAGCCTCAAATGGAAATGGGCAGGCCAAGTTGCACGCCTACAAAACAAGAGATGGACACAAAGAACCACAACATGGTCTGGATCAACCAGAAAGAGAGAGGACGCCCGCAAGAACGCTGGGCCGACGAAATAATAATAATAATAATGCTGGACATTTTCCACACATCATCATCTAGCCCCAAACTAAGCAGAGCTTGTATTATGGGAACTAAATGACTTTTTTTTTGTTTTTTGTAAATACATACATATTATACATAGAAAACATCCAGACCCGAGACATATATTTGTAGATCATACAAACATTTGTCCCGCGGCGGGAATCGAACCCGCAACCTTCTGCGTCACAGGCGGACCTTCGCCCACTGCGCCACAGAGGTCGACATTTATTTAGATCATAAGAATATTTAATCAAGGAAATAAAAAGGTTTATTATTATTATTATTATTATAGACCGGGATATGAGGAACAGAATAAATACGGGATGGATGAAACGGCGACAGGTTACAGGAACTGCATGTGATCCACGAATAAAAATTTACAAAACGATCATAAGACCTTTCGTATTGTATGGATTGGAGTGTTGGGCAACCAAAGGGATTGATGAAAGAAGAGTGCACGCAGCTGAGATGGATATCAGGGGAAGTTTGAAGTAGCACTGACAGAAAAGTTGAGGAGTAATAGGTCAGGATGGTATTGGCATGTCATGAGGAGGAAAGAATGTCACATTACGAGAAAGTGTTAAATATGAATATGGATGGAAATAAAAGCAGAGGAAGGCCAAAGAAAAGATGGATGGATTGTGTGAAGAATGACATGATTAAGAAAGGAGCGAGTACTGAGATGACGGCTGATAGAGGAGAGTAGAAGAATAAAACTTGTTTTGCCGACCCCACGTAATGTGGGATAAGGACAAGAAGATGATGAGTAACAAACATCCATCCTCACAAACTTTCGCGTTTATAATATTAGTAGGATTTTGATTTCTGTGAAATTATTTTCATAAATCAATTAAGTATCAACAGGATTACTCCTTTATAGGATCGAACAGGGATTTTGTTACTTACTGTATAGTTCTCAGAATTAACAAGTTGAACTAAAAACCATCCAACTTACTCGTATATCAGGGAACACAATTTATAACCGTTTTTAATTTGCCTTCAAAACGCAAAAGTCTATTTGTCCCATGCAAATCAGTCAAGGGGTTGATTCGGAATGCCACTCACAGACAAGTATTTACGAGGCGCAGAATGAAAAAAGTTTCAACTACCCGCTTTTTCATTTGAAACGTAATCTACGGCAGCGACAAATGAGGTTCGGACATGACTGTTTCTCCACCTTATTTTTTACGTCCATATTTTTTGTAAGTAGCTTCACTTTTGTGTTCTCTATAGTTACACGCATACATAATAGTATACACATAATATATACACTCTATAGTATCGTGTATACTATAGAGTATATACGCAGATCCGTTAGTATTTACCACTGTATTCGACATGATGTACATCAAATACATATTCAGTACGTAGACCTTTGAGGATACCAAGGAGGGGAAGTCAGAGGCACGTCCAAACATTACATTACAGTGTTTGCACGATTTTATTAATATTTAACCATTGCTGTCCCAAAGGCCGAAATCAAGGCATCCTCCTTCCTCTCTACTTTTGTTTTATTTTTAGCTGGCTTAACACGTATGAACTTCGACTTAACATAAAACTACCTACTTTAAAAAAAATACGCATTGAGGCATTAATTTCCCTCTGTGGCGCAGTGGGCGAAGGTTCGCCTGAGACGCAGAAGTATAATATGTATGTATTTAAGTACATAAAAGTATATAAGTAGTATATCAGTAGTGTAGCATGTAGTTCCCAAAATACAAGCTCTGCTTAGTTTGGGGCTAGATGATGCTGTGTGAGAATGTCCAGCATTTTCTTTTTCTTCTCTTTTCTTTTCCTTTCTATTATTTTTTATTTTTTATATGAACTTCGACTTTTTATTGACGCAAATAATTGAAGCACTAATTATTTAAATATGGTGAAAAAACATATATAAGAACCATCCTTGAAGACATACAAATATATTGCGCCCGTAATACTTATACGTTTGACATACGAGTATAGTACTCGTATGTCAAACGTATAAGTATTAATAAGTATTACCTTATAATCAAAAACGCTTAGACGCAATTTGTCAAGGTAAAACTTGGCAGCTGTCACGTGACATTTCCATTCAGTTCAATCTTTCCGCAGAGAAAGTGGTATTTGTATAGACCCCCAGATATCTGCAAAAAATGCAACTGATCGCCACCACTACCGCGCCTACTCGCGCATTCCTTAATTGAACCTCGTTCCTACGGTCTACCCCACCGCCAATCTCACGGTACCTTCTCACGACATTCGCCGGAACGATTTGTCGTCCCGTCTCCCGCGATATTGCCGCCAAGAGCGATGGCTCTGCGCTTGTCTTTTAATAAAATATTTACAAGAACGGGTTGCGTATCACAACTTTGCGTCTCCGAGGATCGGGGACTATTGTTAGTTGTCCAAAAGACATAAAGACGGGAGAAAATTGCGTGCTTGCAACCTACCACGTGGAATACTAACTACTTGTACAAAACGTCATGTGCCACGATAATGAGCGTGCCTCTGACTACCCTATAATTTTATTGTTAGATATCGTCGAGAATCTGCGTATAGGTACTGAGTAGAGATGGTGTATCAAATACGGATCTGAGGCTATACATCATAGGAATTAAAGTCGTTAGCAAGATTATTAGTTTATTTTTGTACTTATGTTTTTACATCACCATCATCCTGAGCCGTCGAAAGAAGTCAACTGGATAATAACGAATAATCTTAGTCCACCTCACTTTGATTTCCTTTAGATGTTTTGAATTGGTTTTCAATCTCTTTGCTAAAATTCAATTTCGAAGGCAGTACGTAGTATAATCTCATTGAAAGCACTTAATTTTCCAAATTCCACATTTAAATTCAACAATAATCTTATTGTCCAAACATTTGAAAAAAGAAGACATACCTATCTCTGACTGTTGGATTTGAATATGGAATTCAGAACACAACACAAAACTAGATAAATATCTACAGCAGATCCAATGACTGGAGCTCCGAAGTAGCGAGTGGTCCCCGGGCGCTGCCCGTTCCCTCATTGTAACTCTATAAGATATTTATTGGCGGGAAACTGGATGGAACGACTTCAGTTGCCGTCGCGATAACCGCACGTCCGCCATTCTACATTTTTATTGTGTCAATATTTAATGCGGGAGAGACACACGGGGTACATTCCTGAGATATTATGACGAACGCAAATATTTCAAAGAGTTAAAAACTTGATACAATTTTTCAAAGCTTTAAAGTAAATGACTTGCCTAAATGCCAACGCGGTACCTATTTCAAATTTTGACCCGCGTCCATTAGCCCATTTAGTCCTATTCTGGATATAGATAGGCCCCATTTTCGCGATCTTTACTATATAATTCCTTTTAAGTAATTATTTCGTGACGTTGCAACAGCCAAAAGCTGTTTCAACTTTTGTTATCATATCAAGCTAGAAATTATGGCCGCCATTTTTATTTTAATACTTATAGGTAATAGAATTGTTGCGAGTGAACAAAAATCCTTATTTTTTGTTTCAAGCATTTTCTTATATCACTTGACTTCGACTATCAATCTATGGCACAGATATTATAATACAAGCAACTATGGTATAATACTATCTTCAGATATATCTTGGGAAAACCTCATCGTGTGCGTATCGTGGCGCCAACGTCCACGAGCATATATTTGTAGGAGGCGCTTAGCGACGGGCATAAAATATTGTTTTTTGCCAATATCTGAACGGGGCACCGTTACAAGCTGAATAGAACAGGAGCTCTCGACTGGAAAAACCCCTTGTAATTATAAACTATATGATAGTGTGGGCGTACCCCCTGCAAGGTGCACTAAGCTCCAAGAAACTGTTGAAATTCCAAAATAAAATTATTAAAAAAAAGTTGCCGCAAAACCGGTTGATATTTTTTTTATGTTTTTGGAATTAATCCACTCGAATGCTGTAAAGTAATTAAAAAGCTGGAATAGCGACTGTGTAACGGAACCATGGTCTAACCTCAGTTACACCACCTCTGTTTGACATTTTAGAAACAAAAGAATGAGACAACGCTTTTGCGAGGCTACGTCACGCCGAGTCCAACCAACCGTCACTGTTCCAACTCTTTAAATAGAATATAAATTAATAAAGCAATTTAACCTATCTAAAAACCACCCTTCAAATTGGTTGTAAAAACTGCTGCGGTCTCTCGACCTATATCCAGGTGGCAATATGAAATATGAATACATCCAGGGCAACGCTACAAGTCACATATTGATTGATATTCTGAATATTTCATCGCAAACTCTTTTCGAATACACTTTGTTTGCGCAAATCGAATGTTGAGTTAGGTGAATTGTGTTTTAGACAGTTTGAAAGCAGATATGGGATGGTACGGGCATTAAACATTTATACTGATAATATAAAGTCTAATACCTTATAAAGTATGATAGGCATTGGTCATACCTTCACATAGAGTAGACAGCCTCAAGAGACGCAATACTTGATAATTTGCTAGGAAACAATTCTGTCAACTGTCGTGTGAGTCCCGCCACGTCTGCTGTGCTCAGATTGCAACACAGCATGCAACATGAAGCAATGACAATGACAATGCCTGCGTTTGCCAACATTATTCCTAAAAGACTGATGTGTTGACAGAGCAGTGTGGTTCAATATGACGCCTCTCGGGGTTAACTGCTCGATGTACCTACCTACATAAGCATAAAGTCACACTGTTTTCCTGGGCTTATTCCAGAAATCCCCTGCGATAATCCCCTGCGAAGGGGATTTCTGGACATTTTGTCCACAAATCCCGTAGGCAAAAACCTTGGATTTTGTATTGCTACGATCCTTGCTTCATTACTACAATTAATTGCGAAATATTTTTTGTTTTGTATCTGTGATTTGAGGTACCTTAGGGTAGGTACTTAATATCATAGATACATGGCAAAAAGTCTTGTTAGTCTTCTTTTAGTCCTCGAACATAAGTTTCACTTTCTGCTCGATATAGTTAAATTATTGACAAACCTCTGTGGCGCAGTGGGCGAAGGCCCGCCTGAGACGCAGAAGGTTGCGGGTTCGATTCCCGCCGTGGGACAAATGTTTGTATCTGCAAATATTTGTCTCGGGTCTAGGTGTTTTCTATGTATAATAAGTATGTATTTACAAAAAAAAAAGTATACAAGTAGTATATCAATCATGTAGTTCCCATAACACAAGCTCTGCTTACTTTGGGGCTAGATGATGCTGTGTGAATATGTCCAGCATTATTTAATTATTTTTTATTTTAATTAATTATTTAATGATAGTTATTAATTTAGCTGTGCATATGTTGATGTTGCAATCAGATTAGAACCGAATTTTGTAAGTTGTATTTTTGTATGTGGTTGTTATGTGTTTTGTGCGTGCAAATAAATAAATATTTACTCGCATCTAATTCTCCATACACGCTCGTCGGTTAAGGGTTCTCTTGACCTGGCTTACCAAAACGTCTCCAAATTGGACAGAATACATTTTGGTAGGTATGTTGTCTCAAATGGAAATATAGACACATGGCCTAAAGTAATAATTAACCTCATCAAATCCTAATGAATGCACTTAAACGTCAAATTTATTTCTCAACTTTGTAATTTTCTGCTTTATCCTATCCTATCCTTATAATAAACGCGAAAGTTTGTGAGAATGGTTGTTTGTTACTCTCTCACGAAAAACTACTGAACGGATCTGGATACAATTTTACAGTAATAGTATAGCTTATACTTTTTTTTATTCCAAAAACTATCGTGAACTTGACTATTCATATTGTAAAAACGGGAATTTTCACGTACTGCACTATCGGTGAAGGCACCGACTAAGTTTCGACTCATTCCGAGAGTCTTCAACAGGGTGAGTGGTTGCGACTTTCTCCTTCCGCGTCGCGCCGTGCCGTGAAAATTCCCGTTTTTACAATATGTATAGCTTATACATCAGAATTACACATAGGCTACTTTTTATCCAGGTACCACACGGGCAAAGCCGTGAACAGAGGTTAGTTGGTCATAAAATTATCATTACAAAATGTTACGTAGAGTCTGGTACTCTACCACCTACTTATCAAATATAAACAAAAATAAACATGTCCTTTGACATCTCTTGTTTTATTTTCCAACATGTTTGTGTCCGGAACGTTGATTAATTATATTCTTCTAATACGTTTATTAATAATATACCTATCCGCATTCTTACGAGATAATTGCATGCTCGTAAAAATTATCTCTGCCAACGAAATAGTAGCTGTACGCGGCTCGAGGTGTGACATAAATTGCGCCAGGCGTTGAAATGACAGCAGAATCAAAATGGCGCTATATTCCGATGGCCTAAAATGTTGCCATAGTTCTTAAATTATCCCAAAGTAGTAGTTTTTACTCGTGTTGGTCAAAATATTGTGGTTTCGGAATGGAGTTTTCCACCTTGCGTGATATTGTAGGACATAACATTTGATTATTTTTTCGTTATTTTAAAGTAATTTAAGTATTAAATAAACCTTGGAACATGTAAAGTAATTTAAGTAATTAAAGTAATAATTAAAGTAATTTATTTAATAATTAAAGTAATTTAAGTATTAAATAAACCTTGGAACACTTGGAATTGCATACTTATAAACAATAAAATAAGATATAATGCATATCTTGGTAAAATTTGTCTCAAATTCATTGGAAATTATCAAAGTAGGCATGGGACATGCAAAAACTAGGTATCGTCCTGTGTTAAATTATATATCACTCTAAAGTTTATAAACCGAGAGAAATAAGAACTAGTACTTTTACTAAGTAATAGTCATAGAAACCAGAATAAAATTCAAAATCTGTATTAAAAGTGGCATTTTCCTAAAAATCGTTCTTTAAAGTCATGAGACACCCTAAAAACGTCATGTACAACTTTTATGAAAACAGCCCAGCTACAAAAGTAAAAGATCATAATCTCATTACCACAGTTGATAAAAAGCTCATCTCAGACCTGTTTATAAATTTCGAACTCATAGACATCGGTTCCATGGTGTAACGGTTAGCACTCAGGACTCTGAATCCTGCGATCCGAGTTCAAATCTCGGTGGAACCTGACTTTTTGCATTCTTTGAAACTTTTTCGTGTTTAAAAGTTATCTATTTGCAGATAGCTTTGCGTGTGGGTATAGGGTTCCATTTCTAGGGACTTTGACTTATTGGCCCACATTTGGTGTCCCACTGTCACTGCGTCCATTCTGTATTATTTTCATTAACGTTGTGGCCAGAAATGTGGGATACTACCCAAAATGTTATGTACTAGCTTAGCCGAATAAAAAGTAGCGTATGTGTTATTCCGATGTATAAGCTATATTACTGTAAAGTTTCATCAATCCGTTTAGTAATTTTAGGGTTAAACTCAACTTTTTACATTTCATTCAATTCTGCCATTTTGTAAGTGTTTATTTGTGTGTACAATAAAGAATATAAGGAATAATAATAATGTTGGACATTTTTCACACAGCATCATCTAGCCCACAACTAAGCAGAGCATCTATTATGGGAATTACATGTCTAGGTATTATGATGGTTTGTGACTGCGCCTGTTCTTGTGGAGATTAGATGCCGAATTGAAAAGCCAGGATAATTTTGGCACTATCACAGTTTTGACAATAAATTTTTACAAAAAAACGGGATATTTACCATGATTTGTGAGTTTAAATAATTTGTGATTCGGGAAACATTCAAACTCACAAATCATGGTAAATATTCCTTTTTTTAGGAAAAAATTATGAAAAGCCAGAAGTTGAAAGTAGCTACATGGCGTAACGAGGTGTTGTCGGTGACAGGGAGGGACTACTTCCGACCCAAACTATAGATAAAATTAGGCAATCTATAGATATTCTTCTGTGGTTATCTTTGTTGGATTGCCAACAGTTTAAGCATTTAGAAAAGATAGATGAAAGAAGAATAACTGCGTGCAAGTGCGAAATGTTATGTTTGAACGTGCCTCCGACAGACCCCTAGTTGGTTTCATCGTGAGCGTGTTTGTTTTCGTTTTTGTTGATAATTGTATTGATGACATCTGGGTCTAGCCAAATACCACTTTCTGTTGGCATTAACGCCTGCGGAAAGATTTAATTGTATTGAAATGACATAAGCTGTGGAAATTTCACGTGACAACTGCCAAGTATTATCTTGACAAATTTGCGTGAAAAGAAAACTAAGCGTAAAGTATTTGTCTAGACCCTGACCTTCTTATTTATGCCCACCCCAGTCTTTAGTCTCTGTTACAATCGTAAAGGGCTACAAAAACTACCTTCAAATTCCCACCCATAAACCGATGATTAACGTACACGACAGTTATACGCTGATAAAAAACACATTAGCATTTACACTCGTACATCGAGCTGGCACTCCTTAATGGATTAACTGGTTATTTTAATTAAAAGCAACTCTTTCGCTGGGGACCAGGCGTGACCGGGATTAAAATCTAGTCTGGGGTTAATATTACCACCACATTCTGGTGTGCTCCCAACCGTTCCACGGCGTCGTGTCACTGGTGCTGGTGGGGCGAACGGGAATCATTCCTATTGTGTCTCAGTCTTCCCTTTCGTAATACTGTCTTTTTGTGGGGCAAATCCTTACCCAGATAACTATCCAGCTAATTATAAATGCGAAAGAATGTATTTTTATGTCTGGATATTTGCATCACTGATTGAATGAAATTTGGAACAAGTATGGGAACACCATACCTGGTTTTTGTGGTGAGGCCTCCATTTGCAAAAGGAAAGATCTTTCACCAGGCTGATCCATCGGATACACTTGCCCGGGGTCCTGGGACCGACAGTTTTTATCAGAGGTTTTATATAATTGTCAGTTTGCCTTAAAACTCCACTTAGATGATACTTAAACTAGATACTTCGATGGCCATCTGTGTATTGTATGTGATATAGCGTTGCTCAATCATGTGGCAAGAGATATCGCTATATAGGTACAAAGCATATGTGCTACTTTTCACCCGAGTACCACGCGCTCGTTGCTCAGCCTAATAATGAACTTATTTGATTGTCTGAGGCCGTGGGTAGAACACATAATTCAATCCATAGCATAATGGGACTACGGGTAATAGAAGTTTGATGTTTATTACCCGTAGTACCATTGAGCTACCATATAACGGACAATGACTCAAAATAGTGTAACATTAGAAAGAGATTCTTTAAAAAAACTCTACAAGTCGATGTTGAAAAGTTAAACTAAATAAATGTAAAGCATTACAGAGCACTCGACTTCGCAGTACAAATTTTGAAAAGCGCCTGCTAAAATAATCGATGCAACATGCTTCTAAGAAAAAGCTATAATTTGTAAAGGAGACTGCTTAAAAACTGTATAAAACAGATTTTACTTCTAAAGTAGAATAAAGCGGTGAGACTGGCCTTTTAACCCTTCTGTCAACCGATCTTTATCTGTACCCACCTGTACTAATCCCTACAGACCAAACCCAATGCTACTTTATACTCTATACACCAAACAAATAAAGTTGTTATTCGCATGTTTGCGGTGGACATTACCTGTGAATTATTATTTTTGATTAATAAATTGTACGTCTCCAGAGAGGTGGAGTGGAATGCTGTCACGCTCCCATCAATTATGGAATTTGATGGTTTTTCATTAAACCCGACGATGCCCGGGAGAGGACGAAGAATATAAGCACCTATTAGACCAAGTAGAAACGAAACTTTATTGATTCTTTTGACAAACTCAGCACCTTCTGAATCACCTTCACCTTCCGTTATTCTATTAAATAGTTATTTCAGAGATAAGACCGCCCATTGTGCATTTCTTTTGTTTTTGTTCTTTCATTATGTTTTTGTATGTTGTACTGTAAAATGTTGTTGTGCACAATGAAGAGTTAATATATCTATCTGTTTCATGCCACTGGTTTTTTTCTTGGTCGCTCTGCGTTTGGTCAATAATATTATTACACAGACCCTGAGACGTAATCTTAAATAGTCTTGTATGCATATAATTTTTTGGGGAAGCCCATGTCCGGCAATGGACTTCTACAAGCTGCTGATGATGATGACGATGATAGTGTGTTGTAGTCTCGTGTCTAGTTATATTCTATGGTATGCGATACCCGAGAGAGAGGCGTGGTACTGGGTTACTTGGGCGTGCTTTGAGTGATATATTTTATAAGGTTTTTCGTGACAGAAAAATCAATTTTTAATTTTTTCAGGTGGGTCGCTTTGCACGAAAAGGTATTTAGGCCATTTCCTGGGAGACTTAAAACTGACTGACTAGTTTAAAATTGTATATTGTTCTAGAACCATAAGTATTTTTATGGTTTCCATCACTTATTACAGCGCTTCATTTTAATCTTTGTTCCACTTCTTATCTTGACATTGGGAACCAGTGGGCGATCACACTAATTTCCATGGCTATCGAGATGGAGGCATGGTATTAGCGTGATTCGATTACTTATCAAAATCACAAGTTTCGTTCGTTCATGGACGGTTCATGGCCTTCAGTTTAGTCTGTGGTCTGGGTAAGGGAATCAAGCGATGGGGAATCAGTGTAATCGCAATTTGATGGATGGGCCATTCAAATGGGGAACTAGTGTCAAAATTGATTGCCATTTCGATAGCCATGGGTTAGCGTGATCGACCCACCGGTCTATAACTTGATGACGAGCATGGCACGTTCCATAGAGCACGCAGCCTCCTGCGTGAGCACGCAGCCTCCTGCGTGAGCGTCCAACCGTAAGTCATATATATAATAATAATAATAATAATGATTTATTTAGCCAAATTGTAGTTTAACATCTATATAGTTGAGTCCCTGTCTCCCGGAGAAGCGTGAGCTGTGTCCAGGAAACAGTTCTCTCCCAATTAAATTAGACACAGTAAATAACCTTAAATCATTCGTGTGTGTGTGTGTGAGTGTGTGTGTGTGTGTGTGTGTGTGTGTGTGTGTGTGTGTGTGTGTGTGTGCGTAGTTGTATGTGTGTTTGTGGTGGGTGAGTGAGGTGGGTCATGGAAACACTGATTATTTATATATTTTCCTCAAACAATGATAACAACTTCATAACTGTAAAAGAATTCCCCTTCATACAAAACACAGCAAATGAACCGTTTCATTTGGAATTTGTCACTCCACTTCCAAGAATTCATGAATGAAATACCATTGCATTGCCTACATGTTATATACCTACTCATGTACACAAGTATCAATGCTACGACACAATGCAATGTGTTTGTGTACATTGTGACGTCATCTACACGTGCTAATTATATTAAACAGTTGGATAAATATAAGTATATCGTGTCATCGAACTTTACGCATCAGATGGCTTGGATCCTCTCCTTTAGCTACCACACTCGCTCTGACAATGATTAATACGAAGATAAAAGGCAAAAGGAAAGTAAAAAAGTTTATCTATTTCGTAAAATACCTAAGAAAAGCCTAGAAATTAGCATGAGTTGGTATCATGTACTTATTATTACGACGTTTCGTTGTTGGTCTCGGACGGAGTTCATTGAATGTGGATGGACCACAGACTTACTAGAGATGCTAATTCATGGAAAGACCTCTAAACGGTCAACTAAACGACATCAAGAAAACAATAAAGTATGTACATGTTAAGTTCGTAATAATATCCTAAAAAGAATAAAGTAAAATAAATGATTTATCTATCTCTATCTAAAGTAGAAACAAACACGCTCACAACTGTAATCCAGTGATGAAGATCCTCAGATCCATATTCAGTAAACAGACCTGTGTGTACCAAGTAGGGGGTAGTCAAAGACACATCCTAACATTATATTTGGCACAAGTTCGCGTTTTGCATAGTAGTAAGGATTACACTTGGCAGGTTGCAAGCTATCGCCGTTTATTGGAACACTAACCGATATCACATGCCTTCGAATTATGGAATAGAAAAGAAAACATTTATTTGTGCCACAAAACTAATTAAAATTAAATAAGGCAAATGATTTATTGGTTTATTTATAAGTTGTACGCACACTTTATGGTAAAAAGATAGAAAAATATCATAATACATATCTATATCATAAAAACGGTAAGCTCCCGCTTGATAAGTACCAAGAGCTATGGTTAATTGTGGGTTCGATAACGCTTTGGTTAATATTTTTGAGATATCATAAAATCTTGAGCTTCTAAAATAGCATGTAAACACCAGAAAAGCGACGAAAACTGAGTTGATAAATCGTACCTACTTTTATTTAAAAAATATTTTCGATATTAATTATTACTATGTTCGATTAGAAAAAAGTGCTGTAAATAAAACTGTGACTATATTGTTATTTAAACAGACAAAAGCTAATATTTATGATATGTTAATAACTAAAATACGAATATATTTGTATGTTCATGCGTAGAGCCCTCTACGAAAAACTTATCATACAAAAGATTTCAACGCGCGCCGCAAATTTACATAACTTATATTATTACTAAGTGTTCTCGTTTCATATGATCACAGATTAAATAAAAGTACTGCTATTATGCAGAGTCCGTCAAGGGAAGTACCTGTAATCTTCACCAAGGTACTTTATCAAGTACATACATAGCCTAATACCTACATTTTTTTTGGTCGCAACTGTTGGCACTAATATAAGTTACATCTTGAGAAGTTGGTTCTTATAGGTAACTAGCTTGTAACCACGGCTTCGCCCGCGTACCCGAATAAAGAGTTTTCTGTGATCACGAACTACAACTGTTTCAAATTTAATTAATATCGGCTTAGCCGTGACGAAGATATTTAGCAACAAATATTTGAACTTGCAAACTTTTGCATATTAGGTGTTTACCTATTAAATTGCCGTTTCGTATGGGAAAATAGTAGCCGATTTAGCTTTTTGTTTTGCAGATTTGCCACAAATGGCGCGATATTGTTTTGATACTAACATCAAAAGCTTATGCAAGCTACGCTGTAGTTTGAGACGGATCTGCTTTCGATTCGTCATTAGCGTTGTTCTCCGGACATCAACGCGGGTCGCTTGAGACATCAACATTTCCAGAACGAAAGCGGTTGAACCAATAATGCAATGTTCATTCGTTGATAGTGGTTGGCCCATACACGTCGTTAATATTGCGTGTCGTTTGAGATGCATTGTTTCCTCGTCGTAAGTCATGATCGAAAATAACGCGAGTTTGCAAATGTTAATAAAATTGGAGGTAAAAAGTACTTCTAAGCTGATGTATTATTTGGTGTACAATAAATTATTTTCTACCTTTCCACCTATCTATTTAAAGCAAAACCTAAAAAAAAACCAAATTATTTACTTTAAAAAAAAAGCATGACTTAAAAACAACCTCTCACCCTAAAATCATATAGGGTCTCCGTTCCGTCGTTGGTAAAAAGTAGATACGAGTAAATAATTATTTTAGTCTTTTCTTCCGTCTAAGAAACAGAGGGCTGTCTATTAGAAAGTAGTCTAGTGGGTATTGATAGCAAATTTGGACCGACTGCTTATCGGTTCCATGGTGTAACGGTTAGCACTCAGGACTCTGAATCCTGCGATCCGAGTTCAAATCTCGGTGGAACCTGACTTTTTGTTTCTACGGGAGAATTTGTTCTTCTCACAATGAACTGGGAAAGATGCCAAGTAACTTTGCGTGTGTGACGAGACATTTGAATAGGTTACGGTGTCATTAGTATCAGGGATTTGTAGTTCTCATGATACAAGAATCCTAGTGTTATGTGATTAGCACCTAAATAATAATATGTAGATATAGTAAATATTGTTTAATTCAACTCAATTATATCAGAACTAGCTTTGCCCCGCGGTTTCACCCGCGTAAGTTTCGATTTTATAGTCATGATGTCCGATTCGAATGAATTAAAAAGTATTTTGGTGCTACATAAATACACTTGATGATAAAACTATTTATTTGAATAAGAATAAACTTTTGTGTCTACCGGCGATCTTATTAAATTTTAGAACACAAAAGCTGCTATTGTGACTTAACTAGGATAGTTAGATATACTTATTCCCTCGAGAACAAATAAAAATTCGACACACAGGAGAATCGAACCAGCACCGCTCCCGCCTCAGACACCACTCATCCACGAAGGTCAGGTGATTTCCGTTGATTCCTAAATCCGGCTTGAGAAATAATGCTTACACTCATGATGTAAATCTGTTAACTGAATGAAAAAACACTGACATGGTTTCATTTTGAGAGTAAATCTGCTGTAGATCCGGAATTACCACACGACTGACGTAGAATGAATAAGTCCGGTACAATTATTGAAGTTTCCACTGTAAAATCAATTAAAAAAATTAACCTAAACAAGCATTACACATCTTTATTCTATAGGCTGTCGATACCTAGTATTGAATCGTCTCATTGTGTTTTGGGGTTCAAATTAATATAAGTATATTTTCTTTCTTTTATCTGCTACTGATATTGGGAGAGGACGGAAGATCAGCGCGCTACTTACCTTCACCAAATCTGCGGCGCTTTATGCTGAGTTCCATCCCAATTTGTTGCTACTTACCCCATCAGCAGTCCAGCCATCTTAGTTATATACTTAGTAGTTGCAAATAAATGATTTATCTATCAATCTATTTTCTGTGTTTCACAACGATTCAACCAGATAGGTCCAACTTCGACATAAAAGACATCAGACTGAATGGTCAGCATTTGGAAAACTTAGTCATATCTTCTCATCACCACAGACAGAGGTCGAGAAGAAAGTCTTCAATTGATGCGTGTGATAACATAATGGCAGTAAGACTTGGTCGCTAACAAACAAAATCCAAAACATAAGCTCAAGGTCACGCTATCTAGAGAGAGCTATACTCAAAGTTTTACTACGTGATAAAATCCGGAAATCCGGGTCTACGCGGTGAGTAGGTACGAGTACGTATCTAATGTTGTCTATAGTTGGGAATATACTATTTATTTACAGATTAGCACGTATTTGTTTTATTTGAAAGAATAATTTAAGATAATAAAAGATAATTCTCAGAAGTGAATAGTTAAACTATCTTATGTAAACACACTGATATCACCTACTGTTTACTGGGAAAAATTCTGAGTCGCGAAATCAGTTGGCTTTAATCCAAAATTATCGAAATTAGCATTGGTGCATGGAACAATTTCTTTTTCGTAGGAAACTACTAATGTCGTTCAAGAAAACTGATCAAAATTATATAACAAGTTTAGTAAATAAATACAGGTTCACCAACACAGTAAGGTTACTTCCTAATCAAAGCTTTTTGACACATATCTTTCCCCCTGAGGGAATTCTGTCAGGGGGGAAAACTGTAATAAAAACATTATAAGGGGGATCCCTGTACTTTTTTTACATCAGAGTTTAGTTTAAAGGGGATTTCTTGACTTGACCATCCGTTCATTTTGTTGATGAACTCAAGGCTTATACTTTGGTGACCAAGCAGTGTAGGAAGGCCCCCACCCAATCGAGGTAAGCCAAGATCGTTTGTCATGGCACTCTTTTGGGAAGGCCTATGGCCAGCAGTGGACTTCTACAGGCTATTTATAATGATGAAATAACAAATGTTGTATAGCTGTGGTTGAAGTATCTATCTACTTGGTAAGTTATCTCAGAACATTCATAGGCTTATCTAGAGCTGTGAAGTACCTACATATTTAGTCAAATAGTATAGGGCCTGTACAAAATAATTGCTTCTTCCGCTCTCCTCTATCATCCGTTATCTCAGAAGTGAGTATTTTTCTTCTACGGTTACCATTTAGTATTGTCAGCCTATGGCGTCCTGTTTAGGGCAGAGGCTTTCCTTTCTTCCTTCAACACCTCTCTATTGAGCTGATACCAGTTTTTCGTTAACAGCTCAATCGTTCGATGTCCAGGGTCTAGACAAATACCTCACGCTTAGTTTTCCTTTTACGCTTACGCATATACGACAAGACATAACTTAGCAGCAGTCACGTGACATTTCAGTAACTAATTGTGGCAAAAGTGTTATTTGTCTAGACGCCCAGGGCCCAGGGTGTCGAGACAATACCATTTTCTGGCGTTAACGTCTACGGAAAGACCTACGGAAAGATTTAATTGTATGAAAATGACATTAGCTGTTGAAATTTCACGTGACTGCTGCCGAGTTTCTGCCTGACAAATTTGCGTTAGCGTGAAAGGAAAACTATGAACTAAGAATGAGGTTTTTGTTTAGATACCCTGTTCGACTTTTCTTCGGCGCGTTTTACCGCGTGCTCATCTCCTGTCTAGTGAAGGCCAATCCGTGGTAGACTTTTCCCACAACTCCGATATGCGGCAGACATGACCCGCCCAGTACCACTTTAATTTGCCCAATTGATGCCCGGCGGCCGCAGTTTTGCGTACCATTAAACATATCATATCAAAATTGTTTCAAGATCAATTTGATACAGGCTTTGACATCAAAAGTACGCCCGATTATGGTACCTACCCATTTACCTAATAACGTAATAACTAGAACCTATAACAAGTGTAGGGTGACAACAATATGATTGTTTTTTTAAGATTTTATTAAAAACTTAACAAAAATTCACGACTATAATCGCCATGATGGACATTCTCAGATTTATACCCATTAGATATAGGACAGTGGCGTCCTATATGACTTACAATTTTAGGTTCTAGGGCAAGTTAATTTCAACAGGAGGATTTCTTTTACCGTTTTGAGCTTGTTTTTTTTCGAGTAATATAAATTGGTTCACGACCAGGTTCGAGGCTATAGTCCCCGACCTTCGGATAAGAAGTCGGAGCACAGCCAACACAAAAAAGTAAACTAAAGTATTCAAAATGGCTGACAAAGCTCTATATCAAATGCTCAAACGTGAACTTAGGATTAGATTTTTTGTTTGCGATCTCTTTGGTCTAAACGTATTCTCTAAATCATAAATGTTATTTCATTTAATCAGACGTTCTTTATCTTGCCAAATAAAATATTGGACATTGAACCCAGACAAATTCGATAACAATCTTTAGCTATTTGGACTACTCTTTATTTCGTAACCAAAATCGCCTATCAACATGCATAACTAGTTCTAAAGTAGCACAACTGAGGGGATTCAATCGAGCGAAAGAGCACATCTAGGGGTGAAAGAGAACACGAATAGAAAGGTATGAAGATGAAAGGTAAGTAACAAAAACTCGGTCAAGATAACGCTATATTAGTTCAAAAGTGTGAAAAACATTGGAATCTAATGATCGTTTATGAGTTACTTTCTGCGTCCTAGTAGATTCTGAGGTACCTACTTGTATATCAAAAAGGGAGTTATCTGTTATCCTATCCTACTTTCCTCCTACTAATATTATTAATGCGAATGTTTGGACGTTAGTCACTGGAAATCATCGTAATGGGTCAACTGATTTAGCGTATAAAGCTGTAGAAGCTAATGGTCAATGAACGTCTAACTCTAAAATATACGGGGAATACATTTCATCTGAAACAAAAATACCAGTGTAAAAAGTAAATCAACTCACGAAAGATGAGATTTTTTAACACTAATTGCGGCCAAGAATTTATTGAACGGGTTTTTGGTTTGGTCTTGGCAAAACACACGTAAAAGTTTTCTCGAAGAAATGTGCTTTTGGCGAGTTTTATGTCTGTATTCTTTGTACAGAATAGAACAAAATAATAATTGAATAAACGGGAATCGAATCAATGTATCTTGCATCTCACTGGCTGCTCGTCCTCCTTGTCATCGAGGTGGTCAACTGATAAGAATAATTTCACACATATTACCCAAATCTGCATCTAATATTAAAAAAACTGCTAACTCCGTGTAACGTGTGCGTTGCCAGGCCAAACCAATTCAAACAAAATTGGGCATCCAGAGACACGTTCACGTTCTTAACCGAAAAATGGGATTTTTTGTAACACTAAGTTACAAAAAATCCCATTTTTCGCGAGTTGATTCACTTTTTATGCCGGTATTTTTGTTTCAGCTAAGAAGTTGTTTGTTCGTTTGTAAATATGTTTGTCTGTAACCATTTTCTCCGAAACTGCCTGGCCGATTGTATAATACGATTTTTTTAAATCTTCTATTATGACTTCAAACGATTCGGCAACATATATTTTTTTAATTCTTTATAAAGTTATTTTGTCGTGTAGGTAGAGCTCCTCATATAAACAAAGTAATAAGTACAAAATTGTTTTCAGTATCAACAGATGTACAAAGTTTAACCCTACCCAAAATATATATACCCAAAATGTTCTGAAAGGCTGACGTCATGTGACGTCAAAGCCAAATAAATGACGTTAATATAACATAGACTAGCCCAGATTAGATAAACGTGTTGTAAAATAAACATTGATGACGACTCCCTAGTACTTTTAAAACGGAGAAATACGTAGAATACTTAACCTATCCGATTGCAAAAAGGACTGAGTCAGGGAGACGTTATTTCCCGAAACTGTAACTGCATCGAAAGATCTCTTTAAGCTTCTAAATTTATATTGTTTATCTATGTTTATATGTAAACAAATAGCGGGTTAAATAAACTTATAAAAACAGGAAGCTAATTAAAGATTTTCACGTCTAAAAACAACTTAAAAACAAACAAAGTATGAACAGCCTGAATATAATAGCCAACATGTTCTATAAAAGGTTGTTTAACAAATATATATTATAACCTTTTTGTCAATATTTTTGTGCTTATTAATTAACACGAAAGGAAGATTGGAGAAAATATGCCATCAACATAAATGGCATCACTCACCTTCTTTGCATGGGTTCAACAATCAGCTAAAGCCATTGCAGGGCAAAGTTGTGACTTTGCCCTGCAATGGAAAACACTATCAATCCCCCTTCCATTTTTCACGGTCCAGTGCTGATTAGGAGCAATCCTTCTCAAATCCCGTGGTTGGGGGCCCGTTTTCCATTGCAGGGCAAAGTTATGACTTTGCCCTGCAATGGAAAACGCTATCAATCCCCCTTCCATTTTTCACGGTCCAGTGCTGATTAGGAGCAATCCTTCTCAAACGTGTCCAGCCCGTCCAGCCATCTTAATCTGGGTCTGCCGCGATCTTCCGTGGTTGGGGGCCCATTTGTTTCCATTTTTACCCAGAGTTCACCGAGCCATGCACCAGATATGCCCAACCCAGTTCAATGATTGAATTGATTGGACGTAAGTAAGACAAATACCATGTCAAATTCCCAAATTCGCAATGGACAGGAATGTATCAATTCTAGAAGACGTCCAGGTTTCGGGAAGTCGTTGGATGTAGGTTGCCCAAAAAGTCATTCTTCGGAAGAGGCCTATGTTCAGCAGTGGCTGTAGCTAAAACCTTGATAATATTAAAAAAATGCATACAGCAGGCTCTTCAGATAAGATTTGGTTCAATAACTTTTTATAACCGTAACTTTGTTTATTATTTTAGTTTTTATGTGAGTGTACTTATCTCTAGCAAGTCACTAGAGGTATTTCAGTGATATCAGGTTCGATGTGAAAATTTCCAGAGCTGATGATAAACACCTATGTAGGTATTTCTCCCTATTCATATTGTAAGTGCGTGAATTTTCTACGTGAAGAAACACAGCCTTGTTTCGGCTCATTCCGAGAGTCTCCATGATTGATCGTGATGGACTTCCTCCGCATTGCATCTTTAATTTATGTACCTATATGAATTATGCAACGATATTATGTACCAAGTTCTTTTTAATTTTCCTGATTAAAAAGTCCCTTTAAAAAAGAAAGTATTGTCATTCAGTGTGCGCTACGTTCACTGTAATTACTGTGAATGTGTTAACTTGAAAGGCTAAATTACAGTTTGTCACGTGATGTCTCAATTCTCTGATAGTTTTACAATCAAACAGGAAATGTTCAGAGCCCTATAAGTGGAAAAACTTTATAGACTTCATCAACCTGAAAATCTAGTAGCGCCGGTAGAATTTTAATTGCACGTCAATGAATATTCAAAAAAAACAACCCGTTTTGAACTTGCGACTTTACTCTTGATACGAGGGTGCTGCGACTAAGTTACAGGATCCGGTTACAACCAGAGTCCCAATTCTCAGTATTTCTTTCACAATTAAATTTTGATACAATACTGTGTCAGTCTACTGTCGATCTAGTTTTTTTTTTTTTTAAGTAGAACATCGTTTTTTGACATTGTGATCGTGACTTTATTCATATTCTCCTCCCCTCGCGTCGCATCGCGATCACTCACCCTGATAAAGACTCTCGGAATGAGTCGAAACTTAGTCAGTGCCTTCACCGATAGTGCGGTACGTGAAAATTCCCGTTTTTACAATATGAATAAGTAATCACATACACGATAGTTTTTGGAATAAAATCGTGACTTTAGTTTGATTGATGTTATAAAAATACGCACTTCTGGTTGACATTTTAAACTTCTGATTTTAAAAATATCATGTATAGAATATTAGGCAAACCTCTTTCATAGAAAAGCATACTTTTTTATAAGAATATATCTAATAGAATTCAGTGACACCCTGTATACAATCACGTTTCTAGTCTTGTAATTTTACATAACAGGCCTCAATCAGCTCCTAAGCTTAGTCATCAACCAATCTAATCTGAATTATTTTTCATTAGTTTTACGTATCTATATACGACAATCTCTAGTATTCGCAGAAATAGATAAACAGAGAGATAGGCAAATGACATTTCAGAGACCAGATACAATATATTATCACAGGATGTGATAATATATTGTATCTGGTCTTAGATTATGTGCTGTGATTCACAGCACCTGGTAGCCAAATTGACTTTGCACAATAAAACAAAAAAAGCTTTAGGATGATTTTAGGATAATAATACGACTATACTACGTACTTGACGAGAACTGTTCACGTCAAAAGACGATCGTCGAGCGTGGACGGAGAGGTTACTCATTAGGAAGGACCTCTAAACGGTCAACGAAACGTCATTAGGAGAATAGTAAAGTATATGGTATAGTCGTAACAATATCCTTAAATGATACCAACCCACGATCATTTCAATTATATACATATGGTTATAATCTATCGCAATATTATGATCATAATAATTATGATCCGTCCGCATTATTATTATTCATAGGTTAATTTGATCTTTGTTAAAAACTTATTTAAATTTAAAGACAGTCTACTTATCTGCGTGTTTGTTAAGTAGCTATGAAAATAATACCTAATTACCATATTTTTAAAGTGTAATGCTTTATTTAAACAGATACATTATACTTCCATCAAAGCATTAGATACGTGTTAGCCGTAGGGGAATTACATGGCGGACTTTTGTAATGAATTAAAACGTCTAGTCATGGATAAGTTAGAATTCTAATGTTGGTAGAGTAGAATATGTGGATGTGGCCTATGTTTTGCTGTTTTCGTAGACGTGAAAAGTCTATTGTCAATCAGGATAAGGGAAAATTTTAAGCAACCTCTGATCAAAATAGGCAGATAGGTAGAAATGATTCTACGTTCGTAATTTAAAAAATGCGTTCATTTTTATTTAAATTTTAATTCTTACCTCTTTCGAGAATATGGGGAAGATATTTAAACAAAATAAAAGTATAAACTGATATCAAAACAACAGCATTTTATTTTCACAAACTACAAATAGGCAAGTTGGTAGATGTGTCTACCCAACCACTGATTAAAATGCGAACACTGTTCCGACGAAGTTTTAAACTTTCTGTTCAAAACTTGAAAACTTTTTTTTCATTGCACAACACATTGAAATTCCTCAGTTCAGAGATTCACAGGTCACCGCATAACGAATGTGAAGATCGACTCGATGACGTCATCCAGATCCTTGCTGAAGGGAGAAAGCTGCGCTTGAGATTCGAAGGACTGTGATGTCTTCTTCCCAGCTACAGCCATGTAGTTACTCGGCCCCATCATGTGAACTTTATCGCCTTTCCATCGCTTGCCGATGTTGATGAATCCATTCCCGCCAACAAGATTGACAGTCCCGTAATTATTTGTCACTTCCAAGCGGCAGTCGTTGCCGACGACTTCGATATCGCCTTGGTTGGTGGCGACTCTGATGATGCAGTTGTTGCCCACAACTTTCAGTTTTGTAGGGTTAGACTCCATCGTCACTTTCTTCTTGTTTCCGACTACTGAGTACATCTTCATTTTTGATTGGTTGTTGAACTTCGAACGACAAAAAGTTTAAAGAGTTTAGCGATTTAAAATTCGAGCGAGTTTTATTTCAGTTGTGTTCAGTACAGCTAGTACAGAATACGAATGAAACGCAGACGCTTCGCGGCCGGTTTTATATCGTCGTCGCACGCGCCTTTTTTCGAGTCACAGGGTATGCAAGTGTTTGTATGGCTCTACGCTTGCTATCGGGAGTTCCCTCGTACAAACTCGATTCTAATCTACGTTCCTGCGTCACTCATTGAAAAAACGTTAGCCGTGGCGTGGCGTGGAATTGAACTTAACTTGCTTTGTTACATAGTGACTGGTATGTATTCTGGTGCTTTTCCGTATATTGATCTGTTTAGGTGTTATTCCCCTGTCTAAACAGGTATGTAGAGTTGTAGAGATTTATAAGTTTATAACAGATCAAAAAACGCAATTTCCGCTTCTACCGACATTAGATAGGTACCTACTCATCACGTGATAGTTACTATGGTGAGTTTGTCTAAGAATTAGATAGGAGATGGAACAAAAAAAAATATTACGGTAAATGTTAAATGAATTAAGAATACCTACCTAGTTAGAAATTAAATAAAGAACAGTAGGTACGGTAGATAATTCATATTAAATTTCGAAACAGTTTTTTCCATTTTTAGTTTTATAAATATATTTATTTATTTGCATTGCACAGCGCCTTAATTACGTAGGTACCTATCAATTGATTACACATATACCTAATCATCGTAGGTAATAATCTAGGTACCTACCTAGATCCTAGGCTACCTGTTTACTAATTTTATAGAGGTATAGGTAGGTAAATCAATTTATTCCATTTAATTTACAATCTATTTATAACTTTTATACCTACTCGTACCTAACTATATAACTTTTCGTGCCTTGGCTCTTTTAAACGAAAAGTTTCTAGGGTTTTAAAGCAGAAACAGGGTTTTTTGGGTGAAAACACACCTCCACAGCCACTAAATGACATTGACCCTCTTAGACCTTCAAACCACAGCTGGTAGGATGTACAGAAGGAAGTTTACCGGAAGGTGTCGTCACCACTCGACCGAAATCATTTTATACTTTTCAAAGTGACAAAATTATTTAGGTGATTCCCAAAGAAACCGGTTGTTAAGAGATTGTCGGATTTCGGCAGCATGGCAAAGGTTTTTTGGTAAAAACAGCAATTTACCTACCTATGCAACTAAAATGCTTTTTGAAGACCACCAGTGTACTTATATATGATACATACTAGCTTCTGCTCACGGCTTCACCCGCATGGTACCCGGATAAAAAATAGTCTATGTGTTATTCTTATGTATAAGCTATATTACTGTAAAGTTGTATCAAAATCCGTTCAGTGGTTTTTGCGTGAAAGAGTAACAAACATCCATCCTCACAAACTTTCACGTATACAATAGTGGTAAGAATATATAGATATATGAACTACATTTATTAAAGGACAAACGTTGCAAATCACATTATCCAACAATGGTTTCATTTTAAACAATTCAAAATGAAGAATCATAGGTACCCAAATTAGGATAGATAAACATTTTCAAACCACCATATAATAAAAATTATATTAAACTATAAGTTTGACTTAAGAACTACGATAAAATAAAATAATATAAGATTTTAGTTCTTAAAAAAACCCCTGTATGATGATGAGCGCTGGGCACAGACTAGTTAGGGATACTACATAATGTGTTGGACAATGAAAACGAGACGGATGAAATGAGTGTAAAGAAAGATACAAAAGTTGAGATAGATGTACCTCTAAACTTACAAGAATGGACCAAATAAGGAACACGTACCTATATGAAGGGAAGAATGAAGAAAATAAAGGTGACGGAAGAGTTTAGGAGTTATAATTGACGTGTTTGTAATAAGAAGGGAAGAAAATCACATCAAGAGGAGATAATTACAAATGAATTTGGATGGATATAAAAGTAGAATATTTAGATGGGCGCTGATAGAGGAGAGTGGAAGAAGATGATGATGAAGCAAAATACACCATAAGACGCACCTTAGGATATATAATTTTATACGATCAATGACCAAATTACGAGTACATCATTCGTTTATCTGTTCTTACTAAAACGGAATAAAAAGTTTCCCGACACACGGTTTTTTTATTTTTTTTATATACCTCTAGAAAACAACTATTTCTGTTTGTAAGAAAACTTTCCTAGTCTTATCAATAACTTACATTTCCTTCCTCCTTATTTTTACTTTCGACATGATTTTCAATTTCTTTGTAAGTTTTTGTCATACCAAACAATATTTATGTATCGTAACATCATATTCGCTAATAATTGAATCATGTTAATATAATAGTGTATGTACGCAGTGACTCACAGGGCAGTGCCTACCAAATCGATGTAATCTATGCGCACGCGCAACCTGACGAGACAGCTGATTCACTACGCATGTAATATTTACGATTATTTATGTAAACAAACATTTTGAATCTTGTATAAATAATATAGGTATGTCAAGACTGAACGAAAATCCTTTCTAAAATTCTAACATAGATGACATAAAACGCAAAATTGGTAACGGTATGTTGAAGACTTAACTATACAAGTTATATAATGTGAATGAGGGCGTTAAATATCTTAAAACTTATGAAATATAGAGATGATGTTATCGATCCACAATCTCGATTATTGGACTGGTTACTTGCGGTTCGCTGTTCAATACTATACAGAACCAGTTGCTCTACCTTAAGCTGCATGTGAGTCAGAGCAGGCAGGTATGCCATCATCCAGGGAACCCGTTTTCCAGACACGTGGGAACCGTAATAAGGTACCTGTTATGGCGTGGTTGTCATACCGCAAATACTCCAATTATGGTGCGTTTCCTCAATCAAGTCATCATTTGTTCACATACTTGTGCTTAACGGTTTAAAAGCCCTGATTTTGAGAACTCTACCACAGACTGCAGAGAGTTTAATGGCATTTTTCAATGTTATTTGGAGGCAAACAGGCGAACCAACGGTTTAACGGTTAGTAAGCGATACGGATTGGCACCTACTCATAATTATATACAAGTATATGCGACATGAGTTAGATTAAGCGTAGACAAAATTGAAAAGTTTCATGTGCATTCGGCCGGCAGGCCATATATAATTTGAGAACCTTTCTTCCTTAAGGGTTGTTAGTTCTGCGAGCTATATGACCTGCGTCACTACTACTTCAACTAGCTAATTCTAAGATCAGTGACTTTAGTTCTTCTACGGATTTTATCACGTAGTGAAATAAAGAGCACTTTTCTTTCCATAGCCCGTTGCGTGCCTTTGAGTTTACATATGAGGCCGATAGCTATCGACCAAGTCATAGTACCATATATCATCACTGGCAATACACACTGATTGTCCACCTATGAAAAATACGGTGAACTTCCCTGAACCAGTTGGATTCGTCGGCTGATCTCTGTCTCGAAGTAGAATTAACGTAGTTGAATCGTCAAACTAGAGATATAGTGGTCTACTGCGACCATGATATAGCTCCCAACATGTCTACCAAGTTGAATTGTCTGACTCAAATAGATATAGTAGTTTACAGCTTCCATGTTATCGTTCCCAACGTGAACCGGCACGTAAGGAAGGAAGATACTTCTATGTATCTAATTAGTGATAACCTTCATAATAAAACATGTTGACAACTGATGTGTACATACCTGATTCATTATAAAAACATCACCGACAGCGGTTGCATCAGATAAGACCGGATATAATTTATAACCAACCAGCTTCCGGCCTCGATTCACTCACGTGGTAGATAAATAGTAAATAGTTACCTAAGGTCACGAACTATATGATTCCAAATTCCAATCGAATCAATTCAGTCGTTGTGTGATTGAGACAATCACATCAATCCGAATATGCACAACCGCTTTTGTCCGTCAATAGTTTTTTTGATCAGCGTGCGTTATGTGGCGTTTGAAACGTAGGTCCTGAAAAAAGAGCCTTCAAGGTTCAAATGTTTTATACATCTAAAGTGGCAAACAAGCGTACGGCCTACCTGATGATAAGCGTAAGCCATGGCCGCTTGCCAGATCACCAGAGGTATCAGTCGTGCTATGCCGATCCTCAGACATAACGGATGAAAAGTCTCATGTGCCTATTTCACTTCAAACCAAAAATTTCAAACCAGAACACAGCAATGCGAGCATTACTGCTTGAAATTGACTTTTAGTTAATTCAAATCCTACTACCTAAGTTTTTGAGGTTGGATGTTTGTTACTCTTTCACGCAAAAACTACTGAACGGACTTTGATGAAACTTTACAGTAATATAGCTTATACATCAGAATAACACATAGGCTACTTTTTATCCGGGTACAACGCGGGCGAAGTCGTGGGCAGAAGCTAGTAGAGTATAACATTACAAGTTCATAGACTTTATTTCCATATAAGACGGGAAAATAGGCAACTTCTTATCAAAAACTAAACATTGGTTTTGCATTACTCATTGAGAATCGGATAACTCACAATCGTAGTCATGTGTGGTTGGATTTTTGGTAATTCGAAGAAATAATGACATTCTACCTTGGTGTATGCATTTGTTTATTTTATTTCTGTAGGTACCTAATGAAACGTACTTCATACAAACTTCTTATTACTTACGTACACGTTTGACGTGCGAGGATGTTAATTTGTTTTTTAACCATCTTCAAAACGGCTATCCGATTTAAATGAGGTTTTTTGCAATCTATTTGTATGACGTCCTTGAAGGACGGATCTTAAATAGAGTTTATTGCCAAGGATCACTAGTGGGAACTGCAATAGACGATGCAAAACTCATCAGGGGTTTTATAGTTATCTTGTACCTATATTATTGCATCCCTACTAAGTATTTAAGAATAACATACCTACTTACCCATTATACATTTCAGGTATATTATCTAGGAGAGTCTTGGCTATGCGTTGGTCCAACCAATCATACAAAGATTTTGTAAATTTAGGTTTAGATTATGTACGACTGTGACAGTGGTGACTCATTTAATTTAATTTTGAATTAAACAAACATCACGCACATATGTAATTATAAGATAAGTCACAAAATATGCGTAACTAGTACATTTTTCAAATGCGCTTATGATTCATTTGATTTCAAATAACAGAGTTAGTTTGCCATATTTAGGTAAATAAAGCTGGACATTTTTAAATTTGTAAATACTACATATTAAACATAGAAAACACGCTATAAACCCACTCTACAAGCAGTTGCGGGTACAATTTGCACTGCGGAATACATGTGTTCATGTGTGTAAATTATACCTAAAGGATATTTTGGGGTTTTCGTAGGTAAATCGTCTCTACATAATCCTAAAAAGTCACCTGCATTTTTTATATCTATACCTATATTAACATAGTCCTGATCCAATACTAAGATTATCATCCCACTGTACCCACACCAAGAACAGAAACAAATACTTACAGAAAACATGTATTCCGCAGTGCAAATTATACCCGCATCCGCACGTAGAGTGGTAGGTTCATAGCCTTTACAACTAGCGCTTTTGTGCTTTGGAGAACAAGCTGCCAATCTAACAGCTATACGAACTTTCAGTCCAATTTTTTGTAATATAATGTTTCTAAAAATAGCCACGTCTCACCACCCTGTCACCGCTCATCAGGAAGATACGCTTACTCATTCTATAAAAAGTAGATTTGCCCTGCTTAGACAAAACATCCTCGTCCAATTGCGTTGATCTCATCCCGTTCCAGATCCCGGAGCCAGCTCGATGGCGCCGGCGCTGACTAGTTAGTCATACCCATAACTCATGTGTCTACTGCAACTGCCCAGATTTCAGCGATAAGACTGCCCATTGTGATTTTATATGCACAATATTATTTTTATACTTATTAATTTATATTTACTTACTTTTTCAATGATTGTCTATGAGTATTTTTTATTTATAGAAGACTATTTATACCCATAGTATTTGTTGTGTTAAAAATATAATAGTTATGTATATTGTATGTATGTGTCTGTAGTAACAAATACATTTTTTTATCTATCTATCTATTATTTTCTTCGTCGGAAAATGCTCCTTTAACATATCAAATGCATAAACTAGTGTAATATATACTTGCCTGTTTCCAAATACAATTTAAAGAGTAGTGGTGACGACCTCTGTGGCGTAGTGGGCGAAGGGCCGCCTGAGACGTAGAAGGTTGCGGGTGAGATTCCACGGGACAAATGTTTGTCTCGGTTCTGGGTGTTTTCTATGTATAATATGTATATATTTACAAAAATACATACATAGTAGGTACATCAGTAAGTCCCATAATAGATACAAGCTCTGCTTGTTTGGGGTTAGATATGATGCTGTGTGAAAAAATGGCCAGCATTATGGGTATGAGTACCTACTTCTTTTCTTTTTGTTGTTTTATAATGTTTTTGTAGTTCGTACTATTAAATTGCGTTATTACTAACAATACAGAGTTTATCTATCTATCCCTTAGCCTTTCTAGAACACAAACGTAAGGATTGTCTCATTGCTCTACCATTACTGAAACTCTTTTCTCCCTGATATAATTTACTAAATATTCATCGTCATGATGTAAAAGTCCACTGCTGGACATAGGCCCAAAGAGTGTTATAGTGTTTCTATACCCTAAGACAGGGTTCATGTGAGATACCTAACCATAAACACCATCTATGTACCTACCATGTGAAAGCAATAATTGAGTACTTATTTTGTATTGAGTTACTAAATATTTAGTTGATTTTTTTTCTCAACATTCAACCAAGTTTCAAGAAAACAATGTGATACTTCTTTCTAGCAAACTATCTTATTATCTTAGAGACTAATGTAAGCCGATCTCATAATTTAATTATTATGTCAGACGTCTCTCATCTTATTACTTCATCCGTGAATGACTCAATAGTTCACTACACACTCATACACAACTCGAAACGGATTACGCGCGGACTCGATGCATAAAAACGCGACATAAATCGTGTCACCAAGCGGGCAATGACTACACACAATTTTCATCGATTCCGTGAAAATGTGTGAAAAGCAAACTGATTTTTTCAACTTCCTCGAAATATTGCCATTAATTTATTTCAGAGAAAGACATTCTGGCATATTTTCAAATTGTATCGGCCACTTGACATTGAAATTAATAGTAAAGTCATATATAAATCATTGGTACCGAGTTCATCGAACCAATTCTATAATTTTGATGACAGATAAAGATAGCTAGGTAGGTACCTACCTAACGTGTTTAGGTATTTCAGCATAGGTGGGGATTTTTATTTATCTTCCTATTTTTCTAATCAGATATCTTACGACAAATCGATAAGGTGAATGAAAAGGAATCAAATACAGTGTAAAATGGTAGGGGATTTTCAGCAAAAATCAGGAAAAATTTCCGCTGTCGTTGGTTTGACAGAACGGATTTCGTATTTATCGGTAGGCACCCTACTCGAGTACCCTATTAAGTACCTTCGTAGTCCTGAATCTACACTAGGATTCCCTAAGTCGTGGGTACCAGGAACTAAAAATAGGTATCATGGTAGGTACCATAAATGTCTGCAGGACATGCAAACATTTTGTCACTCTGCTGGAATCGAACCGCACCTCTTGCGTCTCAGTGTAAATAGCAAATCAGAAAAAGTTCATAATTTCATTTAGCATTAAATACGTAGGTACGTACGCTGCACAATAATGAATGACTCAGACAAAATTATCTAAGTAGGTGCACCTCAGCATGGCATGCACTTTTTATTCCTATTGAATCCCGCCTCTTCAATAGGAATTAAAAGAAAGAATAAAAAGCAAAAAAAAAACTTGTCTATTAGTCAACTCTTTCCTATGGCTACAAATATTATAATACAAGCTATGGCTGAGGACGATAACCGGTCGAATGACTAACCTCTGAAGCGCATGACGGGCGGTGCTTGCCGCCAAAAACTAGTTGTTATTTGGACTTCTTGATCTAAACTTAATAAAAACAATGGAAAGTAAGACTGCTCTGCTGGAAACTTTTATCAATACCAGCAAGGTTCTAAGTGTACCGATTCAGCAAACTGAAGTGAAAGATATCTTCAGAATTAACAACAAAAATCCTGCTCAGAGGACGATAATAGTGGAGCTTACTAGCGCCTTACTCAAAGAAAAGGTGATAACCATGTACCGTAAATTTAATAAAGGTACTTCTAAACTAACTACTGAACTAACATCTGAGTGGACCTCCAAAACCTATTTTCGTATCGGAGAACCTCTCATCCAAAATGAAGAGATTGTTTTATCTTGCCAGGGAGTTTGCGAAAGGCAATAACTTCATGTTCTGTTGGGTGTCACATGGCAAGATATTTCTTCGCAGAAGAGAAAACGGGCCTCTCATCAGAGTAATGCACGAAACTGACCTGGACAACATCAAGAACCCAAAGTGACTAAAAATACTGCGTGCATCTGCGTATTCTATGCATGTCTACCTGGACCGATTTTGTTATTTAAAGCTACATAAAGCTCTCTTCTTTAACACACTATATTTAGTAACTATGTAAAACATAACTACACTTAACATACACTCCACACACCTATACACAAACAAATACACACTCACTCATATTCAGCATAATTATAACTATCATTTAAACAAGCTTGATGCATTTCATCGGCAATTATATCCTCCTAGCATGCCTTGAAATATTCCAATTTGATTCTGCTCCTGTCATTACCGTTCCAGATACAATGTTTATCCTTATGCACAATAATGAATGATTTCGACCAAGTAAATAACGACATCGAACAAATATCTGTATCTGATATCCTGATTTGCCCCCCGGAAGATACTAGCATCCATATAAAGAACGTCGACCGCGGCTTGAAAATTTTTTACGTTAACATTCGGAGTATTAATAAAAACTTCAATAATCTCCTGGTTTTACTACACAGAATTAAGATTAACATTGATATCATTGTCTTAACAGAATGCTGGTTGAGCAAGTGTTATTACACCCCATCACTAGCTGGATTTGATGATTTCAGAACAGATTATAAAAATCAAAACGATGGAGTAGTAGTTTATATAAGATGCGGTATCCAATGCAAAGTTGAGTTGCCTATGTTAATTGATGTTAGTGGAATTATGATAAAGATCTCGAAGGATCTTGCGATAATATGTAGCTCTTTATCGTTCCCCTTCATATACAGACGTTAGCCCTTTCTTGCATTGTCTTAATCTAACCTTAAGCACCCTTAATACATATAAATATATTATTATCGTTGGAGATTTAAACATCAACATCATTCCTGAGAACTTGGAATCCTGTACAGACGATTATCTAACTCTAGTTGCTTCACATGGTATGCTGCCCGCTCATCGCTACCCAACTAGACATGGTAACTGCCTTGATCATGTCATACTCCGGACTCCCAATCATGCAACCACCGTAATTTACAACACTATTATAACTGATCATGCTCCCATTCTTGTTTACTGTAATTGTAATGAAAGCACAAAGTCTACAAAGCGTGTTCTTATACGAAATGATATGCCAGCTATTTTAAATGATTTAATTAATACAGATTTCTCCTTCCTTATGCATTTAAGCGATCCTAATACACTAACTGACATCTTGGTAAAACTTATTTCCGAAATAATCAAAAATCATAGTCGCAATGTCCATACTCCCAGCCGAAAAAGGATCATCGAGCCCTGGATCACTCCTGGCCTCCTTAAATGTATACGCCACAGAGACAAACTCTACTGGAAATTCAAACGAAATCCTAAAGAAGAAATCCATAAAACTATATACAATCGTTATCGGAACTACTGCAACAACCTTTTAAAAAAACTTAAACTAAAATACGAACAAAATGAAATCCAGAAAGCAAAGAGAAATCCAAAAGCCACTTGGAACATTATAAAACAAATTGCTAATTTAAACAAGAAAAAATCTGATTCTTCTCACTTACTGAAATTGTGTATCCCTCTTCCTCCGTTGACGCAGTAAATTCTTTTTTTTGCTAATATCGGTAAAAACCTAGCTTCGGAAATTCAATCTCAGTCACCTCTCAATTCTATATATGCCTACCTTACCTACGCACAGTACTAGCCAAAGTCAACCTCCCTTGAAATCTATGTTTCTTTTCAGTACCGACTACACAGAAATTGAAAACATTATCCTAAAACTAAAAGACAATTGCGCCGTGGGTTGGGATGGCATCTCAACCTCAGTAGTTAAATCCGCCAGGCACAAACTTATTCCCGTACTTAATCATGTTTTTAATACAGCACTCGCTTCCGGTGTTTTTCCACGGGTCTTCAAGACGGCTGTTTGTGCATCCAATTTTCAAGAATGGAGATAAATCCATGGTTACTAATTATAGGCCCATTTCGGTACTAACTGTTATATCAAAAATCTTTGAAAAACTTTTAAATACTAGGCTTACTAAATACCTGACCGAAAACTATATTTTATCCCCACACCAGTTTGGCTTTAGAAGTGGGAAATCCACCGAGGATGCTGTTTTGGAGCTGACAGATTTGGTTATAAAGAGTATGGACAACAAGAAAAAAACCTTGGGTATTTTTCTTGACCTCTCCAAAGCTTTTGACACGGTCTCAGTACCTATTTTGCTCAACAAGCTAGAACACATAGGGATAAGAGGTGTTGCCCTGAAAATGTTTTGCGACTATCTGACTAATCGGGATCAGTACGTATTAATAGATGGATTTAGAAGTAGAGAAGAAACAATCAGCTTTGGCGTTCCACAGGGAAGTGTCCTCGGACCTACACTATTTTTAATATATATTAATGATTTATGTAGTTTATCTTTATCAAATTGCCATATAATTACTTACGCCGACGACACTGCCCTCTTTGTCCATGGTCGGAGCTGGCCTGAAGTACATGATCGCTCAGAAAGTATCCTTAGAACAGTTATGAGCTGGCTTCGTACTAACCTCCTGACTCTGAATGTTTCAAAGACAAAGTTTATCCCCTTTGCCTTCAACATAGCCTCACAACCTTCCTCTTCATTTTCCATCTGTGCCCATGTTTGCCCTGACTCTGCTCCAGCTCCATGTAGCTGTTCTAATATTGAACGGGCATCTTCTTTGAAGTACCTTGGAGTCTATATCGACAGCACTATGACTTGGGAACTCCAAATAGAATCATCCATCTCAAGGGTCAGAAAACTGATATATGTGTTTAAAGCCCTAAGATCTGTCTTAGATTTTCATAGTTTGAAAACTGTATATTTTGCACTGGCTCAATCAATCTTATCCTACTGCATCACATCCTGGGGATGTGCAGTCAAGACCCGAATGCTACGACTTGAAAGAGCTCAGAGAGCCTTACTTAAGGTGCTATCAAAAAACCCATCCTTTTTCCTACCTCTGATCTCTACTTAATATGCCAAGTTCCTTCGGTCCGCAAACTGTACATCCTCCATTCTATCCGTCGCAAACACTCCCAACTTTTTTATGACCCTGAGTTCGTGGAATCGAGACGAAGATCTGATAAGATTTGCGTAACCGAACCTCGCCGCACGGCCATGGCTGGCCGTCACTTCTATTTTTGCAGTTCATCGCTGTACAATAGAATAAACCAACAGTTAAATTTATTTCCTCTACCTCGCTACAAATGCAAATTGAAATGTCTTGAATGGCTACATACGAAGATACTGAAAAACTTCTCATTTTTGCTGAATAGAAGTCACGTGTATACATATATATATATATACCCACACTATACACACACACACACTCCACACACAAACACACACATTTCTCATCCCACACACCCACACCCACACCCACACCCACACCCACACCCACACCCACACCCACACCCACACCCACACCCACACCCACACCCACACCCACACCCACACCCACACCCACACCCACACCCACACCCACACCCACACCCACACCCACACCCACACCCACACCCACACCCACACCCACACCCACACCCACACCCACACCCACACCCACACCCACACCCACACCCACACCCACACCCACACCCACACCCACACCCACACCCACACCCACACCCACACCCACACCCACACCCACACCCACACCCACACCCACACCCACACCCACACCCACACCCACACCCACACCCACACCCACACCCACACCCACACCCACACCCACGCCCACGCCCACGCCCACGCCCACGCCCACGCCCACGCCCACGCCCACGCCCACGCCCACGCCCACGCCCACGCCCACGCCCACGCCCACGCCCACGCCCACGCCCACGCCCACGCCCACGCCCACGCCCACGCCCACGCCCACGCCCACGCCCACGCCCACACCCACACCCACACCCACACCCACACCCACACCCACACCCACACCCACACCCACACCCACACCCACACCCACACCCACACCCACACCCACACCCACACCCACACCCACACCCACACCCACACCCACACCCACACCCACACCCACACCCACACCCACACCCACACCCACACCCACACCCACACCCACACCCACACCCACACCCACACCCACACCCACACCCACACCCACACCCACACCCACACCCACACCCACACCCACACCCACACCCACACCCACACCCACACCCACACCCACACCCACACCCACACCCACACCCACACCCACACCCACACCCACACCCACACCCACACCCACACCCACACCCACACCCACACCCACACCCACACCCACACCCACACCCACACCCACACCCACACCCACACCCACACCCACACCCACACCCACACCCACACCCACACCCACACCCACACCCACACCCACACCCACACCCACACCTTACCTTACCATACCTTGCTGGATGATGAGTGCGCTGGACATTGCGTACAGATGGCTGGACGTCCTACTTTGAACTTCTGGCGTAAACCTTATTGTTCTGCCGGTTAAACTTTTCTTCCACCGGGAAGATCTTTTCATCAGTAAACAGGATATTTTTTGGATCGTGTCTCTTCAATAGGTTCCGACATCGTTCCAGTCGCAATTTACGAAGACGCTCGTTTAAATAATGCACTTTCCTTCGACTGTAGGCCTTTAGTTTAAGATCATATTTAAGTATCCTTTTCACCGATATTCGCGAAATGTTGGTCTGCAGAGCTAATTTCTTTTGAGTCCGGCAAGGGTTGCGACGAATTCGCTCTCTGATTACTTTGATGTTGGCGGGCGTCCTTACAGACCGCGGGCGGCCACATCTTCCACGGTCTTCTAAAGAGCCGGTCTCCTTGTACCTCTTTATGGTATAATACACAAAGTTCCGACTACATCCCAAACTTTGGATTTCACTAAAAACTTGCATTGGTTTTTTTCCTGCTTGAAACAGTGAAATTACAGTCGCACGCAAATCTTTTGTTGGCGCCATTTTCACGGAGAATGAAACAAATATTCAAATGTATATTTTTTCTGATTCAAAACATTCGAAATTTAAAATTTTAAAAGTTTAAAAAAGGTTGCATGAATTACTTTCTTTTTAAATTAATTAAATAAGTTCGTCTCAAAACTTATGAACACACGAGGTAGTTATAACATACAATTGGTCTCTAAACTTAACTTTATTGTGCTATATTTTCTTTTTTTTTCTTATTTTAACCCGCCTACCTACTCTGTATTTGTGGAACCTTGTAACCTACGGAGGAGGGCGTTGATGCTTGCGACACAGTATTTTTTACTTCTGCGAGTATCATCGTTTTTCACTTTGTTTTTAAATCACATTTAACCGTTCCAATAAATATATTTTGTTTTTTTTTATAAGGTAGGTAGTCAAATATAAAGTTTGTAAGTTTGGATGTAAAAGGTAATCTCCGAAAACACTCATACGATTTGAAGAATTAGGTATTTCATCAATATTTAGAAACGACCTTTAGAGTGAACATAAACATAGGCTGTAGGCATACCTACCTATTATCCCGCTATATTAAAAGAGCTTTTCGTGGAGACCAATTATGTAAGTCGGCGAAAAATTTAGTAGTAGAACTTTTCGTGTAAAACTCGTCCGGGGAAGTAGGTAATTATTTATAATTATTCATAAAAACTTTTTAAAGAAAGACTAACTGCCGCATAGCACCTACATTTACTCCAGAGTAATTTTTTTAAATAATGCCAATACATGTATGGAATATAATTTTGAACATAGACGAGTATCTCCTAGTTTGTGATAGACGATTAAACACTCACTTAACTTTAAGTTGGGATTCAAGGTCAGCACCTTGAATCCCAACTTAGTTGGCTAGATACTATTTAATAAGGGAGATGTGTAGAGGTTTTTAGGTGTACGTATCCTATTTGACTAAAATACGACGCACCTTTGGAATGCAATGGCCATATCTGATCAAGAATGTTTTCTTGAAATATCGATTTATCATTTTACATGACATTTTGTTGGAATTTGAATAAAAATGGAATTCCTATCCCTGCAAACGGAACTTGATAAGCCGAGATAACGATATGGTAGCTAGAAAAGTGTTTGATGACTAAGAATGAATATTAACTAAGTACCGAGTGTAAAAAAAAACTTTACGAGTGCAGAGTCGCAGGCAAAGCTAGTTTTAAAATAAAGTTGCTACTCTGGTCCAGTCGAGCTTTTGGTCTGATTTTTGGTCCTAGGGCCGCGCCCCGGTTTCCTCAATTTGTGGGGATTGACATTGGTGTACGACCGGGTCCGAAGCCACGACCTCCAGATCGGAAGTCGGGGTACCGACCGCCACAGACCAGTTATTGAACTGGTCTGTGGTACCGCCTACTATCCATGAACCTATGGATTTTCCAATTTATGTTAAACGGTGAAGAAAAACGTCGTGAGGAAACCGGCATGCCCTAGAAGGCATGTGCCATCAGTTAGGGTTCCAATAAACTGCGATGGGCGTGCAACCTGTCACGTGGAATTCTAACTAATATCAAAAACACGGTCGTGTGCCAAATGTACATGTTTGGACATACCTCTGACCAACCCCCTACTTGGTATCCTCAAAGATTTAACGCACTGCGTATATATCAGTTAACGCGTAGTACCCGGATGAAAAGTAGCCTATGTGTTATTCTGATGTATAAGCTACTGTAAAGTTTCATCAAAATCCGTTCAGTAGTGTTTGCTGTCCTTTATGGGGAATAAAATCGTAAGCGGTTTTTTTTTCATAGAATAATGGAATTTAATAGTGCAATTAAACAATAGTTTTATTCAAAAAACTATCGTGAACTTGACTATTCATATTGTAAAAACGGGAATTTTCACGTACCGCACTATCGGTGAAGGCAACGACTAAGTTTCGACTCATTCCGAGTCTTCATCAGGGTGAGTGATCGCGACGTTTTCCCTCCGCGTCGCGTCGTGGGTGCACGTTTTTACAATATGAATAGAATGTTTTTTTATATACCACGGCTTCGGCGAACGTACTCAGAACATATTGGAGATATTCTAGAGAAAGGCCAGATCAGAAGTATACTGAACCGCCGAGCTTGTACTCGTATGAAGAATTTGTTAAGGATGAATGAAGCGAAAGAGGTACAATCACGATCGTAGCAAGTGGAAATCCGTGGTCTCTGCCTACTACCTATATGTATGTATGTAGTGGAATTTAAACACAACACTATTTAAAATTTGACATGTATTTCAAAACTACAAGTAAGATTACCTACTACAAATAAAAACAGATGAATTATTTAATGCAGGTTAAATCACAAAAATTATAGTGCAGTTTGAAAAACTGTTATCAGCGTATAAAAATATTAAAATAGGAAAAGTACGAAGGTATTTTTTTACACAAAGTATAAAATGATTTGATTTGATTAGCATCTTCCAATGAGAAATATATTGTTTATACATTTTATTGTGTATATATATTTCATAACAAAGTTATTGGCGTTATTTTGGCGCAGTTTCCAACTAAAACCTTTCACAAACTTAGTTGATAAAATTAAAATCATTTACGAACTAAAAAACTAATATAGGACAGTGAGTTAAATAAAACAATAATAGCTTGATTTTGATATGAAAGTGTCTCAATATAATTCTCCTAAACAAGATGATTAAATTAAAAACCTATAAAACTAACTTAAATTCCTAATGTATCACTTTTTTGTACTGAGTTAAATTCTATTAGTTTTAATTATTAATTAATAAAACATTGTATTTTTTTACAATGGAACTAGAACTAAATACATTCAAAATTGGCTACTTATAGTACTCGCAGTTTTTTTATTTGTTGTAAGCTAAGCATTAAGTGTATACTTAAATATAAAATAAAACAGAAAATCTTAGCGTGTTAAAAGTGTCTTATAACATGTAAATCTATATAAAAACTTGCACATAGCCATAGATTTTCAGTATGATATCTAAAAAATATATTTAAAAAACTTTGTTTTAACGCCATCTCTCTTCAGCCTCATCGCAACGTCAATGTTAAGTTAAAGCTTTTTTTAAAAATATATTTTTATAACACTAATTATATATTTAATAGAAATATAATACTAGCTTATAATATTAAATATAATAATTTATATTTTGCAAAACAGTATTTTCAGAATGCAACACGGGCATTCTGAAAATACTGTTTAGCAGTATTTTAAGATATACATTTATTTTTATTAAATCAAAATTTTAATTTGTTTTTATAAAATTTCCATTAAATTTATAATTAGTGTTATTAAAATTTATTTTAAAAAAAGCTCAAATCAAACCAAGAAAGCTCAAGCTTATTGTTAAACAAAATGATTCAGTAATGATTGAGTAATATGAAAAATAAACTTTTTTTTAAATTTTATTTTGACTAAACACGGAACATTTAACATGATTTGTTCCCGACATTTCGGCACAGTTGAAAGTACTATGATCACAGAAAATATTTGGCAGACGAATCGATCCATCCTCCTCAATCTCTTATTGCGAACGATACCACCACTTCCATAATATTTAGTAAAAAATATGTTCATACTTAACCATGATAAGTTTAAAAAGTTCAATGAAAAGATCTAATACGACGGGTCTAGTTATAAAAATACGGGCGTGAAATTGACTTTTTGCCAATAAATATGCTACATCTGCGGGGCGATCACACTAACTCATGGCTATCGAGATGGCAATCAATTTTGACACTAGTTCCTTATTTTAATGGCCCATCCATCCAAAAAAAGGATCGTCCAATATGAAACATTGTCCATCTATGGCTCATCCAGCTTACAAATTAGCGTGATACGATTCATCCCATCCGATGATACCAGCCATGGGAAATTAGTGTGATCGCCCCGCTGTTTACAAAATACGTTTGATGATAAAATACAACAAAATTCTTCTATCTTATTTCTTTGCGGTTCTAATCCAAAAAAAATCTTCTATGCAGTTCTTTGCAGTTCTAATCCAAAGAAGGCGATCGATAGATTGACATTTTGCCAATAAACACTGGCGTCGATTTTCTTGTACACCAACTAGACTTTTATCTATAGCTCTCTTTTACTAACATAACAAAGAGATAAATACAATTTTAGTTTTCCAAACATGCTATAAACACAAAGAAGAGCGAAATGTTAACTAATTTGGCAGTAGTAAATTATTGGCATCCCTTTCTTGCGTGTACTATCAGTAATAATAATGACGATAGACATTTTCACACAATATCATCTATCCCAAAAGTAAGCCATACTATGTTTTTTTTTTTATTTTTGTATATACATAATATGTATGTAGTAGACTTTAAAAAAGAAACATAGAATACATCCAGACCCGAGACAAATAATTGCTGATCATAAGTCATTTGTCCCGCGGCTGGAATCGAACCCGCAACCTTCTGCGTATCAGGCGGATCTTCGCTCACAGCGACACAGAAGTCGTCAAATCAGTAAGAGAGAGACAGTTTAAATTAAGCTTAGTTGGTGTACTAGAGAATCGGCGCCACAAACTATATCCTTAACATGTTTAAAAAAATGCGTTTTATTATGAGATACAAATTCTTCTACCTAATCTATCTATCTAATCCAAATAAGGCAATAGATAGTCGTCTACGATGCTGACGTTCATATGCCAATTAAAATGGGTGACCCCCGGCACAGTCAGGACGTGGAGCCGTCCACTTTCGTCCAGTGTCTTCAATCCGATGCGGTCTTCGGTGTAGATATCTTGACGCTTCATTTCGATGACAGTGTCATTGTTGGTATCGTAATAACCGAATTGACTGAAAAAAAAAGTTAATTTTAAAAAAACGTCTAACGTGTTTTTTTTTTCATTCTAGTGACTTGTGGCGAGTGGCAACACCTATCTAAGAACCGTCTTTGAATACATAGAAATTAATTGGAATGAATGAATGAATGAAAATACTTATTGTACACTTTTAAAATAACATAATAAACAAAATCTTATTCTAAAGTACAATGGACGGTCTTTACGCTTAAAAGCGATCTCTCCCAGACAACCTTTGGATGGAGAGGCTAATAAGATATTGTGAGTGGTGAGTTTTTTTCATGAAAAAATAAAAATCCGTCTTCAAGCAGTACATGGACGGACAGGCAGACAGACAGACGGGCATGACGACACTATTTAAGTTTCCGGACCCGACCACTTGATCATTGTTATTGAAATAATCTATTTTCATTTCATTTTGGTGTAAATTCAGCTAGCGCCTAGTATATCCAAAATTATATCTGTCCAATACCTTACCTGCTCTGCCAAGGAGTAATAACGTTATCATCTGGACCACCGATCAGCACCAATCTCTTCAGTCGCAGAAAGTTATTCTTGAATTCTTCTGATTTCGTAGACCTGGAAGTGAATATAATCCTTTCTGTATATGCTTGAACAATCTATACATTATGCCAGTAATAGTCCAATGACATGGGTTATTGTTCTTGTAACAATAAAATGGATGATTGACGTAAAATAATAATGTTATCATAGCCAACACCTTTGACCTTTGTCATCTGTAGAAATAATTACAATAACATCGAAGCATATAAGTATTTCAATTTTATAACAGTTATTTCTCTAAACATGCCAACACGAAATAAGTATGAAAATAAGCAAAAAAATCATAACGCAAAAAGTCAGGTTCCACCGAGATTTGAACTCGGATCGCAGGATTCAGAGTCCTGAGTGCTAACCGTTACACCATGGAACCGATGTATACACATCCGAATTTATCTATTTGTTTAGTTATTTTTTGAAGCGATTTTGCTTATGTATTTTTGTGCCTTTTTAATGCTGTTTGGAAGGAAGCGGCCACTTGTTGAAAAGCGATTACGGTCGCCTATTGCTATCTGCTATAGTATGAAATAATACTAGGGGCATTGCAGATAGCATTTATTTCAAATCATAGCCCGTTATTAAATAAATAATAAATAAACGCCCGACAGACATATACATAGGTCAGACCCCACACTAGGATTCGATGAGTACCGTGGTACCACAACCCCATACCCAGAACAAATATCTGTAGAACATATAAACATTTGTCCGGCGTTAATCAAATTCACACCTATTGCGTTGCATCTTCGAGGTCGTCAAATTGTTCAGTAAATTATCTTACTCACGGCATATGATTGTTGATATAAGGCAGGTATACACTGTACTCCTCATACAGTGACTGGTGATAGGGGTCGTTCCAATAGTTACCCACTGATGTATGCTGCCCTACTGTAGAGTAAAACAACTGCCACACTGTGTCTTTGACCAAGCCAGGGAATACTAGGTGGAGGAAGCCAGCTGAAAAATACAAGTCGTTTTCGTTTTAAAAGCGCAAATAAAAACTTTTATACATGTCATTGAGAAAGAAAAATAATGTGTTTATTTCACATGCTTTTTTTAACAGAAATAATTAAATAGTAATAAGGTCTTATAAGTAAGAGCCTCGAGAAGATTTTTAATCAGCTGATAACTTAACACTGCTTTGTCTCTCATGAGTAGTTTCTAATTCAACAGTAGAAACTAAAACATAATTAGTTAATAATTATTTAAATTGTTGAATGAAATTGTTTTTCTTTCTTTCTTCACTATCTCTATAAATTGCATGTGCAAAAATAACCCTTACATCTTGCCCGTCTCCTGGAGGGGTAGGCAGAGATCACAGATTTGCGACGATTCTGACATACCTGTTTTGCTTCATTCACTCTCAACACATTCTCCATGCATGCTCACCAGTTTAGGGTACTCCTGGTCTGGCCTTTCTCCAGACTATCTCCAATTTGATCAGAATACATTCGCTTATGAATGCTTAATTTTAAAATCAAAAACAATTAAAATTACCTCCATACTGGCCAGCTTGTGGTGAGCTCAGTGATATGAAAGTACTCACAGACACATTTGGAAATGTCTGAACTATTCCCCGAGCAATGAGGCCGCCTTGAGAATAACCTGAAATTAAAGTACTTTTTAAACTGATTTGTTTTCAAAAACATGAAGAGAGTGCTAAGGACACATATAAGCTGAGGGTTTCATACAAAAATCAAGCTGGCTTACTGTGTAGAAACAATCAAAATTAAAGTACTTAAACTTATAACTGCAAAAGACATATTTTTATCTGATTTATATGCTACAAATGCTACAAAATATATATATTATATGGTATATGGGCTTGGGATAAGAGGTTATTTTTTGACTGTTATCAAAATTGTTAAACAGATTTTAATGAAGATTTCTGAGAAGGTTTTAAGATTATTTTTTTGTGATTGTTTCATATGACTCTTCTTAGATAGGTTTGAATACCACATGTCACTAGGGGTCACCACAATATGTGATGGAAAACAAGGAATTTATTTTAACAAAACAATACATTTTGGTAATAAACAAACTAACAGGGGCTTTGAAAAGTTTTTCCTTGGTTAAATTCCTTGTTTCCCATGTTTATTTTAACAAAATTTATTGTTTTGTTAAAATTAACATATGGGAAACAAGGAATTTAACCGAGGAAAAACTTTTCAAAGCCACAGTTAGTTTGTTTATTCATGAAGTTGGTAAAAGTATATGACTAGATTAGTTCTTGCTTAATTAATGTAACTGAGTGAGAGTGTTAAAAAAACAATAGTAATTATTACCAAGAAGATTGATCCCCTCAGGATGCTGTGCCGATATGTTGGCTACATCCATGCCAATCTCTAGTACTTGATGCCACATTGTCTCTAAGCTGGACCAGCTTTCAAACCTGTTAACATTGTAAATCACTGTGCCGGGATGTTTCTGAAACGACAAAATCAAAGGCAGGTATAGGATCTTGTTAATTCATAAACAGGAATGCTTGCATTGGTGTGTATGGGTTTGAAGGGTAGGAAAGGGTATTTTCGGACATCCTTCATTTTTACAATAAGACGAATTGTTGACTGATAATTATAATCATTTTCTTATTTGTAACCTACCATACATACTTTTGCGATTTGGCTATGACGAATCTAAGTACATGTAACACTAGCTTCTGCCCACGGCTTCGCCCGCGTGGTACCCAGATAAAAAGTAGCCTATGTGTTATTCTGATGTATAAGATATATTACTGTAAAGTTTCATCAAAATCCGTTCAGTAGTTTTTGCGTGAAAGAGTAACAAACATCCATCCTCAACTTTCACGTTTATAATATTAGTAGGATAGGATAGGATGTTAAAGGATAAATAAAAATTATGAAGTAGGAAAAATAATAAAAACTAGCTGACAACATTTTGGGTCACTATCTCGGGCGAATATGTCGATGTCGATATCGCAGCTTACTACATCTCGGGAGTACCTTCGATTCCTTACCTCTTGAATACGATGCTGAATCATCTCCATACTTCCGCTCCCCGTCATGATCCCATGAACTAAGACCACTGGCTTATACGCTAAACTGGGGTTTAGTGCCAATATTAACACAAAAGCAAATTGTAACATTTTGAATGAACAAAGAACTTGTAAACACGGACAAAAACTTATTATTTAATTTTGTACAGCGATTATGATTGTAGAATCTATGTATCGGATCGCAATCGTACCATCAATACCATTAATAGGAAGGTAGGAAGCCTGTGATACAATAATATAAATATAGCCGTGCAAGATTTAAAAATCAAATTACGTAGCGGATTAGCGGAATGTGTTTTTATTGTTCGTTTTCGTCCGTCTTGTTGCACAGACTACGTTGTACTGTACTGTACTGTACTATATTTGTTCAATTGTTTTTAATCTGTGGGACTACGTCTTGTTTCGCTCTAGGTTATTAGGTGTGACGTCTCTCTTCTTAAAGATACGACGACGCATTTTTATTTCTTTGACTTTCTTGCAAGTTTTGATACAGAAATGACCCATAACTTGGTTTGATAACATTTTATTCAGATTAGATAGGGTTTCAGGTAGGTCTACCGGACCATCATTTAAAATACAAAAAGGTGTAAAGCAAGGCGACCCCCTCTCTCCCATACTTTTCACAAGTGCTCTTGAAGAAGTATTTAAATCATTAGCAGACTCGTTGGCAACGAAGGGCATTATCATTGGTGGTAAACGCTTGACTAATTTGCGTTTTGCAGATGATATTGTTATGTTTGCCCCGACAGCACAAGACCTACAAGGAATACTTGAAGAACTAAACACGGCAAGTCTTGAGATTGGACTTCAAATGAACCAGTTAGAAACAAATATAATGTCTAACAACACGAGACATAGGGTCATAGTAGATGGGCAGGAAATACATTATGTCGATGAATACATCTACTTGGGCCAGCTAGCGAGCTCCGAAAACAGGCAAGATAAGGAAATCGATCGCCGCATCGATAACGCTTGGAAAAGTTACTGGTCCATGAAGGAGCACATGAAAGGCGACCTTCCTTTGACATTAAAGCGCCAACTTATTGACATGTATATTCTACCCGTCCTTACTTACGGAGCACAGACGTGGTAATTAACCGAGTTACAGAAGTCCAAACTCAAGATTTGCCAGAGGGCCATGGAACGCAGTATTCTCGGCTAAAAACGTATCGACCGAGTACGGAACACCACGTTGCGTTCTATAACTGGAATTTCTGATGTCGGTAGTAAAACAGCAAGACTCAAGTAGCAGTGGGCGGGCCATGTAAGCCGGATGCAAACTGAGAAGTGGGCAAAAGCAGTCACACCTTGGATGCCTGAGGATGGAAGAAGACGTCGTGGTCGGCCGCGAAAGCGTTGGCGTGACGATCTCGATGCGTTCGAGATGGAATGGTGGGAGACCGCCAAGGATAGAGGCAGATGGAAGGAATTGGGGGAGACCTTTGCCCAGCAGTGGGGCACAATAGGTTATTAAATTCCTTTGACATTAAAGCGCCAACTTATTGACATGTGTATCCTACCCGTCCTTACTTACGGAGCACAGACGTGGTCATTAACCGAGTTACAGAAGTCCAAACTCAAGATTTGCCAGAGGGCCATGGAACGCAGTATTCTCGGCTAAAAACGTATCGACCGAGTACGGAACACCACGTTGCGTTCTATAACTGGAATTTCTGATGTCGGTAGCAAAACAGCAAGACTCAAGTGGCAGTGGGCGGGCCACGTAAGCCGGATGCAAACTGAGAGGTGGGCAAAAGCAGTCACACCTTGGATGCCTGAGGATGGAAGAAGACGTCGTGGTCGGCCGTGAAAGCGTTGGCGTGACGATCTCGATGCGTTCGAGACGGAATGGTGGGAGACCGCCAAGGATAGAGGCAGATGGAAGGAATTGGGGGAGACCTTTGCCCAGCAGTGGGGCACAATAGGTTATTTAAAAAAAAGATTGGGTTTCAGAAATATAATAATTCAAGTAGTTTTTTACTTCGATGTTTTTTGTGGGCTCGGCCAGGTTTATCGCCATCTTGCTTGCGCACCTGCCGATTGAACGGTTTTTCTGTTACCTATCTATTTTATAATACTAGTTGTAATATCAGTGACACTTGTCTATACTACGTCAACTTGAACAGAATCAAATCTTTACAATTACAATTTTTAATCTGTGCCTTCGTCTATAATGATTTGTGTTGTCTGTCAATATCATGTGATGTCAATTCAATCAATGTCAAATTTATTAAAGCAAGTCTGCCTGCATTTGGGTGCCGTGATTACACAACCATGGAATGCACAACCATGGAAAACACAACCATGGAATTGGTGTATATTTTGGTCGCAAATTCCAAGGTTGTGTTTTCCATGGTTGTGCTTTCCAGCCCGTACAAAATAATGCACACACTGGGAAAACACAACCATGGAAAAGGCTGCCAAAATGGCTTCCAATTCCCAGGTCGTGCTTTCCTTGGTTGTGTTTTCCATGGTTGGACAATCCCGACACGTGTCGGGAATGTACAACCCTGGAAAACGCAACCATGGAATTTGAAGCCAAATGACGTCATAACTCTCGACGCTCATTGGTCGATGCAAAGTAGTCGCATGACGAGGACGAGCCTCGTTTGCACTGAGCAAGTTCTAATATGTTCAATCAAGAGTTGCCAACATAAACAATAAGTTAATGTTGGCTTGAAAAAACCTTCCTAGGCAAATCCGTCTTGGATAGGTTAGGTTATTAGGTTTTTTTTTTATTACCACTCAGAAAAGTAGGAATCAAAAATGTGTGAATAATGTCCAGCATTATTTATTTATTTATTTATAATCAAATCAACACTTGTGGCTAGTGTGTTTCTGGGTTTAATGATTTCATCTATAGTCTGTGGTACTCGTCTATAAAAATAGGATAGTACGATTTATACTCTGTAGTTGCATCTAAACGAAGCATGGGCTTTCAACCAATCACAGCAATGGTCACAAAATCCCGGGTTGTGTATTCCATGGCTGTACATTCCCGACACGTGTCGGGAAAGCGCAACCATGGAAAACACGGCCTGGAATTTGCGACCATTTTGGTTGCAAATTCCTGGCCGTGTTTTCCATGGTTGTGCATTCCATGGTTGGACATTCCCAGCACGTGCCGGGAAAGCGCAACCAGGAATTTGCGACCATTTTGGTCGCAAATTCCTGGCTGCGCTTTCCTGGCTGTGTATTCCTGGCTGCGCTTTCCATGGTTGTGCTTTCCATGGTTGTACAATAACCGGACTCCCTGCATTTCACATGTGTTTTGCTGTTTTGTTGTTTTGTTTACCATGAGCTGCTAATATTTTTTGTGAAACTGTATTAAATTAGTATCGCCTACAGGTGTAGCGTCAAAGTATTCTAGGCTGACATCGTGTTTCATTGTTACAAATTACTAAAGTAAGTCGAGTTGCCAGAGTAGAGACCAAGATTTTAGGTTATATCGCGTCTGGATTCCCGGTAACCAAGTTTTCTCTAAATTTCTCAGATAAACAGACATGGCTACATCGTTAGCCGCTCAGCTTCAAAGGTTAGCCGTTCCCCAGTCCACAATCTACAAAGATGACAATAAAACCGTGTCGTTACTCTTCGACCCAAAAGAAGCTGCGCTCAAAGACAGAGACACGTTTTACGAGATCGGTCGGAGTGGTTTGAGCGAGCTTATCGTGCTGAACGAAGCCTTCATAGTCTACGAAGGCACACTCTTCAGCCTCTCCTCAAAGGAATTTGAACGAGCAATGGAAAATAAAGAAGTGAATGAAAACCTTGATAAAACCATAGAAAGATTCTTGCTACAACTCTCTCCTTACATTCTCTTACAACCAGCTCATAAAGCCCTAGAATGGCTCATCAACAGATACCATATACATCAGTACAACCAGGACTCAATCATGGCGCTCATATTACCGTACCACAACACTAAAATCTTTGTCAGGATTGTACAGTTGATGGATATTAAAGAGTATACTAACAGATGGTCATGGCTGCGTCCCATACAGAAAAATGGAACCCCTCTCCCTAATCAGATGATGTATAACCACTGTGTGCAAAACCATGCTACAATGGCATTTATTGCGAAAACAACATTGAAATATGTAGAGCAGTATGGTGAAAAAGCAAACCAACTTAATACAGTCTTTGCATTTTTCTGTCAAACAGCCATAGGCATGATTGTATCTAGTAAGAGATACAAGGAATCTCTGTTCAATTCCTTGCTGCCAACAATAATAGCTGCCATCGATTCCCCCATCGCTGACTTCAGAGCATCTGCTCACATTATACTCAGCTATTTGTTCACAAAATCAAGTTTTAAAACCAAAACACTGAATGATATTGTCGACAAACTACTGACTACATCATTTGATTTGTCCTATGATGTTACATTACTCATTATAATTTTGTACGAGAATCAGAAAACCTTTGTGAATATGTCTGAGACAATTCTGAATGATATGTCGATTGACATAATGAATACACTCTGCGGTCATTTGCAGGTAATACCTAAAATAAGATTGTTTAAAGCATACTTTTTAAGGGCTTTTACAGGACATTTGTAGAAGAAAAAACCCAAACATCTCTAGGCTCCCAGCTTTGCCCGTTCTGCATATGTAGCTCTGCCTGGATAAAATGTAGGCCAATGTGTAGTAAAAGGTCTTAGTGGGTAGACTAGTGACTACCATTCCGAAAGCTGTGGTTCTAATCCTAGTTGTGCTCCAAAAGACTTTTAAAAAAGTCTTTTGGAGCACAACAAAAGACTCCAAAAGAAATTTGTGCATGCATAATATCACACTTAGGGTGAAAGAAAATATCTGGTACCATTAGAATGGGGATGTCCACCCCTTCCCTTAATACTTCTTTTATTTAAATTCGTACAATTCGTAAATTCGTACAGCTTTCTAAATCCCACCCAGAATTAGAATTAGATTAGTCCATCATGTGGTTTAAAGTTATTTAAATGAGTATAAAACGAGAAGTCTGAAAGTAGCGACAGTGACGGAAAAGTTGAGGTGTAATGTTAAATATGAATGTAGATGGAAATAAGAGAGAGGACAAGAAGATGATGATCGGGTTTGAAGTTGTGTTGATGTTATCTTTACAGGTTCTGATAGAGAGAAAGACCAACATACTTCCGTTCGTTCAGGCGTTCCTGTCTAGTGTTCTGCCTCAGTTGCAGAAAGACAGTGAGGAGTTCATGAGGTTCTCGAAGCTACCGGAAATATTGATTGAGCAAGTTGATTTGAAGAACCAACAACCGGAGAAAGTTATCAGGCGAGTATTTATAAGATGGTTTATTATTATTACCAGCTGTGCCACGGCCACATTTGCTCTGCTCCTAAGAGGAGTAGCATTTTGATAAATAGCCTTTGTCATGAGGTGGGCTATCAAATGGAAAAAGAACAGTTTTGAAAAATACTGTTTAGTAGTTTCAGAGATTAGCGCATCAAACAAAAAATCAAACTCTTCAGCTTTTAACAGCCACCAGATCTATGCATAGCATAGATCTTCCTCAGAGATTACCACAACAAATGGATGGATACAGTCCATCCATGAGCTTCTTGAAAACGTTACAATGTCATTGGTCCATTGAGTGGGATCTTACACTTTCAAGAGATATATAGTGCTTTAAGGTAATGAAAGCTATGCCCCTTCTTACTTTTTAACCTTGAGTAGTATGAAACAAAATTCATAAAGTAGCATTTGATAGGAAATGCCAATATAGTTTAAAATATTTCTTCTAGGATATTTTATATATTTTTTAATCTGCAATCGGCTCTTCAGCCATATTCAGATACTATCTGGGATTTGGTATGTTTGGGTGTGATTCCTTTAAACAGCTCTATAAATTGGTTGAAACTAGCTAGTTTCTCTGGTCTAGTTCTATTATTTGGCATCTTTTTAATATATATAATAAGCTTGAATTCGTGAGACATTATCTTGCTTGTCAAGTAGGTTTTTAGTCAATTAATTTGCCTACTGAGCCTTTCTTTGTATTTCTTGATAAATAAATAAATAATGGTGGACATTTTCACACAGTATTATCTAGCCCCGAACTAAGCAGAGCTTGTGTTAAGGAAAGTACATGACTGATATACTACATACTTATATGTATAATGTTTTTTTGTAAATACATACACATGATACAAAAAATACACCCAGACTCGTGACGAATATTTGCAAACCATACAAAAATTTGTCCCGCGGTGGGAATCGAACCCGCCACCTTCTGCGTTTCAGGCGGGCCTTCGACCACTGTGCCAAAGAAATCGTCAAGGATATAAATGGAGTATGCAATTTCGTGACTATAGCATAGTGTGTTTCGTTCTTGACTTGACACATCCTGTCATATTAACTATGGAAAATTTTATTTTTCAGCTGTGTCCTCAATTTCTACCTACCGCATAAGAAGGGTTCGCACAGAGGCAAAGGTGCCGAAAAAGACGGAAATGAAAGTGACCTTGAGATTATCGAAGACGAAGATGAATTCAGCGTTAAAATCTTCAATTGGTACGCCGTATTCTTGAAGACCTTCGAACGCCAGTACCCAGATGCCTTCGATAAAGTCATTAAAACCTTCATGGGCTCCCAAAGTAAACTCAAAAGGGACAGAAAAGATCAGTTCTCAAAGTTGCTGGGATTCAAACCATCGATTGCTCACAAGTTGGGAGGGACTTACCTCTTTGAGAACCTCAACCATATGAACTCGGATCTACGTATTGAGGGTATAAAGTATATTCAGAAAGAGATTGATGCAATAGTGAAGGAAGATGCAGATTTTGTTAAAGATTCCATTGTGAGCAGGTTGGGCGATACCCATCCGCAAGTAGTCAATGCCACTTTGGACATACCTACTAGAAATATAGAAGAGTTGCTGAATAAAACAGAAGTGGCCAATGCTCTGGTCAGGATCTGTGGGAAGCAGACTCACGCTTGGAAACCTGTGATCAAAAAAGCCATCGTAAAATTATGCTCACTAAAGCTTTTACCTGTCAATCAGGATGTCATAATTGCATTAGTGCCATACCTTTTCGCTTATGATGAAGATTCCTCAGAAGTTGCTTGGGAAATTCTTTCTTCGGAGTGGAGCAAAAGGTTCAAACTCACCCGACAAGTAATAGGCCTCAGAGAATCACACAAGGACAATCCAACCGTCATCAACCAAATGGTGTACAAAGCTATATTTGTGGATAAAATTATAGATTTTGAAGATTTTCTAGATGAAAACATGCTGAACAAAGAAAATACTACTGACATCTGCTGTTTTATGCTTCTGAAATCTTGTTCTTTTGACAAAGCAGCCGTTGAAGAGGTCTCAGGAATACTAAACTTGCTTCTGGAATCCGTAGAAAGCCGGTCTATAGTCATGGCGACAGATGGGCAAATATTCTCAAGTGAAATCGTGCCGGAATTCATCAACGAATCAAGAAAAGACAACATACTCTTCGAAGTTATAGAGTACCTCTTCTCGCGAGTTATCGAAGATGTCAATATTAGAGAGATCTCCAAACCCTGGTGTAATGTGTGTAAGTCCTCGGAAATGATACTGATTAGGAGATTGTATGAGATCTGTGTCACGGGGTGTGGGATCCCGAGTTACGGGGAGCATTACGTGAAGCTTTTGCAGAAACTTTTGGATAAATTCTTCAAGAACCCTCAAGAGAAGTTTGAGTTTATAGCTAATTTCGCTTGTGGACATATCTTGTACGCGGCCGATCCCAAGGACGTCATAGGACCAGAACTGCAGTTGAGAAGCATCAAGCTACTGACCAATTTCCTAGCCATACAAAGCGATGAAACCTGGTTGTATGAATCTGATGTGCTCGTCCTGATGATTCTCTTCGATCTGAACAACCCAATTACTGCAATACGCCAAAGCGTCATCGACATAATTGTCCAAATATTACAAGGGAAGCCGGATAATAAGTTGATTTACATACAATTGTTCGAACAGATTATGGTACACGATCAAGCATTGCTGTTAGACCATCGGCAAGTAAATCAAGTTTTGATTACGATACTGACACAAAAAGATCCACAAACTAAATTGTTCCGACGCAATTGCATGCTGAAACTTATGGGTGTCCTCAATTCTGAAGCAACACCCATTCATATAAAAAGCAGTTTTCTCAAAATCCTAGCCAATTTCGATATTGCGATCGCGTTCCCCCACATAATGCCCGTACTGAATTCTTTAGAAAAATCTCTGAGTCAAAATAATGATTCAAGATTGTCACTAGATATTTACGAATCAAATGTATTCAAAAGCGTCTATCGTCTCATAAACGAGACAACGATTACCACTTTCGACAAGGCGGAGGTGTGGGCATCTATAGAATCCGGACTAAAAGAATACAGGGAGTGCATTTTGCAGGAAGATCAATCCTACACCAGTCCTGCTGTTCTAATAATGAAGCAAATCGAAGAAGAGAGCTTTAAGAAGATTCCAGAAACGAGACGCAAAGATTTTGTCCGCCTTATCGGCTTAGCAGGCGCCGTCAGTAACAATCCTACCATATCAAGCGTAGCGTCAAGGCTCATGAAGAAAATCCACCTTACCTTCGACGATTTTAAACCCATTTTCCAACGTATGATCAATACTGTCGACCCAGCTGCTGACACATCTAAAACTAAACGGAGTATCTCTACCTCTTCTCTATCGTATGAACTGACAGAGACTGATGATTGGAGACTTGGCGTAGCGGTCCTAGAATATGTTCAGAATAAAAAGAAAATGGAGCTAGACAAATCGTTCGTGCCTGTGTTGTTCGAGCTCCTGGACAAATGCCTGCGTTTCGAAGAGCAATCTTACGTAGAATACACTAAACAGCTGATTCTGTCTTCAATGTGGTACTATTGCAAGAAGTTTATCAACGAAACAGATCGAGAAGTCGTCAAAGCTCTGAAAACTGGCTTCAAAGTGGAACTAATCGTTCAGTGCATAAGGGGTACTCAAAACCCTCAAACGCATCACCATGCGTTAATTCTTCTATCACACGCAGCTTACATGCTTCCAGAACAAGTGTTACACCACACAATGGAAATATTCACGTTCATGGGCTCATCAGTATTGAGACATGATGACGCGTACAGCTTCCAAATCATAACACGGATAATTGAGACTCTAATACCGATTTTAGTAAAGCTAGATACGAAGGACATGCTAAACGAAAAAGAACTTCAGAAATTACAAAAACGTGCTGTGCCCGTGTTGCGTATATTCGCAGACGTTGTTTTGCACGTTCCGGAGCATAGAAGACTGCCGCTTTACAAGAAGTTGATAGAAACTATCGGTTCTAAACATTTCCTTTGGGTGTTCGTCGCATTATTACTTGAAGCCCACGTTTCACACTTCTCTGAGAATAAGAAGAGAGATGATCCACCGTCAAGAATCTTAGCTGAGCAAGAAGCGCCTATAAACAGACTCGATTTCGGTCAAAACATTCTGCTGGAATTCCCGCCAGAAATATGGCTCGAGAACTTCATCAAACTAATGCTACACATAAAATCTTTACCTCATCAGAAGGATGAAAATGCTATGGAGACCGACGTCGATCCGACCGATATTTTCAGCATCAACGCACATTCCCCGAACCAACTCCGCCATTATAAATACGTAGTAATCACCTTCATGAACAACTGTTTGTCTTCCTCGAGGTTCATCCAACACAATAGTCAAGCGACCGAATGGGAGGAAATGGGGAGCAAATACAAAACGCTTATAATAAACATCTTAACGTACATCCAATCGATTTCCAAAATAACAGATGAAAAGACAGCGAAATACTGGCGCGTTATGTTACACCACAGCTACGATCTACTCGACCATACAAACAACTTGCTCTCTGCGCCAATGTTCCTATCTGTGATACGAGGGTTATTGAAACACACGTTACATACGGTCAGACGAAAGTCCATGGAGCTTTTAAACTCCAAAATTCAACACAACCCTGAGTTTCTAGTTAACGCTGACAGAGAAACATTGCTGTTATTGCTCGATCCACTATTAGACATTATCAAGACGATTGAAACTAAAGACGAGAGTAAAAACGAAATCGCGGGTCAGGAGTTAGAGCTGAACCAGCAAACCGCTCTCCTATCTTTGAAACTGCTGACGAGAATGCTCGCTTCAGAAAACCCAGAACCGTTCAAGCCAGTACTTGATACAGTGACAGAGTATACATGCAACACTAGCATATCAGGCAACGTGATGGCATCTATAGTGCTGTGTTTAGCGGAACTATGCAGCAATCTAAAAGCACATGCCTTGGCTAGCTTGCGGAAATTCATGCCAGCTCTCATCAAAGTGTTGAAGAAGCAGCGCAAAGCCGAGACTCCTGAACTCGTCTTACTTAGCACTGTGACGGCGATCTCCAAGATCGTAGAGAGCTTGCCGCTATTCTTGAGCCCATACGTCCAGAGAATCCTATACGAATACTCGATTCTGCTGGCGAAATGGCAGAATTCGAACCAAGATCAAGTGTCCGTCGTTGTGTCAAAGCTAGCTAACATCAAGAAGAAGATTGCTGGAGCGATCCCGCCAAGAGTTTTGATCCCAGCTGTGAATGAGACGCACCAAATGTTGCTGGAAAAAGGGAACTTTGACGCGATCGGTCCAGTTATGTCAGTTCTAGCTGATAGCTTCACTAATGTAACCACTGCAGATTTCACCGCGTTGCAGCAAGACTTGACCGCTTTCTTCTTAGCTGCCTTACAGTTACGAAGCGATGCAGTGGATAAAGATATAGATTTAGCGATCATAGACAGAGCAGAGGACGAAGTGGTGAAAGCGCTAGTGAATCTAGTGCTAAAACTCTCTGAGACTAGCTTCCGGCCGTTCTATTTCAAGATCTATGATTGGGCGATAAGGACTAACGTTGAGGGGCAGAAGGATAGGGCTATAACTTTCTACAGGTACGTTGCATTGTTATGATCAACCGCTATTAGTAAAAATAAAATAAAAATGATAAGACGATTAACAAAACAAGTATACAAGGTGATTGTGAATGGGATAGTTGGAAGGGAAAGGCCTCGGCGAACGTACTCTGACCAAATTGGAGACATTATGGAGAAAGGTCTAGTCAAGGGTATCCTAAACCGACGAGCTTCTATGAAGAATGTGATGAGGATGAATGATGCTAGAAGGTATGCCAGGATCGTAGCAAGTGGAAATCCGATGACTCCGCCTACCTCTCTGAGAATCAGGCGTGTCTTTATGTATGTATAAGGCTTAGTTATGAACATAGGAGAAGCGCAATTCCACTAATTTCACAAAATTTTCAGAGCACGCCATCTACCGGATGCTCGCAACTTTTGACAAATTAATCTTATTTTCCAGACTGAGCAGCGCAATCGCCGAGCAACTAAAGGGTCTATTCGTACTATTCGCGAGTCACTTCATCAAAAACGCAGCTGACCTTCTAGACTCTTGTAATAACAGCAAAACCGAAGAATACTTCTTCGAATCTGAAGATAAATGCCTTTCTCTCATCAAATACATTATAAAGACTTTGAACATAGTGTTCCTATATGACAGTCAGAGTTTCCTCAACAAAGATCGTTTCGAGACTCTAATGCAACCAGTTGTGGATCAGTTGGAGAACACGATGGGTGGAATACCCAGCCTTAAGACGAGAGCTGAAGAGTTCATAATTCCGTGCGTATCGCAGTTTGCGGTGGCGACAGCGGATGATTCGTTATGGAAGCTTCTGAATTATCAGATTCTGTTGAAGACCAGACACAATGACGCTGAGATAAGGTACCTTATCCTAAAATCCTAATATTACAAATAGCGGTGCGAAGCGGTGGGCTGGGGCCGAGAGAGGCCGTGGTAGTACTCATAATTAATAATAAACTGAAGAGTTTTTATTAACGCGCTTATCTCTAAAACTGCTAGTCGGATTTAAAAAATAATTTCTGCATTTTATAGCCCAATTCTTGAGGACGGTTGTAGGCTATTTTACATCACGCTACGACCCTAAGAAGCCGAGCAAAAGAAGTAATAGCACGGACGGATTACTAAAGTGATACCGAACCATAATTATTTTAATTCTAACAATTCCACCTTCTCATTCTCAGGCTAACGGCACTGGACTGCCTTGTCGCGATGGCGACGCAGCTCGGCACCAGCTGGCTGCCACTCCTGGCTGAGAGCGTGCCGTTCCTGGCTGAACTCTTGGAAGATGGAGACGCTAACATCGAGACAGCTACCAAGGATGCCATCAGGAAGCTCGAAACGATACTTGGAGAACCACTCGAAAAATATTTTTAAAATGACGTTTAATAAGATTTAGTACAATAAATGTTAATAATTAAATCTTAAATTATAAAATCGTTTGTCCTGACTGACTGACTGATCTATCAACGCACAACCAAATCTAATAAGTCAAGAAAACTGATATTTAGAACATAGGTTTATTTTATAACGTAGGCATCCGCTGAAAATTCAACTTTAGTGAAATTTCAAATTTAAGGGGATAATGGGGGAAGGAACTTTGTAGGAGAGTCTTTTCTTTTAAGTTAGAAACAAGTTAAATAAATAAATAAATAATGCTGGACATATTCACACAGCATCATCTAGCCCCAAAGTAAGCAGAGCTTGTGTTATGGGAACTACATGATTGATATATTACTTATATACATTTTTTTTGTAAATATATACATATTATACATAGAAGTTGCGAAGGATCTCCATCCGATTAGGAACAGGTGTAGTTCGTGAGCATAGAGTAGACGCAATGTTTGATAATTTGCTAGGAAACAATTCTGTCAACTGTCGTGCGAGTCCCGCCACGCGTGCTGTGCTCTTATTAGTCGAAACTAGTTTCAACCAATCACAGCACAGCAGGCAATATGACGCAATGACAATGTCCGCGTTTGCCAACATCTGTCCTAAAAGACTGATGTGTTGACAGAACAGTGTGGTTCATAAGACGCCTCTCGGGGTCAACTGCTTTGTGAGCTGAAATAACAACATTGGCTTCGACTCGACAATTTCGGTGGCGCGGTGGGCGAGCAGCCAGCTGTTTGCATGTTCTGCAAATATTCGTTCTGGGTCTGGGTGCTGTGGTACCTTGGTACTCGTAGTTCCTGATACCAACGCCACAGGGAATCCCACTGGTGTCAATACAGGTGACTGTTGAGGTGTTTATTCGTATTTAATTACACTTAAAATGTATACATCACAGGTTCTCAAACTTATTTTCCACACCACCCACTTTGAGAATAAAAAAAATCCTAGCGCCGCGCCCCCAAAAGTTTTTAATCATAATAACCAATGCTTCCCCCTCTAGGCCGCCTTAGCGCCCCCAATATCTTCTAGAGTCGTCTACCACCCCCCTGAAAGCCTCCAGCGCCTACAAGGGAGCGTTATCGCCCAGTTTGAGAATCAGTGGTTTACATGTATTACCTAGTTGCCTAGAGCCGTGTTGGCCTAGTGGACTGTACTCCGACCTCCGTACCGAAGGTCGTGGGTTCGAACTCGGTCATTTTTCAATTTATATTCGCTAAAAGCGTGCTCAAAACGGTAAAAGAAAAAATCATGAGGAAATCGGCTTGCCTAAGAACCAAAAAATCGAAGGCGTGTGTTATCAGTTAGTTGTTCCAATAAGCGGTGATGGGTTTGCCTACTACGCAAAACGCGGACATGTGCCAAATATTGGTTGCCTTTGACTACACCCAAGTATGGTATCCTCAAAGATATACGCACTGAGTACCTACGTATGTATGTATCTGAGAATGTCCACATGGGGAATACAGTCATGGGTCAGTCATACAATCGTGTTTGTTTTTTTGTTAAAAAAAAAGCAGTTTTTATTCGTCCAAAATACTAATAAATCTGCTTATTATAGTAGGTACCTTTTTTTTATAGGTAGACTTTAATCTATGATTTTAGTCGGATTTTAGTTTCAGCTTAGCTATTTTATTATGTACCTACCTGCCTATATTTTTATCGAATGGTCATAAGAGGTCACAAAAATATGTCTCTTCAAAAATCATAGGGTAGGTAGGTAGGTAAGTACCTAACTTAACTACTTCATATATCATCCTACTGAATCTAAGTCATTCCCCAACCCCGGCCGTTCCTTCTAACTTCTGCAACTAACCAAGAAACAAATTGCTTAGAGAATTTATGAGCATGTAAACCGTCCATCACAGAAGACATATAATTTGACGAAACTTTGAAGTGGGGACTTTACGGCTGACCGTACTTATGTAGGTACCTAAGTTTAGGGCTTACCTACAATAGAGTCTTTACAATAGATCCAAAGAGCTATTAAAGACGGTTGAAGTTATGACCGTCGCCAACATATAAAAACTTTTCGTGTCTTTTTTATACCCCGTGCTACCAAGTCCAAGTCAAGCTACCAAGTCTACCAACCCATGAAGGTTGGTAGACTTGGTAGCTTTGACCTACGTTTTTGATGTGCGAATAAGTATCGTTGGTACCTACCTATTCACCTACTCTTACAATTTCTCTCGTAGATTTTCATACAAGCATATGTATGTTTTTTAATACCCAACGGACCTATATAGCATTAGCACCTTAAAACACATACAATAGTACCCCACACTAGGATTCCACTATAAATAAATAATGCTGGTCATTTTTCACACAGCATCATCTAGCTCCAAACTAAGTAGATCTTGTATTATGGGAACTACATGACTGATATACCTACTACTTATATACTACTAGCTTCTGCCCACGACTTCGCTCGCTTGGTACCTGGATAAAAAGTAGCCTATGTTTTATTCTGATATATAAGCTTTATTACTGTAAAGTTTCATCAAAATCCGTTCAGAAGTTTTTGTGTGAAAGAGTAACAAACATCCATCCTCACAAACTTTCGCGTTTATAATATTAGTAGGATGAAACACGAAGATTCGAAAAGTGACACGTAAACTAATTTGACAGGAGTAAAATACTTGCCATCTCTTTCTTGCGTGTGAGATCAGTAAAAGAGAGCGACAGTTTAAATTGAGTTGGTGTAGGTACTAGAAATTCGGCACATTCTCAATCTAGAAGGGATTAAAACCAGGTCTACCAACCTAGTAAAACTAGATATTTTGCATCTAGAAAAATAAGAAAGTTTAGGGTCTGAATTCATAGTCGGAGGCTGAACAGCCCCCCAAAATCCACCATTCAGCATTCGCCTTATGGCTGGGTGCATAAAGGTCGAATTCGCACTTGAATTTTTACTTAGCGCCTGAACAGTCCCATAGGGGAGACCCTAATCGACTATGAATTCAGGCCTAGGTCAAGTTGGTAAGTGCCCCGTTTCAAGTTTTAGTAGTATTGGACATTGCTGTAAAATTTAGCGTTTCCCATTACTTTTTTGCTAGTACAAATGCCTACAAGGCCTTCAGAAATGATGATCATGGGAGGAAAAAGCGTTTCCCATTGCGATTTTGCTTGTGCAAATATCCACGAGGCCCACAAACGATGATCATGGGAGGATGTCTGTCATTGGAGGTTGATGATGAGATTGGCAGTTTTCTAAATAAAATGGCCTGTTTTTCGTAATTTTCTTTTCTGGGGGCTGATTGTTTGCTCATAAAATAAAATTTTCTCAGGTCCGTTTGGGTTAAAAATTAGATTTCGAGAGGAAAGGTCCATCAAAGGGTTTTCATTTTCTAATGGTTCGTTATAAAAGTCATTTTTGACCTTTTTCTTAATGTAGGTCATCATTATTAGGGGCCCTTTGCATGGCAATCACTAGACATACCTACCTACTTATTTTGATTTTAAATAAGTAGGTACCTAGTATTTGATTGAATCTCTTATAAAATACTACCTAGTGGTAGTAGGTAGGTACTAAATTTAACAGGTTAGCTGTCCGATGAGGCACATGTGCCTCATGGGTGATTGCACTGGTACGTCCATGAGGCATATGTGCCTCATGGCCAATGATGTAGATAATGCAATCGATCTATCGATAATTTTTTTTTATAATTATATTATTTGTAGCATTAGTAAATTATACTACAACCAAATTCTACCAATCAATTTATTATTGAACTTAAACAAAAAATAAATTTCACTTAAAAATTAACATTAACCTTATTCAAACACAAAATTATTCTTTCACCGATGTTACTATTATTGTGAGACCCTTTGAACTAGGGTTGCCAACAAAAATTAGGAAACTAGCCTATTATCATCAAAACCGAAATGGCGATTGTAGACCTGCGATTATATTCCCTCATGTATGTTTTTCTTTAAAACATAGCATACAATATGAAATGTTACATATTGTACACTCAGTTGATACCATTTTAGCCTTTTTTCCAGCATCTTTGGATGATAAATTTTCATTGCGTTTCTTTGCGTAACATCCACTGCAACGTTTTCTTTTTATTTTATTATTACGCTGTCGTGGCATAGTAGTCAAAAAATGACTTGTGGACGGATTTGCTGTTTTCATTAGTGATGACGATGACGTAGATATTTGCAATAATTCTTTGACAATTTGTTCTTGACCAGAAAGAATTGATAGTTTGTTACTGTCCTCACGAAACTCATTGTAAATCAGGGGGTCTACTCTACAAACCGATAAACGATATATCGCTTCAATTATCGTGCTAAACCTACTCTACGTTACATCGTTTCGACTATCATTTGAACGAAGAAACGACCGACATTACTTTTGACAATCGATGTCGTAACCCTACTCCGGCATCACTAAAAACGATACGATAATTTGAATTTGACAACGAAACAAATGTCAACCGACGAACTTATCAACGATGCCCTTGATGCTATCGTGCGCATTATCGTTTCGGGTTATATTGTTGTGTTTTCTGATAAAATCATCTCCACTTCGTTTACCGGACTCCGAATCTTTTATACCTTCGAGCCCTGCTGCCTACTGGACTCTCTGCATTCTTTTCATTCGGCCTCGGCCTGCTGCACTACGGACTCTTGATTTGCCTCTTGTTTTGGAATAATGGCGAGATTTATGCTTGCCATGGAAGCCATCCACGAGGAAAAGGCTTTACAAAAACAACATTTTAAAGTGACGAGGGACCAGTTGGATTTGAACAAAATTCCCGACTATAATTTCATCAGGAATTATAAACATAGTAAAAGTTTGTTTGAAGGTAAACTTGTATTTTTTTTAACTTTATGTTTTTTTTTAATAATTAAAATTAAAATTGTTGTTAAAATAGTGCTTTAAACTTTAATGCTGTGTGTACTAGTATCTTTTTAATAAACGAATTTGAATATTCACCCCGACGATTTTTTGCTTCAACTTCAACTTCTTAATTATGGCTTCTGTGGCTAGTTGTCACAAGAATTTTACTTGTAAAGTTTTCAAATCACAGGCGGGTTTGGTGATTTGAAATTTGACGTTGTCACTTTATTTACTTTCATAGATAATTGTTATCATTTTGCCTAAAAAGTGACATAAACAGTCAAGCAAAAAGATTTAGGCTAAATGTCTATTATCCAAGCCTTTAGATTTTCCTATCATTCGTTCCGAAGATTCGATACATATTGTCTATGCTTTCGACAGACGACAAAGATTGCGAACATTTTTGAGAGTAGGGTACGGCCGAATAATTCGGAGCACTGTCGTATCGTAACGATAATGTCGTTATCGTTTTACGGAGTAGACCCCCAGCATGGAATTTATAATCGAAATACAGAGAAGATCAGCTGCTATTTTTTTATACCAGATGATTGTTTTTCTTATGGGCGTATAATAGCTTGCCAGCTGATCAGATAAATCGATTCCCTTTTTGCCCTTATTATAGTCCAGTATCATGAGTGGTTTTGGTTTTGAATTTCGACCAGGCGTTATTGCCACATCGTGATTATGGCAGGTAGACAACATATGCACGTTTCGTCTGTCTTTCCATTTTAAAACTGTAATATTTCCTTTTTGTTGTGCAGCAATTTCACCTTGTTTGAGTTCTGCAGCCATTACGTCTTTAGGTAGACCTTTTCTATTTGTCCTTATTGTTCCACACAAATCTGTGCCTCGGCTCTTCATGTACATCGCCAAGGGAATACTAGTGTAAAAATTATCAGTTATTATAAGACGACCTTCATCCAGGAGATCATCGCTTAATTTTACTACAATGCTCCCTGAAACATCAAGATTGAAAAGTTTTTCACTTTCGCCGGAATAAATCAAATAACTCCATGTATACCCTTCGGATGTACAAAGTTTGTTAATTTTTAACCCATATTTATGAGCCTTCGTTGGTATATATTGTCGAAAAAACAACCTTCCTTGAAAAGGCACGATTGACTCGTCAACCACAACAACAGCATCTGGTGTGTAAATTTTCCGAAAGTTTGCTATAATGAGATCAACAAGAGGTTGAATTTTGTAGAGTCTATTATTTGGATCTCTGACCGCAAGATTATCACAAAAGTGCCAACATCTCAAGATATTTGTAAACCTGTTGTACGACATGTCAATATTGTGAAAAAGAGGATGATAATACAGGGAGTCCTTTTTCCAATACGATTCTAATGACGGCATTACTATGATACCTATTAATAAATAAATGCCAATGAATTTCAAAATTACGGTTTCATCAACATCAGTCCATCTATGTATGCGACTATGGGTGTTATGAGATCGATCTTCCTTTAAGTGTCTGGCATAATTATTTGTCTGTGTTATCATTAGCTGAATAACATCGTCATTTATAATATTTCGAAAAATAGTAAATATCGAAGTACTATGATTAAACAATTCTTGTTGTTTACGTTGTGGTGATACTTTAAACACTTCTCGTGTTATATCTTTTATTTGAGTAGACCATTGATCCTCATTTTCATTCACTCGCGGCCCACTTGAAGTTGCATTTGTTGATGACAATGCTATATATTCTGAAATATTTTGGATTGTCTCAACTTCACTATCATAACAATCATCTTGCTCTACGCGTAAAGTATAATTACGCTCTTCTATAAAGTCAAAATTTTCCTCTGTATCGGATTCTTCTAGAATTCTACGAAGAACTTCGTTATCCATATTCTCCTCCATTTTCAAATGAATGACAACAAACAATGACAGGAGCGGCTCGATGCATACTAATAACAAGTTTTACTAGTAAGGAGTATTTATTATAAAGAAAGAGGACTTTTTCAAGTACGTACGTACTTAGAACGATTCATTTCCTATTTTACGAATATGTTGAGTGGTTTTACGATAGGCTGTCAAGAAATTACATCGTTTCCCTATTACATACTTCACATTTCTACATCTTGAAAAATAAATCTCCTGCACAACAGCGGCAATATAATTGTCGCCACTCAACGATATCACTAGGTAGGTGGTAACAAAAATGGTTCACACATTCTTGACACCTTTTTGCAGGAATCATTCCTTCATCCCTGAGCGAAATCGCTTCATCAGGGATTGTTCTAAAAAATAATTCTGTAAATATGGTTCTTGGTAAATTCAACCGGTATAAAAGTAATTTAATATTATCAGCCTGAAAACAAACACAAGTGTCAAGTAGTAGCGTAGACAGTAGGTACTATTTTAGGTATAAGAATTTTACTAGCCGACATTGACATGTTCCGTTTAAAAAATGTAATATTCAAGACTGCGTTTCGTATTCGTACAAATAGCATCCTCGTTGAGGATTTTTTCTAATAAATTAGTGTAGAACCGAACAAAGTTACCTAAACCAAATACATACATTTTCCAGATCTGACTTTGAATAATCCTCCAAACAATTGCCCACGCTGAATTTCATGAGATCCATGATATTCGACAGGCAAATTTCGTAAAGTGTTTTTGGTTTTTTTGAAAAGATCGATTTTATTATTATTGAAAGGTTATTCATTATTTTTATGAGCTGATAATAATTCAAAAGAAACAAATGGTACTGATGACACCACGGACTATTGAATAAATTCAATTAAGTGTTACTTTTGATAACTTTTAAAAAAAGATTTGATAACCTTTTCCAAGGAGATCGGTAATTTTTCCATCAATACAAGCCGTCCAGACAATAACGAAGCCAGCAAAGGAAATTAGCCTAATCGTAGGACCTTTCTCAAGTGAGGAACCGTCATAGATTTGATTTCTTTAAAATTTTTTCTTGTTTGGAAACTGGTGGCCGAAAGGGTACCTAATTGAATGGTGCAATTCAATAACAGAAGATTGTTTTCAAAAATATATTTTTCAGATGTCTAAAGTGTTACGAACATAAACGTACATTTTATCATTAAACGTAAATAATTAATTTCTTATCATACTCATCTAACATTAGCAATTATCGATATAATTAATTTCAATCACTAGGACACATAAACTTCAAATACTTGAAGAGAATGACGTAACTTAATACGAAACTTCATGAGCGTTAGCTGTCATTATTTACTACGAGGACGTGTACAAAGAAGATCGAAACTTGCTTCGGAACAGCTAACCTGTTAAGCACGGATTAATACGCAACGGAATAAACAAAAAAATATTTTTAGAGTGGCCAGTTTTCAAAATCCTGATTAAGTTCCGAATAAAGTTTTTTTGTTACGTGGTAAACTGGTTTACCTGATGAAAACAATTACTACCGTCGCCTGGCGCATTTTTTTTTAAATCTGTTCTTGTTTTAGTCAGTCAGCATTGAGATTATTTGAGTTTATTTGAGATCAACGTTACTTCCCATTTCCAGGAATCTACAGATTCTGCAAAATACTATATTTTGAGAAGACTCAATGGCAAGGTCTCAAGGAAAGTGATTTTCTTCTGTAGTTAGAAAGTTTAGTCCATAAAAAAGTACCTAGTAGAACTAAAAGAAGAAGACTAAAAAACTCGTTTTTACGCCTTACTCATATTTAACATGTTAAGGAAAAAATACTTGTACGTGGGATACTCAGAAAGTTTTGAGATACTAAAAAACTAACTTCTATGGATAAAATATTTCTTTTCAAAGAACTCTCCACCAGCCTCTATACAAAGTTTCATGCGTCTAAACTAATTTTCGAATCACCTTTTCCACGGTCTTCTCGAACGCTGCTAGCGCGTTTTCCGACGATGAAAACTATATTTGTTTTTTTTTTTTATTTTAGGGAATAAACAGAAGTCACACGGTGCCAGATCAGGACTGTAAGGAGGGTGACCCAAGACTCTGACCGGTGTGGTGTCCAGGAAGTCCCTCGTTTTGAGCGCTGAGTGCGCGGGCGCGTTGTCATGGTGAAGCAGTACCCCGCGGAGCCCGGTGTTCGGTCGCTTGTTGCTCAATGCAGACAAAACTTCTGGCAGGCATTTTGTGGTATACCATTCGGCGTTGATGCTGCTTTGGTCTCGTAATGGAATTGAAACCAGATACCCCGTCAAAGTGAAGACACTAGCGATCAAAATTTCCCCCGCGCTTATCTATCGCTTCACTTTTGTAGGCGTTGGTTCGTTTTGAAACAGCCAAACTGTCGACTGACGCTTTGTTTCTGGATCGTATTGATAAATCCAGGATTCGTCACCTGTCACAATGTCGTAAACGCGCCGAGACGAGCCTTCTTCAATTTTTTTAATCATATCACGGCACCACTCCACACGGGCCTGCTTCTGAGCTTTAGTGAGGTTGTGCGGCGCCCAGCGCGAAACTTTCCTCCTCACGCGAAGGTGCTCGTGAAGAATCTTGTGAACGCTTCCCGAACCATGCAGTGTATGTTGAATCTCCTCGTATGTAATTCGCCTGTTTTCTTGAATTATTTTTTTTACTGCCAGCACACTTTCTTCCGTGACAGCCGTCGTAGGACGACCACTCCTTTGTTCATCCCCCAAATTAAGGCGACCGCGCTTGAACTCGCTATGCCAACGGTAGATGGTTGCTTTTGAAGGTCCTTCATCCATAAAAGCCATTTGAAGTCGATCAAATGACTCATCAGGTTTTAGGCAACATTTAAAATCGTGGAAAATCATCGCACGAAAATGCTCTCGATGCAGATACATTTTTAAATGAGACATGATAATTTAATTTGACTCTCGAAAAAATGTGGATGGAAATTCGACATTCAAACAATGGTATTTTTACTTTTAAATAACCAAATTTTTCAAAATAATTACAAGTGGCCAGTGCCTTATCCATAAAAACTTTTTTTCGCAAAACTTTCTGAGTGGCCTTGTACATTATACAACAGATAGGTATTGATTTCCTGTTTTAAATCAGTTCCGGGAAACAAAACCTTTTTGAATTCACTAATACCGGGTAAAATTAACAAATTTAATTGAAACATCAAGGAATAAATTAATTGTGTTAATTGAGACAAAACGATTCGCGAGAATGAAATAAATTAATTAACAAGGTCAGCTGGTGTACTTTTCAAAACATGATTTCGTGAAACCTATTTGTGCCTAGGTTAGGTTGACTACAAATTAAAACTAATTATTTATAGCAGCGTTGCTAATCTGTGGGGAATTTCTCAAAATGCGGGTAGTTTCAAACCGGAATTTAGGGCTGTGCTTTTAGGTACTTATAACAGTAGTGAATAACTACCTAATTTTTTTTATATTTTAAAGCATCAGCTTGTAGTTTAGGTTTGTAGTTTTTGGTTTATTTATATGGCAGAAAAATTTATAAAAATGGACTCAAAATGTAACTAGGTATTAATTATTATTAATCGAATAAGTTAGTAAATACTTATGTTGCTATACCTACCCTTAGAAAGGGTTCATGCGTGTTACCTACCTATAAACACCATCTGTACCATGTGTTTATGTGAAAGCAATAAATGTTTTGATTATGAAAATCCGTAAGGTATTTTTGGCGTAAATTTTGGGATTTCTACCATGAATTTTGGGGAATATAAAACATTGGCATTAGCAACGCCGCTGCTTACTTTTAGGAGTGTAAGTAGGTAGGTACCTACACATACCTAATTAAAAGTGAAAAGATACGACATCCAACACAGTAACATAGTAGGTAAGTTCAATGATACGATTTTAATGAGCAAAGTTCTTTACAATTCCGATCTTTGTTTACGGGAATTATAACATCTGTGTTTACAGTCACATTGTGTGAGCAATTAAAATTATTTTCGTGCTTGGATGCCTATTACAATGATGGGCATATCTGTATGTCTAATGAAAATTATTTATTTATATGATTTTGAAACCAATTACAGACAAACACTACATGCGCAGCTTTATAAGTAAAATAAAATGGGTAAGTTAAATAAAAAAGTTAAACCTAATTACTTCTTGTAATTTGCCAAAATACAGAACTAAATAATGGGAAATATGTAACGAATATATTGTAAGCATTCACATTCTAGATGGGCCCAGTTACTTATACATTATGTATGACATTTATGTACTTATGTATTTATGTAGTGCTTGTAATATAGGATCTACATGACTGATATACAACTTATATACTTTTTTTCGCTTAAATCTTTGAGGATAAGTACCAAGTAAGGGTAGTCAGAGGTAGGTCCAAATATTACATATGGCACATGTCCGCGTTTTGCAAGTAGTTTGCATTCCACGTGACAGGTAGCAAGGCCATCGACGCTTATTGGAACACTAACTGAGGCACATTCTTTCGACTTTTGTTTTCTACTTCTAGTGCAAGCCAGTTTTATCAAGATGTTTTCCTTCACTGTTTGTGCACGTGTTAATTTACATTTTTTTTCCCCGGGGAAGTCATTGTACCGCCCAACACGTCAATGAAAATAAAACTTAAGTAAACTAATTTTCAATACTGTCGAAGAAAGACTTTCTTATTAACTTGTTTAATTTATTTTACGTATTTAATTATTTTTTAAAAAGATCCGGTTTAAACTCTTAACTTTGTTATCTTGTTTACTGGGCGATAAACTGTATCCGCTTTTCCTCCCTCTGTCCTTTGCTTAAGCTAGAGTTTTCCAATATTTATGGATAGGGATTATTCGTTATTTATCCGCTCGTTACTTTAGTTTTGTTTTTTCTACGGGCAGAAAATCAGGCGAAATAAAATAAAAAAATTCTACCTTGCACTTAGCCATTAATAACATACAAAAATATAAAAAAAATGTTTTCATAGGTACATTTTCCATGTTTTAAATGGTTAGTTAGAAACTCATGGTAAATTTATAAGGTAAGATGGATTAGATTAGAATTGGTCAAATAACAATGCTTATTATAGTTTTTTTTATTGTTTTCTCGGAATCATAAATAAAACCAAATAAATAAGGCTGGATATATCATACAAACATTCGTCTCGCGGCCGGAATCGAACCTTTTGCATCTCAGGCGGGCCTTCGCCCACTGCGCCACAGAGGTCGTCAAAATAATGGTTGGATGAGTCCGTTGCATTCCAGGCTTCGAGTGATAAAGAGAGTCGATTTAGCTCTACAACTGTTTTATGAGAGATACTATTTTAGGTCGTTCGCTTTTTTTAAAAATCCTAATGCGATTTTTATTGCAGGACAGAACATTCTAACTACCTACTACAAATGGGGAGATTTTAATGATAGTCCCAGTAGCTTGCCACGCCCTGTATGCGAAAGCATGAATGGATAATAAACATTTCTGTGGATGGTTTTTTGCATAAACGTTGCCACGAGCTCACGGTTGAACCGGTTTTTATAGTACTTGCTCGTGAGTTGGCTATAGGTTTAAATGACACTTGCTCGTGAGCTGGCTATAGGTTTTTATGACATTTGCTCTTAAGGTGGTTATAGGTTTAAATGACACTTGCTCTTGAGCTAGCTATAGATTTTTATGATACTTGCTCGTGAGTTGGCTAAAGGTTTTTATGACATTTGCTCGTGAGCTGGCTATATGATACTTGCTCTATAGCTACTTGGCAGGTTTTTATGATATTTGCTCGTGAGCTGGCTGAAGGTTTAAATGACACTTGTTCTTGAGCTGGCTATAGGTTTTTATGACACTTGCTCGTGAGCTGACTATAGGTTTAAATGACACTTGCTCGTTAGCTGGCTATAAGTTTTTATGGTATATTTACTTATAGCATAACAATTTACTTATACAAACGCTTCTTTTTATCTGGACGAGCGAAATCCCTTGAAGCTAAACTATTTTATACCGAAAATGAGAACAATTGAACGTGTATTAAACAAAGTTGTCTACAAACTGCATCGGGATTGTCGATGGTCCGACAAGGACTGCACTTGTCCAGTCTAACTGTACCTAGTCTCCGGAGATAGCCGCAAACTCCGCAAGCCGATTGGAATTGTCAGACATTGGCTTTGGACGGCTTAATTGTATTTACTTATGCAGAAGGGGCCTGTCAAGTCCTATAGACGGAGATAAAACTGATACAGGATAGGATGTTCTAGAACGTAATACCTACTCAGTGTCCCACGACAATATTATCATGTAAAGAGGTTAAGTAAGGACTTTAAATATTGAAGCTAGGAAGTTTTACTTCAACATCGAACGTGTAAGTACTTACGATTTTCAGATTGAGCTTTTGGTGAGGACATGAACATTGACGATGGAACACATAATCTACATAGTTAAATGACATAAATATGTACTTAAAACAAACAAGTATTAAAAATGGTCGAAAAATATGATTTAAATGGGTATTGACAAAAATCCCTGTTTTAGGATGGAAAGTTTGTAATAAATGTAAATTAACTTGTTACTTGCAGCGCGACGGCGACGAAAAGAACCCGTTAAAAATGCATAAGACAGTCTCTGTGGCGCAGTGGGCAAAGGCCCGCCTGAGACGCAAAGGTTGTGAAAGTCAAAGTCAAAGTATCATATAGAAACGTTAGCTTAAAAACAAATGCAAATATTTCCCTCGGGTCTAGGTATTTTCTATGTAGTTATAATATGTATTTATTTACAAAAAAATAGTATATAGGGTAAGTAGTAGGTATATCAGTCGTGTAGTTCCCCTTCCCAGAATAGATACAAGCTCTTCTCAGCTCTTCTTTTATTTATTTTTTTGTGTTGCATGACTAAGTACACAAATACATGGTACATAATTATATAATAATGAAAATCTATTAACTAAAATACAAAATTATATAAAAGAAAACGTATTTATCTAGCACGTATTGACTGCGACTCCCTCTTCCCCTAGGTTCCCTAGGGCCCCGGAAACGCCGATAGACGATTCCTCTAAGCCAGATCTTCCTTCATGTCGACAGGTTTCGATACTCTCATCACGAAGTAGTTGAAGATAACGCTCTGGCTGAATTTGCTCTTCACCCGCAAACACTCCTCACATCCTCATCATCAGCCTTGATGGAGTAGTGCACGCGAGACACGTAGATCGGAGTCACGGGAATCGCCGGACGCAGCGTAGAACTCGGTCCGGTCAGGCGATACTGCACTTATTCTGACAAACAGACTTCTTCTTCCGGTCAACTGTAATGAATGAATGAATAAATAAATGTAATGTTTTATCTATCTCCGTAAACAGGCTTCTTTTTCCGCTCCACTGTAACGAATGAATGAATGTAACGTTTTATTTATCTCCGTAACGGCTTATCGGTTGAAATACGGTTTTCGCTAAACGATTTGTACGAATTCAAAGGTGATTATGTGATAGGTTATATCGCCATAGGGGCACTAGACGATGGAATACACGACAGGGGTTTAAATACAAATTATACCTACAAATGTTTTTTTTAGTTTCCAAAAGATTACATTTTTTAACAATGATGAAATCTCCTTCTAAGTAAAAAATTACTTGTCATTGGAAATTTCGCTCTTGCTTAGGCCTATTTTAAAGTTTTGCAAAAATTTACTTATGTCAAGATCAAAGTCAAAAGGTGCCAAATCAATCTGAATTGAACCGCAATGCATTGCAAATGCCACTGAACCGGACGGACCATCTGTATTCCGACTACGAACTCCCTTGAAATGCTAATCTAGACCAGATTGCCTCTTTGACGGCATCGGCTGCTGAATTCAAGATCTGTTTGTTGCTAGTTTCAATTCAGATCCCAAGTTTCCAACCAGATTCCTGGGTGTCTAGACAAATACCTCACGCTTAGTTTTCCACGCTAACGCAAAGTCAAGGTAAAACTTGGCAGCTGTCACGTGACATTTCCGCAGCTAATGTCATTTCCATACAATTGAATCTTTCCGCAGGCGTTAACGCCAACAGAAGGTGCTATTTGTCTAGACACCCTAGGGGTCTAGACAAATACCTCACGCTTACTTTTCCTTTTACGCTAACGCAATTTTTTTCAAGGTAAAACTTGGCTGCATTCACGTGATATTTCCGCAGCTAATGTCATTCCCATACAATTCAATCTTTCCGCAAGCGTTAACGCCAACAGAAAGTGGTATTTGTCGAGACCCCTAGTGTATGAGAGCATGAGCGACCCACTTATTGTGTTATTGAAAACAAAATCCAAAGTCTGTGAATAATATAAATTTGCTTGCACTCTCTTTCACTATGGAATTAATTAATAAGTGAATAATTAATTAGATATAAAGGAATGGTTATGGTATAAAGGCCGTGGGAGGGATGCGGTCGGAGAGCAAATAGGTAGGTATATATAGCTTTGATTAAGTATTTTAATGGATCTCTTAAAAATCGAACCAGTATCTTGCTAAGAAAGACATATTCACATTGAAACCAGTCACAATTTTATTTAGATTGTTAGCTGACTGAAAGTAGACTGAAAATAATCTGAAAGTAAACTAAAAGAAGACTGAAAGAAGATTATGTAAAAAAAACAAGGTACGAGAGTAAACTTGCCGATTCTAAACCGAGGGCTTTCCGCCCTGGGGGCTAGACAAATACCACTTTCCGTTGTCGTTAAAAACGCCTGCGAAAAGATTAATTTGTATGGAAATGACATTAGCTGTGGAAAGCTGTGGATCGACCGATGTGGCGCGGTGGGCGAAGGTCCGCCTGCGACACAGGAGGTTGCGGGTTCGATTCCCGCCCTGGGACAAATGTTTGTACGATCTGCAAATATTTGTTCCGGGTGTTCTGGGTATTTTCTATGTATAATAAAAAAATATCTATCTATATAATGTATTGTATTAAGTATATCAGTCATCTAGTACCCATAACACAAGCTCTGCTTAGCTTGGGGCTAGATGATGCTGTGTGGATTGTCCAGCATTATTTATTTATTATTTAAAAAAAAAAAAAAAAGGTCACGTGACAGCTGCCAAGTTTTACTCGTACCTTGACAAATTTGCGTTAGCGTAAAAGGAAAAGTAAGCGTGAGGTGTCTAGCCTCCCTGGTTTCCCCTGAAGCATAAAAAGCTGCAATGAACACTGGATGTGGCATCTCGTATAAAGACAAACCATCGAAGCGTAAACTGGTGCGCGCTTTTGTCTTCGCTCGCCTTTGAAAGACTAATGAGAAACGTCTTGACGGGGCTTTTCTGACGACTGTGAGACGTTGGTATGGGATGGGATGGAAAGATAGAGAATTCTTATTAATAATCACTTGCTAACTTAACCTTGTCCTATAAGGGACGGAGGTAGACAACTTTTAGCACGCTGCTAAAGTTAGTGAGTGATTAAGAATGAGAGGGATACTTGCCTACATATTTAGGAATTCCCACCAATGCCAAATATATTGTTCTCCAAATTTAACATTCCATACATGGGTTCCCAAGCAATCCCATGCTATTTTTAATCTATAAGTATTTTAATATCTGAGCTAATATTATAAAGAGGAAAGTTTTTTTGTTTGTTTGTTTGTTTGTACCGAATAGGTTCCAAAACTACTGGACCGATTTTAACCATTTTTCACTAATAGAAAGCAAAATTATCAGGAAGTAACATTGGAGAACAATTAGAATTCCTTAAGAAAATTGCAAAAATGTAACCCAAAGTAGCAAAATTTTGACTATAAAATACATTATTTGGCGTGCGCTGAGAGAACTATTGATGATACATAAAAATGATGTACTACATTATTAAAGTACTTTACCTACAAAAAAGTCCTCGAGGGAATATATTATTATTATTTTTATTTGCTTTTAGTGGCTTTGGTATCATTGCGGCCGTGACAGGCCTATTGTGATCGCCACTTTCTAAATCGAGGGAATATATCTAACTATCATAGTTAAGTCACAATAGCAGCGTTTGTGTTTTAAAACAAAGTTGGTTACATTCGTACCGTAGTATTAATTCTTATCCATATAAATAGTTTTATCATCAAGAGTAGCAGTAAAACACTTTTCAATTCATTCGAATCGGACATTTAATTTCGAAGATATCACGAGTATAAAATCGAAACTTACGCGGTTGAAACCGCGTGGCGCAGCTAGTATAAAACTAAAGTAGTTTTCTTTACGAGTTTTAGGTAGGTTGGTAGGTACAGTTAACAGAAAAAGCCTAAGACTAGTTTTTAAGCACAATTGCTTTATCATGTTTTCTTTTGTTGAATTTGAAACTACAATGAGGATATCCAACAAAGAAATCACAGTAATTAATGAAATCCAGTGTAAAAATTAAAATAAATAAATAATGCTGGAAATTTTTATACAGCATTATCTAGCCCCAAACTAAGCAGAGTTTGTATTATGGAAACTTTATAACTGGTATACCTACTACGTATATACTTTGTAAATGCATACATATTATACATAGAAAACACCCTGACCCGAGACAAATATTTGCAGATCAACATTTGTCCCGCGGCGCGAATCGGACCCGCAACCTTCTGCGTCAAAGGCGGGCTTTCACCCACTACACCACAAAGGCCGTCAAGTATTAATTTATTTGTTGTACAACAAAACAAATAAATTAATCTTGTCCTAAATCTTTGTCTTCCTACAACTATAGGGGAATCATTAATTATTAATTAAGAAAATAAGCCAGGCCAATATTTTTTAGTCGGCAGAGATAGAAAAAAATGATTTTTAGTTTTCTCAAAAACTTGCATCTTTGGAAATCTTTGGAATCTTGAAAGTATTGAAATCTTGATACCTAATTACAAAGTAAGTAGTTCACAATTCAATGGTAACTCAAAAATACATGGTAATAGATAAATTAGGTAGGTAGGTAATGTGCACGATGGTAGGTAGGAAATATAATCCAATTAATAATTTGACCGCAAACGTATTTTAATTATTTTCCTAAACCACAGGATCAAACGAAAGATTTGAGGTCTTTCGTTTGATCCTGTGGTTTAGGTGCGCAAAAACGATTTTTCCATTGGAAAGTTAATTTTTCTTTAATCTTTTCAATTGGGTGTACAAATTTGATTAATAATCCTGATGTTTGGTGACCGAGAACGAAAGGAACCTGGACAAAATGCTTGAGAAAATGGTCCTGATTGCGACCATAGAAACTTGCGATTCGTACCTACACCTACCTAGGTACCTAATTAGATTTTATTAATTTAATAACATCCTTGGGAAAACCAATATTTTATACCTATTTACATAGGCATAAGGAATGAAATTTCATATTGGACTTTTTATAAATTTATGTAGGTAGGTAAAAGATTAACTTACTTAGATTTTAGTAAAAATAAAAACCGACGTCTTGGTTTTGTTTTTTCCTGAAAAAGATCATTAGGTATAACAACTTGTGGCAAACTGAATGGACTTTTTAATTTTTATTCTGGTAGGTATGGACCTGTCTATGACCGGTTGTGAAAGCACTAGTGTGGTGGAAGGATTCAGTGCAATTCGTCAAGGCTGCTCTCGTTCAAATGTCACGCGTTTTCGAACCTTTGTTTTTAGGACATGCCATTACTTTACGATGTTTTCATTCACCGTTTCAGAGCACTAACTTTGAGCATAAACGAGTAGGTAATTAGATAGCGTCCATCAAAAAACAATCATGCCAGTTAGGTACTTCACGATGTTTTCATTCACCGTTTCAGAGCACTAGCTTTGATCATATTTTTAGATAGCGTCCAACTAAACAATCATGCAAGATAGGAATTGAATTCACGAGCTGTCGTATTATGTACTGGTAGGCATTTATTACTGAAATTTCACTGAGACTACAGAATAATTACCTAATACTAACGTATGTACATAAAAGTTGATAGTATGATTATTATGAATACAACAATGCATTGTTTGTATACATACTATTGTTTCTTCTGCGGCTTTGTAGCTTATCGAAACAGTTCGGGGAACCACAGGTCCATGAGTTTCTCAATTTGGCAAGGCAATTTTAACCAACTTTCAGAAAAAGTTATTTGGGTAGGTAGGTACCTACACAGGCGTTCACACTAACTCATGGCTATTGAGATGGCAATCAATTTTGACACTAGTTTCACGGAACGTACAATATGAAACCAATTTTGTTCATTCGTGTTGTCCATCTATGGCTCATCCAGCTTACAAATTAGCGTGATACGATTCATCCCATCCGATGATACCAGCCATGGGAAATTAGTGTGATCGCCCCGCTGGTAGGATCCCGGTCCCGATCCCGGATTCATTCAGTAGTTTCGGCGTTATGTGCGTTCCAGATATTGAAAGACAGACGGGCAGACAGACAGACAAAAATGAAAAAAAAAATACATTTTTGGCTTCAGTATCGATTATAGAGAGCCCTCCAAATTTTTTTTCAAAATATATTCAATGTACAGAATTTCACCTGTTACTAGAGGTACAATCTTATTATAGTCACAGATATTATAAATTTATAATACTTATACCTAGTATAGATACGGCCCTCGAATATGAATGACGTCTAGCAAAAGAGCTGTTGCAACGGGGAACGTGGCATTCTCATCTATTTTCCCTTATTTTGTGGGTCAGTAATAAAGGTATTTCTCTCACGTTGCGCAACTACTAACTGTATAATATTGGCGGGTTGAGCATGAAGGTAATAGTGAAAACTCTAAAATTATGTATCCATCAACTTGTGTCAAAATCACTATACACCTGCTTATTATGTATGTTATATGAAATTTAATATTGTAATATGATTTTGAAAAAAAAAACGATATGGGTACATATTGTTTCCAATTTGAACCTAAATAAAATGAGCCCTACCAGTCATCACTCTACTAACGTAGGTAGGTAAGGTTGACAAAACTCGCAGTCTGCTTTTTGAGAAACGCTGGTCACTGACGCAGTTCAGTTGATAGTGCGGAGTATAAATCGCAAATAAAATGACATCGAGTGAAGTTTTTAGTCGATTATTTTTTAGTTATTTTTTTTTTTAGTTGAGATGATTATATTATTATAATCATCTCAACTAAAAAAACTCACTACTGCATAAGTGGTAAACTACCTATAATATTTCCAAAGATTTTTTTAGGAAGGGCTATTCTTTATATCTTATTCAGAGTAAAAATATAACAAAAAATGTTTGTCTCATATTGAGTCATTATAACAAACTCAATCGTACCAGGGTACCCCCTAGTAAGATTGAGATAACCCGGGTAAAATGTACCTACCGGCATGGGGGCCGGCGGCAGGGTCCAAGGGGGTGCACTTGCACCCCCGTGCCAGGAAAGAAAATACATAGACTTTTTTTTATTACATGTATTGTAGGTACTATTTTAATAAAAACTGGATTGCTGTCCAAATTCATCACCTTGTCAATAAATTCAGTAGGTATCCTCCTCTACTCTTTTCCTGCGTGAACCTTGAACATGTGCAGGCCGCTTAGCCTCGCGTCTCCCATCGTTGAGCGATTCTACATCTTGACACGTGCGTCGTCGTAACGTGCTAAATGTACGTTCATTACATTAAATTTATCTACATAATATACATGTATAAGTCTATATTTTATCTTAGTTAATGGTATAATGTGTAGATGCAGATGCACCTCCCTGAAAGTAATTCTGGCGGCGCCCATGCCTACCGCTACAGTTATGAATATCAAGTATACTAACTTACGTACTTACTGCCATAATTGAAGATTATGAAAGTAAGTACCTATACGTACTTAATTAAATATTGAAAATATAATTATACTTGTTTAAGTACATTATTTTGATAGCTATTTGGTTGGTCGGGACAAATAAACTACCTTTAGGTTATTAGGTAAACACATAGCTACAATTTTTTTGTCGATTACTAATAACTTTTGAACTTCCAAACAATTTAAACTTATGGTAAATATTTCGAACTTAGTAAGAATTTTAGTAGATTTTTTACGATTCTTACATGCTTATGTAATCGACTAAAAAATTGTCGATGAAAAAGGTCGCATCACTTTTCCATAATTCCATACCTACCTACCTACTGGTACTTCATTCATATTCATTCATCTTGTTTTCTTGGTGTGATAAGTTGCGTTGGCAATAATTTAGGTAGGTACATTAAGTGAAAATATTTTTTAAAAAATCAGTAAGTTCCTTTGAAATTGCAAAACCATGGCAAAGTTTAAATTGGTACCAAATCCTTTTAAAAAAATCAATGAAGAAGACGCACGAAAAAAGAATTTACCTAGGGCACTTGAATTACAGAAACATAAGTTTCTTTGTGCCATTGGCAAGGATGAACCATTTCTGATAACAGAAGACGATGAAAAGCTCGTAAAGGAATGTTTCGCTGAAGAAATATTTACAAATATAATGTTGCCGTTCCCGAAATCGAGTTCGCTGCATTGGAGGGACACAATTGCTACCAACGCTGTCAAAATAATCATAACAGAACATCAACATTTTGACCTCAGACTCTACCTTGACTGCGCTAAGACGATCTATCTAACGTACACAGGAAAAATGAAAGCCATGCAAGTCTACACAGCTTTTACCTATGTTCTAACGCACGCAAGATCATTCGGTGATCCAGCACAAAATATATTTCAACTCGAAAGCAATGGTTCATTTCAAATAAAGTTGGAGGACATTTCGAAGCCCCTTCCAGATAGCATTTACATGAGAAAAATCACATCCCTGATCAAAGACTTGCAAACCGATTACGACGAAATGAAATACAGGATTTTAAACGTAAACGTGACCTACCTCACGCTACTGATATTGAGAAGATTTGTTAAACATGAGACGCAGTTTTTGGATTCATTTAAACGCATCAACACTCACGACGATTACGTAAAGCTGTGTCCACATCCCCTCCACAGCCAACTACCAAGGATAACCGACATTTTCAATAAAGAAATGCATGTCAAACTATTAAAACCTACTGTATTACTAGCGATTCACGCATTTTTGACTGGGAATGACGCTAAAACGAAGCGGATTTTGCAAGCGACCTGCATACAATACATAGAATGGACAGGCCTGCAGCTGTCAAGTTTATTTTTCAAAGTGGTTCGTCTGTATAAAATAGAAGAGGCTCAGCTATGGGATGCACTGTGCCGTGTGGAAAAAACTCACAAATCACTGCATAAATTGGCAAAAGATTACTATGCACAGTACAAGCTGTCGAGAGCTGATCCGCCAGAGATGGTGATTTGGTTCCCTTACTGCAGAGCACTGGAAGGAGATTACCACAGGGACCTCTCGGCCTCAGAAAATAAAGAGGCTTGTATGATTTTGGCGTATCTCCTTGATTTGAAGATAGGCTTCGAAATGTCGTTCGTCAGGAATTCGCATTGGGTCAAGAATAATTATTTCAAAGAGGCTGGTCTGAAGATAGCTAAAGCACTCTACAAACAATACCCTTTTGCTTAGATTTTACTTATTGTAGTAATCGTTTGATTTTTATACTTATTACATAACAACTTGTACCTACTTATTAGGCTATTTAGCGATTAGGTAGGTACTCGGAGGTACTTATTTAGAAGAAACAATTTTTACTCCAAAGGTAGCTTTATACAAATATTAATCTTGTTCTCCTTTCTGATTAACTCGATGTTTAGTTCATAAATTTCATTTTAAAATAATTAACTTTCTTACCTATGTAATAAAATTTACTGATAACATAATCTTAATATTCAGAAATATAGACACATTAGTAGGTAAGGTACTAGTACCTAGGTACCTACCTAACCTACCTAACTTCAAAAATTCGGTAATTCATCTTTATTTGTACCTAGATGTAGGTAGAATATAGGCACATAGGTACCTATGTGCACTTCTCGTAACGCTAAAATAAAATAATGTTTATTCATTAATAATGTTCGTAAATGTGTTTTATTTACAAATAAATTATACAATGGACATTCCTAACAGATTAACTTGTTCAGATTAGCGATTAGGTACCTAGTCCTACAAAAATAGCTAGACATTTGATAAGTTTTCTTATCCTATGTACCTATTATATGACTCATACCTACCCTTGTTGGTTGCCTCTTTCAAATCGACAACGACGTTTCAAAGTAATCCTTGTCATTTTAATGAATTAGGTGAATTAATTTTGATTTTTGACGATTAGTAAAGAAGTGTGGCATTGGCCTCGATTCTGTAGTACACTGACTAAACTAAATTAAAACTGTCGCTCTCTTTTACTGATAGTTCAAACAAGAAAGAGATAGCTACAATTTTAGTGCTGTCAAATTAGTCAGATTTAAGGTTTTCAAACAAATTTAGTCGTGATATCAAAACATGCTGACTAAAAACGGCACGTAAACTGATTTGACAGCAGCACACAGCACTAAAATTCTTGCGTACACTATCAGTAAAAGAGAGCGATAGTTTAAATTTAGTTTAGTCAATGTACTACAGAATCGAGGCCATTATTTCCTGTAGGTATGATAGGTATGAGAGGACCTATCTTGCTCCACAGAGCGACACTTGTTTCGGAATGGATCGATGTGTGAAAAATAAATAATGATCTGTGCACTACCGGGCCGACACATCTTTTTCCACAATACACAAAGGCTATCTAGAAGAGAACGGGCAGAGGTCGTGGTCCACCTGTTCGGTTCACCTTGGTGAAACACGGGCACTTTTTCTTGCCTGAAGTCCACCTCAGTTCACCTGGGTTAACCACCGGCACTTTTGAGAATGCTTTCTATCATTAAGTTCGCCTACCTAGGTATGTAGGTAGGCGAACTTAATGTTTAAAAGCACTATTTTATACATTAAAGAATTATCTACTTATCTATCTATAAATCACTAACCACGTTTTTAGGGTTCCGTAGTCAACAAGGAACATTTATAGTATCGCAATGTCCGTTCGTCTGTCTGTAAATAAAATAAAATAATGCTAGATATTTTTCACACAGCATCTAGCCCCAAACTACTTAAGCAGAGCTTGTACTATGGGAACTATATGACAGATATAGGTACTTCTTACATACATTTTTATTGCAAAAACATATTTATTAGACCTACATAGAAACACGAGATGCAGAAGGTTGCGGGGCAAATGTTTAGATGATCTGCAAAATATTTGTCTCGAATCTGGGTGTATTCTATGTACTTATATTATGTACCTATGGATGTATTTACAAAAAAAATACGTAAGCAGTATATCAGTCATGTACCAACCTAGTTACCTAGATGATCATGAAGCGTCCTGCATTACTATAAGGAATTATTATTATTATAAACTTCTTAAACGAAAATAGCGTTTGAAATGTATAAAGCAGTAAAATACCGGAAACGATATTTGTAGGTTTTTTAAAAGTAATCAGTTTTGAGACAGTAAATGGGAAAAAAGTGCGGTTTTTCTCTTATTTTTGTGGGCGACGTCGTAAGTGCTACGAATTCGCGCATAAATTTAAATCAGCCATAAATTTAATTAAATAAAGTTGCGTTTGATTTTATTTCGCCACTTGCCACCTCAGTTGATTAATCTACCCCACATATCATACTGCCCTTCCACTGCGATGGAGATGAACTGGAAATAGCTGGGGAGTAAAATAGTATTGGCCTTCCACTAAGAAAGAGTTTCATAGAAAAGTGGTTTAACTTATTTGTACTCGTTCAGTCCATTCCTATAGAAGTTTATGGAGGGTCTATGCTGAGTTTATAGCATGTCAAAACGTATCGACAAGATCGACCAGATGTCTATACAAAAATTGACAGAACGGTGACCGTTTCGACGTATTTGTGATTCAGCATAGAGGCTCTGTTTCAAGTCCAACGGTGTCCGTACGGAGTCCGGCAGTGAATATTATCGCTTAGCTTACTTAGCTTAGCTCACGTAGCAGTGGCATCTTTTCAACCGATTTCAAATGAGGAGGAGATTCTCTATACGTTTTTTTTGTGTGTATGTTTCGCGATATTTTTGCCTATTGATTGGCATCGTAATATTTTAACGGGTATGTTTAATGGGACGGTTTATAAATTCAAGGGCGGTCCCAAATACATTTTATGAAAAAACCCCTAAGGCTGAAAATATAAGGGATGTAATTTAATATTAGACTTTTATCAACTTCCCGTTATTTAAGTAATTACATAATTATCATAATGTAAGTAAAACAATAACGATTTTCATTGTATCTGGTGATAGTTAATTAATGCTAACGGAAAGATACTGATAGCTAACTATGTTTACATATACAGGGTGATTCAAAAACCATGGCTATTATTAATTATTGTGTGACTTTGGCAAAAGGAAAGGGGACTAGACAAATACCTCACGCTTACTTTTCCTTTCACGCTAACGCAAATTTGTCAAGGTAAAACTTGGCAGCTGTCACGTGACGTTTCCACAGCTAATGTCACCATACAATTCAATCTTTCCGCACGCAGGTGGTAACGCCAACAGAAAGTGGTATTTGTCTAGACCCTAGATCAATGGAAAATCCTGTGACTGGCCTGAATCACCTCCATGTTTTTTTTATATAGAAGGTAGGTACGAACAGGAGCTAGGGCTATTTTTGTGTCTTCAATCATTTTGGTGTCCGGAAAAAAATAAGTAGGATTAAGATTTTGTGGGGAAGCTATCAGAATAACAACAAAAACAAATTTCAAAGTTTTTGAAAACAAAAATGAAAAATTTCCATGATTTTTTTAAAGAAAATGTCAAATCAGGGCACAAAATATACCTAGTCCTCCTGAACTACAAAAACCCTAGAACATACATGGGACTGATTGACCATGATGAATCACCCTGTTTTATTACTTTACAAACCAGACACACAAACGGCTATCGTCATAACATAATGATATCATTAGTAAGGTACCTAGGTATATGTAATTAGTTGCCTATATAAGTATGCTTCTTGTTTCCTATGTGATGGTTCCTTGTTTCCTACCTGACACGATCCGGGGAACCACAGGTCACTATGTTTCTCAAAGTTTGCTCAGGGCACGAGATTTTTATTTTGACTGACTTCAAAAAGGAGTGTTGCTCATTTCGAGGCTAATGTATTTTTACTCTGATAACCCTTATCGTGTAGTGTAACAGGGGCCTAGACAAATACGACTTTCTGTTGACGTTAACGCCTGCGGAAAGATAAAATTGTATGGAAATGCCACATGACATTCCCGCAGCAAATGTCATTTCCATAGTGGTATTTGTCTAGCCCCAGATAATCCTAACCAGAACATTTTAAAATCTTTAGTTAAGTACTAAAATTGGATATTAATTTATTCCAAAAATCTGAGGCCTCGAAAAATTAAAAATAAACCTAAAAATTAATTATAGAACATTTTGAACGCAAAAACACCGTTTTCGGAGATGCATGGTCTGATTCGTAGACAGGTTCTTTGTTTCTTTTAACTGTAAGTACCGAGAGGTTGTCTCATAAAAATTATTGGTACATAAGTATCCCGTCGACCTTTGTGGGCGGCGGGCGAGTGGCCGGCTGAAGCGCAAGAGGTGCGGAATCGATTTCCGCTGCGCAACAAATGTATGCATGTTTATTAGATATTTGTTTCAGGTCTGAGTGTTGTGGTAGGTACCACGGTACTCATTGTTCCTGATACTAACGATACAGGCAATCATAGTGTGGGGTCATTCATTTATGAATTAACCTTGTTAAATAAGTAGATATTAAATATGAGCCCTACCAAGGTTACCTGCTCATTCTTAATTAGCGAGTGAAAAGTCGAGTTTCTTGTCTACTTTTTGAGAAACGTTGGAATTGGTTTAGTGAGTAGTGAGGGGCCTAATACCAAATAAATTAGGCACATCGACTAAACGCCTATGAAGTCGATTAAATTGGTAACTATTTTAACTGACTTATAAAAAGAAGATTCAAGGCAAACTTGACTTCTGTTTTTTTTTTATATTTCAGGATTTTTTCATTTAACTAGGTAGGTAAGTATTGATTCTACGTTTTCAAGCCAGATTGCTGTGGCAACGATTCATAAAGAACTCTTTGCTTGTTAGATTACCTACTAGTCCCACTAAGCCTTGAGGATTATTATGTTCTTTAGTACTAGGTTGAGTTTCAGTAAGGAACAGAAATTAGATTAGATGAGTACTTAGGTACCTACATATTTATTTAAAAAACACATGATTACTTTGCTCATTCATTTTATCTTCCACCATCGGATCGTACAATCGATGATCAATCGTTGAAATCGAGGTCATTTAAATCCTCATGAGGTCACATCACTATTCTCTCGCTCTTCATTTCATTATTTATTATGAAGGAAAGTAGGGACTTTTATATTCATAACAAAACAATCGCTAGCTAGCATAACATTGAATGCAGTGAACGTGTGATGTGTGTTTTGTGAGCAGGATTCAGAATCATGGATCTACTGGATAATTTGAAACGACACAGTGAGGCAACAGGGGCAGAAAGAAGAAAAAAACATAGTAAAGAACTTGAAATACAGAAACGCAAGTTTCTATGTGCAATCGGCAAGGCTGAACCGACGCTAACGAGAAAAGATGATGAACTCATATGTCTTTCTGAAGACTTCATGTCGTTGATTTCGCTGCATTGGACCGACACGATTGCTGCTAACAGTGTTAATGACATTTTAACAGCGCATCAAAACTTTGACCTCCGGCTATACCTCGACTGCGCTAAGGCGATCTACTTGTATTATACTTACACAGAAAGACTGACGCAATCTCTAGAAGTTTACAAAGCATTTACCTATGTTCTGACGCACGCAAGATCATTCGACGATCCAGCACAAAATATGTTTAAACTTGAAAACAAAGGTTCGTTTGAAATCAAATTCAGGGACATTTCAAAGTCCCTTCCAGATAGCATTTACATGAGAAAAATCACAGCACTGATCAAAGACTTGCAAACTAGTTACGACGAGATGAAATACAGGATTTTAAACGTCAACGTGACCTACCTCACACTACTGATTCTGAGAAGATTTGTAAGAAATGAACAACAGTTTTTAGATTCGTTCAAAAGCGGTAATACTCGAGAGGATTACGTGAAACTGTGTCCACATCCCCTCCACAGCGAATTACCAGGAATATCCGAAGTTTTCAATAAATATATTAAAAACCAACAGTTGAAACCTCCGGTACTTCTAGCTATTCACGCATTTGTGATTGGAAATGATGCTAAAACAAAGATGATATTGCAAGGAACTTGCATTCAGTATTTGGAATGGACAGGCCTGCAGTTGCCAAGTTTATTTTTCAAAGTGGTTCGTTTGTACAAGATAGAAGAGGCTCAGCTATGGGACGCACTGTGCTGTGTGAAAAAAACTCACAAATCACTGCATAACTTGGCAAACAATTACTATGCACAGTACGAGATGTCAAGAGCTGATCCGCCAGAGACGGTGGCTTGGTTCCCTTACTGCAGAGCGATAAGCGGAGACTACCATAAGAAGCTCTCAGCCTCGGAGAATCAAGAAGCGTGCATGATTTTGGCATATCTCGTTGATTTGAAGATAGGCTTTGAAAAGTCGTTTGTCAGGAATTCGCACTGGGCCAAAAACAACAGTTTTAAAGAGAAGGGGTTGAAGGAAGCTAAAGCCCTGTACAAACAATATCCTTTTGCCTAGTCCCATAGAAGTCCGGCTTTTAAAAGTCGTTTGTCAAGATTTCCCACAGGGTCAAGGATTTTGAAGGAAGTTGAAGCACTCTATGGACATAATCCATGTGCAACTTTTGCCTTTAGTTTTTTCTAGGTCCCATAGTATGATATGTTAACTAAATATATATGTTTTCATAGACATTAATTATTATGTATCGCTATAATTAATTATCAGTATAATCTTTATAATTAAGTAAGCTTTATAAACTGAACTATGCATCATAATATAATGTGTTTGTTTTATAATATTTGGCTACATAAATGATGTAGGTATCTTGCCTTGCTATTGAATATTTTTATTTCCTTTATTTCCATTGTCACATGGTAAAATTGCAATGCATTTATAAGTAAAATATTGATTTAATAAACCAGTTTATACACTAGGTAGGTACCTATTTTAACGAAAACCCTATGACTGATTGAATGACTGACTGATCTATCAACGCACAGCCAAAATTGCTGAGTCTAGAAAGCTGAAATTTGGAACAAAAGCTAGTAAATATGTAATGACGTTTCAGGGTTGGATTAGCACATTTTAAGGGGGGAAATGGAGGGTGAAAATGTTTATGGGCGTATAGTACTTATATACATTTTTTTTGTAAATACATACATATCATACATAGAAAACACCCAGTCCCGCAGCGGGAATTGAACCCGCAACCTTCTGCGTCTCAGGCGGACCTTCGCCCACTGCGCCACAGAGATTGTATTCCACGCATGCAAAGTCGCTGGCAACAGCTAGTTCCATATAAAAACTTTAATCATACCGCTGCACCCTAAACTTTGAAGTAAAATCGATTGAGATACAAATTCACGTATGTACTTCCCAGTTTTTATGCGACTTTCCTACATAATATATGATCCTTCTGATTTCAATGAATAAAAACAACGTTAATTGATGACCTTAGTTTAGTGGCTGCGACGCAAAAGTTGCGGGTTTGATTCCCGCTAGGGGACTACAGTTAGCATGTTCTGTAGATATATGTTGCGGGTCTGGTTGTACTCGTACTTCCTGATACTCACGATACAGGGATTCTATGTTACTATGTTATGTACAGGGGACTATGTTATGTGTCTGTTAGTTTTTAATCTTTAATTTTCTCAACATTAAATCTCTTAAGTAGGCTACCTACTCATAGATTCTTAGACAAACTTATTCAGAAGCTCAAAACGGCGATGTGCAAATTATCCTACTTATTCCAATTTAAAATTTCATTTCCGGCCAGTGCTAAATAGCATTAAGCTTCATAAAGTATTCACCCATACGAGACTCGTGACCTTTCCCTGTTTAAGTGCTTGAATAAAACATGTCTTTAATTTTTTATACCAACAACGCTGTTTGCCCGTAAAGTCTAGTCTATGCTCTAGGCTCATAAAACCTTAGAGTGGTGATAAGCCAGCTGCTCGTCTAAGCGAGAAATATCTGTCGAGATTGAACATTTATTGTTCATACTTACCCATGTTTGCCCTTATGTTTCATAGTAAAAACTGTCTTGCCCATAAGGGACGTCCTTAGACAGATACATACTCAGTGCGTAGATCTTTGATAACTAGTAGGGGTTAGTCAGAGGCACGTTCAAACAGCCCTATAAGTAAATATGTTAGTTATAAGGCTGATTAATGTAGGTAAAGCTTGATTTCTATGGCGGTTGTGTTCATCAGGTTACAATAATTTGGATATCTGTATTTTCTCAGAATCGGATCGAAGGCACGCGTTCAGAGGGTCTATGCTGAGTTACAAATACGTTATAAACAATCATGTTCAAACGGTGAACGTATAGACAAATTTCCATTCGAAATTATCGAAACAAAAAAAATATTAAAAATTATCGTTTCCATATGTTGTGCAAAACTGAGCTTCGCGCCTCGTAGCCATATTTATTACTTTTATAGAACTTTCCCTTATCACCTGACTGCTTACCTACTCGTTGACCTTTTGTGATAAAATGTTTTTATCGCGAAAATGCCTCGGAAAACCAGTACCTAACCATTTTTTTGTGGAGAACTGATAAGCAAATGTGGTTTTTACTGGGATTACTATGAGATTTAGGGCAAAATCTGACCTGGGAACATTTTGCATCGGAAAAACGCTCTTTATTCTAGTGTCCGATTTACATTTGACACAGTTAAGTATTCTTCGTTATGAAGATATTCCTGCAGATATTCCATTTTTCACACAGCATCATTTATCCCCAAACTAAGCAGAGCTTGTATTATGGGAACTACATGATTGATATAGGTACTACTTATATACTTTTTTTTTGTAAATACATACATATTATACATAGATAATACCCAGACCCGAGACAAATATTTGCAGATCATATATTTGTCCCGCAGCGGGATCGAATCCGTAACCTTCTGCGTCTCAGGCGGGCTTTCGCCCACTGCGCCACAGAGGTCGTCAGCATACATTCAGATTGCGTTCACCGGGCGACTAACTGGCCGAGATGCTGGTTCGATTCGTGCTGCGAGAAATACACTTGCAGCTAATGCTAATATCTATTTGGTCTGGATGTTGTGGATGTCTGGATGATGTCCCATGAAAAAGGATTCCCCTTTCCTAGATCATAGAATGGGATCATAAAGACAATTGGATGTTGTTTTATTCAATTGGAAATTATGTGGAACTGTGGACTGGTCCTTACTCTAGCTTGGCGGGACATGCTATAATTTCCCGCTATTGCTCTGGCAAAGAATCGATTAATAACAAACCAGCGGGGCACGGGGCGCGCCGTCAACCCTTACAATAAAGAACATTATTTAGCAGGTGTTGGACTGAAACTTATGAAAAAAGTCTACACGCAGTAGTGCTGATAATTCTACCATATCTCAATTTATAACTCTTGTTAGATCCAAGGAAGGCGTTTTTCTAATCATCACCTCTATTATGCGGTAGGTCAAAGTCAAAGTCAAAATTCATTTATTCAATAAAATCACAAGGATCACTTTGAAACGTCGGTTTTTATGTACTGCCTGTTCCTTCGAGACCAAGCCAGGAAAGCAAACAAGGCTGGTTATTCTTTTTAATGATCCTTTTACAAAACAATAGGTTCGAGTTGGAGCATTTTCAATCCCAAGAGTTTTATTCATCTAAATAATCAGATATTTTATATAGTATGCCTTTTTATAAAGTTTTTGTTTAATTACGTTTTTAAATTTGTTCATTGATAATTTTTGTACATCTCTTGGGAGTTTGTTATAAAAGCGTACACCGTGCCTTTTACTTACTTTATGGAGTCTACCAGTGGCAACACCGAGTTTATCTTTATTTCTAGTATTAACATTGTGATTATCGCTTTTTTTTCTTAAACAAATAAATATTTTTGTGAACATACATCAGATTTTCATAGATGTATTGACAAGGGAATGTCATTATATTTATTTCTTTAAACTTTTGGCGAAGTGAAGTGAAGTGGTAAATGAGTACCTACGTATGATATGACTAGTGTGCAACTTTTTTTATAATGTAAACTAGGAGATAAACTGGCCGACCTTATAGAGTGAGATTGTCTACCGTCGGTCGCCTAATTATAGTAGCAACACCAGGGAAAAGAGAGCGTTTTATTTAGACCTCGTTAGCCCGGCGGGCGAGTAGTCAGGTGGTGGGTTTGATTCCCACTGCTGGGCATACCCATGATTCGGTTATTCCTTTTGTCCCCCGATTCACATACCCATGTAAGTAGTTTGAAATCAAAAGTGGAGAACACTAATTTTATTTTTGCATGTTCTGCAGATATTTATTCTGGGTCTGGGGTGTTGTGGTACCATGGTACTCGTGGTTCCTGATACCCACAGCACAATCCTAGAGTGAGGTCTGCTATATGTATGTGTCTGTCCAGTGTAAAAAAGTCACAAGACTAATTACTAACTAGGTTATTGATCTTCGTCGTATGTGGAATACCCTATATCGGCTTCGTACCAAGGTTGGCCGCTGCAGACTCAATATATGCAAATTCGGTACAGGAATTCTAACTGTGTGACACGTAGACATTGAGCACCTGCTGATATGCCCCTTGTGCCCTACTACGAGTAGTAGATATCCCTAACTATACTGTGTGCTCCTTGTGCACGAAAGATGATCTGAACGAGGCCACAATCTACACTATAAATGTGGCCAACTACCTTATAAATTAAAATTGAATTATTGAATCGTTTACACGAAAAGAAGAAGTACCAACTCCATATAAAAACATCATCCCATTAGACACTTTTATTATTTTATACAGCGCGGTAAAATGTTACGGTCGTTACATTCTATCCTTTACGGCAGCGCTTCACCCGAATGTTCTGAAAGCCGAAACACCATTTATTATTTCACCGTGATTATTACGAGCTCCATTATTTTTCAGCGGAACGATTGAATATCTGGACCCGAACATTGTTCAGTGACGACAATTAAAAAGTATCCCCTAAATAAATGTTTATATCTATCCCGAAAAAGGGTGGCTCTGCCCAATAAGGATAGAAACTGACGAGTTTTTCATATAATTAAATAATGCTGGACATTTTTACACAGCATCATTACAGAAATTATGATACTAGTAACCAAAGTAAGCAGAGATTGTGATATGGGATTCCACTTAAAGAGACGAGACGTGTGCATGCAGCTGTGAACTTCTGATGGTAAACCAATCCTTTTTTGAATGGTTAGTTAGCAGAGTAAGAGTCTCGAATTCAAATTGCCATTGTCCATTATTCGTCAGTCACCTCGCATGGTGGATATCGTCATAAAGCGTGTTTATGGTTCAAGCGAGGAACATTTGTAGGTATCTTGCTCGGGGTTGAGAAATGTCTTGTGCAGAGACGTACCTAGGAACATCAGACTGAAGGTTTGTTTTTACGGATAGTGGAATAAAATCAGTAGGCCTGGATATATTTTCCGTTCCTCTACTTGGTTATAATATTGTTTTGTCTATATCATCAAAAGCCACACTAGAGTACCTTAAATGATTGAATTTACAATTTCAAGTCAAATCGCAGGTAATTCAGTTTAAAGTGGGTAGCTAGTTCGGCACAACGCCAATTTAATAGAAGTGACCTATATTTTTGAAAATTCAAGGGTTTACTTAACTTAGAAAATTTGCCGATAAATATATTTTGTTTCTCGTAACTAAGATAAGATAAGATAAATTTTACTAACACAAAAACTAAGGGAGTAATTTTCAATTTTTAAGCGTGCTTATATATGAAAATGATGCTGTATAAGGCGATCGTACTTAGAAGACCATTAACATTTGTGCAGGCGCTTGTGGCATTGTAAGGTAACTTACAATGCCACAAGCACCTCCCGTGCTAGTTAGACACTGTGTTACGGCGAGGTAGCACACACCCTTCACACCCCAGAAGAACCGTGCGGGTAAATTACGAGTAACGTGCGTGTAAATGAGTAAGTAGGTAAATAAGAAGAAAATTTACGGACTAACATATTTTTTTTAAACTAAACTAAACATAGTAAATCTAACACGGATTATCGGAAGAAGATAAGTTAAGGTAAAAAAACATATATAATTAAACAAAAATCGAACAATTAAAAAGTATGTGGGCCAAACGTTTTTGTATTTTTTTAGGAAGTAAGAAAAGCTACTTATAATAAAAACAACTTAGGACACTAATGCCCGTTAGCACTTAAGTCAAGAAATAGAGACTAAGACAATGTCTTGGTAGTAATTCTACTTATAAGAACTTAGGGATAGGATAAGATAAGTATGAAAGTTTAAACGGTCTTAAATCTTAAGGCTTACTTATTAATAATAACTAATAAGTTTTCTGTAGAATTATAATCCAATTGGCTTAAAAACCCAAACCCAAATTTAGGAAACTTAGCCTAAGTTCGAACCTGAGTTCGACCTAGTACGTTAATATGACTAACGTAAACATGTTTATCGCTCGTTTTTCGCGACAGATCTCTGTTAAAATGCTTTGTACCTCTTCAACTGACATCTTATTTATATGTAACTTAACATAACATAACAATATATATTTTATATATATTGATGATATTCGTATGTATCTAACATACGAATATCATCAATATATATACCTTTAAAACCTGTTCCGTTACTGATTATTCAACGCATAGCCTAAACCATAAGTCCTAGAAGCATGAAACTTGGAGGCTATATTCTTCTTATGGTGTAGGGGTGCACTAAGAAAGGAATTTGGAAAATTCTACCCCTAATGGGGTGAAAAGGTCTGAAAACCTTTGTATGAAAAATCGTATTCCTTGAACTTACAGTCTTGAAACTTCACATAGGTAAATATTCTTCAATCCAAATGATAAAAGTCTTATATAATTATTTCCCCAAAATACCCCTCAACGGGAATGTAAGGCGTGTCAAAGTCTAAGAAGTGAATCAACGCACAGCCTAAACCATAAGTCCTAGAAGCATGAAACTTGGAGGCTATATTCTTCTTATGGTGTAGGGGTGCACTATGAAAGGAATTTGGAAAATTCTACCCCAAAGGGGGTGAAAACTTTTGTATGAAAAATCGTATGTTTATTTCGTTTGTATCTTAAGGTGTACAATAAAGTATTTTCATTCATTCACTCATTCATTCATTCATTCATTCATTCATTCATTCATCGTATTCCTCGAACTTGATTTTTGATGCACCTATCAATTACCTACCCTACGCGAGTAAAACCGCGGGCATCGGCTAGTGTGTAGATATACCTGTTACAGAGAAGTTGTAAAAAAGGGCGTCTCTTAGTCGCAAAATTAGGGCAAAATAATAATAATAATAATGCTGCACTTTTTCACACAGCATCATAAAGCCCTGAAGTAAGCAGAGCTTGTGTTAACTACATGACTGATATACTTACTAGTTAAATACCTATTATTGTGAATTCATACTAATTATACTTAGAAAACACCCGGACCCGAGACAAATATTTGCAAAGTTTGTATGAACAAACATTTCTCCCGTGGCGGGAATCGGACCAGCAACCTTCTGCGTCTCAGACGGGACTTAGCTCATTGCGCCTCAGAGGTTGTCAAATCATCATTCACAGCCTGACTTCTCGCACAGTTAGGTGTAGACTTCCCTCGATTTTTGGCATCCACCACAATACTGAGCAGTCTAAACCATCTATGGCCCGCGACGCTGACTATGTCGTCTGGCCATCTCACTGCTGGACGTCTAACGTTTCTGTAACCACTCCTCGGCCACCATGGATGATGATGGTCATGATAGTCCTGAATTTAATAAAAATACATACAGAATCACGGTCTTAAAATTCTATTACTATCAGTATGAAAGTTTCTAGTTCCATTTAATCAAATATCGCAGTCAGAATAATTTCATTTCCATATTTGCTGTGCCCCGGAAACCTCCACTTGGCGGATTCTGTTTGTTTTGCGACCACATTCCCGGGGTTTTAGGGATAACTTGGAATATAACTTTAGTACTAAGTCATAACTTACGCGAATTCCAGTTTGTCTAGTCTATAAATGCTCTAATTAAATTGGATATTCTTGATTTTACATGACAGGTCGTTTACGGTTAGTTAACACAAATAAAACAAATTTTTATTGTGTTTTTTTAATATATAACTAGCTTCTGCCCACGGCTTCGCCCGTGTGGTAACCGGATAAAAAGTAGCCTATATGTTATTCTGATGTATAAGCTATATTATTGTACATTTTCATCAAAATCCGTTCAGTAGTTTTTGCGTGAAAGAATAACAAACATCCATCCTCAAAAACTTTTGCGTTTATAATACTTAGTAGTAGGATGTTATTTCGGATCAAACGATATGGCGTTCATACTTAATTTATGTGTCATTTGCAGCAGGAGAAATAATTTACGGTGAACAATTTGCTTCGTCGGTTTATATTGATAATTATACCGCACGAATAATTAAAAAAATATCATTAGATTTCGATTAGGTGATCAGGATGTGAAAAATGCAAACAAATTCTAAGCAGAAATAGTAGAGTTTCTTGTGAAAGAGCTCGTCTGGGGAAGTACTACCATCATACCTATTTCTGCCACCAAGCAGTAATGTTCGCATTGCTAACCTAACCCTCAAGTCTTATTGCGATTCAATTCAGGCAAAGATGTCATATCCCCGCTTTGCGAATGACAAAGCTTTAACAACGCCATAGCGTCTTAAATCGCAGAACGGAAAGTGACATCTTTGTCTGAACTGAATCGCTATAAGACTCCAAGGTTAGGCTTCAGTTTTTTAAATTAGACCACCAAAAATGCGACAACCGTATTTCTATTCACCATTATTATCAATGAAAAACATGATCTCCAAAGATTAACGGAGATTGCAAAGCGAAGAATTATGTTCCGCAGTTCTAAGACAATGTAAAGATTGTAAATTAGCCTTTCGATTTCCGGTGAACGAAAATTCATTTTTTTAAATCACGTTTCACTCAGCTGAAACTTTGTAATCGTTTTCTGAATGCGGGGGCCGGCGGCAGCGGCGTTGCTTTATTTTTTATACTTTGTATGCATGTTTGTAATCCCCAAAATGTTTTTTGTTCTGTCGAAACTTTCGAGTTCAGTTTGTTTTCTCGCTGCGTTTTAAAAACACCGTTCTGAAAGCTTTGGACGTTTTATTTTGCGAACGTTGTAGATACTAAATAATATAGCTTACTAGCTTCTGCCCACGACTTCGACCGTGTGATACCCGAATAAAAAGTAGCCTATGTGTTATTCTGATGTATAAGCTATATTACTGTAAAGTTTCATCAAACTCCGTTCAGTAATTTTTGCGTGAAAGAGTAACAAATATCCATCATTACAAACTTTCGCGTTTATAATATTAGTAGGATAGAATAGTAGGATGTGGTACTGAATACTTTGTTGGTTTAACCATTGTTTAATCAACTTTTTGCACGCCCATGGTGACTGGTAGAGAATGCTTTTGCAGTAAGTCCTCCCAGCACAAATTTTTTTGCGCAAAAGTAATAAATAAATAAAGTTTAATATTTTTTTAAGAAATCGTTGCATTTTTTTCACATATAAATCGGGCAGTTACAGAGTGAAACAAACTAAAGAAAGGTTCAAGTAAATAAGTAGGTATATACCTAAGCCTATATTTTCTAGTAACATACACGTTCAACCCAGTAGTAAGAAATGCCACAATAAATGGCAACCTAGGTTATTTCTACGATGCCGTTACGATGCTGATTAGCAACTCGACTCTACTTGAGACAGTGACGATCCAGTTCCGAGCTGACATGTCTGTGATATCCTTTATATTGAATTGGGGTAGGTAGGTAAAGTAGGGTCGGAAAGAGATTAAATGTAAAAAACTAATTCTTTGGCCTGATTAAACATTAACTGACTGGTATTCGGCGGGCCGTTTTATGTGCAACCACAATGAGTGCAATTAGCTTAGGGCACGTGCAAACTGGCGCGGTCGCGGCAAGACGGTGGCGGTGGCAAACATTACCAATGTACCAATGTAAAGGTTGTCAAACACAACAAATTTATTGTTCCAAATTTATTTTTTCATTTCATTTAAGATTGTCAGTATTCCTGACTTAGAATAAATACCCAACAGTCACATACATACATCATGACCCCACACTAGGATTCCCTGAGTCATGGGTATCAGAAACTACGAGTACCTTGGTACAAACCCTCAGACCCGCAACAAATATCTGCAGATCATGCGAACATTTGTACCGCAGTGGGAATCGAACCCCCTTGCGTCTCAGCCAGCCGCCACCGCGGTCATCATGAACTTCGTACATTTATAAGACAAAAATACACTGAGGATTTAAATGATTTTCCAATCAATTTACTTATGTTATCTTTAATTAATCAAGCTTGAGCTAATTTCAATACGTTCTGTACAAACAGAGCTGAATTATAATTAGCAAAATATTATGATTTGGTTAGGAAAATACGTCCTTGCCAGCAGGATTTACAACAATCAGGTAGGTTATTTGATATCCTACATCCTACTACTATTATAAACGCGAAAGTTTGTGAGGATGGATGTTTGTTACTTTTTTACGCAAAAACTACTGAACGGCTATTGATGAAACTTTACAGAAATACAGCTTATACATCAGAATAGCACATAGGCTACTTTCTATCCGAGTCCCACACGGGCGAAGCCGTGGGCAGAAGCTAGTTTAATATAACTTCGAATGTATGGATGTTTATTGCTAATATTCTGTGTAGCAGCTGAACTGATTCGTATAGTTTGGGGCCTGGAATAACATATAGGCTAAGTGTTTTTATGATTATTCCGTACATATTTCAAGGTCATCGGTTTTGTAGTTCAGAAATTACAGACATCACAAGTCTCAGTATTAGGTCTAAATAACTTGAAACCCGGAATGTACAGGAACCTTTGAACGTACGGCTCATTATTAGTGCACCCCTACACCATAAGAGGAATATCCCTCCAATCAACGCACAGCCTAAAGCATAAACCCTAGAAGCATGAAACTTGGAGGGTATATTCCTCTTATGGTGTAGGGGTGCAGTAAGAAAGGAATTTAAAAAATTCTACCCCTAAGGGGGTGAAAAGGGCTGAAAACCTTTGTATGAAAAATCGTATTCCTTGAACTTACAGTCTTGAAACTTCACATAAATATTCTTCAATCTAAATGATAAAAGTTGTATATACCTAATAATTTCCCTAATACCCCTCAAAGGGGATGTAGGGGGTGTCAAAGTCCAAAAAGTGAATCATCGCACAGCCTAAACCATAAGTTCTTGAACATGAAACCTGGAGGGTATATTCCTCTTATAGTGTAGGGGTGCACTAAGTAAAGAATTTGGAAAATTGTACCCCTAAGGGGGTGAAAAGGGCGGAAAACCTTTGTATGAAAAATCGTATTCCTTGAACTTACAAACCACATAAATAGACTTCAATCCAAATAATAAAATACTAATATAGTTATCTCCCTAAACTAACCCTCTAAAGGGTTGTAGAGGGTGGCATAAAAATTATTCAGTACAAATTATAAAAAACAAATACATTTTTTTTCAAAAATACTTCTCAAAGGGGGACGGTGTGTTAAGTTTGAAATGTTTAACGTGTGGTGCGATTTGCTGTAAACTTAGTTTAGATACTTAAAATACAAAAGAACTGAATACGTATCAGAATATATCATGCAATTATCAATTATCTATCCTACGTGAGTAAAACCGCGGGCATCGGCTAGTACTATGATAAGAATATAACAGGTCAAACTCTGTACATTGAAGTTATTTTGTTTTTTTTTTGGATGGCTCTCTATAATCGATACATATAATATAATCGATATAGATAAACTCTTTATTGCACACCAAAGCAAAATATTTTGCCCTACATTTCACGTTACTTATATCCTGGGAGGTTATAAGTAAGTGGAAGAAGGAATATTATGTCTTTAGGACTGTAAACAGAATGTGGCCATTAAAAAAATTAAAATATTACGGTTTTATCATTGTTAATCTATAATAATACAAACATATTATGAGAACAAAACATTATTATGAGCACATATATTATAATACTAAAAATAAATAAATAATAATGCTGGACATTTTTCACACAGAATCGTCTAGCCCCAAACTAAGCAGAACTTAATAGTGAGATAAATAGGATTTTAATAGGCTTCTTTGCTATCGACATACATAGATCAGTAAGGGGTGGACGTCTGAGGCAATACACATCATAACTTGGCCTACTTTGTAGTTTGTTCCTTCTCATAGTTGATGTAGCAGACCCAACTTTGATCCTTATGTTTTTGTCAATCTTTATCTCGGGGTTCTTATCATAATGATCTTTGCCCTAAAGTCATAACATACACTAATGTAGTCACAAACTACTGTAGCCATAATGATACCGGCTCATAATTATTTGGCGACATAAATATTTGTCGAACAAATAAATAAATAAATATTGCTAAACATTTTTCACACAGCATCATCTAGTCCCAAACTAAGCAGAGCTTGTATTATGGGAACTACATGACTGATATACTACTTAAATACTTTTTCTAAATACATACATATCATACATAGAATATATTTTAGTAAACTGATAATAATTGGATCAACTCCTTCAATATGTTGTCATAATATTTAAAGTTACTAATTACGTTTTGTATAAACCTATTATTGCTAATGTATGATAACCCTGTTTTTATTTAACCTAATGACTATTTACCCTAGAAAAAAATATTGCTTAGGAAAGCTTGTTGGTCTGAATAGTCGTTCCTGGGGGGCTAGCCAAATACCACTTTCTGTTGATGTTAACGCCTGAGGAATAATAAAATTGTATGGAAATGTCACGTGACATTTCCGCAGAAAATGTCATTTTCATACAATTTTATCTTTCCGCAGGCGTTAACGGCAACAGAAAGTGGTATTTGTCTTGCCCCCCCCTGGGCAGATAGTGGCTTGCTTGCTAGCTTACATGCATGCATTTTTTTAAATAATTGCTATATTTTTTTCCTATTAGGAATGGATTTTAAGAGTAAAAAACATAATAACGTGTTATATATTATGTAACATAATAGTTACTTATACCACCTTATACCAATAAAATGTTTAAAATTGTAGGATTCATTAGTTTTATGAATCTATAATTTTATGCCTTATTAATACTGAAGCAGTAAACATAGGTGCAGATGTTATGTCATCATTAGGGGAACCAATTATTAGGACGAAAACGTTTTTGTCAATTATTAGGGAGCTTTTTATCTCTACTCTTTATTTCGCTATCATGCGAAGCCATACGTTTTTCCAGATTACACGCGACACGCTAACGTTGGTAAATTTTATCACACCGAGTTTAATATCGTAAAAAGTAATATGCTGGGATACCATACGATATTGTCGTAAAAATATGCGTAAACGAATATCGTTAAAGAAATGTGTCGTTCTAATAAAAATGTAAAACGGTTTCAGTAATTTGCACGAGGCTCCGCAGGAGACATAGGATTTGATAGAACAGTAGTTCAAGGTTCATAAATTGGTTAGCGGTGCAGCAATAAACGAAAAAATGTGAAACGGCGTAACCGATTGTCATGCAATTTTGTTACAATCGTTTTGTATGACTCCAAGAAAGGTAGATAGATTTTAACGACACACGTCCCAAGCGCTGCAACAATCAATAGAATACATTTTTAGACGGTATTTAATTGTAAATATACATTTGTCAGGTTTATAGAAAATATAAATTTATTTACACAAATAATACATTTACTTATGTAAATAAGTATAAATGTACAAAATATACAAATGAAACGGTTGAGCTATCTGAAGAACGTTCGAAACGATCATTACCAGATGGAAACGTTCCCAAATGTGATTTCCCCTTTGAAAATATGCATTTAATATATATCAGTAAGTAATATATATCTTCGGTCAGCAAGATTCGAAGTCAAAGTCAATAGGTTTTTATTAATTGAAATCACAAGGATCATAATATCGAAACGTCAACTTAAAAACTACGTGAATTCAAACTTTTAAAGTGAATTTACAACGTTTCCGCCTGCTTTCAAGCCTACAAAAATCTGATTCAGATTCCTATTACGTTCTACACTCTTGCTTGAGTATTGTTGTTCTGCGATTCTACATCTGCGTCACCCTTCGGCTAATTCCATCCACACTCATGTTTATTTCATGGGATTACTGAATAATGTAGGCATTACACCGACAATGTCGGGTCACGACTCATTTACGAACACCCTTGTTTTGTCGTGTATTTGATGAAAATTTTGTGGATTTTGGCGTACCTAATAATAGCACGATTGAAGCATGAATGTTCCGTGAAATGTTTTGGTGGATAACGTGCAGAAGCAACAATAGAATATAGCAAAAGGAGAAAGGTATTAATCCAATAAGCGGATTATATAAGGAGCTCGAAAGTTCTAGAATGAAAACCACGAAACACACCAGGGCACAGTGTGGGAAGGTCTCTGATGAATCGATAACATCCTTAAGGTTCCGGGAGGTCGGTGGATGGAGAATGCTCAAAACCAATCATCATGTCACTTTTGAGCTGAGGGTTCCGTACCTCAAAAGGAAAAAACGGAACCCTTATAGGATCACTTTGTTGTTCGCCTGTCTGTCTGTCTGTCAAGACCCTCTATCTCGGGAACGCGTGGAGGTATCGAGTTGAAATTAAAATCATATACTCAAGTCTACAGTCCCTTGAAGCTGTGAAAAAATAAAACTACTAAGTTAATGTAAAAAAAGATACGGCCGTTTATGCCGCAAAAAACGTATATTTCGACACTCTCAAGGGGATCAAAATTTATAGGGTATACTTTCCGTTGACCTAGAACTATGAAATTTGGCAAGTAATATCGTCTTATACAAGTACAGGGAAAACACTGAAAACTATATATTTGTAAATGCTCTTAGTTTTGGAAACTAAATTTCGGGAAAAGCTCGGAAAAAAACTGCGAGACTCGATTTCTGAACTATTTATAATATGTACCTACAAATTTGTACGGAACCCTCGGTGGGCGACTCGCACTTGTCCGGTTTTTTTTACACAACTTAAAGTGGATAACATACATACGGCCTAAGTTCCTCCCGTGATCATGGTACATGCAACTGTGCCGTAATATCGGGAAACATTCAAACTCACAAATCATGGAAAATATCCTGTTTTTTAGTAAAAATTATGTTTAAAACCATGATAGTTTCAAAAGTTATATGCATACGGCCACCTGTTGATAATCGGTTACTGTAAACAATGAAGGTACGCTTGCAACGCCAGAGGTATCGCTCGCTTGTTGCCGACCCTGAAATAAAGAAGATGAAAAGTCTGGCACCCATATCCTTCACCAAAGCAATGTAAGCAATAATGCTTGGCTGCAAAAATAGGTATGGTGGTAGTACTTCCTTGGATAAGCTCCTTAACAAGAAGCTCAAATACTTCTTGCTCCACAGTCTTCATTCCGCTGTCCAGCGATGGACAACTTCAGAGGTCTAAAGACGCAAAAACTAAGTGATAAGTACGTTGTTTGTTAAGTACAAGAAGCACTAGAGAAGAAACAGACTATTTCATTGTCTGTTTCTTCTCTAGTGCATCGTATCCTACTAATATTATAAACGCGAATGTTTGTGAGGATGGATGTTTGTTACTCTTTCACGCAAAAACTACTAAACGTATTTTGATGAAACTTTACAGTAATATAGCTTACATCAGAATAACAAAGGCTTTTTTTATCCGGGTACTATGCGAGCGAAGCCGTGGGCAGAAGCTAGTCCTACTAATATTATAAACGCGAAAGTTTGCGAGGATGGATGTTTTTTACTCTTTCACGCAAAAACTACTGAACGGATTTTGATGAAACTTTACAGTAATATAGCTTATAAATCAGAATAACAGAGGCTTCTTTTATCCGGGTACTATGCGAGCGAAGCCGTGGGCAGAAGCTAGTCCTACTATTATTATAAACGCGAAAGTTTGTGAGGATGGATATTTGTTACTTTTTCACGCATAAACTACTGGACGGATTTTGATGATACTTTACAGTAATATAGCTTATACATTAGAATAACACATAGGCTACTTTTAATCCGGGTACCACGCGGGCGAAGCCGTGGGCAGAAGCTATTAATATTAAAAACGCGAAAGTTTGTGTGGATGGATGTTTGTTACTCTTTTACACATAAACTACTGAATGGATTTTGATGATACTTTACAGTAATATAGCTTATACATTAGAATAACACATAGGCTACTTTTTATCCGCACGCAGGCAAAGCCGTGGGCTGTAGCTAGTAAATTATAATTTAATTTAATCATCATCACTCACGCTTCACGTTCATCCCAACATGTCCCAATCCTAAAGTGGGCCGTTCCGCCTAACGTGTGCCATTTTCATCCTGTTGTTGTTTGTTCATTAACAATGTATAATTGGGGTCAGTTATCTTTATCTCGGTCCGTGTTCGTAACGCTTACCGGCTGACTAAAAATCTAATTTACAATTGGACAAGTCAATTTTTGAAATATTTCTTCTCTGTGAAAAAAAACTCTTTTTAAGGTTAAGCTTACATTTGTACATGTTATAACATTGTCTCTTGTAAGCGTTAATAGATAAACAAACTCTCTTGCCTTAAAAGCAAATACGGGCTCCTTGCATCACGGATAAAAATAGGTTTCAGTCATTACCAAATACAGTCATGGAGATACATAAAACGGCTTTTTTATATCTATCCTATCTAATTGGCTTACAATAACTAACTGACCTGCTGTTGGGATACTTCCCACCTTGCTACATGCCCATCATCTATTTTATCTTTGAAATACTAAATATCGACAAAGAACTAATCTTTGTCGATATTTAGTATTTCAAAGTCACAGTTAAAATTCATTTGTTCTGGATGTTTTCTGTGAAAACATGTATTGTAATGATGAAAATAGTAGTATTTCATGTAGTTCCCATAGTACAAATACTGCTTATTTTAGGACTAGAGGATGCTGTGTGAAAAATATCTTACATAATTATTATTATTTATTCGTTAAAATCACGAGGATCACTTTGAATTTTATCGTCAGTTTTATATACTCCCTGTTCCTCTACGACCAAGTCAGGAAAAAAGGTAAGAAATAAGGCTGGTTATTCTTTTTAATGATTCTTTGTATCTACAATAGATTTCATCAATTCAGTGAACCAGTGCTTTCTCTAAACTTTCTTCTTCAATATGTCAAATATACAATAATCAAACACCTTTAGAAGTACACAGCTGGACATTCGCCTCCCTTAAAAAGTAGAACGATTCATGACATTCCATCTATATGACATCGGGTTACCAACTTTGTTAAAAAATTAACCATATTTGGTTAATTTTGTAAACTTCAAAAGTACGGCGACGCCAGTCAAAGTGAAATACGCTAGACTTGAGCAATTAAGTGAATACTTTAATTTAATAAAACAGCTTAGTTTAATTGCTCAGAACTCACTCGAGCACAGATTCATTTAAATTTTCAAGGCGAGACTGAGAATATACTCATTACTTAGTGAATGTTTAACATGGCTCAAATATATTATGTAGATATTTAATTTCGATGTAAGTCGAATTTAAACTTAATACCTTTTCTGTTGTACTTTAGCCTACTAACTTTCAGTCTATCATCACAAATAAAAATACTCCGTGTTTTCGCCAAAGTTAGAAACTTATTTTCGGGTAAGTAATCGTTTTTAATTTTTTTCCTTCTCCCTCTTTATGAGCCATCATTTCAGTACTCACTCCTTTCTTTACATCCATCCATCTTCTCCTCTCCATGTATCAATCCATCCTCTTTGGTCTACTTCTGCTCTTATTTTTATTCACATTCATATTTAACACTATTTTCGTAATTTGATATTCTCCATCAAATGAATGTAACGAAGAAAAAAACTAGTTATCGAAATATGATATCTAATATTTTGATGCGTCTAAATCACCCCCAAATCGTTTAGGCAAAGCAAAAACCATTAAAGTCTGACAAATCATCACAAAATACCCGACGTAGGAAATAAATACAGTTTCTTGTTTGAAATTAGTTGAACATGCGAGATCTGTCCAAGTCCATTTTAAGAAAATGCATCAATAATTGAATCAAAGACAAACCCTCTGTTTCATAATCACTAACTTAGCTGGTCGCTAACTCTAACCCTGTCTTTTCTAACACTAAACAATGGATAGAGGCTTGCAACTTTTATCACGCTTCTTAGCGAGTGATTATGAAACAGAGGCTAATTCATTTGATCATATTCATAAAATTATAATAGACGCGTCAGCTTAAAAACTACATGAATTTAAAATTTTAAAGTGTATTTACGCCGATTTCTGGCACGCGACCAAGCCTAGAAGAATAAAAGGCTTGAATTAAAAGATCAAAGTCAAAATTGTTTTGCATAAAGAAGTGATTTCTAAGCTTTAGCTCCGGGTTTTAGTCTGGTGCAAGCTTAAGACTTCATAACTTTATAAATACCAAGCCTGAACCTCAAGGTAAGAGCAACCGGAAGCATGAACTTTCAATTCAGCGTTGGCATCGGACGTAACATAACGGTTACGTCAATTTTCCAGCGTCTGGTAGTCATCTGGATCAGCTGACCTAGCTATATTTTGTTTGCAACGGTATAAAGAAAGAGAGAAAGAAATAAATCTTTATTTGGGCAAACAAACAATTATTAAAGTAAGCTTAGTCTAGTTACTTAAATTAACCAACACCATAATAACTATTTATCTTCTTAGAAATTAGAATCTTAAATGCTACAAAATGGCGTCCGACTCAGCTTATATTGTTATAGCTTCTGCGCATAACTATCACAACGCTGATCTTCCGTCGAAACCTACTGAACGCGTCACGTACTAACACAATATAAAAAATAATATTAAAAAGTAAGAAAATGTCCAGTAAAGTCAATTTTTTACGTGTATACCTACGATATAGTTAAACATTAGATTTTTTTTACAATTATATTTTAAATTAAAATAACAAGAACAATACAAAACCGACAGTTAATATTAAATATATATATATATATATATTTTATTTTATAAAACCTAGTCCGGTGGTCTAAGTGAGAGAGCAGCGGTGGTAAAGGTAGAGTAGAGTTTTCGCACTATAGAATAGACAGTTAATTTCTGAGATCTTCAGAGCTTTTCTGGTGTATAAAGAAAGCTAGCTGTATTTTTTGTATGTGTGTTTGATTTTTACAGATATGTACGTATAAATTTTTACCATCAGACCAATAAATAACTGACGTCAGCCACAAAAGGATAGGAAATGGAGTTTTTGAGTTTTATCCTCGAAAGTCTTAGATTGTTTTCCATAGATATCTTTTTTTAATATTTCATTTCTATGTAAACCAATGTTCCATATATCAATACGCGGATGACACATGCTAAATGGTCGCTAGTAACAATCTTAACACTATTGCAGTGGATACAGCAGGATTTTATACGTATATGAAATGGTCGCACGACGCTGATCTCGTCCTTAATGTGAGCAATACTAAATACCCATTTATTCAAGTTATCGTAAACAAAAAAACTAATTTAAAGTAATAGCCAACCATCTTCCGTGAAACTTCTTCAGTTGAAGTGTTCAGGGCTGGAGTCTACAATCACTTCCTCGGTGAAGACAAAAATTGAGCAATTTGCCTTCCTTTTGTACCTTTAATATTTGAACAATTTATGTACATACATATACATATATTATTTTATTTTATTTATGTAAATATATCCTATATATTATATTTATAAATTACTATAAATTATTTAGGTGTATTTAAACATTCACGTTACATAATCACTACTATTTTCTTTTAACCTATCTGTGCACTACCAATAGATATAATGATATAATGACATTCCCTTGTCAATACATCTATGAAAATCTGATGTATGTTCACAAAAATATTAATTTGTTTAAGAAAAAAAGCGATAATCACAATGTTAATACTAGAAATAAAGATAAACTCGCTGTTGCCACTTGTAGACTCCATAAAGTTAGTAAATCGTTTAAAGGGCATGGTGTACGCTTTTATAACAAACTCCCAAGAGATATACAAAAATTATCAAAGTCTAATTTTTACCTTACCTACAGTTTATCAGTCATAAATTCTTCCACAGTATAATAACACTTTTTCAAGAGCATAGTTTTGAGTTTATTATAGAAATAAGTACTTATATATAAGTAGTATATCAGTCATGTAGTTCCCATAATATAAGCTCTGGTTAGTTTGGGGCTAGATGATGTTGTGTGCAAAATGTCCAGCTTTATTTATTTATTTATTTTACTTATATGATAGCTAAACAAGTTCAGTTTTACAAAATAAATAAATACCTTTATTTAAAAATTAACCTAAAGTACCAAAGTCAAAGTCAAAGTCAAAGTCAAAATTCATTTATTCAATAAAATCACAAGGACCACTTTGTACCTATCATTACATTACATTATCACATTATCTAAGCCTACCTAAGCAGGTTTACATTAGGTATGTAATAAAAAGTGCGAAGCTAGGGAACCTAGCGAATGTGAGTAACCAACATAGTATAGAAATATGTATGAACATTTTTGTATGAATAAATGTATCTATTTACCTAGCATTGACTTGATGTAGTTTTCTCACTAAAAGTAGATAGTTACTTTTGAAAAATCACATCTTTATTTACCTATCAGAACTCATAGATTTTTTTTTATATCTATTTTATCTATAGTTGGTTTTTTTCATTGAAATCACATGGATCAGGAATTTTGAGGGCAAAACTTTTTGACTACAAAAGATTAGAGATTTCCCTAAGACGTGTATTCCCGAGTCTTTAATAACGGACGTTATATGACGTTCAAAGTAAGTCTGAAAACCTCTTCTTTGAGATTCAGATATTAGACGCTGACTTCATTAGCCTAATTCAAGGATTCCAAACGCTTTTGCCTGGATAATCTTGGTATAGAATTTGAGGAGTTGCTTTTGTGTATAAATTAGCACTGAATAGATTTGATTTGATAAGGAATCCGCCCCGACCCTGTAATGTAATCTTTGTTTATATAGAGGTACAACCAACATTCAAGTAGAAACTCTGATTATTGACATGCTTTGTAAAGGCCTCAAACGGATTAGTTGGCTATTATGAGGCTTTTTTTAAGTGAGGGAACCCATTATGGAAAATGAATATTTATTCATATTGTAAAAACGGGAATTTTTGAAAATTCCCGTTTTTACAATATGAATAGTCAAGTTCACGATAGTTTTTGGAATAAAATGAATATTTATATTATAATATTTATTATATAGAAAATTTAGTGGTCTATGAAATATTATCTGTAACTTTTGAGGTTAGGTTATGAAGTAGGTAGGTATATGTAATTGTGTTTATTTAGAGAATAGTGTTTGTGTTTTATTAATAGTTTTGCTCTAGTATATCCTACTAATCCTACTAATATTATAAATGCGAAAGTTTGTGAGGATGGATGTTTGTTTACTAGATCAACTTGATTGCTTGATTACTAGATCAACAGTAATCAAGGACTTGGGAGTGATGTTTGACAGAGGTCTCACATTCCATGACCACATTGCTATCTGTGCTAAGGAGTCGTTCAGAAGGCTAGGCTTTGTACTTAGAAATGCTCGAGATTTTCGAAGTGAACATGTCATACGACTTTTGTTCAGTTCTCTGGTTCGAAGCAAGCTAGAGTCTAGCTCCTGTGTCTGGAACCCGCATGAGGTTACGTATGCACTCCTCTTGGAAAAGGTACAGAAGGCTTTTCTCAGATACCTGTACAGGCGTATTGCAGGATATTACCCCTTTCTCTATCCGACTAAATTCTTGTTAGGTTATTTGGGTTACAATTCACTCGAAACTAGGAGAGCATGTGACCAGATAATGACTATATTGAAAGTGTTTCGCAACGAAATTGACGCTCCTGATCTGAGTAACGAGTTACTTCGCTTCCACCTACCAAACAACTACGTTCGTAGCAGAAGGCACAAGCTTTTTGCTGTACCAATGTGCCGCACCGTAGCCCGCGCTAATTCCCCGCTACCTCGCACCCTCACCGCTCTCAATAAACTCCTAACTGCCTACCCCGATTCTGATAAATTTGCGGACGAATGGAAGGAACTCATGTTGGTATGCTTGAGGCACTGCGAGAATGGCGTATGAGTGGTTGTATGTATGTGAAAATTTCATTTATTTCTGAATAATTTTAATTCTTATTGTAATTTATTTTTTATAATGTTAATATGTTTATTTAATTGTTTTTTTTAATTATAATTAGTGTAATTGGGTCTGTCCCGTTCTAATGAAATAAATAAATAAATTGTTACTCTTTCACGCAAAAACTATAGAACGGATTTTGATGAAACTTTACAGTACAGCTTATACATAGACATAGACTACTTTTATCCGGGTACCAAGCGGGCAAAGCCGTGGGCAGAAGCTAGTATTATATACGTGAAAGTTTGTGAGGATGGATGTTTGTTACTCTTTCACGCAAAAACTACTGGACGGATTTTGATAAAATTTTACAGTAATATAGCTTATACATCAGAATAACACATAGACTACTTTTTATCCGGGTACCACGCGGGCGAAGCCGTGGGCAGAAGCTAGTAATTTATAACTTTTCTTATTATTCATGCACTACCTCAAGACTGTTTTCCAAATAACACAAGGGTTAGCTAGAAGAGAATGTTATTTGGCATTAAGTTCGTCTATGTACAGTACTTTTAGTTGTGCAATAAAGAATTTTCTATCTATCCATTTATGGAATCCCTTTCATCGTGGGGGCTACTAAAGGGATATGCCTCAGCTAAAAAGCTACCATCCTTGTCTGCCAAGACTAAGAGTTGCTTGTGCCTTCTTCCACAGTGCCCATGATGAGGCCTGGCTCGAGCGCACAAGCAGGCATTTCATCTTAGGAACGCCTTAGAAAAAAAAGGTTTTTGAAAAATGGACCGATATAGTTCGGACTGTACTATCAACAAAATTTAAAATATATATATTTTTTTATTTGATCTAAAATTCTATTACACAGGTGTTTATTATTCAGACGACCTTTGTGGCGCAGAGGGCGAAAGCCCGCTTGTGACGCATAAGGTTGCGGGTTCGATGTTTGTATGATCTGCAAATATTTGTCTCGGGTCTGGGTATTTTATATGTAGAAGTATGATATGTATGTATTTACAAAAAAGTATATAAGTAGTATATCAGTCATTTAATTCCCATAATACAAGCTCTGCTTAGTTTAGGGCTAAATGATGCAAAGAAAAACATTCACCCCCCATTTCGCTCCCTTAAAAAGTGAAAAAATCCAAAAAAAAGTAAATAAACTTCTATTTTAGAATATTACTACGTCTACCACGTACTTTACTACTACTTCGGAGTACAGTCGTAATAATATTTTAAAATGATACCAAAACATTTTTTTTTATAATTTTCACTTTAAAGAACCAACACTTTCATACAAAATACCTGTCCCAATTTCTCCCCTTAAAGTGGAAATGTCCAAAAATCCTTTCTGATTAAATTTATAGGAAAGAATGATGATGATCACATGATTCCGTTATAAATTAACAAATGTTACAAAATTCAGCTTTCTAGACTAAGTAGTTTTGGCTGTGTATTCACAGATCAGTCAGTCAGTCAACTATTTTATAAGTACAGATAGATAGATAAATCATAAATAATAATAATAAAAAATGCTGTACATTTTTTTACACAGCTTCATCTAGCCCAAAGTTTTATTAATAGTTTTTTTTTAATATATACATTTCCCAGACTGGAGACAAATATTTGCAGATCATACAAACATTTGAACAGCGGGAATTGAACCCGCTACCTTCTGCGTCTCAGCGGACCTTCGCCTACTGCGCCACAGAGATCGTCAAGGATGTTTGTTTAGATATTTATTTGTGAGTCCCACGCGAAATGCCATATACTTGTAAAACTTAGGCATATGCCAAATGTAATATTAGGACGTACCTCTAACTACTCCCTATTTGGTATCCTCAAAAATCTATTTACTGAGTATGTATCTGAAGATGTTTAAACTGGTTATCTTCGAAGTACTTTGCGAAGACAACCAGTTAAAAATAAGTACCCATGTTACCGTTCTTTGGTTACCTTCATTAGTAAGACGGTAACAGCTTAACAGAAAAGTTTCCCGGTGATTGCTTAAAACTAATTACTCAGGTCATTAAGACTCAAATTGGCTTTAAATTAGAGGTCCAACTCGATATTGATGCGTCTTAGGCCAGTTCTACACTGTGGCTAGTTTTTTAGAAAACCAAGAAGCGTGTATTTTAAGATAAACTTCTTCAGACGATGACTAAATAATGAAAACTTATGATATTATGGCAAGACTAAAGCCTCTTTAATAATAATAATAAAATAATAAAAGTCATTTATTTCCCTTGAAACAGAATTGCAATAAAACTGTGACATAGATCACTGAATGATTAAAAACTCAAGCAAGTAAGTTTACATTTTTAACTCAATCAGTAGCTACTCACCTATGTAAATTCTTTATAATATTGTAAAAACTTACATTATATTTATTTTTATTTTATTTATAACTTCCTTTGTATTTATTTATTGTATACAAATTTATTATGTTATTTAGTACATAAGCCTAAGTAGGTAGCTGTACAAAATAATCCTACTAATATAATAAATGCGAAAGTCTGTGTGCAAGTGTGAGAGCGTGTGTGTGTGTGTGTGTGTGTGTGTGTGTGTGTGTGTGTGTGTGTGTGTGCGCGCGTGTGTGTGTGTGTGTGTGTGTGTGTGTGTGTGTGTGTGTGTGTGTGTGTGTGAATGTTTGTTACCACGTATCTCCGTAACTACTAAACTGATTTTGATGAAATTTGATGATTTTAATCTAATTTTCGAAAATCGACCCCTATGGGCTAAAACGGGCGGTTAAGTTGCTATGAAAAAAAATTGTATGATTCACTCAAAACTCTACAAATAAACTTTAAAGTAAATAATGAAACACGTTTTTTTTATTTTTTCAAAACCTTTCTTTGAGTTCTAGACTTTGTATAAATTGTAATCCTTGGTTCGATTCATTCAAAAGTTGGTGGACATAGTTTGGAGCCTGGAGACGGTCATATGCTACTTTTATTAACATACCACGCGGGCGAAGCCGCGGGCAACAACTAGTTAGTAAATAATTGTTATTATTAAAATGTTCATTCAAATTACTTATGAAGTAGGGATGGCCATTAACGGACATTTGGCCTCCTCCAGACTTTTTTCTTCTATTTAATTTTACTTTGTTTCGATTGGTCTTGTGATAAAGACTAAATACAAAATATTGGCGAAAAGTTATTCTATTGATACAGTGTACGCACGCCTTTATCTGTAGCGGTCGTAGCGGTCGTAGCGAGTTTCTCGTAGAGCTTGCGTAGCAACTCGTAGGCGTGTTTATGTGTTTCACCGCGCCCATCCATTAGAGGCCGCATTCTATTTGTTACGTCAATTTTAATAGGCTAAAGAAAATGTGCTATACTACATTTTTATTAGAAAATCTAGACTATTTGGTAACAGATAAAAAGTAGCTTATGTGTTATTCTGATGTATAAGCTATATTACTGTAAAGTTTAATCAAAATCCGTTCAGTAGTTTTTGCGTGAAAGAGTAACACACATCCATCCTCACAAACTTTCGCATATATAATAGTAGTAGGATAGGATAGGACATTACCAAGAACCTAGTTTTTGCAAAAATAAGATTTTTGCAAAATTCACTTCACTAAAAAAAAAATTAATGATAATCTCTAAAATAACACTTGTGTAAAAATGCATAATGTAAAAACGGGATTTTCACGTACTGCACTATGGGTGAAGGCACCGACTAAGTTTTGACTCATTCCGAGAGTCTTCATCAGGGTTAGTGGTTGCGACTTTCTCCTTCCGCGTTTTTACAGTATGAATAGTCAAGTTCACGATAGTTTTTGGAATACAATTTTGTAAAAATACCTGGCATTATCCAACAGATATTGATAAAAATATAGATTACTCATGCTTTACTAAGAACCTGGTAGTTTGATGTTTGCGAAATTGTTTGGAGAAAGAAAATGCTAAAAACGTGTTTTTTCTTATTTTTGTCAGCGTATATATAGATAAATAAAGTATTAATTACACCTCAACGATTAACAAATAATTATACATAAACACAGGAGCTCATTTAACATGCAAGGTACAATGGGCGATCGTATCGCTAAAAGCAATCTCTTCCAAACAAGCAGTGTTCTCGTAGCGTCGCGGTCTTACGTACCTCCCTAAGCTTTAATTCGATCATTTTGCGCTATCTATAGATCGTTTGCAACGGTCTTTAGATAGCTAGCTGTTTCATCTGTATTTTTTGTATATACCTACTTGTAATTATTTTAACATAAACAAAACAAAAACGCAAACGAATGTATTCCCCATGTTGAATATCCTCAAAGATCTTTGAGGATATCGAGGGGGTAGTCAGAGGCACGTCCTCACATATTATTTGACACATGTCCGCGTATTGCAAGTAAATCACATTCCACGTGACAGGTTACAATCCCAACTCTGCTTATTGGAATACTAACCTATGGCACCGTTTTGAGACCGTGTTAATGCGCACATTACATTCGTGTGGCAACGATTGGTACACGGCATTAAACCTACGATCTCCGGTTAGGAAGTCGGGGTACCGCCTACTAGGCCAATACGATTCTATTAATTATTACCAGTTTCCCCAAATAAAACCTACTTCCAATATCAGACCAATACTATATGTCACTGCCAATAAAACCCACAGAAAATTTATCGGTAACGGCATTTTAGTATCCCACAAAAGCTTTTGATCTACAAATAAAATATGTCACGTACCTAGTGGTTTATCTATGAAATATGCCATTCCGTATGAAGCGAGGATCAGTCGGTAATTCCACCGTAACGCTTTTATAAGTATCTTCTATATAAAGTCTATTACATTAAGGTTTTGTATATTATTTATTTGACCATTTCTTTATAGTTACATAGCATCGGCATAAATATATAAATTTAAAAATTCTACTAATATTAGGTATAAACACGGAAGTTTGTGAGGATGTTTGTTACTCTTTCACGCAAAAATTACTGAACGGATTTTGAAGAAAATTTACAGTTATTTATACATCAGAATAACACATAGGCTACTTTTTATCTGGGTACCACGCGGGCGAAGCCATGGGCAGAAGCTAGTATACATATAATCATGTTCTTAATCTAGAAATGTCAAAGTATACATAAGCTCTTAATCTATATTTCTAGACAGCGAATTTTATATTGCTTTGCATTGTTCAACTCGTTGGCCGCTAACCCTATGTTATCTTCCTAACAGATGGCAAACGGGCCGCAATTGCCCGTTCAATGCACGAGGACAATGAAGATATACTTTTCATAACGTTACCGGGAGAAAGCACCGCTGTATTGTACTGAGCAAGCTTTTTTTTAAACGAAATTTTCACACAGCATCATCTAGCTCCAAAGTAAGCAGAGCTTGTGTTATGGGAACTACATGACTGATATACTACTTATAAACATATACATGTTTTTTTTGTAAATCCTTTCTACTAATATTATAAACGTGAAAGTTTGTGAGGATGGATGTTTGTTACTCTTTCACGCAAAAACTACTTAACGGATTTTTATGAAACTTTACAGTAACATAGCTTACACATCAGAATAACACATAGGCTACTTTTTATCTGGGTACAACGCGGGCGAAGCCGTGGGCAAGAGCTAGTAATATTATAAACGTGAAAGTTTATAAGGATGGATGCTTGTTACTGTTTAACGCAAAAACAACTGGACGGATTTTGATGAAACTTTACAGTAATATAGCCTATACATTAGAATAGCAGATATGCTACTTTTTATCTAGGTATCACGCGGGTGTAGCCGTGGACAGAAGCTAGTACATACATTTACATAAAAAAAACCCAGATCACGAGACAAATATTTGCAGATACAAAGATTTGTCACGCGGCGTAAATTGAACCCGCAACCTTCTGCGTCTCAGGCGGGCCTTCGCCCACTGCACCACAGAGATCATATTGCTATGGTATATAATATTTTTTGCTCTCATGTTATCTCATGTATGAATAAGAGATTGGCAGATGTAGCCTTCTTCATAGACAGACATACCAATAGGTTCTTTCCAAGGCCGTAAAGACTCAAGCAGATGAAGATAAATCCGATGTCTGCACAGGCCAGGGTGTCTAGATAAATACCACTTTCTGTTGGCACTCCAACAGAAAGTGGTACTGCCTACGGAATGATTGAATTGTATGGAAATAACAGCTACGGAAATGTAACGTGACTGCTGCCATGTTTCTTCTTAAGAAATTTGCGTTAACGTGAAAGTAAAACTAAGCGTTAGTATTTGTCTAGACACTCTGTGCACCTAACCAGATAACATGTTTACTTCTATTGCTGACACTACCACAGCTTGGTGCAGCATAAAGATTACTTTATATTTGCCTTACTACTAAACTTAAGCCAAGACTACTGAGTGTCTTTTTTAAAGTGGCAAAAAGTATATGAATAAATAATCCTGCATATTTATTATCTCTAACACTGGTGTCAACCTGTTAGCAGAATGCTAACTTCTACCTAAAACGTGGTTATGACGTGCCAAATACGATGTTTAGGTGAGCCTCTGTTCACCCTTTTCTTGGTATCCTCGCAGATCTGTGTATAGACGTACTGAGTATAGATCTGAGGCTGTCTATAACTGGGATTAAAGTTGAGAAAGTGTTTGTTTTCTGTATTATGACGATGCATATATCTTTACAATTTCACTGAAAAGTTATGAAAGAAAATAAGGGGCACCTAACCTATGGCAGACTTTCATAGATTAGAGGTTTCACTATTATTTTCCCCCTTTTGTGTCCGCTTCGAGAGCGGAACAATAGCCGCTTTTACCGAAATCAAAACTGAACATTAAAAACCATTATCCTTCCGAAACTCTCCTTTGTGTGCAATGTTGTTGAGTCAGCACACAAAGCGACAGTCACTGAAAATATTTCGCTGGAACTGCTGGAAGAGATAGCTAAACTACGTGGAGCCGTGAGATTAGGAATACTTATGATGTGTTTTTGTTTTATTAATAACTTATCTCTGCCCACGGCTTCGCTCGCGTGGTGCCCGGATAAAAAACCTATAGATGTGTTACTGTTTCAAAGACGTTCGAACATTTATGTATGGAACCTGGCATAGGTACGTAACTGTCCATTATTTTGTTTGAAAAAAAAACCTGATTTTTGTGGCCAGTGTAGAAATAATTATTGTCAATCGACAGAGAAAGTGATTAGAACAAAAAGTATTCAGTGGTGTATTCTCGCAAATGATATACTTTCAGAAATAGGTATTTGAGTAAAAAAATACTTTATTTTTCTACATTTTCGAACTTTAGAAAGTACTTACGAGATTGCATCATTGAATACTTTTTATTTGTTACCTATGTCTTACTCTATCGATGTTTCATCACTAGCCACAGAATCTAGTTTTCTTTTTCAAAATGGCGGACAGAATGTATGCTAACGAAGTTCGATACTCTTTCATCTAAATTAGTCTTTACGTATAGTATAGCGAAAACATACAACGGTGTGTTTTTTCTTATTAATAATTAGCCTCTGGCTCGCTAAGTACTCAGATAAAAGTCAAAAGAGAAACGTATTATACCGGTTCCAACTTTCATACAAATCGATTCAGCTATTACGGATATTATTAGCATAAATTCTGGTATTTGAGGTATGGAGTTTTCATTCAGTTTCAACTTTCTTTTAATCTCAATTCAGCAAAGAGAGTATGAAATGAAAACAGGAAGATATGCATTCATAAAAATTCATTTGATTCCACGGGAGCTCGTCCGATTGGATTGTGATCAATATTAGGCTGAGATTGAATGCTGAATATCAATGGTTTACGGAATTATGGTGTTACTATTGTTCAAATAGTAAAAAAATATGTTTTTTTTATTGTAATAGTAGACGACTCTGGGAGTTAGTCGGCTGAGATACGAGATATGCTGGTTCAATTCCTGCTGTCGGACATGTTTGCAAGATTGAAATGAGTCGAAAAAATGGGTTTACTTTTTATTTTCTTGGAATCCCATAATCAATGGGTGTATGCGTCACGATCCGATTTTGCAGTGCGGTGATACGATTATTGTAGTAAGTCGTAATGTGATAATGGAATTTTCTACTTTATTTCTCGACGATATACTCCAGTCAACCCGTGACCACGGCTGTTGCAACATACGAGTAGCCCTAACTTCGGGAAAATAATAAAAAAGTAAAAATAAAGACCCATAAAACTAATAGTTATGTATACTGATCACGAAAATTTGTGAAATAGAATAGAAAGTGATTTATTTGACAACAACAAGGCACAGGAGGACAGGAATGCGAGTTCAACCTTATCTGTGTGGACCTTCCAGCTGTTTCATTCAATGGCGTGAATACTTTGACTCTGTATTAAATGAGGAATCCATACTTACATACACCTTAGACAAACCACTATTCGGTTTTATAGGTGTATTTAGCATAACTATGTAATTGTAAACTTTACTATGAATAATAAAAAAAAAGTTATACAATAAATAAATAAAATATACTCGCTAAATAGATACCTAAGATTATTAACAAAAACACAGAGACAGTGAGAAGATTTTTGTGCTAATAAGTCCCATCTGTGCTGATAAATAAAAAAATTAAAAAACGAGTGGTAAAATATGAGCAAGTCTCATTTTTCCCGTGATTCGAGTACAAATAGTAGCAACTTTCAATTTCATATCGCCCTACATCATTCCGCACACGTCACGTCTGCCTGTCAGTGCAATTGAAAATCCAATATAATCCCGCTCCATAGTTAAAACGCCGAGTATCATAATTGAATCACCGTTTGATGCCGCTCCGTTAATTAGGTTCTCAATCAGCACTTTCATTTGCTTTGTGGGTATAAGTCATGATGTGCACATCATGTATGCCTTTATTATGATGGCTAGTTAGGATGCCAAACAATCGCAGTGCACGTGCACGTCTATACGTGCACGTATAAACATTTTAATTAAGAAGTTACAGCCGCTCAAGCAAAAGCATCTTACGTATGAACTCTACAAATCGCGCCAAAAAGATTCTAAAAAAAAATTGATAGTAAAATAAAATTTTGTGCAACTAAATTTTTGCAGTGCGGTGATACGGTTATTGTAGTGTGTCGTAATGTCTTGGACTTTTCTGAATCTGAAGATGAAATGAGGGTAGTTCCGGCTACTTTATTTCTCGACGATAGCTCTTGATACTCCGGTCATCCCGTGACCGCGGCTGTTGCAATGCAGTCGAAATGGAAAATAAAAAGGTAAACGTGATAAATACCCGCAAATAACAAAAATATAATTATATCGAGAAACCTCCCCAATAGCACGGTCAACACTGGGGTGATTGGCCGTTCATCATCATCATCAGCCCCATCACTGCTGAACATAGGCCCAATACGTGCCACTGAGTCCGGTATTCAGCTCTTCTCATCCAGTTTCTATTCACTGCCTTCTCAGCCGGCTCCATCTAGCCGGAGGGCACCCCACACTACGTTTGCCAAGACGTGGTCTCCATTCAAAAACTCGTCTACCTGACGGTTGTCAGTGCTTCTGCATATATGACCAGCCCACTGCCATTTCAGCTTGCTAATCCTCTGAGCTTTATCGTTGACTTTCGTGGCCTTTAGCGGATTTAAGCCCACGAAAAAGCAAGTTTTTTCAGAAACTTATTATATGTACTAACATTAATAAGTTCATTTTCCAAACAAATAAATTGTTGTTTAACACAACTTTGAAACACAGAAAGTTATTCTGGCTTTATAACTTCGTTTTGAAGTCAAAAAGTTATAATTTGTGTGTAGGCTGCACAAATTAAGGAGACCAAACAATAATAATAATAAACGAAGAAACAATAATGAAACGTAAACATCGCGGTTTAATTTATAACTTTAGTATTGCAAAGTAAGACCATATTCAAATAAGATACTTTCGGTATCTTATTTGAATATGGTCTTCTCGTTCAACAATAATGAAACGTAAACAGCGCGGTTCAATTTATAACTTTAGTGTGCAACTAAATTTTTGCAGTGCGGTGATACGGTTATTGTAGTGTGTCGTAATGTCTTGGACTTTTCTGAATCTGAAGATGAAATGAGGGTAGTTCCGGCTACTTTATTTCTCGACGATAGCTCTTGATACTCCGGTCATCCCGTGACCGCGGCTGTTGCAATGCAGTCGAAATGGAAAATAAAAAGGTAAACGTGATAAATACCCGCAAATAACAAAAATATAATTATATCGAGAAACCTCCCCAATAGCACGGTCAACACTGGGGTGATTGGCCGTTCATCATCATCATCAGCCCCATCACTGCTGAACATAGGCCCAATACGTGCCACTGAGTCCGGTATTCAGCTCTTCTCATCCAGTTTCTATTCACTGCCTTCTCAGCCGGCTCCATCTAGCCGGAGGGCACCCCACACTACGTTTGCCAAGACGTGGTCTCCATTCAAAAACTCGTCTACCTGACGGTTGTCAGTGCTTCTGCATATATGACCAGCCCACTGCCATTTCAGCTTGCTAATCCTCTGAGCTTTATCGTTGACTTTCGTGGCCTTTAGCGGATTTAAGCCCACGAAAAAGCAAGTTTTTTCAGAAACTTATTATATGTACTAACATTAATAAGTTCATTTTCCAAACAAATAAATTGTTGTTTAACACAACTTTGAAACACAGAAAGTTATTCTGGCTTTATAACTTCGTTTTGAAGTCAAAAAGTTATAATTTGTGTGTAGGCTGCACAAATTAAGGAGACCAAACAATAATAATAATAAACGAAGAAACAATAATGAAACGTAAACATCGCGGTTTAATTTATAACTTTAGTATTGCAAAGTAAGACCATATTCAAATAAGATACTTTCGGTATCTTATTTGAATATGGTCTTCTCGTTCAACAATAATGAAACGTAAACAGCGCGGTTCAATTTATAACTTTAGTATTGCAAAGTAAGGCCATATTCAAATAAGATACTTTCGGTAGGTATCTTATTTGAATATGGTCTTCTCGTTCAACAATAATGAAACGTAAACAGCGCGGTTCAATTTATAACTTTAGTATTGCAAAGTAAGACCATATTCAAATAAGATACTTTCGGTATCTTATTTGAATATGGTCTTAATAATACGTGTTGTAGATATAGGTAGATAATAAAACTGTGCAAAATAAACTGCTCAGTTAGTTTTGTTACATAATATGTAAACATTTGTCATATACTTTAAGTATCATTACTAAAAAATAAATATACAAATATATACAAGTTTATATTGCTGGAAATATTAAATACAACTCACGTTGCTAGAGATAAGTTCAAGCCATAGGTACAAAAAACGGTTTATATACGGTGTTTATGCAAAAAACGGCGGCAGATCTGCCGCCAAACATAATGGCTGTGTTCAGATTGAAAGGGTAGGTAACTTTAGATGAAATAAAACTATTTTCTCTTTTTATTATTTTTCTTTGTGATAAACATTGTTTTTTTGTGTCACATGTATGAGCAAACCAAAAAATGAGATTAACAATAAAAACGTGTGTTTGACTATAGGGTGTTTATTAAAATTATTTCACTCGTTTAACTGATACTTCGTGTATGTAAGACCATGCTAATAGACTTTACTTATTAAAAAACATAATAATTTTATTCCAAAAACTATCGGTGAAGGCACCGACTAAGTTTCGACTCATTCCGAGAGTCTTCATCAGGGTGAGTGGTCGCGACTTTCTCCTTCCGCGTCGTATTGCACGTCGGTGCCTTCACCGATAGTGCTGTACGTGAAAATTTCAGTTTTTACAATATGAAACATAATAATGTAGTGCGAATGGCGATACTATTGAGAACAATGGGTTAAACATTTTATGATTTTCATTAATAAATAAAAAATGTAATGCCAGATAAATTAACCTAACATACATCATCAACTTTGTATTTACTTAAACATGTTTTTTAGGTTTCAATGACACGAATAAAAAAGGTTCAAGGATAAATATATCAGAATATGAATGAAACTCAGTCACATACTCATGAGTAGTATATAAGTTTTTTTTATATGAGTAGTTTAAAAAAATACCACTGATATTTGCGTTGTTCCAGACATGCCTTAGCTTTGATACACAGTTTCTTACCACATGTAGGGGAAGTTGGGATAATGCGGACCGTTCGTTTTAATTATTAAGAGAGCGGGAGCGCGCTGAATAAAGGACTATTACAACTTTCCTGCAAGAGACTTGTTCTCGTACGTTGAAAGTTAGGCTGTCTACTCAATAGGTAAATGACAAAAATGGTATTTAAGGTAAGCGTCCATTTTAATCATGTTCAGCGTCCATTTTAAATTGAATCAGAAGCAGAATTGTACCATGGCAGATACTCATAGTTCCTGATACAGGGAATCCTAATAGGGTCAGAACTATGTATGTGGCTGTTGGATGTTTATTTATTTATTATTGAAATGATTTTCCTCACACCATGATCTGGGGAGGGTAATAAGCCGGTTGTGACGTCACAACCAATCTCACTTGGCTGTTATTGTCGAGCTTCGCCGTAGCGGTAATTTTGATTAGGCTCAGATTGGCAGGCTGGCTTGCCTGGCGTTATACAATATTAAATATTTGTAGACACATATGTAGGAATATAAGTAGCTGCAAAAGTAACTTGTAGGTTGAAATCTATGAAAGTTTGAATGGAAAGTTACCGTTTGTCTCTTACATAAAAAAAATATATCTGTGTGTCTGTACACAGCTTATCGAATTCAAACTACTCGTTAAGATGCGGCGCGTGTCGTTCCAAACTGAAATCTGAATTTGCGGTTTTGCGTGCCTATATAACAATTTCAGTTTAGTTGGAAACAGCGAATGCTATATAGTCATTAATATAATTTTATCAAAGCCTTTTATACTGGAACAAGATCTTGCAATCAATAATCAATTAACATCGCAATAGTTCCGAATTGGAATGGTTTATAGGAACTTCTGCGAATTTTCACTTAAGTTTATTCCTCCTCCATGAAATCTCAGCCGGTGTGAAGGAGATGAAATTGTTTTAAACAAAGCCAATCTTGTACAAATATGATAAAGATAAAGAAAATTTATTTTAAAATTTAAAAAGGTACAAATTCTTTGTAACTTAAATTACAGTTTTACTTATAGAAACAAATAGCTCTAGTCATAGCCTAAGATATTGCTAGGTTGTTATTCTAATAGGTAGTTATGAAACCGCACCCTGCATGCTTTAACTGTGTTACGGCAGGTTATATGATTCAACCTCCTACGCAGGAGTACATTGAAATAGAGCAATCGAAAATCGTATGCAATACAAAAATATAACAAAATACATCACTAAATTTAGACTCTTAATAAAAATGGCGTAGGCTTCAGGTATTTTTTGTCACCAGAAAGTGTATCAACCCAGAGTGAAAGTTTATATTCCTGAGGTTGACCTACGGATAAAATTAAGAACTGATTGAGAGGATTTGTTTAAATATTTTCAATGAAATCAGTTGCTATTTATTTCAAACTAGTTGTTGCCCGTGGCTTCGCCCGCGTGGTATGTTAATAAAAGTAGCATATGACCGTCTCCAGGCTTCAAACTATGTCCACCAACTTTTGAATGAATCGAATCAAGGATTACAATTTATAAAAAGTTTAGAACTCAATTGCACACCGCCAAAGCTACTTTTGAAAAAATAAAAAATACGTGTTTCATTATTTACTTTAAAGTTTATTTGTTTTGAGCGAATCAAACAATATTTTTTTTCATAGAAACTTTACCGCCCTATTTAACCCTCTTAGGGGTCGATTTTCGAAAATTAGATTAGCCTATGTGTTATTACAGATCCTAAACTATCTACATTCCAAATTTCATCAAAATCGGTTTAGTAGTTACGGAGATACGTGGTAACAAACATCCACACACACACACAGACTTTCGCATTTATTATATTAGTAGGATTATGATTTATAAATTAAAGAATCTGGTAAATTTCTTACAGTCCTTAATTTAGTTATAATGTTAAACAATACCTCTACATACCCGTAAGCATTACTTTCCTAATTATAATAAGTAATATATACGCCTGAAAATTGTGTAATAGACATTTCTAAAATTGTCAATCCCTAAAATTCATCTGTGTTAATCAAACTGTCGCTGAATTTGTTCAAAGTCAAAGTCAATATTATTCATTGAAATCACAAGGATCATATAGAAACGTCAACTCAAAAACTATACGTGAATTTAAAATGTTAAAGTGAATTTAACATTTTCTTGTTCCCTCGCGCGCGACCAAGCTGGTAAAAGCTGGTTAAGATGTTGGTGGTAAAATACCTTTATTTCACTCAGATAACATTAACCTACCTTATTAAACCTCTAAATTTATTGGAGGTGGTAAAAACTTGAGTTATGCTATGTAAATTAGATATGCCTTGAGGAGAAATAAAGTGAAAAGGTATTAGCTCGACTGAGCCGTGACGTAATGTAAATATTAATATTTCAATTTCCAATCGTTACTCATTGTTCTCGAAGGGTTTTCGAAGTCGATTTAGTTCCAATCTCTTAGTCACAAGACCTCAACAACGATACTTACTGATTATTATCAGGTAGGTTCTCCTAGAAATTGAATTATATATGATCCACGAAAGGTTAATTGTGATCTAAATAATAATGGTCAAGTACTTTACTAAGTACTTTACTTTAAGGTTTAGAAATCATCAATAATGACCTGGCGAGGGTTCTTGAGTGGAGTAAATCATACGGTCTAAAAGTAAATCCACAGAAAACACAAGCTATCGTTGTAGGCAGCTCCAGGATGGTTGCCAAAATTGATTGGTCAAGGCTTCCTTCAATTGTGTTCGATGGTGTTTCTATATCTGTTAATAACACTGTGAAGAACTTAGGTGTGCTATTGGATGAGCATTTGTCTTGAGGACCTCATCTTGCTGAGTTGAGTCGTAAGATGTTCGCATCAGCTGCCTCACTTAGGAGGCTCAGGAATTTTCTTCCGACATGCACCAAAGTTACGCTGGCACAATCCCTTACTCCCTATTCTCGATTACGCCGATGCCTGCTATCCTGATCTTACTGAGAAACAACTTGATAAACTTGAGCGCCTTCAAAATTTTAGTATTAGGTTTATTTACGGCTTACGAAAATATGACCACGTTTCCGAATTCCGCACAAAGCTCAAGTGGTTGTCAATTCGCCTACGCAGAAATGCTCACCTACTCTCACTCTTGTACAGTATCTTATTTAACCCTTCTTCTCCTCACTATCTCAAGGAGCGCTTTGAATATCTTCATCTATCCAACTCTCGTTTAATGCGCTCCTCTGAGACCTTGCAACTTAAATCTCCTGTGCACACTTCTTCCTTCTATGATTATTCTTTTACTGTACAAGCTATGGAATGCTCTCCCCCTCAATATCAGAACTGCCAAAACCCTTCCTATCTTCAAAAAGCTATTGCACAGTCACTATTTGTCCTTATCTTAATGCTGATGAGTTGCATCATATAGATTATTTATGTAGGTATATGTATTCATGTATGTATGTATAAGTTTATGTTTTATCTAATTATTCATCACTTTGTATTTCTGTATTGTCTATACACCACCGTCCTGTATCGTTCACGTAAATTCCTGTTCATCCAAAGGTTGTCTGGAAGAGATCGCTTTAAGTGATAAGACCGCCCATTGTACTCCCGCGATTAGCTTGTAATTTGCTCCGTTTGAATTTGTAAGCATAATATTAAGTGGTGTACAATAAAGAGTTATCTATCTATCTACTTTAATTCATTAATTTGCTACCAGCTCAGTATATACGCAATCGAAATTTGACAGTTAATATCTGCTGATAAATCAATCTGAAGTTATGTAGATGATAACCGGGTGTTTCTATGTAAAATATGCATATATTAAAAAAAAAGTATATAAGTAGTATATCAGTCACGTAGTTCCCATAATACAAGCTCTGCTTAGTTTGGGGCTAGATGATGCTTTGTGCAAAAATGTCTAGCATTATTTATTTATTATTATTTATTTATTTATCGCTTCGATTTTATTCACCTTAGCCTATGGTCGGTAAATTATTTTAATTTAATTTTAGTCATTTAAAAAAACTTTTAATTATGTAAAAAAATTCCATAACATTAAAAAGTATGGGATGTAATGAACACGGAAATATTATTTCCCGAACTTGAAGAATAACTGAGAACTCAATGTTATGGCTATTTGCACTTACCTTAGGCGAAGATTTAAGTATGTCTTAGTGAAAAATTTATATGCATTCTGTAAAATGATTCGATAAACCTATCTATACTTGGAAAAGGAAATAAATGAGTTTTAGCTCTACTGCTCGTTCGAGAATCTGAAGTAAGGGTTTAAGAAAATAGGTTATCATCACTGCCATAAAATTGCCGTAACTTATGCAGACCCTTGAATTCGGGAGGCGTGCGCCGGATATCTAACGACTCGTAACCGATTCACGTTTACGAATTCAACAACTTTTTTGCATCAAACACTTAAAAGTATGCCATAACAACATGTATTTTAAGCAGACAATATTATTATAATCATTGTAAAAAAAATATTGTGAATAACAAATCGACCGAAACTTATTTTCACTTTTTCTTCCGAAGATTTTTTTTTAAGTTTTTTTTATTTACGAGTATAGGTAAGCACTTGATATGTCAGTGTAAAATCAACTGCTTCTGTACTTAAAAAAGTCCTAGGATTTATCATTTTAAGAAACAACTGGTTTTACTTTTTTTTGTAACTTGTTGTTACCCGCGGCTTCGCCCGCGTGGTATGTTAATAAAAGTAGCATATGACACGCTTCAAACTACATATGTCCACCAACTTTTGAATGAATCGAACCAAGGATTACAATTTATACAAAGTTTAGAACTCAATTGCACACCCCCAAAGGGTATTTTTGAAAAAATAACAAATACGTGTTTCATTATTTACTTTAAAGTTTATTTGTATAGAGTTTTGAGCGAATCAATCTTTTTTTTTTTTCATAGAAACTTTACCGCCCTATTTTAACCCCCTTAGGGGTCGATTTTAGAAAATTAGATTAGCCTATGTTTTATTCCAGATCCTAAACTATCTAAATTCCAAATTTCATCAAAATCGGTTTAGTAGTTACGGAGATACGTGGTAACAAACATTCACACACACACACAGACTTTCGCATTTATTATATTAGTAGGATAACCTAAAATATTCAAACACTCAGGGACAAATATTTGCATACACAAACATTTGTCCCACGGCGGGAATCGAACCCGCAACCTTCTGCGTCTCAGTCGTCTGCACTGATCAGAAAGGGTTTTGGTAGGTATTATTGTTTGGTAGCTTTTGGGTTTAAAAATAACCCTGTATACAAACCTCATCTCTCGCACTATATGTATATATGATCACTCTTAGTGTGGTTTTGTAAAATCATGTGCACTCAAAAAGCACCTTCCTTATTTCTGGTCTCCAGTTATTACGGTCTCAACCATAACTCAGTCAGTCAGCTCTAGTTATTTTATACAGTTTCCAGAAATACACAAGTTTCCCAACTTATAGAGACAATTTTATTCGTATCAATCAATCTAGAGCAACAAATTAGCCGTGAAACCAAGAAACTTATTAATGGACTTCGCTAAGTGGCTATTGAAACTTTATTTATTAACTAGCTTCTGCTCAAGGCTTCGCCCGCGTGGTACCCGGATAAAAATTAGCCTATATGTTATTCTGATGTATAAGCTATATTACTGTAACGTATCATCAAAATCCTTTCAGTAGTTTTTGCGTGAAAGAGTAACAAATATCCATCCTCACAAACTTTCGCGTTTATTTATTTATTTAAGCACACATTACACGTTATAAACATTAAAAAAATAGAATATCTAAAATACAGTTTTGATCTGGTTAGGAACATAACTTATGTGCGCACACAAAAACAATAAATGAGTAACAATGTTGAGCAGACAAACAACTGTGTAGTATGTTTGAGGACCAGATTCTTAAAAAAAAAACAATATAAATGAAGAAAAGCAAGTTTACTTCATTTACTCCGTTCTTTCTCCTAGTAAGTACCTACTAAGGTATTTAAGACACAAACAGATATAAGAAAACTATGAACTACAATAACCTATCTACTATCTACCTATCTACTATCTACCTATTTACTATCTACCTATTTAATAGACCTTAGAGCTCAAGACGCTACTACGTATGAGCGTCAAATAGTAAAGTAGAATTTTGAACGGAAATAAACACCGTTTTAATAAGTCTACTAATTACATGACGTTTTTATTCATAGGTAAGTATTTTAATGTGTCCCATCGGCCACATGTATCCATGAATCATCTTTATTCAATCGAAAACCTCGTTAATCCCTTCATAATGCCCACGCAATAGTCGTAACACTTAATTCACTTATCCAGTTAATCGGTTATGAACCTATATCGAATCTACGAAGCATTGTATCCAGCAGCATTAACCGGGAAAGTTATGGTATGGAGCGATAAAAGTAATTAAGTTCAATACAATTAAATAATTACGGTACGGAGAATGGGTAGTAATAAAAAGAATAAGTTATGATTTTGCTCATATAAGAAAACTCAGGCAATTTTCTATCACAGACACGAACTTGAGATGTTGGTAAGTCTGCAAAGCCTGTTCGTAACAACACTAAACTCGTTTAAATAAATCTAGTGGCAAACAAAAATTTGGCCCACCTGTTGGTAAGCGGTTGCGCATAATTGTCTGACCATCCTCTGCCCTTGATCGTTAAACAAAGTTACTTTCCACTAGTTCCATATAACTAATTCACATTGGTTGCGTACAGTCCGGCCGTTCTGTTCCCATGAATACCTAATTTATTCTTTATATGTTTTTCTTGATTCGAATCTAATTTAATGAATTTGACAATGTTTTTTCTTTGTACCTACTAATTTAATATTTTTCATATTTTGCATGTTTCTTTTCAAATGTATTATTTTCTTGACATTTCGAGTATATTGAACTCAAATTGCAGCGCCCTAACGGGATTCATGTACCCACCTATTTCTATGTAATTTTAAGACCTATGAATATGTTCATGAAGGCAATAAATGAATATGAATATGAATATGATCATTCCACAGATAGGTACTAAAAAAGTTACCTTCCTCTTTCATCGGACAACATACTCGGCAGCTCTTAAGTATTGTTGTTCTGTGCTGACCAGTCCATGTTGTCCTCTCAAAGTAAAAAAGTTAGACTTAGGGTAAATTAATATAAGCACACAAAACGGCAGGCTGTATGCTGACATATAAGTTAGCGTCTGGCGACTAGCGCTTTCTCTCGATCAGGGGCGAGTAGACGGGGCTAGACGCAAAAGGTGCGGATTCGATTCCCGCTGCGGGACAAATGTTAGCATGTTCTGCAGGCATTTGTTTAGGGTCTGGATGTCGTCGTGCCACGGTACTCGTATTTCCTGATACCCACGGCACAGGAAATTCTAGTGTGGGGTCAATAGAGGTAGTAAAAAAAAGTGGTTTCGATACCTATTTAAAAACAAACAATTGTTTGCAGAATGAAAACATAACGAACTTTAAATAATTGTTCTCTAACGTCTTTCAAAATTGACGTCAACGTATTTTTACGGACGATTTTTATTCATTGAAATTCGCGTAAACGTATTCGTAATCCTACATAAATAGCCATCTGAAGGGGAAAGCTTCAATAACGGTTCATAATTTACCATCTGCCAGCAAGGAGACTATCGACTATTGACACGAGATTACGTTTCAGTATCCAAACAATAACACTTGCATCTAGCTAGATACAGTTACAACTATGTACACCTGTGTACAGGGTGTTCCGGAATATCCTAAAAGGGGTTAATTCAACCCACAATAAAAACAGGTTTACCCGAGAAAAGTAGCCATCTCAAAAAACAAATTGAAACACGCAGGAAATTAATTTAGAATTCCTTGTAAGACCTTTTGAAGTTGCGGGTTCGATTCCCGCCAAGGGACAAATGTTCGTATGATCTGCAAATGTTTGTCTTGGGTCTGGGTGTTTTTTATGAATAACACGTACATAGTATTCATAAAAAAATGCATCTAAGTAGTATATTAGTCATAATTCTCATTAGTTCTGCTTAGTATGGGGCTGGATGATGCTGTGTTAAAAATTGCCAGCATTATTTATAATTATAAAATCAAAAGAAAATTTACAATTTATTGCCGGTCACAACAGCTGACTTTCTGTATATACTAAATTCTTACCACAATTTTCTTCAATGTCGAATCGCAAAAATTTGTGGAGCAAAAGTAAAAAACATCCCTTGGATATAAATATTCTAGGGCACCCTCTGTATGTGTCTATCTTCACCTGTAGGTTCATATAGCTGGCATTGTCTCTTATCCAGAGCGATATCGGAGGTGGCGGGCTGGTTTACTGGGCTGACATCCAAATACTGCGGTATTAAAATCCACTAGCTTGAATGCATTCTGAAATGGCTGAGTTGCAGGCTTAGATCAACCTAGTTATAGATAGATAACTCCTTATTGCATAAACTGGAATTAAATAGTTACTGGCATTGTTTCTTAGCCAGAGCGATATCGGAGGTAGCGGGCTGGTTGACTGGGCTAACATCCAAATACTGCACTATTAATATTCACGAGCTTGGGTGCATTCTGAAATGGCTGAGTTGCAGGCTTAGATTAACCTAGTTAAAGATAGATAGCTCCTTATTGCATAAACTAGAATTAAAAAAACGGACGGGTGTTCGGCGGTTATAAAGACGCTCGCTTTGATTGAATGAAAATACTTTAGTGTACATTATGAGAAAAATAGATTAACAAAACTAAAACTCGGCGCTAAGAAGCAATCTCATCCAGACAACCTATGGATGAAAAGAATTTAATGAGATTGTAATAATAGCTTTATACGTCGGATGTATATATAATTATTATAAACAGTACATTAGGAGCGCGTTTACATAGCACCCACGGATCCATTTTCAGTGAACGAGTTGGTCTTACTTTATTAAAGTTATTCAATGTAACTGTAATTTATGTTTTTCTTGTTTTTTTATTTTATTTTTTGAGCTTTTAATTCAGTTGCATTTTTTTGTTCTTCTACAGTTAATATTATATTCACGTCCGCACCCCATAAAACGGTTCCAACGGAAGACCAGTGCTGGTTGCTTCAACCAGTATTATGCTGAGTTGGTACCTTTTTTCAACAACTGTTTCCCTTTTTTGTTCTGTTTTCCAATGTGAAAATGCTTACGAATCGCCCCCGGCCCGAGGAGAGCCGGAGGGATCTGTCGGACTCACCAACGATTTCACTAACAGAGTGCTAGTGAATGATGACATACCGACTAAACACCCATCGATTTTCCGTCGTTCACCTTTATGTCAATGCGTCGTCAAACAACTATTTACCTTATTAAGTTTTTGTTTTCAACTTTATTATGCAATAGCTTCTACCCACGGCTTCGGCTGCGTAATACCCGGAAAAGTAAAAGGTAGTTTAAGTAGTAAAAAGTAGCCTGTGTTATTCTGATGTATAAGCTATATTCTTGTAAAGTTACATCAAAATAGGTTCAGTAGTTTTTGCGTGAAAAACAAACATCTCACGTTTATAATAGTAGAAGAATAGTGTTTGCAAAATAAACTTCATTCTATTCATGAAATTGATTTTTTTATATCAGTTTAGCATAATATTAAGACTACACCTACCACGTAAAAAGAAAGAAAAAAAGAAAGAAAATACATTTATTTGCTAACGTTGCACAATATAACTGTTTTATATTCAGACAAAACACACACGGGATTTACACAAACAAAATCTAAATACTAACGATAAAAGTATATGCCTCCCGATACCTAGCAATTTTATTCTATTCTAAGTGAGAAATACGTAGTATCCCTAAGTAGTCTGTGAGTTATATAGAGAGGTAGGTATGAACTGGTCTTGGACCGGGGGGGGAATCCGCACCGCTTATCTTCCGGTTTGTTCGATTACTTCTAGATTTTGAAAATCAGCTGGTCCGGTTACTCCATATCCGTACTGAGTATCGGTTTCCTATGTTGAAGACAATTTTTTGAAGTGTCAAAACGCGAGGGATATGTCAAAACGAATCGTTATCGCGTTCTAATCGACTAGTGGCGACATCTTGTTTTATCGTCGTTAAACTTATTGACACTTGGTTGGACATATTTAAATAGATCTTATAAACTAAGTTGTGATGATATAATGAGCGAATATATAGCTTTTTTCGCGATCTTATTTTCTTTTATTTTTTCCAATCTGTTACTTTCGCTCCGGAATTTTGACAATTGGATTCTGCTCCCATAAAATCCGATTCATGGGGACTTGAACCGGCACCTTCGCCAAAACCGGAAATTAATATGAAATTGGTACTATCCGTAATATTCTGGGCACACTAAAGACATTGTCATGTTCATTATTTTTTTATTAAAATACAGAACTTTACCGAGATACAGTCACCTAACTGGGAAAAAGATTCACATCAGGATTTCCCACAAGTAGCACTCCTCTTAATTATTCTAGTTTGCAGCATTAAATTACACATTCCATCTCACATTCTAAAACCCACTGTATTACATTAGAACAAGGTATAAATTACACGAAACTCAAAAACAGAGCTTCATAAGTCAACAAAATGGATGCTCTTGACAAGATGGGGGCCATATTTCATGAAAAATGGCCACAGGTAACAAGATTAGCTTCACTTTTTCCAGGGCGGTTGATAAAAAACTTTTTGCATATTTTTCACGTGCGTATAGGCCAGACTAAATATACTCGTAAATATACGATTACTTGACAACCTCTGTGGCGCAGTGGGCGAAGGCCCGCCTGACACGCAGAAGGTTACGGGTTCGATTCCCACTGCGAGACAAATTTTCATATGATCTACAAATATTTGTCTCGGGACTGGGTGTTTTCTATGTATAATAAAATTCTTTATTGCACAACTACAAAGTACTGTACATTAACTTAATGCTAGATAGCATTCTCTTCCGGCTAACCTTTGTGTTAATGGAGAAGAGTCTTGAGGTAGTGCATGGATATAAGAAAAATTATAAATTATATGCTAGAGTTAATCTATTAATAAAACATGAACACTATTTCCTAAATAAACACAATTACATATACCTATCTACTTACATAACCTAACCTTACAAATTACAGATAATAATTCATAGACTACTAAATATTCTATATAATATACTTATATTGTTCTCACAATATGTAGCTGAGAGACTGATTGCTTAAACTTTTTATAATATGTGTGTTACAAAAAAAATATATAAGTAGTATATCAGTCATAACAAAAGCTTTGGGGCTAGATGATGCTGTGTGAAAAATGTCTGCATAATTTGTTTATTTATTTGTTTCACTTATGTTTGATAAAATGGTTCCGTGTAGTTGCATAAAAAACGTAAGTTTTTGGTTAAAAATAAATCATTTTTTTAATAAAAGAGGTTGTAAAAATAACTACTTAGACGTGGGAGTCACAGGCACGTCCAAACGTATTTCACACATGCCAGCATTTAGCAAGTTCTTAGAATTCTACGTGACAGGTTGCAAGCCTGTAAAAACTGATTTCTTATAGAATTGCTTTCCATTAAGACATTTTTATTACCTCCAAGAAAATGATTCTCTCCCTATAGACGCTAGACAATAATTTCTTCGTAATAGTAAAAAATCATCTCATTTTATTTTATTTGTTACGAGATAAATAAATTTAATTCAAGAAACATATTGTTTTATTCGACATAAAATAAGTCTTGAAATAAACATATTTATTTTCAAGTAAGAACAAAATTGAGAAAAATATTGTCTTCAAAAAAGATAAGCAGTATTTTTGTTTTAAAAATATTGCATTAAACTAAAAAAAAATATTTTTGTAATAACCAAATATTTCGAGAAATCAGTATTTCTTATTCAAAGAAATCCTTTTTACCTGTGTAGCAAGTAGCATGGTTGGAACAAAGCTCTCTGACCATAATTCCTACCATCAAGGTAAGGAATTTTGGTCCGAGCTTTTGTGTGATTCCCGAATAAACCTGTCTAACGTTGCTATCAATAAATAAATAGAACTAGCTCGGTGGTGGTGATCAACTAGTTTTTTAAGAGTAGCGTCCTATTACACGCTTACGATGTAATAGGACGCTACTCTCAATCCTTAGTAGCGTGGTGGACGAGTACGTTCGCCACGCCACTAAGGATCAGGGCTCAATTTGATTTTCTTCAAAAGAAACAACGATATCCTACAACTATTATAAACGCGAAAGTTTGTGAGGATGGATGTTTGTTACTCTTTCACGCAAAAACTACTGAACGGATTTTGATGAAACTTTACAGTAATATAGCTTATACATCAGAATAACACATAGGCTAATTTTTATCCGGATACCACGCGGGTGAAGCTGTGGATAGAAGCTAGTATAAATATATATAGAACGTCCCGCAAACTCCGCTGTCAAAGTAATCAGAATCCTATTTTTACATCATTAAACATTGTTTTAGTTGCTGTTGAACTTCCAGAGTTTGTTTCTACACGTAATGACAGATCCAGGATTTTGGTTCGGGAGTGGTTTGACCCCGCTAGTAGGCTATATCAAAGTTAACACTAAAACAGTTTTGGTGGACCCAAATCCTTTTGGTGGGGAGAGGGGCTTGAGCCCATTAGCCCCCTGGATCCGCTACTGCCTACAGGTACTTCCTAAGTAATCTGGCTTGGTAATTTGTGGCTTAGTACAAAGCTGAGAAGAGAATAGCTGCTTCCTCCTCGTTTGAGTTTCACAATCTAGACAATATTATATGAAATGGATTTAGTAGGCTAACTGAACCGCCCATAAAAAAACTCTCTTTCCAACGACAAATCCACTATGAAAGCTGACTATGTGGGTACTTATCATAAATTTTTAGACAGATGAAATAACACGTGACTCACATATCGCAAAATAAGCTTTATACTGTTGAGATAACCGGTATTTGATATGCACAATAACCTACGTAATATAATATTTTATTTAATACCGTATACCGTAAAGCTGAAACAAAATTGATCAATGACCGTTAATCCATATGTACTGTGCAAATTAAAGCGGCAGGTGGAAATAGCAGTACCATTTATACGGAGGGGGAAAACACTGACGCACGTTCACTTGGACAACTTTTTGGCCTTAGGTCCGGTAGGGTGGGTCCGCCACCGCCAACGCTCTCCACCGTCACCGTCCGCCAACGCCACCTTGCCAATTTGCGATTGAACTAGATGTCAGCGATCAGCTGCGCCTCGCAGGTATGGCGATTGATCCCAAATATAACAAACCAATCAAAGTTTTACCGTAACGCGATAAGGTTCATTATCCTGTTGTTTTTAATTTTTTAAACTTTCAACGCTTTGATTTCGTATTCGTTTCTAAACAATGTAAAATTAATAAAAGAGTTTCGATGTAAATAGCCTGAAGAGAAATTTTCTTTTTTAAGGGCCGGTTAGGCTTGTTTTCTGAAGCTTATACTAGATGGCTCAGTAAATGTATATACAGTAATAATGTATAATACTGCTAGACATTTTTTACTCAGCATCATCTAGTCCCAAAGTGAGAAGAGCTTGTGTTATGGGAACTAAATACATACATAGAAAACACCCAGGCCCGAGAGAAATATTTGCAGATCACACAAACATTTATCGCGTCGCGGGAATCGAACCCTGCTACCTTCTGCATCTTGGGCGAGCCCTCGCCTTCTGAGGTCATCAGTATATCACTTGTATGCTCATGTAAGTCTACGGGTAACAATTAAACACATTTTTAACAGTTAGCATACAGCGTTGTTCAAAATCTTTGGTTAAGATCTCTTTAATCTTTTGTAACTGCGCCATCTGTTGAAATTTGAAGAACTATTAAATGACACTTGTCACAGATCAAAAAGAAAACTGATCCTTATCATCCTAATCATTAAGCTACAGACTACAAGGATGTCAGAGAGACGGAAGGGTCCGCAAGACATTGTTTGTATTGGAAAGTTGTTTTGGAAGTTAAGATTACTTATTCAAAATTAATCTAAAGTAGGTTGATTTGTAAATATTTTGGAAACTAAGTACGATATTACATGATAAAATAATTTATAGATAATTTTAACATGTACCTAGATAACTACCATTTTAAAAAAAAACCAGAAACCCCAGGGCTCTAGACAAATAGGTACCTCACGCTTAATTTTCCTTTCATGTTAACGCAAATTTGACAAGTAAAAACTTGGCAGAAGTCACGTGACATTTCCACAGCGAATGTCATTTCCATACAATTTAACCTTTCCGCAGGCGTTAACGCCAACAGAAAGTGGTATTTGTCTAGACAGATATTATAATACAAGTACTGGTGTTGCAGTAATCAATAGGCGACGCTAGGTAACCGCTTTCCATCAGGTGAGCCGTATACCGGTTTGTCTCATCGAAACATACAAAAATTTACAATCAATCAATATTCTTAACTTTATAAGAATCTATGATATTTTTTCCTGTCTGCACCAACTTACGTCTTAGTATGTACAGACCTTAAATCTAAGTTCGACATACACAGCAAAAGAAAATGCCAAGAGAGGTTTTGGCTACAAACTTGTTTGTAAATGAGACTCAAGCCAATAATTCCTGAAAAAGGAAATATTAATAACGGGATTATTTATTAAATCATAAGTGCTAAGTTAGCTATATTTACATGACATAGGTTCTTATTTGAAAAAATATTTGTACCTATAACTTATCCAACCCCAAGCTGGTAATGGTAGAAGTTTCCTATTTAAAATCACTTTTGAAGTTATAGGTTCTTGCGATTTAGTCAAGTAAAGAACAGTGACCCTCTATAAAGGGGCTTTTTTGTAACCTAATTCAACGCAAAAAGTTCCTTGTTTTTTAAGTCTGTCCTCAGAACTTTAATAGATGAACAACTTTAGTTATAATTTAGATAGAAAAGAGTTATCTAACCCCGGGATTTGCTTACGAAAAGTTAAATTAACAATTGAACTTCAAATACGAGAGGGAGATTCTGTCTGTTAACTTTCATCGAGAAGAAAGTCATGAAATGAATGACATTTTATCTTAGTGCTCGGAATGATACCTATAAATATCAATGCGTTTATATATAATAACATATAAATGTAATAAAATGTGACATGACTATGTCACCTTTTTCCATCTTTACTTTAACAAACCTACCTAACAAAGTATTGCCATCAAAAATTACATTACAAATAAGACACTACTCATATATCGGATTATACTTCCACAAACATAATATACAGGCTGATGTAAGAACGTGACACCCGATCCATCAATCACCAGCTACTGAAGTAATATGGTTATGGGTCCGAAATACTCGGGTGATCAGAGATACCAAACAACGGACTCCATATCTCACTGGGCGGGCAAGCGACAACTCTATATTATATCATAGTACCGATTGAAACTGGTAACGTAACTTGCTTGAGCAAATAAATATAGGAACGCAGACTAGAGTGGAAATATGTCGGAAAAACTAAAGATTATTCTGTTTATAAAAACAAAAAAGCACGACTAAGATCATGCCTCACCTTTTACAGGGAACCCTGTAACTGTTGTGTTGCGGTATACACGCGCCGACTCTGTCAACGTTGTAATTGCCCGATGTGATGAGTTTTATTAGATACCTTCTAAATATGTGTTTTAATAATGAGCTATGCTCGGAGTCTCTCTGAAGGATAGGATTCGTAACGAATACATCCTTCAGAGAACCAAAGTTATCGACATAGCTCAACGAATTAGTAAGCTGAAGTGGCAGTGGGCCAGTCATATCTCGCAGAGAACCGATAACCGCTGGGGTAAACGTTCTTGAGTGGAGACCGCGACTCGGCAAACGTAGTGTAGGACGCCCTCCGGCCAGGTGGGATAACGATCTGCGAAAGACTGCAGGCAGATGCTGGATGCGGCAAGCTGAAGGCAGGGCGCAATGGGGATGGGAGGCCTATGTCCAGCAGTGGACTAATATATGCTGATGATGATGATGATGATGTGTTTTGCAGTCTTAATTTAAAACATGATCGCTGATTTGCTGCATATATCTGTCCATCTTTGCTTTTACGTGGCGCCATTGTTGTATTTTTAACTTTCACATCATAGTTCCTATAATCTCACTCAACCTTACAGTTAAATTAACAATTTTGTGGGCTTTAAAATATTAAGTACGACTTTCATTACGGTAGAGATATTAGACATAAAGTATTTAACGAATTCATGTTAACATCTGATACCTGTTATTTGTATCACATGACGTCATCGCACGATATGGATTTCCATTGATATCGAGACGGCAAGCTTCTTCATGAAATATACAAGTACTTTTGGCTATGCGTTATCAGTCAGGAAAAACGATTTTATAAGTATACCTAGATAGATTGTGGCACCGCGCTCGGCGAAATAACGACTGAATAGGAAGCTCGTACTTGGTGTGCTGTTACTATTTTTAGTCACACGTCGCCACAAAATAATACCCGTACTGGAGTAAGATAGGGATCCCCATGTGTTGTTGATGAGTCCAGATGTTGGATAGCCCTATAACCCTACTTCTGGGGTAATGCCCTACTTATGGTGTAAGTAGTGTGAGGAAACTACAAAATCGGAAGTAACTTTCTTGGGAATGATCTTCATTTTTACGGTTATTTTTATATCTCGGTTGATATGATTAGGGAAACAGCAAAAAATATATTCTCAACTCTTGTGTTTCTGAGTAAATTTAATGTCGATGTTCTTGTGGCAGACATTTTGAGTACTCTGTCAAGTGCTGAAGCGCCGTTAAACGAATCGTCTGACGACGAGTGGTTCGACGACGCATTAGCACTAAGGTGAGCGACGGTATATCGATGGATTTTTAGTTTATGCCACTCTCCACTAGCACGCTGCTAACAGCGTATTGACGTGGATACTAATATCCACTAAACCAAATCTCACTCACCAACTAATCCTAATGGTGAGTCCGATAGACCCCAGCTCTCCTCTTGACATGCGTAATTGCATTATCCCATCGAGAAAAAAAGGCATTTTGAGTAAGTTTAAATATGGATGAACGCTTGATATTTTATCTTATTATGTTATTTTTCAAAATAGGTCTTGAGCTTTTTCCCCAGAGAGCTATAAAAACTACTGTCCTGGACAAATTATAACGTGCTTTTTGGGGAGAGTATAACGTAATAAAAATATCTGAAAAGACTTCGCAAGTGTCAAACCATTATTTGAAAAGAAGAGGCCGAAAAACAAGGTAAAAAAATATTCTGATTTCTGCGTTTATAGAAAAAGGTCGTTAACTCCTTTCATAAGAGATTGTTCGGAAAGAATTCTTGTCAGTCGACTTACCCGGAAAAATGTGATATTTTCTCATAATATTCGATAAAAGCCTTTTGTTGTTCCCGCTGAGCAAATTCTAATGTTTGCTTGATGAAAAGTGAGCTTAATTTATTTTTGTAAGTGAAATCTGATGTTGATTTCAATTTCATGTCCCAAGCAAAATTCTATCGATGGCATTTCCAATATTCTAATAACAATATTTCTTTCGAACCGCTTATGTGAAAGCTGAAGTTTGTATGTACCTAAGCCTTAGGTTATTTTGACTCTATCCCCTAATAGCACGATCAAAATGCCATTAATTTTAACAGGCTTTGTTTTATAACATTTTTATAATATCCCAAAAATACAACCCCGGCGGGTTAAACACGAACCCGCACCGGCTCGCTTGGTACGCAGTTACCAACTTTACCAACTAAGCCACGAGACATAACACCTATAAAAAAAATGCTGGACATTTTCACACAGCATCATCTAGCCCCAAACTAAGCAGAGCTTGTATTATGGGAACTACATGACTGATATACTACTTATATACATTTTTTTTGTAAATACAATACGAGACAAATATTTGCAGATACAAACATTTGTCCCGCGGCGGGAATCGAACCCGCAACCTTCTGCGTTTTAGGCGAGCCATCGCCCACTGTGCCACAGAGATCGTCCTATAGTTTGAAAATGGGAGCATGTTGGTGTCCCCTGGAAAGATTAGTGTCATTAGAGAGATAGAAAGAGCCTCGATTCCTTATAGTAATTGGCTAGCATGGACGCGATTTAATGATCATAAAAGTCGCGCTTTTTTTTATACAACAATTCAAACAAGCATGCCAATTTTTGGTAAGCAGTTACCGTAACTTATCGACGTTTGCAACACCAGACGTACACTCGTGCGTCGCCAACCCTGAAAGATAACTGGTGAAAAGTATCATGTGTCTGCAATTCCACCGGCACCCATACCCTTCAAACAGGAACACAGCAATGCAAGCATTATTACTCGGCGGCAGAAATAAGTATTGTAAAATAAGTATTGTAAAATAAGTATTGTAAAATAAGTATTGTAAAATATGTGAATAAATAAGTATTGTGGTAGTACATCTCCGGACGTGCTATCATGCTAAAAGATAGCACGTCCGGAAGTTTGAAAGAGCACCCATGACGGAAAAGTTGAGGAGTAATAGGTTAGAATGGTATGGGCATGTCATGAGGAGGGGAGAATTTCACATTACGAAAAGAGTGTTAAATATGAATGTGGATGGAAATAAAAGCAGAGGTAGGCCAAATAAAGATGGATGGATTGTGTGAAGATGACATGGTTAAGAATAAAGTGACTACTGAGATGACGGCTGATAGAGGAGAGTGGAAGAAGAAAACATGCTATACCGACCCCACGTAATGTCGGATAAGGGCCAGAAGTCGGATTTGTCCAACATTTTTTTTCATTCTACTCTAACATACAAAGTTATATTGACTAAAATAAGTCGACAGAACAATATGAGTGTAGTAGGGGCTGCTGATGTAGGGTTACTTAGACTATTCTCATACCTAACCTCTCACCCATGTTAATTGGAACGAAGGCGAGGGAGGTAGTTACACAATTACACCTCAATCAGTCTAGGTAGGTACCCGTATTTTATACACAGGCTGCGATCATAACACAAGGTGTGTTAATATAGCAACGAGCACGGCTAGACCTTTAAAAATACAGCTACAGAATTAAATCACACTTTAAAGCACATGTTCATATATATATTTCTTTATATTGATGTAAATATAGATTATCCTATCCTACTAATATTATATGCGAAAGTTTGTGAGGATGGATGTTTGTTACTCTTTCACGCAAAAACTACTGAACGGATTTTGATGAAACTTTACAGCAATATGGCTTATACATCAGAATAACACATTTTTATCCGGGTACCATGCGGGCGAAGCCGTGGGCAGAAGCTAGGATTACATAATTTATTCACATATATCAAGTAGCTTATCTCGCCCGTTAATATCTCCTCATCTAATAAATTAATACGTACATCGGCGAACGATCTTATAGATTTCTCTATCTAAAGGTTATCTGGAAGATAATGTTTTTGATAAGACTGCGTATTTTTTTATTCTTGTTTTTTTTTTACTTTTTTAAGACCCGGTCAAACTGACGCAGTGGCTGTGTATAAGATATAAACAGATCTGTAGATCTCCGTAACATTGCGTTACATTAAGACTATTTTATTAAAATCTCTCGAGTTAAAGTTTTCGTTTAAAGTATGAAAGATACAAGAGGAATTTATTCAGTTCGCTATCATGGCCCGAATCCGTCTTGCTTGGACTAACAAAGAGTCACAGTGATATTAAAGTAAAAAAAGCAAAATTTACAAGTCATTTCAGAGATAGTAGACTCACATTTATTTAATGCACGCAGACTATTTTATTTTTAGGTAAAAATATATTTATTTGACATAGTAAAATGTTACAAATTGTATATGAATCCATAGGCTCCTCAACTGTAGAAACTGTATTTCAGGAGCAATTGGCTTCTCCCAAAGAAAGTTCTAAATATTATATCGTACTTTCAATACATTACCTAACTACATAAAAAAACAAGCATTGGTAACAGAACTTACGCAAACAGTCTCAATAAGCAACAATCTCAGAACTTTCAATAAAAATGTACAAAGGGAGGACTTAATGCTATGTAGCATTTTCTACCAGTCGTCCATATCTGTTGGAAACAGAAGTTGGCGGGCTAATCTAAGTGACAAGCTATAAGAAACTATATAGAAACAAAAAATATTTGCTAATAATATGTGTCTAATCTTAGTTATTTTATAGCAATATGAAGCAAGTAACAAAAACAATGGTATCTTTATTGAATAAAATATTAATTATACGAACTTAGAGTTATACATATACCATCTTTTTCATAATCACTCTCTAACTTAGCAAGCCGATAAAACCCTGTCATTTTCTAAACTAAACAAAGGATATAGAGGCTGGCAACTTTTAGCATGCTGCTAAAGTTATCGAGTGATTATGAAACAGAGGTTATATATTTAATAATATTTACATGGATATATAGTTTACAAGCTTCTGCCCACGGCTTCGCCCGCGTGATATCGCCCGAATAAAAAGTGGCCTATGTGTTATTCTGATGTATAAGCTATATTACTGTAAAGTTTCATCAAAATCCGTACAGTTGTTTTTGCGTGAAAGAGGAACAAACATCCATCCTCACAAACTTTCGCGTTTATAATATTAGTAGGATACATCTCAGATGGTTGAGTTCAAAATAATGATTATGAACAAGTGGTTTGAAAGTGGGTTTAGTGGACAATCTTGTAATGTTAAGGGGAAGAGCATTCCATACATACATTCTCACTATTATACAGAAGAGTGACTTTCTTCACCCTGTCCCGTGGTGAGATGGCCACTTAATTGGCTCAAGCAACAAGGCGCCACAAACAAAATTAAAATCGGGCCCTTGGCTTATAATATTACAGTAAACGACCAGGGACATTACAGTGAATTTTGTCCCAGATGATATTTCGGCCTCATTAGTAATTTGGAGGTTGCTTATGATACTTTGTTAAATAAAACGTTGTTCTATTAATAAACTGAATAATTGAACAGATATTGCAAGTTTCTATAATATTATTTAAATAAATACATTTATATATACAAAAAAAGTATATAAGTAGTAATCAGTCATGTAGTCCCATAATACAAGCTCTGCTTAGTTTGGGGCTAGATGATATTGTGTGCAAAATGTCCTGCATTATAATTTATTTATTTATTCATACAACTATGTTCAAGTAGTATATACAAAAAATACAGACAAAACAGTTAGCTATCTAAAGATTGTTTCAAACGATCTATAGATAGCTCAACTGATCCATATCACTGCCAGACGGAAGCATCACTACCATCCTTTGTTAAGTATACATCAAACTATACTCAACAGTATCATGACTATCCCATCTTAAATAAATCCTACTAATATTATAAACGCGAAAGTTGATGATATTAGTAGGATAGGATTAGTAAGATTTACTTATCCTTAGTAGGATAGGATTAGTAAGATTTACTTATCCTTAGTAGGATAGGATTAGTAAGATTTACTAATCCTATCCTACTTATGTGTGAGGATGGATGTTTGTTACTCTTTCACGTAAAAACTACTCAACGGATTTTGATGAAATTTAACAGTAATTTATCTTATACATCAGAATAACAAATAGGCTACTTTTTATCCAAATACCATGCGGGCGAAGCTGTGGGCAGAAGCTAGTATTATAAACGCGAAAGTTTGTGAGGATGGATATTTGTTACTCTTTCACGCAAAAACTTCTGAAGGGATATTGATTAAACCTTACATTAATATAGCTTATACATCAGAATAACACAATGGCTACTTTTTATCCGGGTACCACGCGGGCAAAGCCGTGGGCAGAAGCTAGTAAATAATAAATAAATTAAACACCCAACAGACAGATACAAAGTCTTGACCCCACACTAGGATTCCCTGTCGTGGGTATCAGGAACTAAGACCATGGTATCACAACGTTCAAACTTAGACTCACGCAAAAACTACTGAACGAATTTTGATTAAACTTTAATATAGCTTATACATATATACACATGGCTACTTTTTATCCAGGTACCACGCGGGCAAAGCCGTGGGGAGAAGTTAGTTTACCATAATTTAGCATTTTTATCCAGCAAGGGCCTCATTTATTTTAGTTTAAAGACGTCACGACATGTCGCGTGTTAACAGACAAGTCTATACACTTATCTGCAATCTACGCTATATGGATTCCAGAGGCCATAGGAATGACATTTTTATAGAAGTCACGCAATCATACTGCCGCTAAAATTACCGTCTAAAGAAATACCAAGTTACTATAAGACGACCTCTGTGGTGCAGTGAGCAAAGGCCCGCCTGAGACGCAGTTGGTTGCGGGCTCCGATTCCCGCCGCGAGACAAATGTTTGTATCATCTGCATATATTTGTCTCTGGTCTGGGTGTTTTCTATGTATAATATGTATGTATTTACAAAAAAATGTATATAAGTAGTATATCAGTCATGTAGTGCCCATGACACTAGTTCTGCTTACTTTGGAGTTAATTATGCTGAAAATGTCCAGCATTTTTATTTATGCTTAAAAAAGTGGGGTATAGCCAGACGCACGACCAAACATGCCATTTGGTACATGCCCGCTTTTTGCAACTAGTAAGCATTACACGTGACAGGTTGCAAACCTATCGCAGCTTATTGGAACACTGACTCTTGCAGCGTTTATAGGTTACAGTATTTTTTATATTTACAAAACTACCTCTTTGTATGCAATTAAAGTTCTGAAATTTGTATGGATTCACTCAAAACTTGGTGAAAATAAAGTTAATATTAAAATAAGTTAGAATTGATTAGTAGTAGTGCACGACGCGACGCGGAGGGAGCAAGTCGCGATCACTCACCCTGATGAAGACTCTCGGAATGAGTCGAAACTTAGTCGGTGCCTTCACCGATAGTGCAGTACGTGAAAATTCCCGTTTTTACAATATGAATAGAATTGTTTTTTTATTCCCAGGTTTGGTTCACTCACAACATGGTAAAAAGAAACCATATACAACTATAAGTGTCAATTAAGTAAAAATTTATATCGGAAATATCTATACCTACCTATATGTTTCACGGATAAACCGCTGAGCTGTTTATGATGAAATTTTATATGGGCATAGTTTGAAGTCTGGAGGTCATACGCTACCTTTATCAACATTGACGACCTCTGTAGCGCAGTGGGCGAAGGCCTGCCTGAGATGCAGAAGGTTGCGGGTTCGGTTCCCGCTACTGGACTAATATTTGTAAGATTTGCATATATTTGTCTCGGGTCTGGGTGTTTTCTATGTATAACATGTATGTATTTACAAAAAAAATATATGTAAGTAGTATATCAGTCATTTAGTTCCCATAACACAAGCTCTGCTTACTTTAGGGCTAGATAACACTGTGTGAAAATGTCCAGCATTATTGATTTATTTACTTATTTATACAAAGTGAGCGAAGCCGCGGGCAGAAGCTATAAAAAAAAATTTGGTGTGACGTCAATTTTACCAAAGTAGTTATTAGAAAAACTCAATCGCAGTTCATGTGCTCTGGCACATGAACTCTGGTTCATGTGCTGGCCTTTTTGCCTGTTATATCCATCCCAGCAATTTTATTTGATTAGACAATAAATCGAATCAACGGCAAAGCACCGAAGATATTAAATTGCGTCTCCTCAAATAACGGGATTCCAGACAACCCGTTAATTGTTGATTATTTCTCAGTAACTGATTCTTCGTTTACTTTTTAGTTACAAAATAATAGTATCAGTCTACCCTACAATCTACCTATAGTACAGGTAATCTTCGAAACTATTAAAAAATATTTCACCAATATTTAGAAAGCATCTACCAAGGATATATATTAGCCTTGGTAGATGCTTTCTAAGCTTGCTTGGCTGTATATTAGCCTCGATTCTGTAGTACACTAACTAAACTAAATTTAAACTGTCGCTCTCTAACTGATAGTGTACGCTAGAAAGAGATGGCAAGAATTTTACTGCTGTGTGCTGCTGTCAAATCAGTTTACGTGCCGCTTTTCTTCGTATTTATAGTCAGCATGTTTTGAAATCACGACTAAATTTGTATGGAAAACTTAAATCTGACTAATTTGATAGCACTAAAATTGTAGCTATCTCTTTCTTGCTTGCACTATCAGTAAAAGAGACTGACAGTTTAAATTTAGTTTAGTAAGCGTTCTACAGAATCGAGCGAATGTGTTAACGATTAGTTTCTTACGAACGCTGCCTAAACAATCTTCAGCACGCTGCTAAGTTTTTAGGAATAAGAGGGTTAGTCTTTCGGTTAATGACTCGGGGGGCTGTCGGGCTGCTTAGGTTCATTGTCACAGTTAGTACTCACGCAACAATTTTAGTCGAAGGTATGAAAGTGAATAATAATTGTGTTTATATTGGAGCAACGAAAGGTCAAGAAACTCACCCCTCGGTAGACCCTTGTCATGTCGTTTAAACTAACCCTTTTCGTAAGGTATCTCGTTTCACCTGTTGATGGACTGAAATGTATAACATAATATCTGTCGGTTTATTTGATTCGAAAAACTTATTTTTCGCGTCTGGGTGTTTTCTATAAACTATATGTACCTATGTATTTATAAAAAAATATACAATTAGTTTATCAGTCATGTAGTTCCCATAACACAAGCTCTGCTTACTTTGGGGCCAGATGGTGCTGTGTAAAAATGCCCAGCATTATTTATTTTTAGAGAGCGAGGCAACTTCATTTCCCAAATTCAATTCTAGTTCTGACTCTACACTAGGATTATTTGTGTCGTGAGTATCAGGAACTGTGAGTACCGTGGTACCACAACACCAGGTACAATTGTATATCTTTGCGGCCTTATTATTGATTCGATTTATTCTCTTATCAAACAAAATTTACCACAATCTACCTCTAGACTATATATAGTTATTTTGCATGTTGTGCCTACTTCTAGAAGGATGTACACTGTTTTTGCTATTCTTCGTAATTTTGATCACTTGCAAGTATTGTGAAACATCCAGTGATTGTGAGGTCGTGAGGTCACCCCGTGCCTCGCCTTGGCGGAGCAGCAATAAGCTGAGATAGGACCTTTTCTACTCATACCTACCATTACAGCATAGACTGCCTTATTAGCACTGGTTAGCACCCATGTATTGTACTCTTTTATAATTAACTGTGTTTTTTTAATTGTTTGTATTTCTTTTCATTTGTACTTGTCTGTGCTGTAGGTATTGTATGTGTTGAATAAAAATCTATCTATCTATCTATCCAGTTTAGTAAATATAAAAAATGCTCTTGTGGAAATAAGGTAAAAGGTATATAAACTGTGTTGTGTTACGATTGCGTAATTATAACTTCTTTGGTACGATTGACATCACACCAATTTCTTTTTACAACTAAAGTTGCAAATAAGCATACGGCGCACACTGTAATCTAGGAAGCTTGCAACATCAGAGACATAAAATCCATTCCTTGTATAGCACAGTTAGGCAGGTAGATAGATCTTCGACAAAATTCTAGTATTAGTTTACCATTACCACTTCTCTTATTGCACAGACTCTAGGTGTAAAATTAAACTGCTTACATAAAAAAAAATTGTACATAAATCACATAAAATGGTTTGTTTTTATTCTAAATGTTTTAATAAGAAAACAATTCGTTATACAATTGTAAATAATATTTCAACATATCAAAAAATATGTTCAGTTTTCAAACTGATCGCAAACTTGCTTTGATGTTTGTAACCAACCTTCACTAGAAAAAGAAGATTGTTTTCTTCCTGTAGTAAGTAACATGATAACAGGGCGGCAAAATGGCTGGCGAAGCAACTACGTTACTTCGATGAATAGGAATGCTAATTTTCTGACCGAGGCAAGCACTAGCCCTTTATTCATTGGTTTTATCCAACAGTAGGTTAACACAATCAAAGTCATCAATACTAATATTATAAAGAGGATTTTTTTTTGTTTCTTTGTTTGTATCGAATAGGCTCCGAAACTACTGGACCGATTTTAACCATTTTTTCACCAAATGCAAGCTAAATTATCAGAAAGTAACATAGGCTATAATTTATTTGCAAAAAAATAGAGATCCTTAAGAAAATTGAAATAATGTCACCCAAAGTAGCAAAGTTTTGCCTATAAAATTCATTATTTGGCGTGCGCTGAGAAAACTATTGATGATATATAAAAATTATGTACTACATGATTAAAGTACTCATTATAAACTACAAAAAAATCCTCAAGGGAATTTATCTAACTATCATAGTTAAGTCACAATAGCAGCTTTTGTGTTCTAAAATGTAATTAGATCGCCGGTAGAAACAAAAGTTGGTAACATTCCTATCGTAGTATTAATTCTTATTCAAATAAATAGTTTTATCATCTAGGGTATTTATGTAGCAGTAAAATACTTTACTGTTACTTTTATCCCGATATTCCAATAGAAACGAAACTTACGCGGGTGAAACCACGGGGCGCAGCTAAACTGATATATTTACATACAAGCATCGTTCGAATTCAGATGGAGAAAGAACTGTCTTCTCAAGCTTCCCTGTAAATGATTTCCATGCCACAAAGTAGATAGAACGATAAAAAAACCACACACAATATACGGTCTTATCACTGAAAGCAATTCGCAATTCCTTCCAGACAACCTTACCCAAGTAATTCTATAATCATTTCAAAGCGGTGGTTAATCTTGATGGTGAATTTACGTTGGTTAATGACCAAGCCTAGTCTGCCCCATAAATCCAGCAAAACTTGTTACCCTTGAGACGTCAATAAAGTAAGTGGGTAATTTTAACCCTTCTCAGTCGTCGCGGTCAGATCGACCGAGGAGCATTAGTCATTCAGGCGCGACTGCTCGTGACGAAACACGGGTTAGAATTAATTGTTTTAGTCAGAAAATATATTACTGCTAAAACTGGTGATTTATTTTCTGAGGTGTGCCAAAGGGAATATGCTATTGTTATTGTACAATCAGCATTTCTAAAGATATACGATTTTACGCATTTGTAAAGGGAGTCAAAACTACTCTAAACTAAAACCTAGTTATGATAGGTTGACTGTGTTTGGATTTGGCTCAATCTCCAAAACAAAAAAATTCTATGGCTCTGTGAAGAAGTCCACCTTAAAGTAATAATTTTGAATAGGAGTTTTTTTTGTTGGACAGTTTGGCTTGTTAGCTACCTTGGGCACTCAGAATTATTTATCTAACTTTATTGTAAATATATTTTAAAAAATCCGAAACCTTGAAAACTTGATTGCTCTGGGCTGTCCCAACTCCAGTTTGGTTCAGAAAACTGTTCGTAACTTTTTTGTGTTGAAACATTACGACATTTTATTTATTTATCTAACATTACAAAGGTATATTTATATGGAATTAAATTAGATTATAACAATAAATGAATAGTTTCGCTTCAATTCGAAAAATAAGTTGTGTCCCCGCGTTTTTGTTCATCGCTCTGGATCAACATGAATCCGTGTTCACATTCCTAGCTGAACGCTTTATCCAATCAGTTTTCGCAATGCGCGCTGTCATCAGCTGTGCTCTGTCTACCGATGGGAACGGGCATGTTCTGCTTTGCCGTGGTGCCGAGATAAAGAGGTAAATAATTGATTACTCTGGCTTTGGATTTGTAAATGTTTGATTGCTATGGTACATTTTTCTGATTTGTTATTCACTTTGTTTATGTTTCAATTCAATAATAAGAACTGTTTTAGGGATATATTTGTTGTGTATAAATTATAGCATTCTATTGTTTTGCATCTCTGCAGAATCATTAAATTAGTTACTTTTTTTGATTGATATGGCATTGATCGCTCTGGTCAAAAAGACCAGATCGATCACAAAAAATAATTTTATGATAAAAAGGAAGCATTCTTTATACCTTAAAGTCATAAAATATTACAAAGTGCAGATGCCCACCTTATGTAATGCTTCTGACTATGCTCTTAGACCATCATCGAAGATCTTGAAGGTTTGAGATGATGTCTACCCTGCTTGTCTTACGTGTTGAGCTATTTAAGACCATTAAGGCGTTTAAAAAAACCGCGTGACTTTTACTCAGTTTCAAAAGTTTAATAAAAGAACTAAACAATTATTATAAAGTTGTAGAAATAATGCTTCCAAAAAAAAAAAAGAAAGCAAGAGCGAAAGTTGGCTGAGCAGAATGGCTAAAATAAGCTTCTGGCAGCTTCTCTATGCTCAGGCTGATAAAATCGAGGGAAACCTAAAGAATAAGAATGAGAATAATTAAAGAATAAGAAAAAAAAGTTTCGATAGTGTTACGAAGTGTAAAATAACGGTATCCAAATAATAAATTAGGATGACAGTATATAATGTAGCGTGTGATTTAGATAAAAGTGTTTAGATAGCCGTATTGCCCTAAACTGATGTGGTTTGACTATTTTACAATAAAAAAAATTACTGATTTATAGTGTTTTTCTAATAAAAATCATGCTTTTGTTGATGGCTCTGGCATCAATATTGATCGCTCTGGTCTCGAAATTTTCAAACCCAAATATTTCGAAAACTGGTTAAGAAAATTAGGGGCCATTATAAAAATAAGTTTATTTAGACACTTCCTTTTCGAAATAAAAATACAGAACAGCAAAAATAACAATATTTAAAAAGCACCAGAGCGATCAACCAAATACGCTGATTTTGAAGATTGACCCATTTATTAAAGTTTAGAATATTATATGAATTCCTAGTATATCCAGGACGTTTTCTGCAAATACGATATGTCGAGAAGTAGTCATAAAATGCACTTCTACGAGTTGAATAACTAGTAAAACAGTTATAAAATTAAACGACTTTCGGGAAAAAGCAATTTTGTTTTTATCGAGAGCCTATGTAAGGTAAACCCGTGTGTTTATGTTTTTGGAAATATTTTACCCAAAAAAACGAATTGCCTGCATCAAAAAAATATATATTTGGTGTTATGCACAATAAAGAGTTTATCTATCTATCTATATATTAAAATCAACGGGATCTTTTTAAGAAACAAATAAGTGGCCGTAATTATTTTAATTTATTTCCGAATCTTTCTTACTGTGATTATGAGCTCCTTTGTTACAAACTAATACAATAAATCAGGGGGATATTGTCAAACGTATCCCCATACTTCAAAAGTTGCGTCGTTAGTACAACAAGTCAAACTTGTGAAAGTGCGTGTTGGGCGAGAACAAATAAAAATACTGTGAGGTTGAAAAGACCAATCGGCAACGATAGGTATTTTGTAATGTTACAATTTGGGATAATAAGATGAAGGTGTAATCTAGTGTTATTTTTACCCACGATGTAAGAGACTGGAATGTAGTTTGTTTTTCAATTACAATTGAAAAAAAAAACATCATTAGAGAGCGCTCCGATACTCGATGGAACACGTTAATAGGTTTTAATTTTTGTAAGAAATTAGGTTACACAGGATCTTTTTAATTTATCATACAAAAGATGGATTGAATACCAAAAATTACACATTATCAAGGCTCGATGATACGATACTGGCGTCAATTCCCTTCTACGACTAAACTTGTATAGAAAACTTAAATTTTACTAATATTGTCATATTAGTATTAGTGCACTAAAATTGTAGCTATCTCTTTCTTTTGTTACTGTTAGTAAAAGAGAGAAATCTATAGAAATCAGTTTGATTGGTGTACAAGAGAATCGACGCCAACATGTAACCACATAGATTACCCGTACACTTTCGTAATCGTTACTGTTCCAAATAATGGATTATGATCATTTTGATGAAGTATGAGTATATTAATTATTATCAATAGAATCAACATACTAAATGCTAATAACCTGATTGCAGTGACTATGTTCATTACCTGGCGTTAATCAGAACTCACACAATACAGTAAACAATCGTAAATTATCGTAAACATCGTAAACATTGACAGTGAGCACAAGCAAACAATATTATCGAACCACACCAAACCGTGCAGCTATTCGTATTATTTACTAAACAGTCGCACTGAAATCGCGCCAAATCGCGTAGAAATTGTAGCAATAATATATGTCATTTTCACACAGCAAAACAAGTTTCTCGATTCAAGAAGTAAAACGTAATATTTTCACGTGAAAAAATAGCAATCATTCCGCCAGACAAAGTAGCCAAGATTTCCTCCGCAGGCGCTTGTAAAAACGACAAAACAAAAGCTATTTGTCTCGCCCGGCTGTTTTAAACATGCCATTTTTAAGGAAAGAATTTGCTTGGTTCTTTCATTATTTAGAACTAGCTTCTGTTCCCCTTATTTAGATAGATAGATAACAGTTTTTTCTCAGTATATTTTACACCACATAGAAAGAAAGAAAGAAAGAAAATACATTTATTAACCATAAACACAACACAACAGGTGACAAAATACAAAACAAATAAATACAAACACATAAAGGTTTCATTAAAATACTACGAAAAAACCAAATAAAAATATATGTGTTGTGTGGGGTCAAAAGGTCCCTATCTCAGCATTATGAAAATCAGCAGCGCTGATTTTCAGACAGGGCCATCGATCGTGATGTCACGAACAACGGGGAGCAAACGTAAATAGGAAAGAATAAGTAGATAGATAATAGATAAAATACGTATTATGTACTATAGATAAATATATTATTAATGTAATATTATATTACTTACAAATTAAGACAGAGCAAATTACAAATTCAATTCAATGGAATTTATTTCTCAGAAAGCATATAAAATCGTTGCAGTTAAGCAGTTAACTTTACAAAATAATGAATAATGATGATCTTCACATATTAATGTGCCATAGCTAAAATAAAATGAAATCACACGGATATGTAAAATACATTTAAAATAAAATAAAATTATACTTATGTAACTAGATTTAAAATAAACATTACAACAAAATAAATAATTACCCTTATTAACATTTTCCCAATATCAGTGAGAAAAAAAGAAAAAGTAAAAAAAAAACTAATCAAATACCTACTTCTTTGCTCGCATGATACCTAAATAGAGTAGTTTTAAGTGTTATACCGTCAGGAAGTCGATACAAAATTTACTGATCCAAATCAGTGTAGCCGTTACGAAGTTTATCATCAACAAACATCCAAATATATACATAATACTTTCGCATTTATAATATGTATGATTATGAATACTGTCTCAATAAGCGGCGTTGAGCTTGCAACCTGTCACGTGATGTGCCTCTAATTACCTCCTACTTGATATCCTACTCACTGAGTATGTATGGGAAATACAGTCGTGAGTGTGTTTTTTTTAATATGAATTATTAACTATAAATATTATTATCAGTTCCTACTTATAATAATTATATTTAATTATACATCCAGCGATAATAAAATAATTGCGAACAAATGGTCTAGGTAGATCGGATAATGTAGGTATGCCCTATTCTTTCTAGAATTATTTTACTATCGCTTGACTATAGTCTTATACTATAACTAGCTTCTGCCCACGGCTTCGCCCGCGTGGTACTTGGATAAAAAGTAGCCTTTGTGTTATTTTGATGTATCTTAAAAATCCGTTCAGTAGTTTTTGCGTGAAAGAGTAACAAACATCCATCCTCACAAACTTTCGCTTTTATAATATTAATAGGACAGTAACATGCATGGCTAGGTAAGTAGGTAAGGGACCTACCTACACAAACAGAAAAAATAATAATTGAAAAAACACAGAACCAAATCTATCATTCAATTAACATGGAAGTTAAGGAAAACGTTGTGGGTAGTAAGAAAAAAAGCTGATAATTGCATGTCAAACCAAACAAGTTCTGCTTTGGTTTTACAAACCAAAGCAGAACTTGTTTTACGCACGGGTTGGCTTGCACCAATAGTCGGCAAGCGGGTTTATTTATTCAAATAAAAACCTGTTACAATAAACATTTTGCTTTCTTTAAAACACACATTAATCTCTGTCTGAGAGTTAGAAATAATACAAATACGAGCTAGGAGTAATAAATATGGCGGCAGCTGGCGTGGCGTCTACGCCTTTAAAATCGTCTATTGAATGTCTGCAAAAACTGCACTCAGCTTGAAATAAAACGACTAACAGAGTTATACACAGACCCAGGACAAAGTGCATGCAAGATAGCGCTGAATCGTTCTTTTTTACTGTATAAGTGAATGAAAATATTTTATTTTATACTATAAGATAAATAAACACAATATGATAATGATTAAAAAAGTATGATAATTTAAAGTACAATAGGCGGTCTTATAGCCATGAAGCAACATCTATGCATTAAGCTTCATGATGTTGTATAGCATAGATATTATATCATGGACAAAGTATACATATTCTTTTAATACAGGTTTATTTAAACATAACTAAAGATATCCCAACCCATTTATGTTAAGTAACTTTAATTTTTAATTTTTATTTTTTTTTATGCATGCTAAAAATGAGTGGTGGGGTCCCGAAAGAGGGTGATCAATGAAATAAAAAAAAATTATAAATGGAAATCAAATTAGGAAATTTTAATATCTAAACCAAATGATGATACTTTTTGAACTAAATTCAGCCCCGAGTTTGATTTTAAACAAACAAGAATATTGGCATCGGATCATGTACTGCAAAGCTGATTTATTATAATATCTTAAAAATTCTACCTCAGTGGGCCTCAATCCTGTGGCCGCGGGCTTGGTACGCCCAAATTTGACCGAAAACTGCAGCTTTTTAACACGATTTTTCCCATGAAAATAGCTAAATATCAAAAGTCCACTCTACTTATTACGTATGACTTTCTATTACCACATTCTTCGACACCCTGTATATTTAAGTAGATGACAACCTAACAAGGTAGGTATTGCAAACCAATGTTGTCCAAATTTAACGACACAAACATCGCATTATGCGGTCCAAATTCGTGTTTGCTGAGTACTTTTAGATGGGACACACAAACATACCGTTGAAATAACATTTGTCCCAAAATAAAGCCTTCTGTGGACTCAGGATCAACATGTCCAGCGAATGGGACAACTCGTTTACATTTTGTGTTAAATGGTTTTTGAATCCGCTTTGTCGGGATGATCTGGGAAAAGAAGTAAAATAACTAATGCATAATTGTTTTGTGCATCCTACTAATATTATAAACGTGAAAGTTTGTGAGGATGGATGTTTGTTACTCTTTCACGCAAAAACTACTGCACTGATTTTAATGAAACTTTATTGTTATACAGCTCATCAGAATAACACATAGGCTACTTTTTATCTGGGTACCACGATGACGAAGCCATGGGCAGAAGCTAGTAATATTATAAACGCGAAAGTTTGTGAGGATCGATGTTTGTTCCTCTTTCACGCAAAAACTACGGAACGGATTTTAATGAAAATTTACTGTAATATAGCTTATACATCAAAATAACATATACTACTTTTTATCTGGGCGAAACGCGGGCGAAGGCGTAAGTAGGAGCTAGTCTCTTTTATATAAGTGACAGGTACAACTTCAACCTGGATTTGCTATATGTTTTGACCTATCCAAAGTGAGAAGCATGCTTTTTTTTATGTACATAACAGACACATCCCTAAAATAACATTCCTGTCCTTTCACTAGGATTCCCTGTGTCCACGACACCCAAGTCCGAAACAAATATCTGCAGAGCATCCAAACATTTATACCGCAGTAACCGAACCCATACCTCTTGCATCGCAGCCGGCTACTCGTCTGCGGCGCCATTGAGTTCGTCATCCTCGACAGCCTGTAGAAGTCCACTGCTGGACAAAAGCCTCCCGAGCGTCATGACAAACAATCTTAGGACACCTACAATCAACGCCTTCCCATAAACTTTAAGATGTATATTGGATAGGGGCCTGCGTCATCAGGTTCGTGGAATATATTCAAGAACCTGTCTCTCCAGAGGTCGTAGGTTCTGCAAGCTAAACCGCCCCATCTAAAAATCACGTATGTACACTCACTTCACATTGTTATTATTATAATTATTAAATTATTTATTGCACAAAAAAGTGTACAAAAAGTGGTCTTAATGCTAAAAGCATGTTCTACCTGCCAACCTCACAGTTATAAAAAGAGGGTTGGCGTGCTACCTTAAAAGTAACAAAAAACCATATTATAATACAATATTATACCTACACTTAAAAGAAACAACAAAAAATACTAAGATTAAAGACGGTTAAAGGTATATAATAGCCTCGATTCTGTAGTACACTAAACTAATACACTTGCGTACACAAGAAAGAGATGGCAAGAATTTTACTGCTGTGTGCTGCTGTCAAATCAGTTTACTTGCCGCTTTTCTTCGTGTTTATAGTCAGCATGTTTTGAAATCACGAATTGTATGGAAAACTTAAATCTGGCTAATTTGACAGCACTAAGATTGTAGCCATATTTTTGTCGCTTGCACTATCAGTAAAAGAGAGCGACAATTTAAATTTAGTTTAGTTAGTGTACTATAGAATCGAGGCCTGCTCTAGATTTCATCCACACTGTTTAGTCATTAAAAAGCAATACACAACCAACACACACAAACATTCGCATTTATTAAATTTGTGTGTTACGCAGGAAATAGGATAGGATTCTGTATCCGGCGTAACGCGAGCGATATTGAAACCTATAATAAATGTATGACGGCTCAATTCGATCAGCGATAGCATGTGAGTGTGCTTTGTTCAAAAAGTTTGGCATGTAACTCCATTTTTAACTCCAAAAAAAAGAGTAGGTTCTCTATTATTGCGTAATGCTTGCTTCTTATTTAATGTTTTTATCTTTATAATGATTCACATTTAGTGAATAATTCCGTATGCTCCAATAAAAATATGAACAGAACAGGATAAAAGCGGATTATAAAAAAAAACTACGTGATAATTTGTCTCAGAGCTAGGAACACAAAATTGAAAATATAGTGAATTTCGTCTTGCAAAATTACTACCAAAACAATTCAATAAAACTTATTTCCATTGAAAGATATGATATGAGTGATACAGGATTTTCTTTCGGTGTTAGCCCTCTTTAATCACAAATTTTCAAGAAATGACATGTTAACTGAATAGCAAACGAATGTTATTTCTATATTTACAGATCTATATAGGTTCAATCTAATGAATGCTTTTTTGTGTTGGGTTATTATTTTTTCCGTTTCAGTGAAGACATTTTTTTGTGGCCGCGATTCTTAATATTATCCGCAAAACAATAAAATAATCCAAATCAAACTACGGCCATTAAATTATATTGTTACATGGTAGGATCAAAAATTTTTAATCTGTGGAATATGTTCAAGCGATTTTGAGATTCAACTTTTCGTAGCGAGCGTTGTTATTTTGCTTTTTACTCCCAATGTCACAAATCAACCAATGGTATCATAGATAATTCAAACTACAGCATGGTTTTCGGTTCATTTTGAGTTCATTTTTGAAATAAGAATTTAGAAATATTTTAAGTAGCTTGTGCTTGGCTTACAGATAGCATAGAGGGAATAACCTCCTCGCTTCTGTAGCGCATCAGGGATGTTTGCAGAATACCAAACTGATGGTTTTGACGCAATTATCCGCAAAAAAACTGCCTCTCTGATCCGCAGAATACGGGACAGTCGCAATAGCATCCTGAGGACTTTATCTGATAGATGTTCCTCTTCATTCTGGGTAAGCCTTATCCGGAATGCGATCTAAATATTTACATAGATTAGATGATATATTTTTATTTTAATACATTTTTACTAACAACTAGGTTAAGTCTATTTGTTTTTTTTTATGTGCTAATAACACTCTATGGACTGTAAATTGTCTGAAATAAACAATTTTTTTTTTAGTTTTTATTAATAACCACTACATTTATAGCGTTAAGTTGGAGACAAACAATCATAAGTCGCATTTTGCAGTCGTGACACAGAATTGTGTACGCTCCGTGTCGTCAGACGCATCTCCCAGGCATGCTTGTCACATTATTTCGAGTGGTAGTGATAGAGACGAAGAACTTCTTGGTTATCGGAGCGCGGCTGAAATTCAGACGCGTCCGAAGCTCATACATAAACATCTTTTTATCGGAAATATCTTTGATCCAGTGAGTAAAACATAGTATTTTTTTTATTAATAAATAATATCCCTTTACTTTTCTTTACGCTAGGTGTATATTAATTATAAATATATATATTTATATATTGTGTAGTTTATTACTGTGTATTTATATTTATCTAGTAAGTGTATGTATATCGCATTACACTCTTCTCTTGTATTTAATATTACGTTTACTGTCAACCATTCTTACAATTGCATACACTCTGCTCCATCCCAAGGTAGTCTGGAAGAGATCGATAAGCGATAAGACCGTTCATTATACTTTTAGTTATATGTAGTTATTGTTTATTTTGTTATCTTGTGGTGTATAATAAAGTATTTTCATTTTTCATCGGGTGCGTCTGCAAACCACTTACTCTGCGACTGATGCGCAAAACATCTGACCAGCCAGATTTTTGATGGACGCGGACTCTCAATTTTTGTATGAAAATCTTGTCAATACGGTCACCGATTTGACATGTTATAATCTCAGCATAGATCTCAGATGCACATTCAGTTACGAACGATGATCTGTTTCCCTGTTTAGTTCTGCCTGCTTAGCACGAAGACCTAACACAACGGTTTGTCTACAGCTGAATAGACAAACAATATTTTGTCCCTCTCCTTTGTTTGACAGAGTAAGTGACAGAATTAGTTTTTGTCTTCACTTTCGAAGACAAAATGTTGTCTTGGGGGCTCATGCTAAGCAGGCTGGTTTCAAGGCAGATGTTAAATCGAATATAAGTTATAGTGACCAAATGGATAAAAACAATACCGAAAACCAATTTTGACACATACGAACCCACTATTTTTTATATCCAGATTCCCTGTGGAATAATCCAATAAAATTATACCATCGTTTTTCTAAGTTTTATTCACGTTATAAGCCGACGTCGTCGCTAAAAAGGGATTGACTTCAAAGGAATAAGAATAAGAAGGTATATGATTGCTCGGCTCGGTGACGCGATTATAATGATTGGCAATGGCGACTGTATACTGAAATATATTTGAATTTCTATAAATTAAAGCGAAGATCAGATTTTTTACGTTACAAAAAAAGCCTAAAAATGAGAGTTTTGCTTTAGCGTTCTGGGTATGTCATTAATGTGTAGTATTTATGGGTGTTTATCAGAGCCTTATTGGTCTAGTGAGCGATATCCTGACTTCCGATCAGAAGTGATCGTAGGTTTCAGCCTGATCGTGCTCAAATTGTTTTTTTCTACAACATGGGCTTGCATCCGTGTTAAGTACTCTGCAAAACGTGGGCATGTACCAAATAAGTATTATGTTTAGACTACCTCTGACTACCCCAACTTAGTATCCGTATGGAGCTGCGTATTGATGAGTATGAGTTTGAGGATGCACTTCTTGGGAATACAGCTTTGTTTTTTTTATACATTTGTTCCTTTATATCGTATTTTGAAGTCAAAATCGGTCAAAACTGCCTTATAGACTATGCCAAAATAAGAAAAAATATTCGGAAGGTCAATGAGAACCTTCTTAATCTCCGTTTTTTTAATAGGGCACAGCAATAAATACCTAATAAAAACACAGATTTCAAAATAAAAATAAAATATGTACCATATTGCTAATTTGAAACACAATTCAGCGCGATAAAGCTTAATTTTCATTGCAAAACCTGAAGTACCTGAAGGCCTGACCACGAATGTCCTGCCTTACTTTAAAATAACAGCCTAAAGCACCCTTATTTATTTTTGTCCAAAAGAAATTGCTCCAGCACAAATCTTTTTATAAAGTTCCATTCGTGTCTGAGGACGCGTAAAAATTGGTCTTTCGCGAAATTTTCCGGCCGTCAAAGACAAGCCTCTGATCTTTAGCTTCGACTATTTCTTTTGAATACTGGACCAATTAATTTCAAATGAAATACATGCAGTGGACACCTCAATTAATAAAATAATATGCGTACGTTTTTAAGGCTTACTAGTACGGCAAAGAATGTAGCGCGCTGCAAACATAAAAGATTAATCGTGGATTATCAAACGCATAAGTTCTTCGAGCACTACATTGTTTTCTATACTAATATTTAAAAAAGGAAAGATTTTTTGTTTGTTTGTTTGTATCGAATAGGCTCCGAAACTACTGGACCGATTTTAACCATTTTTCACCAAATGAAAGCTAAATTATCAGGAATTAACATAGGCTATAATTTATTTAAAAAAAAATAGAGATCATTAAGAAAATTGCAATAGTATAATCAAAAGTAGCAAAATTTTGACTATAAAATTAATTATTTGTCGTGCGCTGAGTAAACTATTGACGATACATAAAAATAATGTACTACATGATTAAAGTACTCATTATTATCTACAAAATATTCGACGAGGGAATATATCTTACTATTATAGTTAAGTCACAATAGCAGCTCTTGTGTTCTAAAATTTAATTAGATCGCCGATATTCCGACGGAATCGAAACTTACGCGGCTGAAACCGCGGGCGCAGCTAATTTTTTTATAAAGTGTCAAACACGCATACGACCCACCTGTTGGTAAGCTTTTACCGTCACCTATGGACGCTTGCAGAGGTATCACTCCTGGATCCTGAAACATAAAGGATTAAAAGTCTGATGTGAATTGCACCGGCACCCGTACCCTTCCAACCGGAACACAACAATGTGAACATTACTGCTTGGTGGCATAATAGGTAGGATGGGACCACCCTTGACCACCTAGTATACCTCTACATACTACAAATTAAAAAAAGAATCATTCAAATCGGTTAAAAATTGGCAAAGATGTCGCGTGACATCGGTACACACAAAAAAACAGACGAACTAAAGCTCCTCCTTTTTTCAATGTCGGTTGAAAGTTATAACAAGGATTTATTATAAAGTTTAAAAAAAATATCTCCCAGTATCCAACGAACCTCGCTCTATCGCATCAGTACACTCCGCTCCAATAATGAAATTGTTGTATTGAACTTTTCACTTTGCAATTTCCGTTTCCGCAAACTTCTGAGATATAATTTATTCTGCTCGCAGTTTTTAATGAGACAATGAATTTAGAAGGCCGAGTCACTAAAACTTACTCTTAGAAGCCAGTTTGATCAACAAAGAACAACTGATATTTTCGTGATTGATTTTAATGATTATGTTTTACCCGTCGTATTATAATTAAATAAATAATGCTGGACGTTTTTCAAACAGCATCATCTAGCCCCAAACTAAGCAGAGACACGAGATGGACACGAGTATAATGAGGGTGGGGGTGTCTGTTACTTTTTGATTAACGACCGAATTGTCTGATACACGCTCATACCAATATCTGACTACTGAGACTTAGAATCATACATTATCATCATCAGAAGACTGGCCAGGTAAAAACAAGATCACACCTAAAATTACACAGCGACGGCCCGTACATAATGTCAATTAAAATCTATAACAAACTCCCCAAACTAAGCAGAGCTTGTATTATGGGAACTACATGACTGACTTATATACTTTTTTTTTGTAAATACATACATATTATATGTTGGGGGAAGATTTTGTTTGTTCGCATTTGTTTGTGTGTGTTTGTCTACTACGTGAGTTGTTATGCGATTTTTGCAATAGTGTTGTATGATTTCAAGGAGACATCTTATATAAGTTTAATTGCCATATCATATCTAGAGGATTCTGCAACTCATAATGAAATAAACGTATCGGGGGTTTATAAAGTTAGACTTTACTATAGAGTTTACTTTATATTATTTATTATAAAGTAGACGACCTGTGACGCAGTGGGCGAAGGTCCGTCGGAGACGCGGAAGTTTGCTAGTTCGATTTCCGCCGCGGTACAAATGTTTGTATTATCTGAAAATATTTGTCTCAGGTCTGGGTGTTTCCTATGTATAATATGTATGTATTTACAAAAAAAAATTAAGTAGTATATCAGTCGGCTATGTATGGGGCCGTGCAAGCCAGCAAAATCCCCGATCTCCGCCAGTGACCCCACACCCGCGTCCTGAAAAGGGCGCCCCCTCCAACTTACGCTGTCCCTCACTCCAGGCCTGACCGGTATGGGAAGCTCTGCCGGTATAGCCTCGAAGATCATTGGGACGCGCAAACCCTCATCCGCGCCCTGAAAAGGGCGCCCCCTCCAACTTACGCTATCCCTCACTCCAAGCCTGACCGGTATAGGTAGCCCTGCCGGTATAGCCTTGAAGATCATTGGGACGCGCACGCCGACTAGAGCAGCGAAAGCCGCCCCGGCCCTCCCATGGTGCTCCTCCACGAGCCCACCATGCTGCCCCATCCACTATGTCCCATGCGGCTAATAGGGACACGCGGAGGGGCCCCTCCGGTCAGTCCATTAGTTGCTCGACAATAAGATCCCACGTATGAGAAGTTATTGTCGGGCTTGAACGAGGCGCACCGTCCCATAGGCTTCTGTTCACCCTGGATCCGTCTGATCCATAACCGACAAGAGCCTACAGGCACGCAAGAAGGATGACCGACATGGCATCCTAATCCTACTAATATTATAAACGTGAAAGTTTGTGAGGATGTATGTTTGTTACTCTTTCACGCAAAAACTACTGAATGGATTTTTATGAAACTTTACAGTAATATAGCTTATTCATCAGAATAACACATAGACTACTTTTAAATCGGGTACCACGCGGGCGAAGCCGTGGACACAAGCTAGTTTATTTATATATAAATAGAATGAAAATTTCTTGGAAACGTATTTTCACGTCAACACATAATGCATGAATTTCGCGATTTCAATGTGAACCTACAAACGCCAACACAACGGTTCTATTATGTGATTATTTCCTTCACATCAATCATGGATAAACGAGAAAAAGCCTTTCTTGACCAATTAGATGAGTTGGTAAGTCCAGTCAGGCATCTGATGGACACGAGTATAATGAGGGTGGGGGTGTCTGTTACTTTTTGATTAACGACCGAATTGTCTGATACACGCTCATACCAATATCAGACTACTTAGACTTAGAATCATACATTATCATCATCAGAAGATACGTATATCGGCCAGGTAAAAACAAGATCACACCTAAAATTGCACAGCGACGGCCCATACATAATGTCAATTAAAATCTATAACAAACTCCCAAAACAAATCACGGAATTACAAAAAGATTCGCTTTTCGCTAAACAATTAAAATCATTCTTAATTGATAAATGCTACTATGGCATTAACGTTTATTTAGATTAGGAAGCTAACCCACTTTCTTAAAAACAATTAAAAAGTGACTTAAAGAAGAAGAAAGAAAGAAAATACATTTATTTGACACGTAAGTGACTAATGATATAACAAAAGAAAAATTAATAAATCTATTTAATTATTTTATTACGTTTTTGGACGATAAAATAAAGTTAAGGTAGTCGAAGTATCAACTTTTTCTACCTTCGTTTACACAAAACTTCGACCTGTCTACCTATCTGTTATTATAACCTAAGACAGGATTCATGTGAGATACCTACTCATATACACCATCTATGTACCTACCATGTAAAAGCAATTCATGTATTGAGTATTGAATATCAGCTATTACACTATAGGTTTACTTTAAGAGTACCGAAAGGTATCGCTACCTCCATCCATCAACTTCCAGCTACTTTTATGAAGTAATCGGTCTATCGGCTGGGAATTACAACGTACACACCTTAAATGCCTATATTGACGATAAAACTGCATGGCCCGATGTCGTCGCTCCGCTCCCTCGTTAGCTTAATTGTCAAATTGCATATCTGTGGTATTATATTTTTTAAGAATAGGTTAAGCATTGTTATTATAAAGCGTATCGTGTGTTGTCATAAGAACTTTGGTTGATACTTTTTAGACTGTATTTAATTCTCTAAATAGTACTTTTTTCTATAAATGAGTTCACCTCGTTCGATTGGCACCACACTAAAGCTGAATGAAGGATCATCAAAAAAATAACCAAGCAGAGTTTGTTGCCTGATTCTTCTAGACTTGGTCGCGCGCGAGGAATCGGCGTAAATTCACTTTAACATTTTAAATTCACGTATAGTTTTTAAGTTGACGTTTCTATACCTATGATCCTTGTGATTTCAATGAATAAAAACCTATTGACTTTGACGCCGGTTCATGCGTAATCCGGTTCGTGGTCGCTATTCGAGAACCTTTCTTCCCCAGCGGTTGTCAGTTCTACATTTCCTTCAACGTGCTCACGCTATGTACCTTTTGGCTTTGGTTCTTCTACAGATTTCCTCATTTCTGATTTTATCACATAGTTAAACTCCATAGCAGGAGTTATCCCTTGCATATTCAAAGGGATTGAAATTCATAAACCAATAAAAACGTAATTTATGCCACAATAAATCCGTTATTATGCAGCGAATGCCTAAATTCAGTGATAATACCTTCCGACCGCAACTCAAATAGTAAATATTAGATGTGGAGAGACCGGAAGCCAACGAGTAGGAAAACCTTTTACCTGCACAAAGAACAGAATTCTGTAGGCAGGTCTGATTTTACGAAACTACGTGATAGTTTGCTTTTTTTCAAGTTCATGTAACGGCCCACTTTTTCTGCGGCATTCCATAACTTCTAAAAAGGGTTTAATTCCTTGAAATGATTTCTTGAATTAGCGTCGGCCAAACACCAGCGGGTATTGGCATCCCAATAGTTGCTAAGTGGCCGATTCAGAGTGGCCGTAGGGAATGAACCAAAAGTTGGTTTTCTAGAAGAAAACTCTTTATTATTTAGTGTACACACAGAAAATACAGAAAAGAAGGTACATCTATCTATCTATCTATAAATGTAAAAGGTCGTATACTTATATGTTATTAAAAATCTTCGTTACAGCTGAACCGTTTTGGATGAAATTTGGAATAGACGAAAAATCAACATCGATGACCATATATATATTTAGATATGGTCAAATATCAACACCAGGGTTGCAATAAAAAAAGGTTGTCCCTATCATTCCTAAACGAGAGTCTTATTATCCTATCCTATCCTATCCTACTAATATTATAAACGCGAGAGTAAGTGAGAATGGATGTTTGTTACTATTTCACGCAAAAACTACTGTACGGATTTTGATGGAACTTTACAGTAATAGCTTATACATTAGAATAACACATAGGCTACTTTTTATTCGGGTACCACGCAGGCGAAACCGTGGGCAGAAGCTATTAACTACATAAAACTAAATTCGTACCTATATGAATAAGCACAAAGTTAGGATTCCTTTGAAGTGTCTTCGCTGTCGTAACAGTATGTTTAAAGTAGTTGTGAACTTTTTACATTCTTGTTCTACGGCATCTTATCTCGTCTGCATTGTAAATATCCTCAAGTTTTTACATTAAACTTTCTTTGCTGGAAGTATGAAAATTGTTTGGAATTGCTTTTGCTTTGTAATTAAGAAGATAAAAACATGTTATAGTATCTTATCATTTGTTTTAAAACGAAAATAGCACTTGATCCAGAAATATTTTTGTGTGAGAAATTACCAGCATTATTTATTACTAGCCTCTGCCCATGGCTTCGCCCGCATGGTGCCCGGATAAAAGTTTCATCAAAATCCGTTCAGTAGTTTTTGCGTGAAAGAGTAACAAACATCCATCTTCACAAACTTCGCGTTTATAATAGTAGTAGGATAATTATTATTTTTTAACACTCAGAATGATTCCAAGAGCCAGTTTTCTACCGAAATCAAATTATCTGTATTTTTTTGTGTGTGTTTTTTGCGATATCTTCGCCAATTTTAAACCGATTTTTATGTTTTTTTTAATGGATAGCGTTTTCGTATAAATTGTATGAAATATACCCACCCCTAAGGGTGAAAAAAAGCGATGAAATTTCATATTATACTTTCCATCAACATTCCGTTATTTGAAGACGCTTTTTTCTGAAATTAAAATTAATGATTAAATATTAAAACAGAAACTTATTAAGTAGAACTATATTTTCAGCCCCCATCACAACTTTATTTTTGTTTTATGTATTTCTAAGTCTCAGTTCGAAGTTTATTTTTCCTTTTCTTAGCTCTATGACAACACACATCCAGAATAACATAGCTTTGCTTCAAGCAAAATAAATATTTCTCTACCTTTCCTCCTGGCAAATATCAATTGACCTTTCTTTTCACGATATTCAAATAAAACTACGTGAAGTGAGTGTCTTGTAACACTGGTTGGTGAAATAGATGGTGAGGAACTACTTGACACTTTCCGGCTATATTACGTTTTTTTTTGTCAATTGTAAATCGAAAACTGGAGATCGCAGTAGCAATGAATCGCAATTATTAGAACAGGTGGGCACTGCAGGTTACCTACATCATTGAGTAACAGAATCAGCTGTTTCGTTATTCCTATGACGTGTGGCAGAGCAAGAAGAAAAGGACAAAATAACTTTAAAAAAAGTTTCTTCGGTTAGTCGGAGCACTGATAGTCAGATAAGAGTGTTATTATATAACTGAAAAAGGCTCCTTGGGTTTGTACCATATTTCATAACTAGTTATGACGAATAGCCTATAAGCTATGGAAAGTGATCAGCAATCTAATCCATGAACCCCTGGTTTCTATATTTTTTTTATATATTTTTTAATAAAATTTACAGTTACACAATTATGTTAGGTAACAATTTTAATTGCAATCGTAGCCGGATAACGTCTTGTTTTTCGTTGAAAAAAAGTGAAAATTTTTCAAAAAAAGTGAGACGTCGTTGTTTTATCTGCGTAATTGGAACCCTGGGTAAGTCCACAAGTCACATAAATCAGGAATTGTCATGACATGGGACCGAATTACTCCCATGTCGGTTTCGTTAGGGACTACTGAAGTTATCTTGGTGTATCTGAGGGAATCTTGGATCAAGATATACTGACGAAAAAGACTTTCTGAAGTTACTATTTGAAGTTAATATTAAAACGTATTGTCTATATTTTTACGATATACTAGTACCGCGACTTCTTTCGCGTAGATTTATTTTTTAAATAAAAACTTGTAGCTTAATAGTCATAAAAGCTATTCATCAGCGATAAGTATCATGTTGCGGACTTTTCTTTAATCGACTGATGACAAATATTTATTTTTAATACATTACATTACATCACGCAAAAAAAAAAACATTAAGCAAACGCGGATAAAGCAGCCAACCTGTTCCAACTTGATCTACAAATCTTGAGATTTTGAGCTGAGAATTTATATTTATCAAATAATAAATCAAACGTAAACCTTTACGTTTATTAGGGATTTATCTTTTACATTCGGTACAGTAGTTTCAGAGATTACTCCCTAAAAACAAACAAAGAAACAAACAAATGATTACGAACCCGCGTTTTACCCGGATAAAAAGTAGCCTATATGTTATTCTTGGTTACAAACTATACCTGTTCCAAATTACATCCAAATCGGTTCAACCATTACGCAAATTACTAGCAACCAGCATCCAAACATTCAAACTATTGCATTTATAATGTTAGTTAGGCTGCCAACATTGTTTATTCCATAGGCTTCACATATCTCGACATCTAACATGGCGCCGTTTCCATTTCCAATGGCCTGCTGCTAATTTTAGGCTTCACAAAGGTTATTTTCAGGTGTAAAATGCCGCTTGTGGCCGTTGGCAAAAACCATTTCTCTTAAATCATTCATTGTTATAAATGACTGCGAGATTCAGCACTGAATTTGAAATCTTGGAGAAATAATGTTAATATTAGGATGTTTTCATAAATTATAAGACGGGGTGGTTATCTAATTTGAGCATTTTGTATCTTAATATGGAAGGCATTTGCATTCCATATTAAGATACATACACACACTAACCATACACTAACCGATGATTAGTGTTCCAATAAGCGGCGATGAGCTTGAAAACTGACACACGGAATACTAATGGGCATGTGCCAAATGTTACTTGGAATTCTCACGGTTCTACGTAGGTATATCCGTCATAGGGACTTAAGACGTAAAAGAGTTTTAATTAAAGAAAAGTAAGTGTTTGATATCAGTTGATCACCTATTTTTCTTTGATATCCCAACAGTCAGCCTTAACCCTAGAACACAAATCATTGCCTGAAAGGCCGGCCGCGGTCCGTTTATTTCGGTTATATTGAAATTGCGGGGACGACGTAACGAGTCGTGCGTTGGCGCCAACTTAATGCGACCTGAGGGTCTATGCTGAGTTTAGAACATGTAAAAATGTCGACCGTATCGACAGGATTTCTATACAAGAATTGTCGAAACGGTCATCGTTTCGACAGGATTTGAACGTATTTATAACTCTGTGGCATAGGCCCTCTGTGTCGCAGCTCAAGCTGTGTGACGTCGTGCTTCTACAAGCACAGAGATCGTTGCCTTTCTCAAGGCGACCCTCTCTGTTTGTTTCATTTGACAAAAACGTCCAAATCCACGCTTAGTGGTCAACCCAGGGATACTTAACAGTGCCAACGAACTGGGTTGGGCGCTGACCCGGAGTGCCTGCTTTCCTCCTTCTGAGGAACGCAGAATCCGGCTGGGTCTGGTACCATCGGCCTTGGGGTCTACCCTCGCCGACACCAGATATCGGTTAGGACACACCCCTTCTGCTCCGTAAGAGCATCAGTTGGGACACACCATTTAGGTAGGACACTGAGGCCTCACCCCCTCCCGTCTAACCCGACGGGAGGGTCACTCACCTACACACTCCCGGGTGCCACCCCCCGGGAGAAGATGGATATCTCCAATTTGTCCCTCGAGTCCATCTGCGATCTTCTTCGTGCGTTAAACGAGGCTTATCCCTCTGTTTTTACGTTCGATCCCGAAGCCCTTCGCAATGCCCTTCAGGCAGCCTCCGCCCCTCAGGCCCCTCAGGCCGCACCACTACCCGACTCTCCGGAGTCTCCCGACGCATCTCCCGCTCACCCGTTCTCTCCGGACGCGGCGATGGAGACCGACCCCGACCTTCGCCCGATAACCTCCGACTCGGACTCTACGGACGACACTCCGTTCTCGTTTGTCGACCGTAAGAGGAAGAAGAAGCGGTCTCCCAAGTCCGACTCAGCCCCGCCCGCTAAGACGACTGTCCCTCCGGCAACAGATCGTCCGGTCTCGCCCCTCTCTCTTCCTTCCGCTCCTTCAGACGCGGCTAAAAAGGAGAAACTCCCTCCTCCCATTTACCTTCGCGAGAAGGCTAAATGGGACAATGTTTCGAAGCTTCTTGTCCTCAAGAAGATCGAATTCACCAAAGCCCAGAATACCAAGGACGGTATCAAAGTTCAGGTGCAAACCTCGAACGACCACCGCCGCCTCACCTCCATCCTCAGACAAGAGTCCATAGGTTTTCACACCTATGCTCTTGAGGATGAACGCCTCCTCCGTGTTGTGATGCGCGGACTCCCCGCCGAACACAGTACGGACTCAATTAAAGCCGACCTTGTGGCTCAGAATTTCCCCGTCAGGGAAGTCCACCGCATGTACAGCGGCAAGACCAAAGTCCCTTACCTTTCGCCGGAAGGTAAGGCCATCTTCAACCTGAAGACGGTCAACCGCCTCTCCGGACTACGTATTGAGGCCCCACATCGTAACGGTTCCCCTAGCCAGTGCCATAGATGTCAACTCTATGGGCACTCAGCTAAAAATTGTTACGCCCGCCCGCGATGCGTCAAGTGCCTGCACCGCCACGGCACCGCTGACTGCACCCGCACACGCGACATCCCCGAGCCACCGAGTTGTGTGCTTTGCCGTGCTCAGGGTCACACCGCGAACTATCGCGGCTGTCCCATGGCACCCAAAGCCAACAAAAAGGTGACCCACCGGGCCCCCGATCGTGTCCCTCCCCCCCGTCAATACTCCAATGTCACATCCAAAGTGGCATTAGTCCCCCAGGGCAAACCGATGCCTTCCACCTCGGCATGGGCTAAGCCCCTACCCTACACTAGCCGTGCCCCTCAGGCAAAGGCACCTCTCCCCCCCTCTGCCCCTGCCCCGGCTCCAGCAGTCGCTTCTCGCTCCAAAATGGTTAGCCATTCGGACCTAGTCCCCGAATTAGCTTCCCCTGAGTCCAAGGTTATTGACTTTACCAAGGCCAAGATGGTTCTGTGTAAACTCAAACAAGCCAAATCAGGCCTTGAAAGAATGATGATCCTTGCAGATCACATGGACATCGTCAATTACGTTGAAAACTTTGACTTTTAGTATGTCTATACAAAAGGAAAGGTTAAAACCCCGCTCCGTCAAGTTAGCGTTTTTAAACGCTAAAGGACTTGCCCATCAACGTCCTCTTGTCCAAGCTCTTGTCTTGTCCTCTTGTCCAAACACCAAGTCGATATCATGCTAGTGCAGGAGACCTTCTTGAAACCCGGAACCCGCAATCCTAGGATTGCGAACTCCGGAATGATAGACCAAGCGCCTTAGGCGGTACTGTCAATTATTTCAAGAGATCCCTGCACTGCATCCCTCTTGACCCCCCTCCGCTTACTCACTAAGAAGCCTCTATCTGTCAACTCGGGATGACCGGTCATCAACCGATCATTATAGCATCCTGCTATCTTTCTCTTGGAATTGCACGCAAAACAATCGAAACGGTGTCATTCTCGATAACCTTGTCGAATCTCTCAACTTCGACCTTATCGCTCCAATGTGCCCGACCCGCTACCCCGCAATCGCGGGGCAGTCACCCCAAGTCACATAGCACTTCTAAAGAATGTAGCCCTATGGTTATCTTCAATAGAAGTTCATCACGAGCTTATTTCCGATCACCGCCCTGTAATATTACAGCTAGGCCCCCCCACCGATCTTCCCCCTCCAACTAAGACTGTGGTAGAATGGCATAAACTTGGGAAAGCTCTCAAGTCTATACATTCACCCGACTTAGACAAAATCCCCGATGATATTAGGACCCCTAGTGATATCTCGATCGCGGTTGACTCTCTGACCAGTCACATCACAAACGCTATTAGCGAATCATCGAAACAGGTCCCGGTGGTGGCTCACCCCCGCCTGGTCCTGCCAGATGATGTGAGGCGCCTGATCACGGAGTCAAACGCACGCGACCCGCTATTACAGCCGCTGGCCCACCGAATTTAATAGAGTCAAAATGCGTTCTCTACACCGCGAGGTGCGGAGGCGCATTAAAGATCTCCGCCAACTTCAATGGGACGGTCTGCTTTCAGGGATCGAACCCAGTCACCTGGCTTACTGGGAACTGGCTCGGTCTATGAAATCAGACATGATCTCGACGATCCCGCCCCTCAACCGACCCAATCAGCCTCCCGCATTCGATGACAAGGATAAAGCCAACTGCTTGGCTGAAAGCCTAGAAGCCCAATGCACTCCTAGCCACTACCTCGTTGACCCTGCTCACCTCGATACGGTGAACAGTGAAGTCACGCGCCTTATCTCCCTACCCCCCTCTGCTCCAGCTCTGCCCCCTGTCAAAGCTTCAGAGGTAATGACGATCATCAAGGATCTCCGCCCTAAGAAATCCCCTGGTGCAGATGGCATCAGCAACAGAGTACTCAAGCAGTTCTCAGTTCCCCTCATCTATCTCTTAGTCAGCATCTCTTAGGAAGCCATCGTCATCGGCATATCGTAAGCCCGGCAAAAGTGCAAATGAACCCTCCAGCTACCGCCCTATCAGTCTCCTCAGTTCCCTGGGGAAGATTTACGAACGACTCCTTCTGAATCGTCTTTGGTCCCACGTGAACGAGTTCAGGCTCCTCCCGGACGAGCAGTTCGGTTTTCGAGCCCGACACTCGTGCCCCCAGCAAGTGCTCCGTATCACGGAGCACATCCTATCCAAGAGGTACGCTATCTGGCCTGCAGATACAGGTGCAATCTTCCTCGATGTAGCGAAAGCTTTCGATAAAGTCTGGCACAGTGGCTTGATCTACAAGCTATTCCAACTCGGAGTGCCAGACAGACTCGTGCTCATCTTACGAGACTATCTCCACAATCGAAGCTTCCGCTATCGCGTGGAAGGTACTCTTTCTGACCCCAGACCCATAAGAGCCGGTGTCCCTCAGGGCTCCGTCCTTGCTCCCCTCCTGTTCACGCTGTATACCAGCGATATCCCCCGGACTCATCAAGTCGAACTTGCCCTTTTCGCGGACGACACAGCTTTATACGCATCCGATAAGAACTCTGATCGAGTGCGCATAAAGCTGCAAGCCGCTCTCGACATCTTAAGTGCATGGTTCCGTAAATGGCGCATAGAGGTCAATCCAACGAAAAGTGCAGCAGTGCTTTTTTCTCGGAGAAACCGCTTGCGCACAAGAACGGTCTCATACTTTGGCGAACCCATCCCATGGGTTAAGTCAGCCCGTTACTTAGGAGTGATCCTTGATAGACGTCTATCCTTCTTCACTCACATTACGAAAGTGAGCAACCGCGCCAAGATCATCCTGGGCCGCCTTTCCCCTCTCATCTGTGCGAAGAGTAAAATGTCCCTTAGAAATAAGGTGACACTTTACAAAACGTGCATCCGCCCTATTATGACATATGCCGCAGTGGCCTTCGGCCACTCCATTCATGTCAAAAAATTCCAAGCTGTCCAAAATCGTTTCTTGCGCAAGGCCACCGGTGCGCCATGGTATTCGCGCAACATAGATCTCCACCGAGACACCAAGCTCGAGTCCATAGCCAAATTCATAAAAACCGCTTCTCAGCGGTATTATGAACTGGCCTCATCCCACCCGAACCCCTTAATCTCCACTATCCCCGACTACTCGATCGAGTCACCCGCGTTGAAAACCCTCCGTAGACCAAGACACGTTCTTGGTGACCCCGATGACCCCATCAGCACCGCTAACGCGGTGGTGACGTCATCAAGCCCCGACAGAGCAAACACTCCACAGATACACCGAGCCCGCCGGCGGGCTCGACGAGTCCCCACTTCCGCCTACTCACGGTACAGATATGTACCGGGGCGTTTCTCTCCTATTCCACCCCCTCTGGCAACGGCCCAAGCCGAGGTCCGTACCTAAGTGGTGCTCTTGTGCTAGTTGCCCCATCCTAACTTTTTACAGGCTGAGCGCCTTCTGCGCTCGCCGTAGTCCGGTGACGCTGACCAAGGCCATCTGCGGCCCTGCAGGATTAAAGTCCATTCAGAAAAAAAAAACCCCCTCTGTGTCGAAGTGCGGATTGGTGGCGCATCCAGTCTAAATCTATGTCTAAATCTCGGGAACGAAGGGGAACTCTTCATTTAGACATATCAATCGCCTCAGAGGCAATCTTGCTCCAAAGATTTCTTTACAGATTTTCCATATGCTCATAAAAATCAGTAACTTATTATACAAATAAGACATTAGTTCCTACATTATGTTATAATTTCATTACCAAAATATATGTAAAAGACAATTTTTTTTTATATAAACATTTTAAGGCTGGGTTACAAATATAAGCAATGTGTAATGTTAGATCTAAGGCTGATTAGAGAAAGAATTGGAGTTTTTATGTGAATTACGTATCATAATTTAAAAAAAGGTAGAGGTTTGCCTAGTATTTTCAGTTAAGTTTGTTAAATTTCAATATAAGATAAGTAGGTTTTTGTTTATTTTCAAGAGAAGCCTCACAGGCGATCATTAGTAGTAATTAGTTGTGAATTAATATTACTATTCTAGGGTTATATATAATTGAATCGTGTTCGCAGCAGCATGAGGTCCAAAAGGTCGGAAGGATGTGTCTATCAGTGCCATAATGGGCCAAGTTTGAGTTTATGTTTGTATTATCAAGATTAATTTACACTCGAGATTATAGTCGCACTCAAAACCGTGTCTGGTTTTGTTTTTCTCATAATATTTCTTAAGTCATACCTACACTACACATACCCTACACTGGGAGTGTATGGGGTGTGTATAGTGTAGGTATCACACATATTTCATTCACAAACAATAGTTTTATAACTTATGTGAAGAAGCTAAGCTTTATTTTCATATTGTTAAAAAACTTATTTTACCCACATACCTCTAAAACCTCCCATTCGAAAAGTGGAAGGTACATTGAATTAAATGATGCTGAATTCTATTATTTCTAATTAAAATAAATAAAATATATAAAATATTGTTTAAACTATGTAGGTTCTTATACAAATAACTAGTATTTAACAATAAATCTTATGATTAATTAATTATGTATGAATAATTGGGGTACGTACACATTTTATGAGATGGTGCGTTGAGGGTCAGAATAGCTGAATCCCTACTCCCAGCGCCCTCCCTCGGACTTAGCTCACCCACACCGACTTCTAAAGCTAAAGCAAGGATTTAGGCATGTCTGGAACCTTGTAATGTAGGTATACGGAGAAGAGCGTTAATAATTGCGACACAGTATTTAGTTTTCAATCACATGTAACTGTTTCAAGAAAAGCTATATATTTGATGATAACAGAACATGATCTTTGATGATACTTTTACAAACTCAAATTATGAGTGAGTATATAGACTCAAATTTTAAATTCTTCATTCGGTAGTCTTTTTCGCCGTTAAGAGACGGAAAAAATAAATTTACGGATTTACAGCGCCCCAAAAACCTTAATCCTGCGATTACGTCGAGCTAAATATAATATGACATGTCCTGGTAACCTTAAAAGTTATTCCATGAAACTCCGGGATTCTTCTATTGCATAAGTACCTATAAAACTTCTCGTATTTGTTGGCCTTTGCCAACAAAGTGGTTGTTAGTAACACTTATTTATTTATTCACTAGCTTCTGCCCACGGCTTCGCCTGCGTGGTACCCATATAAAAAGGAGCCTATGTGTTATTCTGATTAAGCTATGTTACTGTAAAGTTTCATCAAAATCCGTTCGGTAGTTTTGCGTGAAAGAGTAACAAACATCCATCCTCACGAACTTTCACGTTTAATTATAAATGCCGACTATTCGGCAAAAGACTCCCTTTTTTCCTTTTTATGTTTTTTCATATATGTTTTTTAACACTTCCAGGTTCGAACCCAATGGATTTTCCCATTAAATTCAGGCTCCCGATGTATCGGTCTTGGCATGAATTTGGATAAAACCAAAGTCATGATCAATGGCCACATTGTTCCAAGACCGGTGGTTGTACATGGCCACCTTCTCGAAATTATTTCTGAATATACTTACCTAGGGCAGATTCTGCAGTTGGGTACAAATAATTTCGGGAAGGAGGCCAAGAGGAGGATCCAGCTAGGCTGGGGAGTGTTTGTAAAACTACGTGGAGTGTTCTCGTCATCCATACCGCAATGCTTGAAAACTAAAGTTTTCAATCAGCGCGTTCTGCCCGTCATGACCTACGGAGCTGAGACGTGGACACTCACGATAGGGCTGGTCCACCAGTTCAAAATCGCTCAGCGAGCTATGGAAAGAGCTATGCTCGGAGGGAAATTATCGACATAGCTCAACGAATTAGCAAGCTGAAGTGGCAGTGGGCCGGTCATATCTCGCGAAGAACCGATAACTGCTGGGGTAAACGTGTTCTTGAGTGGAGACCGCGACTCGGCAAACGTAGTGTAGGACGCCCTCCGGCCAGGTGGGATGACGATCTGCGAAAGACTGCAGGCAGATGCTGGATGCGGCAAGCTGAAGGCAGGGCGCTATGGGGAGGGGAGGCCTATGTCCAGCAGTGGACTAATATAGACTGATTATGATGATGATGATGACGACGAACGAAAAGAAGTAGCATGTTAGATCAGAGGTGAGTCGGAACAACATCACTTTTGTCGTTTTGAAATATCGCAATTCGTAATAACAAGAGATTGTAGAGATAATCCAATGTTCGCGATCGTTTGCAACTATCCTCTGTAAAGATAGTTGAGTTCAAAAGCCAGATTTTGTATTGAAATTGTAAAGGCTAGATTCAACTTATTGCATCACAATAGTATTGCTCGCAGTTCTGACAATCTGGAGCGGCGAAACATAACAGGAAAATACCACAAATAATGGAAGTACTAGATATCTGATCAACTAATTCAAGTAGATTGTCACAGAATATTTATACGAAACCATAGTTGTGTATTTCTCTTATTTTTGTAAATGTTTGTATGTTCTGCAGATATTTGTTCCGTGTCTGGGTATTGGTACCACAGTACTCGTAGATCCTGATATCCACGATACAGGGAACCCTAGTGTGAAGTCAGGACTATGTGTGCGTCTGATTTTTTTCTTTTGAAAGACATATTTCAGGGATCTTACTGATTCGGAGAAACACTAGATTCAGTATAACTCTACCAACTTAAAATTACTTACGATAAGTTGGTATTCAGAGTGAATGATCAAGATATTTAATTCCACCATTTGCACTAGGATACCCTGAAGTCGTTTCTTCTATTTAATTTAGAAATTGTATACCGCTTCGCGCGTTCTATAGCCGCGCGATTTCTGCTCAAAGACGCTTTGTTCGGAATTTCAATTTCGATCGCTTCGGTTCGTAAACTACGGTTTGTACAATCAACTATATTCTAGAAGCTCTTCATCCGTGATGCCTTAGGATAAAGTCGAAAATAGCGTAGGCACACATGTGTCAGCTATTATTTCTTTTCGTAGGGTTGGAAAATATGGATATTTTTGTTTCCTAAACGCGGGCACTTCTAAAATGAATTCGCAATCACCGAGAACGTGGTGCCGGAGTAGCAATACATACATTATTATGATCACGTGTCCACTACACCATCCGCCCTCCAAGCACCTTCAGCTCGTCCGCCGAGACTGTGGCTACCAACGCTATAACCAGAAATCGTGACAAGCTGAAATGCTGGCAAAACAAAACACACCTGTACTTTTGTTCACTACACCCGAGATTGTCGACGTCGGCACACGATAGCGGTGGCAAGACTGATCCATAGGTCAGTTTTGGTCGCGGTGTAAACACGATCGCCGTCACTTGTCGTTCTGAACCTGATCCGAAATAATATCGTTCTCAGTGCAAAAGTGGACAAACACCCTTACTGATAATAAAGTTAAACTTAATAGACGGAGCAAGACAACTGAATAGTGGTCGAGGAGTGGCTGCAGAAAGGTCGGACGTCCGGCAGCGAGATAGGCAGACAACATTGTTAACATCGCGGACCATGGATGGCTTAGACTGGCACAAGATTGTGGTGGATGGCCTTACCCAGCTATGAGTGAAGTCGGGCTGTGGATATACGAACTAGTGAATGCAATTATCATTTACATGTAGCTTTTCTTTCTTAATTACTTAGCATTCTCACATTCCCAGCTGCAAGAAAAATTTGCACTACTCCAACATGTGGTACATTAATTATGAACCCCTTAATCCCTTTAAATTCAATACTTATTTTCAGATCACTAGGGTTTAAAATTCCCAGACTTTTCTATGTTCATCTTGGAACGACGCTGGCTTAAGTTGGTTTCAATTCTATTTCTTGTTCATTTACTGAAGGAATGTATTCAGGTTTGGTGTTAGGGGTTCATATTTTTTCAAGTTTTTCATTACGAGCAGTACATGTTTATTTGATCGTTACGTAAAACCAACTTATAAAAAAAGACCGAAAGTTGTTATTTCGTTTTATCAAATTTTAAAAAAATACGATTACAAACTTACATTTGCAGTTGGAGAATTGACCGTGACGTACATATATATCGAAAATTTTGGCAACTACTCGTACAAAGTTAAGTTTGTCTTTCAATCCAACTTATCTTTTCGTTAGAGCAATGTTTGGTGCTCTCATAGTTTATGAACTTAGGTAATGGTAATTTTAGTGAACATACAAGCTCGTACGGAAGCCTCAGTGCGCGAGTCAGACTAGCACTTATCCGGTTTTTCTTAAATAAATTAATATTTTTATGAACATACATCAGATTTTCATAGATGTATTGACAAGGGAATGTCATTATATTCTTTTAACTTTTGACGAAGTGATTCTCTGGGTCCATATTATAATTTGGACGAACATCCCCCTTCTGCAGCACTCCCCCACAGCAGTATACCGTACGTCATAATACTGTGGAAGTAAACTGCCATGTGCTCTACTTTTGTGTCAGACCCACCTTAGTTTACAATAAACGTATAGTTTTTATCTCTTATAATCTCATTCAATCCTTTCCGTCCAAAGATTGTCTCGAAGAGCTCGCTTCTAAGCGATAAGATCGCCCATTGTACTTTAGGTTTTTAAAGTTGTATTTAATTTGTCCCGCGTCGGGCCTACGCCCACTTCACCACAGAGTTCATCTGTATTATTATATTATAGTTTTGTCTATATAATTAATTTGTACTGTAGTTTTGGAGATGTTGCGATGTTTGGATATTTAGGTGTTTGTTGTCTATGATCTCCGTAACATTTTTTATCCTACAGAGGCAAGTATACTATAAACTTAATAAATGTGAATTGGATATATCAATACTAGCTTCTGCCCACGGTTTCGTCCGCGTGGTACCTGGTATAAAAAGTAGCCTATGTGTTATTCTGATGTATAAGCTATATTACTGTAAAGTTTCATCAAAATCCGTTCAGTAGTTTTTGCGTGAAAGAGTAATAAACATACACCCTCACAAACTTTCACGTTTATAATATTAGTAGGATGTTAGACCCCGTCCCTCAAACTACCTCCCTGAGGTTGTCAGGGTTTGTCGCGTAATTACGGTAGCCTTCCAAGCGAGACCGATTACATACGAGTTTATTTATTTACTTCAGAGAAACTTGTTCAATTCTGTGGAGATCTAAAATAGTGAGAACTACTTACATTTCAACAGCGGCTAACAGGAGTATTTAGTAATAAAAAATGGCATTTATTTAGTTACACATAAACAAACATACCTAGCCTAAGTAGAATTCCTAAGTTGGTAATTAAATTAGTAGGTATATATAGTAAGAAGGTATGTCTGTACAGTACGCAAGTAAAAAGGTCGAAGACTCAGCCACGCTGTTTTTTAACCTCGCCTACTGATGTAGCTGCTGATGTAGCTGCTGTCGTTACAGCTGCCACAAAAAATCTATAATTAAATATAACTTATGGAATATAAATAATAAACGTATATAGATTATTTATTAATATATTAAATGATTAAAATTTATAAATAATACATAAATATATCATTTTAATGTAAAAGTTTGGAAGTTTGTTGCTAATAATCGCCATAATAGCTGGACGAAATTTCGAACAAAATATTTGCCAAAAGCAAATATAAAAAAATGCTTAGAGATATCAATACCTAACAAGTCTGTGGAAGCCTTTTTTATGGTACTTACATACTTCGGTTCCAATATACAAAAATATTGCCATATGACGAAATCTTTCGAGTAATATATACATATCTTTATTCTGCCTGTCCACAAATTTATATAGTTATTTTAAATATATATATATATATATATATATATAGAGTTTCAGAAAAGACGAAGGGGTTCGGGAGCTAAGAGTTACACACTCCTAAAAACTCAAGAACCAGACTTACAGCTCTTCTTTATCTCTTTCTTTATCTTGATAAATTATGAATAACGATGTTTCCATCTCGTAAACCTTGAATGAACTTTCCGGGTAAAGTTGAATACCTATTCAGTGTATTTTTCACGTGTTTATCCTTCAAGAAGCCTTCAGAGACACTGCTAATGTGTTCAGAATAAATACGTGACCCCACGTTGAGACCCTTGTACACACCGTAGCAAATATTAATTCAAAAATAAATATAGAAAGAATATTCGAATGAGAACTTTTTTTAGATTTGTGTTGATTTATTGAGTTTGACCGCAGACTAGTAAGGGATACAACATTTGGTTTGACAGAAGATCTCTGAACCAAACCAAAATTCCTAAACATTGGTTCCGGGATCTGTGGAGTCCCGCGGATCTGAGAAAGATTTATGCCAGTTTGAAACGTCTGTAACCTTATTTTTGCACTTCCTGTCACTTGTGATGTGTTTGAATAAATACAAATATTGCTGCTAGCTATGGAATTCGGCAACTCTGTCCTAAAAAAACTAAAGACTAATTCGCGTATCGAGATCGAGACGTTATAACCACAGATAAAATATCGGTTCAATCTAGGAACATCAAAACCAGTATTCTTCTCAAAAAATTACAATTAGATAAACGTCAAAATAGAGTTCAAAGTAAATCGAACTGACAGCCATAATCAAGAAGTGAAGTGAATCGAACTGACGCAATATTATCGAGACTTTGTAAGTGCTTTCATTTCGTGTTGCGACACAAATGTGCCCTTCTATACTTTGGTAAAGTATAGAAGGACCTCTATATGATTTTTGTTTTGTTTATGTATTTAGGGATTTTGTTTTTAGAAGAAGGGGCTGCCAACAGAGACAGTAGAAGAATAAGTGGTAATCACAGATTTACTAGAGATGCTAACACATGTGGTAACTTTCTGATGAACTTATGTATAGCTGAACAATACAGTGCCTTAAAGTAGAAAATCGGGGAAAACACGAGCGTAGGTACAACGCCATGTTACATTTCGGTCCAACAGGCGGTCGCCAAAGACGAATAGAGCCAAGTTAGCAGTCGTGCCGTCTGTATAAACCACACATCAAATGTAAATACTATTCTCTATTTACTACCACCACTCTTGTTAATAAGAAGTGATATTTATCCTGACTAACTCCTCGGTGATTTATGGCCCAATAAGCATCTGTGCTTTAGGGGGACACGTGTCGTGCTATTTATAAGCGTGGTGTTGCTATGCTCTAAATCTAGCTTAACTAGCATGAACATTAAAATATAGTAGAAAACAGGTTAGTATTAAACCACTCATAGAGCGGGAAATCTGAACTTTGCTTTGGAAAGCAGTTTTTTTTTATAATTATGAGTTAACCTTATAAAAGCTTTGGTTAGTATTCCTTATGTGTGCAACGTGTCACGCGTATAATGTTTGAACATGCCTCTGACTACTACCCAACTCGGTATATTTATTGTATATTTGATACTTGGTTTTGAAATAATTAACACAATGCAAATTGAGTCGATCTTCTTTAATTTTTTTAATTTATTTTCGTTACTAGTCCAACACACCCTTAGGTTGCCAAAGTTTAGCAAACAGTGGTACCAATTAAAGGCTACTTTTAGTTGGGGCGAAGCTCGTTAAGATTTATCCAGCAATTAGTAGTTTGCGAGTTACCAGTTTGTTTACAGGGTTCTTTCATCAACTGTAATCAAGTACTTACAAGGTGCTTTGCGGGTTTCCTTACTTGATAAAGAACACTATAACAGGGCTGTGTGTGTTTGCCCAATAAAATCTTGAAAGGTAGATAGATATAGATATCTCTATTGCATAAATCAGAATGAAAAAAAAACACTTCACATAAGATTTCTTTTTAATATTTTTATAATATCTCGAACCGATATACCAACAAATTCACAAGATGAATTTGTTGGCTTGGTCGAAATTCTTGAGAATCACGCTGAGGTTAACTTTTTTGGGATATAATAAAACATCTGCTCAAATAAATAAATAAAAATAAAAAGAGCCTTTATTTCCCCTAAAAAAAATAATTTCATTAGCATTATATTATTATATTAGCAAAATATACCTATGTAAAAATAAGTTTTTTTTTAAAACATCTGCAAAACGGTGAAGGAAAACATCGTGAGGAAAACGGAATGCCCTAGAATTTGAAGGCTTGTGCCATCGGTTAGTTTTACTAAGGGTTTTACTAAGTTGTGGTGATAGAATGGGCGGACTCATCGCTAAGAGCGATCTCTTCTAGGCAACCTTTTTAATGAAACTGTAAAAGTTCTCTGGTAGAGAAATCCGTCTTCTGTTTCATCAATGACAACAATTGCTAGGATTTATATCTGTACTCACGAACACCGATGTGTTTTTTATTTTTCTCCATGGTACCGACATTGAAATAAATTAAATGCGATGGTTCTGACTATTTTGATGAAGTTTGCCTAATAAAAGAGTTTTGGGGTCGATAGCACGATTAAACTAGATGCCACAAAAATAAAAAAATATAAAAACGCAATCAAAATAAATGTATTGGCTATTTTCATGATGGATAAAAAAACGAAACACGTCTTCTTTTAGGTCAAATGGCCAAACGCTTATAGACACGTCTTGAACATTTTATTTTACTAGCTTCTGCCCACGGCTAGTCCCGCGTGGTATCCGGATAAAAGTAGCTTATGTGTTAATCTGATGTAGGTATAAGCTATATTACTGTAAAGTTTCATCAAAATTCGTTCAGTAGTTTTTGCGTGAAAGAGTAACTAACATCCATCCTCACAAACTTTCGCGTTTATAATAGTATTAGGATTTGCCGTGAACTCGCTAAACTTATTCTCAATAAAATTTAATATTACGGCTCCGTGGATCAAACCAAGTCTAGAGAGGGATTCCAAATATGTACTTTATCATTGCAATATAAGAGAAACTTTGAAGTTGTCTTTCACTGGGAATTATTGGCTTAGATGAAAATATTCTGTTTAGAGTAGATTCGAACAAACGAGAATAAATTTTATTCGTAGAATAAATCGCCCGTTATTCGAGAATAAATCTATTTTACGTTTTACCATCTACAATTCTAAGAATAGCGAGCCTATTTGGGAATAGTTACTATATCACCGTTTAGCGTGGAATAACAGGCTATTCGAAGAATATTTTAATGGTGTCCGCGCGTCATTTGAGTCAACGCCTGCTGCATCGACGTACGATCGCGGCTGCTTGACGGATGCGGTTAATCTTTCTCGGCAGCGTGGCTCTATAATACATGGAGAAACGTACCATAATTATTATATCGTCCTCTCAACTCTCCGTAGACTAAGATACGTTCTTGGTGACCCCATCAGCACTGCTAACGCAGTGGTGACGTCGTCATGTCCCGACAGAGAAAACACTTCACAGATACACCAACCCCGCTGGTGGGGTTGACGAGTTCCTACTTCCACCTACTCACGGTACAGATATGTACCGAGACGTTCTCCTCCCCCTGGTAACGGATAACGGCTCATTCTCACTAATGCCAAATATATTGTTCTCCAATTTAAAAATTCCATACATAGGTTCCTAAGCAATCCCATGACATTTTTACACTTGCAAAAACTTGGGCATGCAGCAAATGTGCCACATTCGTGAGCGTGTTTTTTTTTTACTAGTGGCAAACATGTTTGTTTGAGTTATAAGACCGCCTAAATGAATACATAACTACTGTTTCCGAGGCAAGTCTATAACGAGCATTCTCCCAAAAGTGGACCGACCTGTCCAACTTTTGTGATAGGCAATTGCCACTTTGACCATCAGATAATTACTAGGTACTAATTATCTTTGCTTTTGATCAAAGTGGAATAACATTACTTCACTGTAATCACGGAAAAAAAGAAATACATAGGATGAAACTACTTAGTCGATTAATACTACGACTAGGGTAAATATATAAAAAATTTGCGACTCATAATTAAAAGTACATAGGTACGTTTCGTACAATCTTCTGTCTGAACGAAGACAGCACAAAAAAATATGATTTCCTATTACCATTATAAACGCGAAAGTTTGTGAGAATGGATGTTTGTTACTCTTTCACGCAAGAACTATTGAACGGATTTTGATGGAACTTTATAGTTATATAGCTTATACATCAGAATAACACGTAGGCTACTTTTTATCCGGCATAATAGTAATAGATAAATAGGGCATTCGGCGATTTAAAAAGAGTTTTTTTTATATTAGTGAAACTAATTATGTTCTGTGATGTCATGTGTTGTGATTTTTAAAATAGGTAGGTATCTTACACGATTATACATGGACTTGATAGGGCACGTTGTATCAATCGAAAAAAATATTGAAATATGTTTCTAATTACAAACTGACCGCATATAAATATAATGAATATAAATAATGCTGGGCATTTTCACACAGCATCATCTAGCCACAAAGTAAAAGAACTTGTGTTATGGGAACTAAATGACTTATATATGTTCTTAATATAACATATTATCTAGTGAAAACACCCAGACCCGAGACAAATATTTGCAGATCATACAATCATTTTTTCTAATGGAACCCTCAATATTCTGCGCCTCAAGCGGGCCTATGCCCACTGCGCCACAGAAGTCTTCAAAATCGTCTAAACGGTCACCATTTTGACAAGTGTTTAACGTATTTTTAACCCAGCATAAATGCTCAGTTCAATCGCGTATTCTATAATCGCACCCTTATAAATTGTCTTCCTATAGGGACGCTCGAAGTTTGTTTGGCTAAAGCAGCCAGGTAGTCAAATTGACATCTGTCAATATTTTTGTGAATTGTATAAAAATGTATGATGTATCGCAAATTATTAGCAAAAAAAAATAATCTCTGTAATCATTAACATATTATCATATACATACCGTTTGTTTGTGTAAGTTCTGAGATTGTTGCTGATTGAGATTGTTTGCGTAAATTCTGTTTCCAATGGTCGTTTTTTTTTCTTTCTTTTAATGTAGTTAATGTAAGTAAATTTGTAGGTAGGTTAATGTACGTGTGCATTAGGTTTTATTATCAAAATCAGTGCTCTGTTCGAGAAGCTTTCCGTGCATTACGTGATTTTTACCACAACCGTCCTACCGAGTCGACTATTCGACGTTTGATGACCAATTTGAGCTAATGTCGGAGAAGAAGTATAACAATAAAACACATTTTATAATGAAAGGTATTAGGAATATATTAACTTTTTAAGTTATCTAAAATATCTCGTGCACTAGGTGACGTCAAATCTCGTAGAATTTTTTAGGATCAATGGTTAGGTCGACGCACCAATTGCAAGCGTAAATTTGATAGGTAATTCTGTATGTACATTTGTGCTTCCAATGCGTGTGTGATCGGCATATTCTTGAGCTGAGCAGCAATGCTCACGCCAAACAAGTCAAACTCGTTCTCCAAATGCATTAGTTGTTTGTTAGTCATTCCTTCACAGTTCTCACAGGTACTTGAAGTAGCACTCTGGACCGTAGGTCCTGCTGGTTCACCCTTGACATCGTTTTCTTGTTGAAAGTAATTGTTTAATTCTACATCGGCAATTCTTCCTTTCTCATCTTCTACACAGCATTCTTCTTCATCGTAGATTTCTAATTTGATCGAGAAATCTGGATTACTTTTGCTTAGTGAATTTGTCGAATCGATTTCTTCATTTTGGTTGCTATTTCCATAAGATTCCATATCCTGTAAAGTAAAAGTTAATTTGTTTCATAAAATATGGGTCGGTGGTTTTGTTATCAAGTGACTTATCTAACTGATGAATTCTAATTATCTTTGAAATAAAGTTTATTTATTAAAGGTTATTTAACACTTACTTAATTGAGTAAAAGAATACAAGTTAAATTTTACTATATTATGAGGATTTATTTTAATGTAGAATATACCTGTACTTCGCCTATCTCAACGATTCGGATAGGAAGGCCTACATTCCGATGGACCGAAGACATTGTAAAGTTTGCGAAAAGTTGGTGGGGGGCCAATGTCTGACGCCGAGAATGCTGGCTTCATGGCCTGCTTAGGTATAGCCCGCGTATAGTTTTTAACTTGTAGCCTATCTGTTGTGCTTATAATCTATCTTTGAAGATCTGTCAAAGATACTGTGCATCCAGAGAATGCATATTTTGAAATAGGCTCTATAAATAATTAGAAACTGGTCAAAGTACGTACGTAGGTAAGTACATTGTGAGTACCTACAGACCTACTTAGCAAATACTACTTAGTAATTTTATTTGCAACCCACATTTTTGAAGACTTTCAAAGCGGCATCCAACGTTTCAAACCATATAAGATTGGATACGTATTTCCGATCAAAGGCGGCTGCATTTTTTATTTTTTTTAGTTCTTGTGAGTAGGTCGACCTCACGTTCCTCACTTTTGTGTAAGCTTCGTTGGGCCCAAAGCCGGGTATGTTCATACTTTTGCTAAGGGCCAATAGGGCCTTTTTTAGCATGAGCTTTTTACTTTTCGTGTCATTTTTAGTTCCGTCAACCAAACACTTGTGCTTTACGTATTCTTGTACAAATCTGAGCTTCTCTTCTCTTGACAGCTTTGTAGACATTATTGAATCCTGTGCAATAAATCAACCAAATTTGGTTTAAGTTGATAAATATTTGTCGAGACGGGTATTGTATTGTGAACGAATGAGGAGGCGAGACGTAGGAGCAAAAATTTTTAATCTGTGGGCGAGACGCAGTGAGCGAGCGAGGGGTCTCGTCTCGGAGCGAGTATTCGCATTACATATTATTAATTCTGTGTCACGGCGCAAGGATATCTGCATCCAAACGATACACTTCAATTCACAATTCCTTTCAATCAATTTGTCACAGTTTCACTACTGAATTGTCTGGGAAGCCATCTAAGAACACTGACTATCAAATTTGTGTAGAAATAAGGGAACACTAAGTTTTCTATCATAAACTGTTTTACGTACATGCTCTACCTACAGACAGCTAAACAGCACTGGCGTGCGCAGCGAGTGTTCGATCTCACTCGCACTCAATGAAGTTGACTGCGAGTGGGAATTGCCAAAGGTCTTGAAATACGGTACCTATTGTTTTCGGGCTGTTTAGGTAGGAATGAACAAGCTTTGTCGTGCAACCTTTTTGGTTGGACCTACACAATTTTGTTAACTCAAATATTTTGAAAAACATGTTGCATCATTTTTGTAGCAATTTAAGAACGCAGCAAATAATTTACAAGTAAACGACAAAAACATATAACGAAAGGCAAAAAATATAATTTTCACGAATAAAAAGAATGTTACAGAAGACGAGGGGTATGGTCCTTCGACTAATAGCTACGACAATGCCTATTACGAAAAGGGCAAATAAAAAAATTAATAAAAAAGAACGCAGCCCTAGTAAGTGGACCGGTAATAGACCCCAAAGAAATTAACGAAGTCAAAGTATTTCAGCTAAACTATATCACATGACAATGCGAGGGTCGAAAGTAGTAATTGACGTTCCATGTAGGCCCTAAGGACGCATACCATCCCAAATTAAAGATTCAACTGACACGTTTCAGCAAAAATATGTGTAATTTCGGAGTTGAAAGGTAGAAAGTTAGTCTGAGAGTTATCTTACGAAGGGGAGATGTGGTATTTTCTTAAGAATGCAATCTTCTTAACAAATTAAAATGTACCAACTAATTAACTTACTTTTATCGCCCCATTTGGGCCACTGATATCCCAAATTTTAGTGCAACGGGCATAAGTCTGCCGCATGCCCGACTGCTATATGCTCAGGTAAAAATGTTTTATACTTTAGTCACGCTAGTCTTTCTCTACGTTTAGTACAGACCGGGAATAAGTCAAGTGACGGAGATCGATTGACCATGAAGGTTTAAAGCAAATTTTTCATTTGAAAGCTTTTAATTTCCATCAATTAGGTTAGCATCATTCGGCTCGATTATAATCCGAATCGTACAAACGGATGTTTCACTCTACCCACATAAAACTTAGGTTAGTAGGATACTACTAATGTATCCTACTACAAATTGTATTCGGCGTAGCCGTGGGCAATGGCTAATCAGTAATAAATAAGTACGTCATATTACAACATATAAAAAGTAGCTCTTACCGTATACATAGTACGTAAAAAACGCATTCGCTCAACTTACGCTGCAAAATTGGTCTCCATGAAAAGCCCTTTAATTCTAATATACAGCCTATGTCCAACCTGAAAATACATTCTAAATATTGTTTTTTTTTAATCGTATGAGTTGTTTCGGAGATTACCGCCTACATTCAAACTTACAAAATTACAAACTTTACCTCTTCAGAATATTGTGTACACTTAGATAATGAAGAATGGTGGCAACCAAATGCTTTTGTGTTCCTATTTATACACTTTTTATTTAAAGGGATGAAACCGACCGATATGTCTATTGACTTGAGAGCGTAGTATTCAAATAAGGTGAAGTTTAATATGAGTTACTATAGTATTATAATATAATTATCCTAGCGGTATTTTTGACTAAATGTGTTTAATATTCTTAAATTAGAACTAAATTTTGTAATTTAAAGAAGTTGTTTTCATTTATTTTCTATGTTCTGAAATGGTTTTTTTAGCTTGGCAATGTAATTGATTAGACATGAACTTGACCTGCTACTTTGGAGCTGTTTCTGAACGCATCTTTGTAGTTTTAAACGAATAAAAAAAGGTATTTTAAAATTATATTAATTATATATTTTTGAATGTTAAGAAAACTTACTGCTAGGTACACAAGAAATTACCTAACTTAATACCTACATGCAAAGTGCAAGTATATAGGCTGGGGGCCTATGAAAAGTTATCATTTATAGGTAAAAAAAGATATGTTAAAACTACAGTTTATGTGGACGGACCAGAGAGAAAAAAGAAGTTATATTATATGAAACATATTTTATTAAAATAATTATATTTTACAAACACGTCAAATTTCTTAAATAGAAACTGAAGTTACCGTTAAAATGTTGTGATCTCTGAATATGTTTCTAAGTGGCTTTCTTTACACTTAGAACCAACTATTTAAGTTGTAACTTCTTCTATAGGTAATTATTTATTGAGTAGTAATATGTATCGTCCCACTGCTAGGTATAGATTACTCCAAGTACCTATTTAGTATCTGCTCATGGGTCTAATGTCCTGTGGTTATAACCTAAATCTTCTTACGTCGCTTTTGCTCGCAAAAACTCAAAGGCTCACTTTCACCGACCGCTCCTTTACCAAAACATTACAAAAACGATACTCTCATATGGTTATACCCGTTATAGGTAACATTACCGCTAAATACTCCAATAAATAACCGGTACAGGGGTAAAGATGTTATCTAAACGAGCCCCAGTGCTATACAGATAGGGGTAAATGATTTAGTCTAACACGAAAGGAAAAGGTGTGGTTGTAAACAATTTACACGACGTAACGAAATAAAAAACATGAATTGAAACGTAAATTTACGCAATTTCGATTATAGAGCATTCGTTTTCTTTACCCCTGACACGTAAAAGAGGGTGTATCTGTCTGTGGCATCGTAGCTCCAAAACGGATTATTCGATTTTGATTTGTTTTTTTTTTATAATGACTTTATCGAGAGTGTTTTTAGTTATGATTCAAGAAAATCTGTTCAGCCATTTGAAGCTCTATTCTTATTGATAATAAGAGACGCAATCGATTGTCTTCGATGATGTTTCATATACATACTTACCTAAAAATCCGATGTCTGCTATCCTGACGTTACCGAAAAACAACTCGAAAAGCTTGACCGCCTTCAAAACATTAGGTTTATATACGGCTTACGCAAATATGACCACGTCTACGGATTCCGCACTATTCTCAAATGGTTGTCAATTTGCAACCGCAGAGATACTAACGTTCTCTCACTCTTGCACAGTATCTTATTTAACCCTTACTTTCCTCCCTATCTCAAGGAGCGCTTTAAATATCTTCATCAATTAAACTCTCGTTTAATGCGGTCTTCTAAGACCTTGCAACTTAAAACACCTGTGCACACTTCTACCTTCTATGTTTTTTTTTACTGTACAACCTATCCGTCTATGGAATGCACTCCCCCTCAATATCAGAACTGCCAAATTCCTTCTTATCTTGAAAAAGCGATTGCACGATCACTAGTCCTCCATATACAGTGTGTAATAAGACTACTCCCGAAAACTTCGGAGAGTGAAAGTACCCATGAATATGAACAATTTTTACTATGGAACCAACACTGTAAACGCGAATAAAAAATATCAGCTGTTCCATACTAAAGTTCAATACCTACTTGGCTGAAATGTATGGAACAGCTGTTTTTTTTTTTCGCGTTCACAGTGTTGGTTCCATAGTAAAAGTTGTTCACATTGATGGGTACTTTCACTCCCTGAAGTCCGAATTCCCGAAGTATAGTCTTATTACACCCGGTATATTATATAGGTTATATTATGTAGGTTTATGTATTCATATATGTATGTATATGTATATTTGTCTTATTTATCTAATAAATCGTCACTATGTATGTATTTTTATTGACTATACACCACCGTTATACTTTATCTTTCGCATCAATTTCTGTCCATCCAAAATATAATGTTCCATCCTGTGGGCAGGAAGGTATCGCTAAATCCGATAAGACCGCCCACTGTACTCCCGCGATTAGTTTTTAATTTGCTCTGTTTGAAATTTTAAGGAATATAGGGGGTGTACAATAATGTGTTACCTATCAATCTATCTTATCTTCACAATTCACTAGAGGGCGCTATAATCAATGTTGGAAATACACGTTGGAGTCGGAGGTTTTACAATTTTGTAAAGATTAGATATATATCTAATCTTATAGATAGATATCTATATAGATAGAAAATACTTTTTTTCTATACGTTATAATAATAATATGTACTTTATAATTATATTATAAGGTATAGAAAATAGATACTTAGATAGAAAAGACTTTATTGCACACCAAATAACACATCAACTTAATTAAGTACTAAGTAAGCGAAGTGATTACCTAATTACATAATGATGAATTGATTAGGTAGGTACCTAATGGAAGCTATAAAAGCGAGAATGGCCACTGCGAAGGCCTGATGGACCGATAGAAGTCGGTAGATTGAGGTAGCCCAAGGCTGTTCTTCATGACACTCTTTGCGGGAGTGTTGTTAGATACTTTTTTGTTTTTTTTTATCATGACCTTCATTTGGATCTCACGGAGCTGACAACGGAGCATGGAGGTCAACAAGATACCTATTCACTCACCGTCGTAGTATCTAGGTAATAACTTTTTTTTTATAACATTGTAGGTACAAGTACAACATTATCAGAGCACCTAGCTATCTAAGCTGAAATATTATTTGTTGTGCAATAAAGTATTTTCTATCTAGGTACTAAAATTATGTACTGACTAGCCTCTGCCCACGGCTTCGCCCGCGTAGTACCCGGATAAAAAGTAGCCTATTTGTTATTCTGATGTATAAGCTATATTACTGTAAAGTTTCATAAAAATCCATTTAGTAGTTTTTGCGTGAAAGAGTAACAAACATCCATCATCACAAACTTTCGCGTTTATAATAATAGTATGATATAACGATTGCGTAAACATTTTCATACAATTTCCCGTACAGAATCAAATAACTACTATATCCTCAAAAACGTCACTGCAAATGTATGAGACGTCTACAGAATTCAACTTCCGCCCTACTGAGACGGCAAATTGTGATCATTTGCATCACAAGGGTCGTGGGTTCACTTCCCGCCGGGGCGGGTGCGTTTAACTTGGATGCACCCTTGTGTGAGCGAGCAGTCGCTTGAAGTCTGGATTTAAATGAAGGCAAATCCTTTGTGAGACTGTATTCATGTGGGGACTGCAAACATTTTGAAAATGAAGTCTGAGATTATTTGTGGCGAAATTGTTTGGGCTGTTTGTTTTAGGAAAAGACTTAGGCGTGACTCTGAGGCTCGTTTCCATTAAACTTAGATAACTCTGAGTTGATGCCTAATTTATAAGATAAACTGACTGAACTGAATTAAGATTCTAATGACATCTGAAGTCTAAAAAGCTTTAGCAAAGACTAATGTCTTAGTGAAAGTTTTTGTATAAAAACTTGTTATTTTTAGGCGCCAGCAATTGTTAAGCTTTACAAAAGACTTATTGGTGACAGTTTTGGTATATATTGAAATTATCGTGTTTTGGTATTTTTCAGTTAACAGTTATTTTTACTAGTTATGGTATAAAAACTTGTCATTTTTAGGCTTCAACCTAGGAGCTGTTGCATATCAGAAAGTGATAAACCAGTGTTTATTATAGTTATTCAACATTCTAATAATCTTAAAAAGTAAAGTACCAGTTACTAAGTGCATTGCCCTAAGTATTTTGTTTTCTTCTTACATAGTGTAAAATGAGCACAAGTGACGACAGGGACCAATTAGTGGTCGAATTGAACCTTGACCTTCGAACCAAAATGCAGGGTCAGACTCGCCACTTAACAAGTTATCGACCTATGTTAAAAACATATATTATTTATAGGTTAGTTCACACTTTAACACTATTATAATAACCATATACACTCAATAAATAATAAATAAATAATGCTGGTTTTTCACACAGCATCATCTAGCCCCAAAACTAAGCAGAGCTTGTATTATGGGAACTACATGACTGATATACTACATATATACTTTTTTTTTAAATACAATACATAGAAAAACACCCAGACCCGAGACAAATGTTTGCAGATCTTACAAACATTTTTGCCGTGACAGGAATCGAACCCGCAACCTTCTGCGTCTCAGGCGGACCTTCGCCCAGTGCGCCACAGAAGTCGTCTGTGACTCAATGCGTCACTATAGCCTGCACAACTTTATTGACGACTTTTTCTACGCACTGATACGCTATTATACAGGGTTTTTCCTAATTGAGCATCAATATTGACCACTTGGACAAAAGCAGCAGGAATTTTTCTGTTTGTGAAACAACTACCTACCTATCTAATTACACATTAGCGAAGAAATAAAAATAATAAGGTCACTTCATCTTCAACTTACTTTAAAACTTTTAAAAGCAAATTCATACAAACTAGACCGCCCACGCCACCACAAATAAAATCTTCTTTGCAACCCAACTAAGTAATTGTTGGGTGTGACTCTATTATGCTTTAAACAATACTCATACCTGTTCTCATACACTCATACTCATTTATTCACCGTAGTAACTACTTAGTACACTTGGTTTTGCCCACCTGTTGGTAAGCGGTTACCGTAACCTATAGACACTTGCGAAACCAGAGGTATCACTCGTGCGTTGCCGACCCTGAGATTATAACGGGTAAAAAGTTTCATGTGTCTACAATTTCACCGGCACCCCATACCCTTCAAATCAAACTGGAACACAGCAATGCTGTTTAGTGGCAATATGGTGGTAGTACTTGTGTGTAAATTTTCGTGGCTTTCTTTAAAAGTTACTTACCTTGTACCACCTAGCTTTTTTATAATATACCTGGTATTTTTCCTACCTCCTATTTTCTAGAATCAAGTATTTTGAAACTTTCTAAAACCTAGTATTTTCTATAGACGCTGTCACTATTTCTAAAACTGAGAATGCTTTTGTCGTCGTGCACTTCCTATCTATTGTCGGACCGCCAAGTGCAATTATACGAAGGTGAATTCGCTAGGAGTACTTACAATGTATTTCACTCTTGGAGCACAAGACAGACTTTTAACTACAACTGTCAGTCTTGGTGGCGCGATTACGTAACTTTCGCGGCAACCGGTTTCAAAATGAAACCACAAAAAATTACTTTGCGATTATCTATTGGATGCAGTTTCAAACAAAGCTTTTACCATTTTTGATAAGTGGGACACATCGTGACATCTTCGAATACAAGTAAATTTTCACAGAATTTACAAACCTCCGATGTGTCTTTACAATATCTATTGAAGCGCCCTCTAGTATTTTGTGACTATAAATATATCCGAACCACCCTTGAAGTCATACAAACGGATTGCAAAAACCCGAATTGCAATCGGATGTGTCGTTTATATATAGATAGATGGTTCCACACAAATATATAAACATACATTCTCTTATGGCGAGCGCATGTCCCGTGAAAAAATTAAAATATCATAATTTATTATGTGTTATTCTAGATCCAATCAATCTAATCCATCTTGCATCCGAGTCAGTTCAAAAAATATTCTGCACATAAACTTTCCCATTATCCAGTTTTAGAAATTGTAGGCATTGCTAAACCTGGCAAAATGGCTATAGAAACGAAACCCATCGTAATTTTGCTAGTTTAAATGAGATTAAACTATTAAGCCCCTTCATTTACACTAGTAAAATGAATAGTACTTACATTTGCTAGTATCCATAGAGGGCTAAAGTTTAGCCCTTATGCACTAAAACTAAACTGAGACTAAACAGTTTAACCATTCTTCTGGTCATTGCCACATTGCTGTACGTGACTGCTGATTTTCTTTGAAAATACCAACGTAAAATGTAATGTAACGTCGAATATTATCTAATAACACCATACGACAAATCTGTGTACCTGTCATAGTAAACGAAGCTTGGAGGAATGCCAATGTAAATTGATTGATTGAAGGATTGGAAGACTTTGAAGGATTGTAGTTTTTGGAAAAGGCATTGATTTAGCAGTGTGCTTAATGAGACTGGGTAAAAGGTTTTCTGAAACTAACATAGGTACTTACTATTTAATTACAACGCACGCCAATCTGTGTACTTACATTATAACTTAAGCATGGAAAAGGAATGCCAATGTAAACTGATTTGAAGGGTTTGAAGATAAAATTTGTAGATTTATGACAGATATTTTTATACCACAGGTGATCATTTTAAATTTAAATTCAATTTTTGTATGTTTTTTAAATACTTGCGAATACAAGTCTTCATACAACTGTCTACAAATACCTACCTAGGTATATACTAAAAATACAAACGAAACAGCTAGCTGTCTAAAGACCGTTGCAAACGATCTATAGATAGCTCAACTGATCCTGATCACTAACAGACGGAAGGGTACCCAAAATACTTTCTACATTGCCACGCTGAATGGTCATGCTAATGCGTTGACCCAGATAAGAGCCAACTCTCTGTTCACGCGTCGCTTTGACCAATCGCCCTGAAAGAAATCTTGAAATGTCAATACATAAGAATTCAATAAATAATTGACTTTATTTATTGAATTCTTATGTATTGACATTTTCAGAAACGATTCAATATGTAATGTAAATTAAGCTTTCGTTTATTCATTCAAAACTTTGTAGACATATTATTTTTGGAAAATATATTGCTTCAGCAGTGTAGCAACTTGAGGCAAGCATTCTAAAGGCAAAGGTTTTTCGAGGGTTAAAATCTGACAAAAATGTCGTGATAAAAATGTTTTGACCCTTTTCTGATTAAGATATTTTTAATTAGGTCTGTTTTCAGAGCTGAAATGTTTTTCAAATTCCTGAACTTAGTTAACAAATACTTGCCCATATAAACAGCTGATGGCTGTATTTTCCATTATGACCATACTCAGTACGTTGATCCGTGAGAACACCAAAGTAGGTGGTGGTCAAAAGCAAGTCCAAATATTACCTAAACTCCACATACAATTTGCAACCCCATCGCCGGCCGTTTCCATGACGATGATATTCATTTTGCCCGGTAAAAATGCTATACTTCGCTTTACCACAGATTATCCTACTATCCTTCCTACTAACATTATAAACGCGAAAGTTTGTGAGGATGGATGTTTGTTACTCTTTCATGCAAACACTACTGAACAGATTTTGAGGGAAACTTTACAGTAATATAGCTTATACATCAGAATAACACATAGACTACTTTTCTCCGGGTACCACGTGGGCGAAGCCGTGGGCAAAAGCTAGTAATACTATAGCTACAGGTTCTATGATAAACTTCGAGTCCAACTATGGACTCTGACAACAGTCTCTTCAGCTCATTTTCTAGTGTCGTCTTTAAGCCGCCCAAAGGCCTCTTAGCTGAGTATGGCATCTTAACATGGCCTGTGAAGCGCTTTAGATTGTTATGCCTTTAGCTGAGCTTACGGGAAGTTGATAAAGAGTCTGATATGAAATTATATGACCCTATTTTTCACCCTTGTGATTTTTCATAAAGTTTATATGGGACATTATTAATTAAAAGTAAAAGAAAGTCTTATTGAAAAAAGCCATTAAAAAAATCAATAAAATTGGTTCACATTTGGCGAAGATATCGCGTGACATACACAATATATAGACGAGTTCGATGAAGGGAAAATAAGCCGAACTACAAAGGGGTTTTGGTTTTCCAATACAAAAACAAACACAATAATTTTTAATATCAAAAAATTCTAACTTGTTGGGACTCGAACCAGCGTGCTCCCGCTTTGTACGCGAGGGCTATACCAACACGAGACCTTTACCATTTCAATCACAAGATTGTGGTTGAATTCTTGGAATATGACACCATTTTTGTCAACACAAGAACACGACTGACAGTAGGTAGTCAATAGTCATTTATTTGGTAAGAGTATTACACGTCACAGATCAAGTTCTTAAATACAATTTTATACTAGATAGTACATATTTAAACATAAAATATTATTAAACTAGTGTAAAATAAATGTTAATACTTATATTACGTTTTACATTACGTAACCTCACATTCGATAAGTCAAAAAAGGCGGGGGGCACAAATTTGAAATTTCGGGCACATTGACACATAAATGGGCTCTAATTCGCTGCATACTCAAAATAGAGAGTTTCCACAATTTTTCTTTAGGCCGCCCAAGGGCCTCTTAGCCGAGCATGGCAACATTTCCTATGAAGGGCTTTGGATTTATATGCCTTTTTACATAATTGAGCTTTAGGACCTTACTTACGGGAAGTTTTTTAAAAATTTTATATGTAATTTCATGACCCTTTTTTCACCCATGGGATTTAAAAAAATATATATTTATGGGACCCCTGAATTAATATTTTAAAAAGAATCATTAAAATCGGTTCACAATTGGCGAAGATATCGAGTAACCTACATAAAAAAAACATACAGATGGATTGAGAACCTTTTCCTTTATTTTAAGTCGGTTGAAAATAATTCAGGTAAGTACATTGGTAGGTACTTGATTGGATTATCCTCGTAATCATTAGAGACGTCGGCATCAATTTAAATGTTCATGCAGGATAATGAAATCCGGACATAAAAGATTACAGATGAAAGGAATGATAATATGCTACCTAGAACTGCTTTAATCTATCCATACGAATATTATAAATGCGAAAGTAACTCTGTCTGTCTGTTACGTTTTCAAGCCTAAACCTTTTGCTGCAGTAACGTTTTTACCTAACACGAATTTTGATTGTGGTTGAGTTAGAGTTGACTTACGACACTAGAATTGACAGCTCATACAAAGAACGACGTCACTGGTCAAACTGACGCGTAGCTATCAAGGGGAAATGGTTGTCAAGTAGTCATCAAAATTTGCGTGAATATAAAGAGGATCTCTGTTGAGTTTTTAACATGTCAAAACGTCAACCGTATTGACAAGATTCCATACACCAACACAAGATCATCGTTTTGACAAGTTTTGAACGTTAGTAACGCCACCACCACCGCGTCAATTTGACCAGGGGTCTAACCATCCAGTCTTATTGCGATTCAATTCAGGCAAAGATGCCAAATCCCTCGTTGCTTATGACAAAGCTTTAACAACGCTATAGCGTCTTCAATCGCAAAGCGGAAAGTGAAATCTTTGCCTGAACTGAATCGCCGTAAGACCTCATGGTTAGGCCCCAGGTCTAACTAGTTATCAACTATATGCAATGAAGGCACTAAGTGCCAGCTACTAACTTTCACAACCTAAAACTTTAACAAAGGAGGTGGAAAGTCCCAAAACTGAGTTAAATAATTCCAGGTATAACGCCGATATTAACTTGTGTTATTAACTTAGACCCCGCCACCCTATTTATTAACAAACTAAGTACCACTCTATTAAGCGCGAGTAATGAATAGGTTCTAAGTTTTCATTAGTTTCGGGGCAAATATCTGAAGTTTCTTGAGTTTCTTGATGTGGAAGTCTAAACTGTATTGTGTATCAAATTCTAATTCTTGCAATTTTTGCTATACCATATTTCTCGGCAGTTGCATTCGCCATGATCACGGATAACTGAATCCACACTCTTTGATAACTGAATCTCACTATTTTATTGAATTAGAGAAACCAACTTTCCATAATCGTTTTAAAAGTCCATTAAGTACTTGTATTTGTTTTATTTAACTTGCATTTTTGTGTAAGCTGTGCAGGTACATAATATGCTCCATACCTACATCATCTTTCTTTCTTTTTCGTGGGTTATAGAAAAAAAAACACAAAAAAACAATCACGAAAGATAAGGTGCTTTTTTATTTATAAGGTACAGAATTTTTACAGACTCCGTCAAATACATACAAAAACATCAACAACTTCAAGAAGAATTCAAATCACAATCTACTCCCACTACCGATCTACAACTGTTTCATTAGAAGCCATTTAATTGACAACACTAGGACAGGCAGTGAGTATGTGCGACGAAAAAGTAACAGCTATTTTAAAACAAGTATTACGACGAGTATTTTTATCAATATCAGTCCTTACTTAACACCTAACAGGGTCATCTAGAAAGTCATGGACTATGTTTCTGATTCACTACTGAGGTATCTAATAATAATAAATAATACATAAAGTAACTTTAAGCTACAACCGTTCATATAACGTTTTTTAATCATGATGTGAAAGACACGCCTTCAAGATGACCTTTGTTTCCTAAGTTCAAACCAATTAGGAAAATTACACACCGATGTTCGACTTTTTGTCTTATTAGTGATGGAAAATAATAATTGATTATCATATTCCGTCGTTATTAATAACGGTCTGCTTATGTTATAAAAATGTTTACGCATTCATTTTTAATTGGTATTTTGATCTCTTAATCTCACCAATTACAAGTTCTTGTGGAATAAACACAGGTGTTAGATACCAGAAATCAATCAAGAATATGCACACACTTTTCTACAAAATATTACATTAAGCGCACGTTTCTAGATGTAACAACGACGAAAATACCTAGTATCATACTACCATAAAAAAACTCATCATCTTCATATATTAGGTACGCGTAATTCCGCGGCAGTACCTAACGTTGCACAAAATGATAAACATTGCACTTTTTCCACTTATTAATTACTGGTTATTTACTTATTTGTGGTATATTCAAAGCCGTACGTCGATGTGCACTATTCCATGTAGCTGTGTACTAGACCGCGTTCCCGGCGGGCACTCCGTTCACGCTGAGCGGGATCGTGTTGAATTCATCCTCCAAGTCCTCGTGTTTCCTGGGGGAAATAAAAATAAACGGTAATTTTAAGTTAGCAGCTGGTTTTTGGTCGCAATTCACGATGAAAGCGGGTTACCTGTACGCTTAAGAGTTCGTATCACACTTTTTAATGACGAGTGAACGTGAGGAGCAAGAGTGAAGAGGCACCATGAAAATATGTCTATTATCATGTTAGTGTCGTATTTTGTACTTTAATTATAAAAGACGAAAGGTTCATAAGATATCGCAAAGATCATTTAGAATCGTCGACACTTAAAGTAAGTGAATAGCAAAATTCAGCAAAAAATATGGCTTGGTTCAACTTTAGTGGTGTGAGTGAGAACGGCATTCGTGCGGTAGCGGTCATCCTAGTTTTGGAAATCTAAACGAGATGAGCATTTGCCTTAAAAGTTCGCAGTCTGAATAAACAAAAATCGTTAGAGCATAAAACAAGGTGTTAGTCTGGCGTTACAATTGGTCATCACGTCATTTTGATACGATAATTAGAGTGACATCTGTGGCACAGTAGGTGAAAGCACACCTGAGACGCAGGTTTCGGATTCGATTCCCGCCTGCTGGGCAAATGTTTGTATGATCTACAAATATTTGCCTCGTGTCTGGGTGTCTTCTATATATAACATGTAGATATTTACAAAAAGAAATGTATATAAGTAGTATATCAGTTATGTAGTTCCCAAGCTCTGCTTAGTTTGGGGCTATAATATGATGCTGGGTGAAAAATTACCAACATTATTTATTTATTTATTTAATTGCACTGAAACGCCCGACTCTGAATATGCAACCTGAGACGCAGTGAGCAGACTGAGACGCGTCGGTTACCTGTTTTCTGCGTAAACCCAGTCTTTGCAGTCGGACTGGGATTAAATGAAATCATAGGCTTGTGAAATGTGGAAATATGTAAGGTTCTTTTAATTAACGTTTTTTTCTCTCTCTTTATAATTAATTTGAAATGTTGTTCAAATATGGTTATTCTACTAGTGAATCGACCCGCGACTTCATCTGCATTGGATTTACGCTGCACCCTCCAGGGGTTGAGTTTCGGAAAATCCTTTCTTAGTGCAGGGATATGTAGGGAACACACCAAAGGAAACACTCAAAATTTATATATAGGTTCTTAAGACGCGTGTAAGATTATCACATACATATCAGCCCGGCGATGAGCCGACAACGGCTCAGCACCTCCGCGGTATCGACGCTTCTACGCTTGGGGGACAGCTCGGTATTTATTATGAAACTATTCTATTAAATTGCCTTAGCGACAGCGAGACTGATGCGCGGCTATGGAGAGGCGTAAGCGGGACGACAGACAGACGTAAACGTAGCGTAGTCGCTGTGACTACTCACCGCTAGCCATGCATGCTTGTGTCAAGGCGAGGTGATGCCGTTACGATGCTACTGTGCGATGCAGACATACAGTATTGAATTTCATACAAATAAATATTTGAAACCATTTATTAATACTGATGAGTTGAAGCGGTGCCGATACGGTTTCGGGCTGATATGTGTGCAATAACCTTTAAGCTGTGCCTCGATTGTCAGTTAGTCAGTCATTCAGTGAGTCATGCAATAATAATACTATATATAGATTATAGTTTAATAAAACGTAATAATACTCGCTATCTACCAATAGTCACAATTCGTTACATCGTATCTCAATTACCGAAAACTGTTACAAAATACTAGGTATACCTCTACATGTGGTATCTAAATTTCCCGCTACTAAAGTCCGATCCACGAAATAGGCATCTATTTCATCAGCGAATTACTTACTATAATGAAATGTAAATTACCTTGAGCATTTATTATCTCGAATAAAATCTCCTTAGAACGGGGTAGAAAGTTAAGAGTATTATCTCAGATTAAGATTAACAAAACATCCCTTTCCAGTCGGGATTATCTACGTCGAAAACGACTTTTATGCTAAGAATCTAGTAACCTCGCTTTGTTTTATTTTTCAAGCAAAAAACGTGTTATACCTCTATTTTAGTGTTCACAGCACAAACATATTATTACCCCCATAATATGTAGGCAGGTAGGTACTCTATAGCAAGTAGTTTTTTTGTGATTTTTGGAAAAACAATTCATCAGATTCTGATAATAGGTACTTACGAGTATTTTCATGAGACCTAACCGAGATTTTTTGAGTCGGTTTATCCGCGAAACGCGAAAATCTGTGTGTGTGTGTGTGTGTGAATGTTTGTTACCACGTATCTCCGTAAGTACTAAACCGGTTTTGATGAAATTTGGAATGTAGATCGTTTAGGTTCTGGAATAACACATAGGCTAATTTTATTTTCGAAAATCGACCCCTAAGTGGTTTAAACAGGGTGGTAAAGTTTCTATGGAAAAAAATATTCCTTGGTTTTATTCACTCAAAACAACACATAAACTTTAGAATAAATAATGAAAGAAGTATATTTTATTTTTTCAAAACTACCCTTTGGGGGTATGCAATTGAGTTCTAAACTTTGTATAAGTTGTTATCCTTGGTTCGATTCATTCAAAAGTTGGTGGACATCGTTTGAAGCCTGGAGACGGTCATATGCTACTTTTATTAACATACCTCGCGAGCGAAGCCGCGGGCAACAACTAGTGAATAATAACTCGCTACTCTATTTACGATAACGATATTATGGAAGCAAGCATTGGAATTAATACCATTTTGTAAGCAACTAAATGTCCCTATCTAAAATAAAAATGGAAAAAAAATCGAGAAATACCCCCTTTTCAAGTCAAAGTAATTATTCGCTCTGCTACGTTTTGTTAGTTTAATTACAAAGCAAATTAATACTTAAGCCCTACTATAGGTATCAGTGGAATTGAATCACGTACGCATCAAATGGCCGATTCTCGGGTCAAACTTATATACCTGAAAAATATACCTTTCCCATGAAATTCCGACCTTTTTCATCATAAATGAAAACTTATTACTCTTTATTTCAGGTACTTTCAACTACTTACATAAATTAAGTCTAACACATATCTAGGTACTAATACACGTTCACTTTTCGATACGGTTGTATGTGTCAAAGTATATATAGTAGGTATAAACAAATATAACTTGCTTACTAACTGTACAGAACTCTAAACAGTATGTATTAGTCTAGATAGATAATTAAAATTATCAAAATTACCCGGTACAATGAAGTTAAGTGATCCAGGAGGAAAGGATCTCCTCAAATAAGTCTTCTAGAAACCACAAATCTTAGTATCCTACTAATTATGGTCAATTCTTAAGTTTGTATAGATGTTTGATGCCAAGGCTCTCCATAACGGCTGCGCCGATTTGTAAGAAATTTGAAACAGATATAATTCGTAAGCCTGGAATAACACTTAGGCAACGGGTACCACACGATTAAATAATAAACTAATCAAACAGAATAATATACAGAATGATTCAGGCCCAAAAGGAGCAGAGCGACGGGAGACCCCGTGACCGAACCAAATCACCCCCATGCATGTTTAACGATATTTTCATAGTTAAGGAGCTAGAACCATTTTTGTGTCCTGATTTCGATAATTACCTGAGGAAAAAGGTTTATGAGCCCGTGAAATAACTTGATAAAAATTGCAGAGCAAACAGTTAACTGTCAAAATTATTGAAAATATTTTTTGAGGAATTTAATATATTTTTTTAAATATTTATTTTACAGTCGTATAACATCCGGACATTAGTAGTTTTGAATGAATCAAAATACTTCAGATAATAAATAACAACTTAACAAACAATAAGCTCATTGAAAAAGTACAATGAGCGGTCTAATTGCATAAAAGCGGTATCTTCCGGACAATCTAGGAGGGAATAATTGTTTCACTTTCAGTTTCATCTCAATTCACCTTAATTTACGGTAAAATTAATAATAACAAAATTACTGAAAAACTATAATTCAATGTCACCAAAATACCTCATCGATATAAGAGTGATTAAACCAACTTCAAAAGGAGCTATATGCCATCTCATCATGCCTCTCTGTTGTATAAAATTCACAGCTTTCTATACAGCCAATGTCTGAAAGTCCCTTCAGCTGGAGGCGAGACCGAACCGATTCTGCATTCAACAGAATAATAATTAAATAATAAATAAATAATGCTGGACATTTTTCACACAGCATCATCTAGCCCCAAACTAACAGAGCTTGTATTATTAGAACTTAATGACTGTCAAATTACATGTAGGTATAATTTTTTTGTTAATAAATACATCCTACTTCCTACTAACCTACCTTGAGAACAAAAATCTGATAAAAACAGAGTCAAAGCCGAATTAGAAAAGCCTTTTGTGATGCAAATAAAATTGTGTCACAGTAAATAAAGCTATAATTTTTATATTGTGCTCTCTCTTTATGATTTTTTTATTACTGGTTTACAATAAAAATGTATCAATCTATATATAAAGCCCACCCCCACAGTTGCGGTATAACAGCCCATAGTATCGATGCTTGTAAACAACACATGCGGTAATAAATAAGAATAATAAATAATGGTGGTCGTTTTTCAAACAGCATCATCCAGCCCCAAACCACAGACATATTGTAATATCCCAAACTAAGCAGTATTATGAGATCTTCATGACTGATTGACTGACGTCATTGTAAATAGTTACATTCTACTGATATTATAAACGTGAAAGTTTGTGAGGATGTTTGTTCCTCTTTCACGCAAAAACTACTGAACGGATTTTGATGAAACTTTACAGTAATATAGCTTATACATCAGAATAACACTTAGGCTACTTTTTATCCGGGTACCACGTGGGCGAAGCCGTAGGCAGAAGCTAGTATTATTATATATAGCAAACGCCCAGACCCGAAACAAATATTTGCAGGGTGGCTAGACAAATACCACTTTCTGTTGACGTTAACGCCTGCGGAAAGATTGAATTGTATGGAAACGACATTAGCTGTGGAAATGTCACGTGACAGCTGCCAAGTTTTACCTTGAAAAAATTGCGTTAGCGTGAAAAGCAAAGTAAGCGTGAGGTATTTGTCTAGCCCCTGCAATGACATTAGCTGTGGAAACGTCATGTGACAGCTGCCAAGTTTTACCTTGAAAAATTGCGTTAGCGTGAAATTAAAAGTAAGCGTGAGGTATTTGTCTAGACACAGGGTGTCTGATCATACAAACATTGATCCCGCGGCGGTAATCCAACCCACGATCTTCTGCGTCTCAAAAATATAACTAAAAGTAAAATGGCCAATAGAAGTAGGACGCAGGATGCCGCCAATACACACTGAAATAATATCATTGGTAAGTCCCTTTTTTAACTTTTGTTTTCGCTCCATCCCAACGTTGTCTGGAAGAGATCTCATTTGAACTATATGATCGCCTATTGTAATTTTAGTTACGTATTTTACCTTGTGGTATAGGATTAAGTAGTTTCATTCATTAATTTTCTACTGCTGGTCAAAGGTCGCTGACGTGTTTGTTTTATCCCTGTCTCAATAACGAGTACCCTGGTACCATAAAACCCAGACCCCGAACAAATATCTACAGCACATGCATACATTTGTCCCGCAGCGAGAATCGAACCCGCACCTCTTGCGTCGCAGCCGGCTACTCGCCACACCATCGAGGTTGTCATTATTAGATGACCCCGATTCTGTCCTAAATCATGGTTCTACGGCGTAGACCCTCTACGGAAATCGATCTACCAAGCTAGATGTTCGTAGCCAAACCATATTCAAACCAAACTGTCTTCATAGTCGCTTCGTACCATGTTCTTTAGCGAGCGTCAATATCGCATAGTTAACAAATCATCGCTAATGCCCGCATCCTGTGGTCACTTTACAACACTTGACCATCTACTCCACTGCACAGAAAAACCTACCTTAAACCCAGAACCTTAAGACACATCTGCCTGTCTCTATATTTTTAAGACACTGCATACACGTCTTGTATTAGAAAATAGCTTGTATTTCGAAGGATGTAAGGTGTGTTTAGTGTGTTGCTCTAATCAAGAAACTAAGTGGTGGAAGACGCGTTTGATGTTGACAAACAGAGCAGATACACAGCAAAGAGCTAGCCTAGAGCAAGATTGTCTCTATGGAGCATTAAACAGGTGAATTTTGAACCTTATCACGATGGATTTAGATAAGAAAGCGCGATGCTGATTCAAAACCATTTTGTGCAGACATAAGCAGATGTTGATCTTTTTTCTTCTTACGATTCCGACTAAGCGAAAAAACCTAAGAGATATTTTATGAGATAGGCAGAAGTATGTAATCACTAGCTTCGGCCCACGACTTCGCCCGCGTGGTATCCGGATAAAAAGTAGCCTATGTGTTATTCTGATGTATAAGCTATATTCCTATAAAGTTTAATCAAAACCCGTTCAGTAGTTTTTGCGTGAAAGAGTAACAAACATCCATCCCCACAAACTTTTGCATTTATAATAGTAGTAGGATGTAGAGACAGTTATAATAAACATAATATATGTATATCTTCGTCTTGTTATGTATATTTTTATAGTGTTTAGCACACCACTTAAGCCTCTTGTAATCTATCCCATAATCCGTTCAAGTTTTTCATACCTAAATTATAATTTTGATTAATAATTCCCTTATTGATGAGAAGAATCAAAGACAGTTTACAATACGACGTGTTCCATTTAACGGAGGTGTTCTATTTAACAGTATTTTAATCTAATTACAACAGAGGAAATGGTTGTCAAAGTTCTAGCGAATATATTGATCGTCACAGCGCCGCTACCACGTCTTTTTGCAGGCCTAATACTTGGAGTATGATATGCTTCATTGAATCGGTCTGGTCGGATGTTTATGTTATTATTAAAGATATTTGAGATTATTGTTCTAAGAAACTAATGCTGTTTTTAATGACTGCCACTTCGTGTTATGATGACTCTAGTCTAGGAGCCGGGTGCCAGAGCACTCAGCTTCGATTTGTAGTGTGTTCTCAGGTTTGAAATTATCGTCATTTTTTGGCTGTCTTTATTCGGTGAACTCAACTCCTGGTGTCGCTTCCAGACAGGGTTACTGAACAACTGTTGGAACCACAAATACAGGCTGTTCCTGCCAAAATTCAAATTAACTTTATTTTGCAATGCATGGTTTATTCTTATTACAATAGATGTTAGGTATAATGATAGATGGTAGGTATAAAAATTAAAGTATTGTGCATCCATGACCAACTAAGATAGCATGCAAGCCGCCACGCTGCAGCCCACCACGGTACCTACCTATTATGGTAGGGCCGGTATATATGTATTGCTATATGTTCCTACATATATTCTTTCTGTAAAATTGTGTGTCAAATAAATGTGTTTTCTTTCTTTCTTTCAAAATTATTTTATCAAATTCCTAAATTCCTGAATTATATTAGGTATAATGTCAGTTTTATTAGTGACTCTGAAATCTTTGTATGCATGATGATGGTAGATAGCGATCGTGTAGACTCTCCTATAGAGGAGGATTACTGATAGCAGTAATCCTGATGCTATTAATTGATGCACTTTGTGCTCAAATAAACTCGTTCACCACTTTTCTAGGTTTTTTTACTATCCTTCCAAAACTCGGGAATCTTCATAATGCAAGCTGATGGTAGTAACAGTGCACAGTATGCTCAGACTTCGGGGTCACCACTTTTGAGATTTGATACCCATCATATTATTATTATTATTAATATGAGTCTGTACTGCCCTACTGCAAGGAAAATGCATTTCTTCCCTCTTTCCACTAATGTCTATTACTGGCTAATTGGGGCCACTCTTTAAGGTATACGTCCAGATCGTCTCTCTTTCTGAGCCTTCTACGCGGCCGCCGCCTATTCGGAACCCATTCCATGGTGGTTTTCGGCCATAGTTCCTCCGGCATTTAAGATTAATAATTCCGAAAGTTTTCTATTTAACGACCACAACAGTGGGTGGGTCTCACTACAACACAGTTTTAAACTCTTTACTGCACACTAACATTATACAAAGTGAGGACTTAATGCTATACAGCATTTTATACCTTATGTCCTAAGCGGTAGAAAACAGATGTTGTCTCTTACTCTTTATACTAGATACATTCAGGCATTTAGCGTTATCGGCACAAGATCAATGTCGAAACAGCGCTTCCTTTGATAAATCTTTTGGAATATGAATATTAAGGAAGTTTCTCAATAGAATATTCCTTTTAAGCCGGGTTGACAGGAAGCAATCTGTGTGATTGCCCGCTCCTAGACACAATAGGTGGCAAATGAAGCATTATCAATCGCTTCATTGAAATGAGGATGTATGTTATTGGTGTAAAATCCATTTATGGTTCTCTGGATCAAATCACAGATTGAGATAAAACCGCCATTTGTAGGACCTAACAGATCTTTGCAAAGGTGCATAACATGTCACTTTAAGTTTTTAATCAAGTATTATTATTATTAATTATGCTATTTTCCAATCTCATACAGGTTTTGTTTAATGTTATTCGGATGCAAGCAAGCATACGGCCCACTAGATCTTAAGTGACATCGGTCCTACGCCTATGAAATCTGAAATATCAGTGCAAGTACTACCATCATACCTATTTCCCTCTATACCCTCCATAATCCTTTCTCTCCTAACTACCTCAAAGAACGTTTTTCTCCGCTCTTCTCTCAAGACCGTCCTGCTCGTTCCTCTCAACATTTTCGACTCCTGACCCCTGAGCATTCTACCTCTTTCTATACGGACTCTTTTACTGTCACTGCGATCCGCTTGTGGAACTCTATCCCAGCAGATCAGCACTGCTGTATCCATTGGAACCTTCAAATCCAAACTTTACAAACATTTCATCTCTCTACAAAATAGTCAACAAAATTGAGCATTTATATTGTATTTGTATGTATTTAAATATATATTTGGATGTATGTATTTAAGTATGAATTATTTTTAGTTTTATGTATGTAGTTTACTTCTATTTTAAGTAGCTAGTTATTTTATTTAATAAATTGTTCTCTTATTTTGGTAATCAGCCAAACGCAAACCCGCTCCACTCTTCATAACACAAAGGTGAGCTGGAAGAAAATGATAATTGGCATTAAGTTCGCTTATGTACTTGTTTTATCTTGTGTAATAAAGCATTTTTATATCTATCTATCTATTTAAGCTGTAATTTTCATATTGCTGGGTCCCAGATTGAACCCCTGAAACCGGTATGTTAAAGTTGGAAAGTCTCAGTGTCCTTCACACAGAAACACGGTAATGCAATCATCACTGCTTAGCGGCACCGTGCTGTTTAAGTTAAATACCTACTTGTCGATATCTTTTTTCATTTATTTAAGGACTTTTAAACATAGTTTATGTCAGACCATAGTCAAGGTCAAAGTCAAAACTCATTCATTCAATTAAATCACAAGGACCACTTTGAAACGTCGGTTTTTATGTACTGCCTGTTCCTCCGCGACCAAGCCAGGAAAGAAAGGCAAGAAAACAAGGCTGGTTATTCTTTTTAATGATCCTTTTACAAAACAATAGGTTCGAGTTGGAGCATTTTCAATCCCAAGAGTTTTGTCATCTAAATAATCAGATATTTTGTAGTATGCCTTTTTATAAAGTTTTCGTTTTTAAATTTGTTAATTGATAATTTTTGTATATCTCTTGGGAGTTTGTTATAAAAGCGTACACCATGCCCTTTAAACGATTTACTAACTTTATGGAGTCTACAAGTGGCAACAGCGAGTTTATCTTGATTTCTAGTATTAACATTGTGATTATCGCTTTTTTTCTTAAACAAATTAATATTTTTGTGAGCATACATCAGATTTTCATAAATGTATTGATAAGGGAATGGTAACACAGTTATACAAAACAAAAACAGGTACATATTCTAAAACTAAAGCGAGTAAATAATGTAATATCTACTTATTGACACATATGTACCTAAGAGTATGTGTCAGAGAGCAAACACTATCGAATGACATAATAATGAAAGTTATTATTACCCCATTTACCCAAAAACCTAATAAATTGTCTGAACCAACCTGCAAATCATTTTGGCTTCATCAGAATTTGGACAAGTAAGAATTATCTTCTGTTTCTAAACACATTCTTATCAGGGTTGATTGTGGTTGTTATGTCTGTCATCTGCATAATAACCACAATTAATTGCGACATAATTTTTTTATGTATCTGTGATTTTAGGTATCTTAGGGTGTTTGTTATCATATATACATGACATTTTTTTTATTTTTTTTTATTTTTTTTAGTTTTCTTTTAGTCCTCTGACATAAGTTTCACTTCTTGCTCGATATAGTTATTTTAGTTTAGTTGTGCGCACATATGTTTATGTTGCAATCAAGATTTGAACCGAATTTTGTTAGTTGTATTCTTTTATGTGGTTGTAATGTGTTTTGTGCGTGTAAATAAATAAATATCTATTTTGCTTTCCATATTGTACTCGACCCTACCTTTATACCTCGAGAACTACCTACCTCTCACTAGCCTCAAAGGTTTATTGGTTAAAAACTCTATTTAGGATTAAGCTCGCTATTGTACTTTCTCATTCTGTCTTATTTTAATGTATTTATTTGTGTACCATCCTACTAATATCATAAACGCGAAAGTTTGTGAGTATGGATGTTTGTTACTCTTTCACGCAAAAACTACTGAACGGATTTTGATGAAAATTTACAGTGATATAGCTTATACATCAGAACACATAGGCTACTTTTGATCCGGGTACGACGTGGATGAAGCCGTGGACCGAAGCTAGTAAAGAATAAAGGACGATTCGTGTGTTTTGGCTCTAGCTATACCCTTTGGCTTTGGCGTTACAAAACCACTGTTCGGTTAAACAGAGCGATTTCTATTGATTTTCAATGTAAATAAAAACATCGGAATTACTGTACACATTATCTGTTTTCTTTATTCCTTTCATGTGACCACAGTTAAAAAAAGGCACTACGTTATACAAGTGACATTGGCTATGTAGATTTTGAATGTTCAAACAAGTGCGTTCGGATACTATACATATTGGGCAAGAAATTATACATATCCAAACCACCACACTGCTCCTATTTGTTTTATTACTATACATACATATTATAACATCGCAGAGAAAACATACAACGGGACGTAGCTAATGTTTATCGACGTAAGCGTTCCATTGTGTCCTGTTAAGCGCTATTCTGTCACCATGCCTCGCTGATTCTAATAGAATCGGGATCATCGATCCAATCGAGACAATAACATATTTCCGAAACAAAGGGACTAAAACATTATGGGATATCACAGCATGCGGCTATGATGGTATCTTCATAATACAAGACGAGCAATGTATAAGTTAGTAGAGGTATCTGTGAAGAAGGATGGACTGATGTCATTGGTCGCAAAAAGTCAGTAGATGAAATAGGCTCAGGAACAATGAAGTAGAATTGTGTTTTTATGACACACATTAGTCACTGTCAGTCTTAGCCCTACACTATTTTCTGTGTGTTTATCAGAAACTAGGAGTGCCATAGTACCGCAATACTCAGATCCAGAACATATATTTGCAGATCATTGCAGCCAAGACGCTTAGACAACAACCACTTTCTGATTTTTATCGTAATGAAATAACATTAGCTTGTGAGATATCACGTGACTGCTGCTTAGTTTATCCTTGACACCTAGCGTCTAGCCTAGCTTTAGCGTGAAAGGAAAACTAAGCGTAAGGTATTTGTCTAGACGTCCAGCTCATGTCAGCCTCATCAGTTAAACTCACCGTTTTCTATACTTGTAAATGATCAGTACGATGAATGCATTTCCGATGAACAGCGCGGCTATCAGCAGTGATGGAATCACGATATCTGGAACAAGAAACACAGTTTAACCATCACAATCATCACATACTTCTTATATTAGACGTCAACCATACCTCAAGCGTCAGGGTTTTAGCGTGCCCACAAATAAGTAACTAGTTCGTTGAAGAAGAATCATCCAGGCTTCCTAAGTATCAAATCTAGATATATCAAGAATATAAAACTGCGCTCGTATGTTCTCGAACAAAATTGGGTATGTCAGTCACCAGAGAAAGCACCAAAGGAAAGGCAATCAAAGCCCCCATTAAAAAATGTATATAACCAGTATTTCAGTTACGTAGTTCCCATAACACAAGCTCTGCTTACTTTGGGGCTAGATGATGTTATGTTAAAATGTCTAGCATTATTATTATTTATTAGTTACTTTTAAATCTGCCTGTGCATTATACGTGTGCAGCCGAAATCGGCTAGGACATCATCATCATAGGCTAGGATCAATCTGTCGAGAGAACTAGACTTGAACTCGGAAAGCGAGTGGCGTGTGCCCCCAAATGGAGCCCGATTCGGACTTCTTGATGTAAATAAGTCAGTTTATGTATGAATAGTAATACACCGCCTATCACTACTTCTGAGATTGGATAAATACTAAACTTTTAGAAGCTATCTGCGAGCCACCAAGATTACGGCGGCGCGGGAACTGTGGTGTGTTTTTAACTTCACTTCATCTTGCACAGATTTTATGGTATACGGTTTCCGGATAATCAATATTTTAATGGTTTTAATGACTATAGGGATTAGAGAACGCACTTTTTGTGTAATTACTCGTAGTTTCAGCCATTTTTGACGGAGCGCTATCTATTCAAGCAGTCCACCACTATATTACATCAGTAAAATATAGAATTAAATATATAATTATAAATATTCTAGAATTTATGGCAGAAATTAGAGAAGAAAATTTTGAAGACCAGTATTTTGCCAATGTCAATTGTCAGCAACGAGCAAAAGAACGTGAGAATATCAATGTATTTTTTTTCGTTTCATTGCGCGTCTGCTTATAAAACTAAAGATTGCAAACTAAAACTCTTGTAGAAAAAAGTGTCCGCTAACTCTTACAAAATCCTAGTTATATAATGAATATTGTTTAACATCAACCACTTCGATATTCAATGAAATGAATAAAAACATCCTGTAAAATATTCCTTCATTTTTGAAACTTCGATTTCAGACTTCCAAACTCCGGCTGAAGATGAATTGTCGGGCAACCAAACCGTTCAGACAATGGCTTATGTAAATTGCAGCAGGACCAGGCTTCAAGTAATCGTGGACCATTAAAACTTGGACTTGGAATGGATTAATTTTGGCAGGTAAAAGCACAATCAACGCGAGAAAGCTGTCGTCACGAAAAATATAATATCTTAGTCACTGTTTTAGAACGTTGGAAAACCTGTCTTAGGATTAGCAGCCCTGTGTTTTGTTTGGGCATTGTGCTTCGTTTCGTTTGAAAGAACGTCCGAATTGGTGGTTTATTACCAGCCATCGACGCAATTATCATCGATACAACAATCTATCAAAAACTATCACACAAGACATTACACATCCACCATACAAATTATATACAGTTAGCCAAGTATACAGGTTGTCCTAGAACTGGTATGTCTTCCCTAGGGAGCGATTCTCAACACTTACGCGAACAACAAATGTTCTACGACTTTTGAATTCGATGTTTGAAATAAAAACGTTCAGGCTTAAATAATAGTTCGGGGACACCTGTATATTCGAAAGGCCGAGGTTATTTTTACATTTCTCTTGTTTAAACAGACTCATAGACCTGACCCACACTAGGATTCGCTGTCGTGGGTATCTGTAACTACGAGTACCGTGGTACCACATCCAGAACCGGAATAAATATCTGTAGAATATGCAAACATTTGTTCAACTTACCAATTATCATATTTGGCTTGTCTTGTGTCATGCTTACGTTCTTCTCTTTACTGTCCAAATAGGTGTCGTTGCCGGCGGCCTGCTTAGCCGCCTCTTCTGAAATAAATAGATACAGAAATCTATATTATTCTACCTTATCAGGGTATCCCAGAATATCCATACTCTTAAAAGCTTTTCGCAATAGTTCCTATTAGCAGTTCAGGGATCACTCTACGCATACTCATAACGTTTTTTTTGAAATTCGGCTATTTGCATTGCGATAATGATGGTGAATCGCTAGGGAATTGTTTAGCGAAAAAAGATTTTTCGCTCAAAATCAACTAAATTAATTTGCAATACCCTATGTCATATCAGACTTGTGTCTTGAGAAAGTTAGAAACTATTTTTTTGATAAAGCAGAAAAAAGTGTTCAAATGGGGCAGCCTTACAATATGCTGGAACAGTCTGTACATTTTTTTGTCTATTACCCTGCTGTCTAGACATTGATCTTGAGCAGTCTTTATCCAACCGTAAGATAAAACGCCCTATACTTTCAATAGCATAATACGTTTGAAATTTTGATTGGTAAACATACCCTGGAAAGTTGAGTATACAATTTCGCCTACATACCTACTACTGGTCAACTAGTCACCACCTACAAAGTCTAAAATCATACAGTGCCCTCGGATATATGATAAATGTTTAATCTTTCACTCGCAAAAGGATATGAACTCATTTTTAATCATAAATTATACATAACAAAGGACACATACAGTCCAAGTTATATTGAAGTTTCTGGGTCACACGATACTCGCATCATGGTCTTTGTATAGAGACAGGTCGTAGTCGGCACGGTAACAATAATCTAATAAAGAGTTTGCGCTTTGAATCAGTCAGTATACAGTACAAGTAGCTATTGTGGATAAAAAAAAAACATAATTATCTCTCTGATAAAACTTGATAAGATCGCGAGAAATTGTGGATGGAGACTATTTCGGACCGTTCGTTGTAATTTGGAAAGGATTTCATTTTATTTTCATTTATTAATTCACAACACATGACATAGTTAAGAAAGGAGTGAGTACTGAGATGACGGCTGATAGAGGAGAGTGGAAGAAGAAAACATGTTGTGCCGACAACATATGGGTTATGTACAAGAAGATGATGAAACAATGTAATTACTGTAAAGAACATTATACAAATATACAAGCGAAAAGTTATGTACAAAGAATGATAGTACTAACAGGTATAAAATACCTGGTTAGTCATCAGCTATAATTATATGAAAGTTTTGTAGACTAGAATGTTGTAAATTCATACAATAACATTCAATTATGTTTTTGATACTCTACAAAATGAAGGTAAGGTGTGATAGGCTATAGTTTAAAAGAGGGTTTGGAACTATAAGATTAGGTTTTATTAGATAAGTCTCTGGGTTGGTTACGAAATGTATTTTTTATAAAATAACTATAACTCTGATCAGCCAGTATAACGACTTATTTGCTATCATGACCTAAATGCCTGTCTCCAAACAAGAATAAACTTTTATAGATAAAACTTTCGTCACGAAATGTAAGAAAATATTCGCAGAAAACTTTCCTCGCTTTTCCTTCGCAAAGTTATGGAGTAATACCGGTTTAGGTTATGAAAAATCAAAGGCAAACAAATTGAATTCGCGAGAGGGGACCCGCAGAGATAGGACTGGTTTTATTGATTACGCGTCTACATCAGTCTAATAGTCTTTTCAAATATAATCTAGTACAGTATTTTCAAAGATAAAAGACGTGGGGTCAAAGGCAGTTTTAAGAAGTACTAGAGCTCATTTGAAAAATCTCGTCAGGAGAAGAACTGCAATGGCTATTTCTGCCACCAAGCAGTAATGCTCGCAATGCTCTTCCGGTTGGAAGTAGTGGTGGGTCCTCAGCACGTGTGGCACCACTTTTGTAGCTACATACATTCTCGAAACGAGGCCTCACTCTTTTCGTTTGGACGAGCTAGCACACCTGCACACCAACACAGTTGCACAACCGAGCTAGGCGCGAGGCGCAAGGCGCGAGCCAAGCCGCGAGGAAAGATCGTGTCTCGCACATAGCACTCCACTCTATTACCACACCACACATCACGCACAGTGCACACTGAGTTCCCAAGACTGCCTCACTCAACGTTCAGAAACTGCCTCGCTGCCTCGCCTCAATTGTGGTACCACAGTGTGCTGGCTCAGTTGTAAAACTGAGCCCCTCGCATGATCCTCGTTTTCAAACAGTGCACTGTCTTCCCAAGACTGCCTCACTCAACTACGTTCAGAAACTGCCTCGCTGCCTCGCCTCAATTATGGTACCACAGTGTGCTGGCTCAGTTGTAAAACTGAGCCCCTCGCACGATCCTTGTTTTAAAACAGTGTGCTACCCATGACTAGTTTGAAAGGTATAGGTGAATTACAAGCACATGAGACTTCAACCGTTACGTCTCAGGGTTGGCAACGCGCGAGTGATAAGTACCTCTGGTGGTGCAAAAGTCCATAGGTTACGGTAACCGCTTACCAACAGATGTATCGCAAGCTTAATTGAGATGCTTGCCACTTTAGTTGTTAAAAAGAGTCATAAAGGAACTAGCATGCTCTGCGTTTTTCCATGGAGACTGAGTGAATTCACTCTGGGTACTCGCTTCGTGTCACCGAGCCTTAGTGACTAGGGACTAAAGCAATCTTACTTCGCAACAGTCTCAAGCGGCTAAATGCAAAGAAAGGAACTCAAATAAATATCTTGTTTAAACTAGTATTCCCAAGCCAAATCCACGTTGTGCTTACTGGGACGTTGTAAAAATATGGGCGACCGCGTTATTGAAGATCAATCGAAGGGTAAGGGCAACATAAGTCTTTTAGACCGATTTATTCAGTCATATTTTTCGTGCGTTATAATTTGTGTGTTAGTTTATAAGTTTAGTTCCTAAAGGTGTCAGTAGAATTCTCCTGATTCAGTATCAACATTTAGTAACATTTAGTAGATAATAGTAGTCAACATTTAGTAGGTAGTACTGCAATTTGAGATACTTTAAAAGATCCTTTCTCTCCCGTATATAAGATGTAAACTGAGCATCGGAATGAGCTGCCTTCTGAGGTGTTTCCGATGAATTATAAAATGACCCGATTTAAAAAAAAGAGCAAGCCACGAACCAGCAATGTCCTACGTGTTGCAGTTGTCATTGGGCGATGGTATGCCTATTGAAGGTATACAAACTGTAAAAGTTCTAGAAGTTTTTATGTTGCTCCTCACATACATCTGCATCTCAAGCATATTGGTTAAGCAAAGGTATTTTTTCATACTTTGTCACTAAGACATGCCTAAGGGGTATAAAATATCTCGCATGAACGGCTGATGGATTTTATTTAATTAAAGACGCGTCGAGAATCGTGATCCAGTGTAGGTAGACGTTGACACAGCTAGACTAGTTTACTTCAGCTACTTCCACAGCATTATGTCGTACGGTATACTGCTGTGGGGGAGTGCTGCTGATATCAATACCATTTTTGTGCTGCAGAAGAGGGCTGTTCGAGCAATTTATAATATGGGCCCAGAGAATCACTTCGCGAAAAGTTTAAAGAAATAAATATAATGACATTCCCTTGTCAATTTATGAAAATCTGATGTATGTTCACAAAAATATTAATTTGTTTAAGAAAAAAAGCGATAATCACAATGTTAATACTAGAAATAAAGATAAACTCGCTGTTGCCACTTGTAGACTCCATAAAGTTGGTAAATCGTTTAAAGGGCACGGTGTACGCTTTTATAACAAACTCCCAAGCGATATACAAAAATTATCAATTAACAAATTTAAAAACGTAATTAAACAAAAGATTTATAAAAAGGCATACTATAAAATATCTGATTATTTAGATGACAAAAACTCTTGGGATTGAAAATGCTCCAACTCGAACCTATTGTTTTGTAAAAGGATCATTAAAAAGAATAACCAGCCTTGTTTTCTTGCCTTTCTTTCCTGGCTTGGTCGCGGAGGAACAGGCACCTAGATAAAAACCGACGTTTCAAAGTGGTCCTTGTGATTTTATTGAATAAATGAATTTTGACTTTGACTTTGACTTTGGTATGTAGGTTAGTCAAAAAAACAAACATGAACGGATGAATAAGTAACATAATAAACGAAATAGTTACAAAACAAATATACCTATAGCCGCCGCCAGCCTTACTATTAAAGATATGTAGTTTAAAAAAAAACACTATCATCAGACCCTTGTTACCCAGCCCAACCTATTGGACTCTTCAAAACTAATGATATGAGCCCAAACTCGAAGGGTTTACTAGTAACTACTGAAAGGTTCCACTATCCGCCTCCTGGCTCCATCATCTGATCAGCTCCAAGATACCAAATTATAGTATTGCCATTCAAACTACATATACATACCAAAGTTAAATTTCGATACGACAATTAGGCAGAAATAGGTTAAATTGCCTTCCAAGATTTTATAACATTGTTTCTTTGTTATTTATTGAGTTAGTTACTAGTGAAGCTATGAATACATGCGTGTTAAAAATAATTACACTTTGGTTTCAGATGATAGACTGACTGTTTATACATGAAACGATATTATGTCAAGACAATTTGTTGACGTATATTACAAAGAGCTTGTATGGAGCCTAAATCTATACCTAAATCTAACACCCCACTTACACCAGAAATTTTTTTTTAAATTTGGTAGATATTTAATTTGTTAGTTTGCCACTTATTGTTGAGTGAAGTACCCTTTATCATCCCGGACCGGAAATGATTACCGGACCCTTTAGATAACATTCGCTTTCTACTACCTTTCAGAAAGCATTATAAGTTCAAATATTCAAAATCTTCAAAGAAAAAACATTATGGCATCGATTCTCTTGTACACCAACTAAACTTAATTTTATCTATCGCTCTCTTTTACTAACAATAACAAAAAAGAGATTTAGTGCTGTCAAATTAGTCAGATTTAAGTTTTCCGTACAAATCTATAAACACGAAGAAGACCAATACGTAAACTAATTTGATAGGAGTGGAAACCATGTCATCTCTTTCTTGAATGAACTATCAGTAAAAGAGTGCGACAATTTAAATTAAGTTTAGTTGATGTTCAAGAGAATTGACTCCAATGGCATCCATTAGCATTCAATCTGTCTTTATTTGAAAACATCGGAATGTATCTCAACCCATACCGAATCATAAAGTCGGAATAGTTTTATGGTTCCCCAGAGCAATTCAAAGGGGGTGACCAAAAAGATAATTCAGTTCACGAAGCCGAAACAAGGCCCAACTAATGTGACGTATGACTCTCTAGAGAGGTAGGGTTGGCGTGTCTTCGAGATAATAATATGATCGATACTCATCCAATTTAGGATCGATCCATTACATTACTCCCGTGAACAATCAGGTTATTGAATGATTTATATGTGTCACAACTGGTTAACCCTCTGGGGTTACGAGATTGAACTTGAAATGAGTAGGATACTTAGTAATTTTTTTGATCATTAGCTGTGTATTTAAAATTTAGGCATACCTAAAGAAAAGGCTAATATACCTCTACAAATAAAAATATGCTATTAATAAGCTACAACGCTTATTATAATTTACATCGCATAAAACACCAAATTTTTCACCAATTTGTTATATTTCTCTCACGTAAAATCTTGAATAGATTCCCGCCAACGCTATTTCACAGATAATATATAACCACAGATCCTTGCGAGTATATCACCACATGCCAATTTCATTCTGTCAGTATTGATATTTCATAATGACACCCCTAACATTTCGGCTGAAGTTGTTGTAATAACGATTCCCTCCGTCGAAGTAGGTACAGTCAGCTCGTAAAACGGACGAACTGTCGAGGGCTTAACAAGTTTAATTATCACCGGCAAGTTCCCACCTACCGAATTGGGCCTTTGTCATCGAAACTACGAGTTACGTGAGAGTTTCCGTAGTAATGAAGGACGGAGGTGCGATTGGAAATCTATTAGGGAGCACATTTTCCTTAATATAGCAATAAGGTAGGTACTATTCAATTCATATCTTACTGTTTTCTGTGACGATAATATTAGCAATACGGTTAAAAATCACCTTTAGGCTTTTGAATCTTCTTTATTCTAAATAAGTTAAATTTAACTTATACTTAAATTACTTTTACATATGTACAACATATTTCGCGACTTAATCCGATTTTTTTTCTGGATTTCGGAAATACCTTTCTTAATGCACCCCAGCACACCAAAAGGAATCTAATCTTAAAATTTCGACTAATTTCCTAATTAAGGATTTGCGATTTGAACTGTGCGTTGGTGAGTCAGTGAGTCACGAAACGATTTTTAGCATTTAGATGGAGCTTGGTCAGCGACGCAGTCAACGTTTTTTATACGTTTTTTTTTGTTAGTCGCAAGAGAATCCTTTTAAGAGTAAGCGTACATTCTAATTTCAAGAAATTAAGTGAGTACGAAAAAAACTACGTAGACAAAGTCGCGGGCGTTCCACTAGCACCACATAATCAATTATATACCAACCTTATTAAATCTTTGTTTAATGCCAAAGAATTAGGTATGAGATTGAGCACGTTTAACCCGATAGCACATTTTAAGTTACAAACACATTTATTAATTAAAACATATTGCAACATGTACCTATTTATAACACGATAACTTGACTATTTACCTAAGGTACTGATTATTTAGTACGAATGAATAGGGAAAACTGAACACTGAAATTAATAGCTATTGAAGTTTGAAGGCATGTGCTATCGAACTGCCGCCAGTTAGTCTGCTATTGTTCTAAAAAGCGGCACCTGTCACGTGGAATGCTTAGGTACTATGCAAAACGTGGGCATGTGCGAAATATAATGTTTTTACTTGCTCCTGACTTGGTACCCACGCAAACAGATCTGTGCACGGAGCATGAATCATGATGTATATCATCCTCAGATTCATGGGGGTATATCATGGGTGTTCAGTTGTGAGCGTGTTTGTATTTTTTGTTTGTTATATTTTGGAAAAATTACGGGTAGTATAAGTAATTTACCATCACTTGGTTTTAAAGAGTTAACGGGAAATCACAAGGTCGCGGGTTTCCGCCGAGATAGATTTTTTGGGTTATTATATAAATGTATTGAACTATTTAAGCCACAAGTTCTCAAACTGAATTTTCCCACCACCCACTTTGAGAAAAAAAATCCTAGCGGCCCCTTAATGTTTTTAATCTTATCAACCTATGCTTTCCCCTCTAAACCGCCTTGGCACCCCCAATATCTTCTAGAGCCTTCTAGGCTAGGGGGCTTCTAGCCTTCCCCTGAAGGCCTTCAGCGCCCACAAGGGAGCCTTATCGCCCACTTTGAGAAACAGTGATATAAGCTTATATAACTACCTGGTTAAGAAACTCTTAGTTTATATCGAAGCTATCTGCTACTGATATTGGGAGAGGACGGAAGATCAGCGCGCTACATACCTCATCAGTAGTGTAACCATCTTAGTTAAATACTTAATTAATAAGTAGTTACAAATAAATGATTTAATCTGTCTATCTATCTATCTATTATATGTACAATCAATTAGTACTTTCATAATAATAATTTTACTATCTTCTGCCCACGGCTTCGCCGTAGTCTATGTGTTATTCTGATGTATAAGCTATATTATTATAAAGTTTCATAAAAAATCATTCAGTATTTTTTGCAGAGTAACAAACAAACATCCACCCTCACAAACTTTTGCGTTTATAATAGTAGTAGGATTGGTGTTCAGAGTTTCCTCTATAAAATTTATTCCAACGTAAACTAAGTAAACACAATTACATACAGTATTTCGGCACTGCTCACAAAGTTGGCTTGGTGGGGCTGAACACGAAAATAAGTTTTACTTAACCAATTTTTTACCCAGTACTAAGCCAAAAAACTGAGCCGTTTATGTTTTAATTTATCATAATGTGTTGCTAAGAAACTTGATGTTTCCAATGATGAAAAAAAATTGCGATGTTACCTCTAAAATAACACTTGTTTGCGATGAAAAATCAAAAAAGAACTACCAGTCCGATATCTGAAGATAGTTATAGATAGTAAGTATTCTTTGGTAGAGCATAAACCTTGACTGAATTATGTATGAAGAGTGTTTCAAAGTCTGGAATCTCACGATACGAAATAACTAGCTTCCTAAGTATTTATTACGAATGTAGATTTTATCATAGTTACTTTTGAATACAAACCGGACGGACGGACGGACACATGAACATGCCGAAGGGTTTCGTTTCGCATTTTAAACCCTAAATCTATACTAAAAATAAACCTGAACAGTTCGTATTTTTGTTTTTTTATTTGAACGCTCTAATCTGGAACTACCAGATGATTGGGCTATCAAATGAAAAAAAATATTTTTGCATTTGATAGCCCAATTCATGAGGAAGGTATTTGGTATATGCTATTTAACATCACGCTACGACCCTTAACAGCCGAGCAAAAGAAGTAATAGGACAGACGGGCGGGCGATGCGAAGCGGAGGGTCGGTTGGGGACCGATGGCAGCCGTGGCAAGTCGAACACGAACGTGGGCACTAAACCACTTGATGTGTAGACTTGCTTCTGACTACCCCCTAAAATGCGTACTGAATCCGCATCTGGAGATGTCTATCATGAGGATTACAGTCGGGAGCGAAGGTATTTTTACTTTTGTAGGTACAAAACTTCGCTATTTCAATAACAACCAAAATTCTTAAATATTCGATTACCAATCAATAGTATGAAAAATTTGTTTCCAAAAATGTTAATACAAGAGAGGTACACTACACTAGAGGCCTCTGTTGTTGCCAGCGTCCATAGGTTACGGTAACCGCTTACCAACAGGTGGATATGCCTGTTCGCCACCTTGGTGGTACAAAAAAAAAGTAAAATTCACATTAAATGTCACCTAATCTATAATAAGAAAATCGAAAGTCATTCAACCCAAATAGCCATAACTGAGGATATTAACGCTCCCAATTCCATTCCTTGATTATGAAGTTTTTCTGGACTAAAGCCAAATAGACGCCATTAGAAGTCGCGTGGCCATTTTCGAGCGTGATGCGTGATGCGTGACGACATACTCCGCTGGAAATTATAAATGGGTAATGGCCATTTTCCACATTTATGTCCGAGGTTTATGTTGTGTGCTGATAAACGCGTAGAATGAAACGTGAGAAAATTTGTTTTTTTTCGGTAGCGTTATTTTAAAAGGTAATTGGTAATTTATTGGATAATGCACTTTGCATTATCAGTAAGACGGGCTTGTCACGTGGAATGCTACTACTTGAAAAACGTTGGCATGTACCAAATGTAATGTTTGGAGGTGCCTCTGACTACTTCTTCTAAGGTCTTCTCACTGAGTATACATCAAATTACAGTTGTGAGCGTGTTTTTTTTTACTTATCTAAACACCGCATACAATTAGATTCCGAATGTGTCAAAATTCCTGTTACATTTTCGTTGTCAAAAACGCAATTGCCCCTTCTGAGAGTCTATTCTGAGTTTTTGACATGTCGAAACGTCGACCGTATTGACAAGATTTCTACACAAAATGTGACAATTTTGAAAGTATTTGCAATCCAGCATATACCCTCTGATGTTAAGAAACAACTGCCTAAACAAAACAAACACGTTCACTACTGCATTCCCCATGATTAGATATCCTCCGATAGGTACATGCACAGGTCAAGAGGTTTTAGGATACCAAATAGGGGTAGTCAGGGGCACGTTCAAATATTTTATTTGGTATATGCCCACGATTTAAATTATTTATTTGTCATGTAGAGATTGTAGAGCATAATGTAGTAGGTTGCTCCACAATTGCTGATTATAGGTAGGTATTCTACTATACTTTTATAAACGCAAAAGTTTGTGAGGATGGATGTTTGTTACTCTTTCACGCAAAAACTATTGAACGGATTTTGATGAAACTTTACAGTAATATAGCTTATACATCAGAATAACACATAGGCTTCTTTTTATCCGGGTACCACGCGGGTGCAGCCATGGTCAGAGGTCAGTGTAATATACTCAGAAATATATTAGAGGTATATATTCAGAATATTTTCAGAACGCAAAAGTAAATCTACAAACTAATTGGTATACCTACATTTGTTCAACATTAACTTGGCCATTAACAGGCCAGCCTGTTGGTATGTGGTTACCGTAACCTATGGACGCTTGCAACACCAGAGGTAACTCGTGCGTTGTTAACCCCGAGACAGTGGTATCCTCACAGTTTAACCGTAAAGCAGTTTAGGTACCTACCAATCCGAGGATTTCTCATAATTAGTACATACCTACCTACTTGCATACGACAGTTTTGTATATTAAAATGCTATAGCATAGATAAGATAACAATAATTATCTCTGGTTATATTGCTATTTAAGTTACTAGGTACCAATAGGTACCTTATTACCTATAGACTTATCTACGAGAAAAATAATTTATGTTTCAAGAAATTAGCAGTTATTTTATAAATTTATGGATTGTTTCAAGTTTTTTCCCCATCCATTTCTTTAAATAAACTGAAAATATCTTTGTAACTTACGGTACCTACCCACGAATTTCTTCATTTATTTTATAATATTGTCCTGGATACAATAATAAAATAATGCTTATCCGCTGCCTATCGAATAAATTATCAATGTCTACATACCTACAATATGTAGGTACCTAATTGGCGTTTTGAGAACTTTATCAGTTTTCAATGACATCTCTACAAAACACTGGCCACAATGATTAAATTTTAATTTGTATCGTGTATCTTTATCTCGTGTTCTTGTTTAAGTAGGTTACTAGATAGGTTAGTATAATTAAGTTAAGTTTATAATAATAGTGAGAGCAAAATTTGTCTAAAACCCTGAGTAATCATAATTTAGGTATATAAATTTTTGTTGGTTCTATAGGTGTCTACATACCTATTAACTGAAGTTAAGTAAAATATGATCTCTCATTTGTCAATTTATTTTTCTCGTATAGAAGCAATTAATTCACTGGAAACTGTCACCAAATTAAGGCGCGTGGCTATACCTACCACACTTTCATCAAAGTTATATTTAGCACTACAGATAAAAAATCTAAAACTCACGTTGTGCGCCGAGTGCACGTGTTGTTACCGCGAATGTCAATTTCGAATTTCGAACGCGTGTTCCCCGAACCGAAGTCCGAATACGACAGACAGAAAACAGCTCCTACGTTCTATTTACCAAACGCGACTGAAAGCGGTGTGTTGGTAGAGCCCTTTGCTTTGTTGACTATGAAAATATTTACACAAAACAAACTACATTACACCCTATCTAATTCTGTTAGAGTTTAAAATTGGAATGAAGGATTATGTTGTTCGAAATCACTTCGTTCCTATCACACGTACTGTTGTCACTTTTTTCGTACTAATATTTGTTAAGTGCAAGCGAGAGGGGTGGAGGGAAGACGCGCATGTCCAAGCTCCCTATGGCATAACCTCTAAATGCTAAAGTTTTTAGGGGAAGCGTTTATTGTTAAAATTGTTATCGACAAGTTGTAAGCTATTCATACGGCGACTTTTTGTAAGAGGGTTTATGACATGTACGAACAAAAGGCCTTTGGAAAGAGTATCGTAGAAATTTTATTATTTTGTCAAGTAGGTAAATACCTAGGTACCTACTTAGGAACCTATTATATTTTAGTTTGAAAATATAATTATTATTTTAAGTTATAGGTAAGTATCTAAGTAGATCGATATTTTTGAACGTTCCAACGTCTAAGACAATAAATACTTAGTTAGGTAGGTACCTAGGTATGTAGTTTTTTTATTTTTAACAAAAATATGATTACATAGAAAACTTACCAAACCATAAGTAAACGATACCAATTCTAACGAGAGTTGTAGGGTTTAAACGTACCTACTTTACCTGCCCCTACGTAGCGGGTAACAACGAAATTTATGATTCATAAAAAGCACAATCTATGACTAGGTAGGTATCTAGGTACGCAAACCCTTGTATAATTTTTTCATGCTCTACGAAATGGTCTCTACCAAAGATCTTGGACGGCCTAGCTTCATAACTTTTAAGGTAGATAAGAAGGTAATAGGTACTGTAGGCAGGTCTTTCGTTTTTTTGCGGTGCCTACCTACCTACCTACCTTACCTTAGATCGGTACACCTATATCTCTATCTGTATCAACATTCATAGAAAACCTACAAATAAACTTTTTATGCAATGCAGGCTCACTCACTAAACCCATATAGGTACCTAGGTAAAGTACCTAACTAGATAAGGACTTTAGGTAGATAACTACCTATAAGTAGTTTAACCTTAATTTACCTACATAGCATGAGGAGTTGCAGTGTCGACACACGTTGTTTAATTATCTTTGGTTGCCAACTTGCCACAGTTGCCACTGACGACAACCGGAAGAACCCATGCAATTTCCACTTACCAACACACAAAGGCACTGTATCATTCCATCTGTTATCATCGTAGCACCATATCAAACGCGCCCTCTCTCGCGTGTCTTCGAAAACATAGTTCACATTGCACACGTAGTGTGCCACGTCTGCATTACGGTATACAAGGTAGCCGCTAGATGGCGCTGGCAAAGTAACGCATCCTATACCTGCGGAGAGATGGCCTTGTTAGCATTGTAATTCCATACTAACATAAAAGTTAGTGCTAAGACTCATTCATAGAGGTAGTAGAGAGATGACGTTATATGGAAATATTTGAAACTAGGATAGAACTGATTCTATACTAATTTTATAGATGGCGTTATGCTCGCTCGTACATTAATTTAGTGCAAACTATGTAGATGGAAACTAGTTCTACTGAAATTCAGTAGATGGCGCTTGCAACCTCTCTCTTTTTGTATACAAAGGTAGTATTAATTAAGCAGTAGTTACAGTTGAATCTAAGAGATGGCACTAGTTGTAGGTAGTCTTTGAAACAGACAGTTTAATTATATACACAATTTTGGTGTAGAAAAAACACAATTTCTTACTTTTATAATGTAGAAGCACTCCTCTCTTCGGGTAGGCTCCTTGAGACTTCGCCTCGACCGTCACATCGAGTGCACTTGTACTCGACGTGAGGCGTAGCGGCACGTCCACTTGGTCGCAAGACGAGAACAGGTGGTCGCCGTTCGATTCCCGGACCGACACGTGGTCGGTGCAGTCTTTGTCGAACGGGCCCAATCCTGGAAACAGACATTTGAATATAAGTATGTGACAGTCATTTCCTGCATTTTAAAATATCTACAAACAGATTACATAGCAAATCGCATGTTATACCTAAGTAAGTACTGAAATAAGAACACGGGTTCTATTAACATCCATCACAAATTCACAATCATCCGTAAACGACAATAGGTACTGCGATCTGCTAAAAATGTTTGTAGATATTTTACACGTTTGCGTTAGGTTGTAATTATGTACCTAATGATTTCACACGTGTGAGTACCCTACGGAAGAAACACCATACCATCTGACCTCCACTAAAGTAACATCAAGACTTCAGAACTAGTATATTAATAGTGCAATCCAGTAGAGTTTGATATTTATCTATAAAAAGGGTTTTCTTTGTACAAATGTGTGTCTCCAAATACCGAATGGGTACGTATTGTTCCTAGGTACCTACCTACTTTGTGTTGTGTTGGATTGAGTTGTTGTTGTCTTTTGTTTTCTTATTTGATAGGTATTTAAGTAAATTATATTAGCAGGTAGGTAAGCACACTCGTGCTAAGATATATATTTAAGTAGATACTTACTTATAAGTAAATACTTAAAGTTTTGTTTTCTCATATAATAAGTGAACTATAATTATGTTCTTTGAGAAATAAAGAATCTTTAAACCGAATCTTTCACGTTTGTGTGTGAGGGGGTATAAGATATACCTCTCACTATCATACCCCCATGAGACTTTAGAACTTGCCTCTCAACTAACGTTTAGTATAGTAATAGTCCAGTAGAGTGATCGCTCACGTGTGTTTGTGTGTGTGTGGGGGGGAGGATATACTTCTCACTATCATACCCCCATGAGACTTTAGAACTTGCCTCTCAAACTGACGTCCAGTAGCGTGACCCGTACTCTCTGTTCGCGGTGTACCCTCAGTCGCCAGCGGCACTCGTCGCCCACATAGAAATGCGGGTAGCCTGGAGTGCGGATGTAACCCTCACTCTCCGACCCCGTCTCAGTGACACGGACCTCGCGGTTGCAGTAGTGGACTGAAAGCGTGTCTGTAATAAAAAAAAAACAGGGTTAGGGATTACCTTTAATACACTCGTACAGACTTTATATAGACGCCCAAAAGTCGGTATGTGACATACCGACTACCTCTGTGGTGCAGTGGCCCGCCTGAGACGCAGAAGGTTTTATGATCTGCTAATATTTGTCTCGAGTCTGGGTGTTTTCTATGTATAACTATTTATGTATTTACCAAAAAAAAAGTATATCAGTCATGTAGTTCTCATAATACAAGGCTCCGCTTAGATTGGGGCTAGATGATGGCGAAAAAAAAAAACAGTCCTCATGACCCCTCATGTGAGGAACTACGAGTACCACGATACCATGCAACAAGTATTTGTCCCGCAGCGGGTATCGAACCCACACCTCTTGCGTCTGTGCCGGCTACTCACCCGCCACGCCACAGATATCTTCAAGATAGAATCCTTACAAATGAGTTTCAAAGAGTATGCCTACATATGTTATGCAATCTCTTTATTTCATTTTGAAGATATCTGTGGTGTGATTATTTATCCGTTTGTGTACAATGTTTTTCAGCTGTCCCTATCCTCAAAGGTTTGCTGGAAGAAAAATCTTCTTACGAGTTAAGCTTGCCTCTTTACATGTCTATATGACTTTTGTCAGTATTTTCTGTGTACAATAAAGAATAATGATTTATCGGGGGAAAAGAGTTTGATACGTTTCAAACAAGTAGGATATACCTACCTACAGTAATTAGGAATGCTCGTAAATGTATTTCAAACTTAACTATGCGTAGTTTAATTTCAATGCCTACCTACTTATTACTTATGTTTTTGCTGTGCACTTCAAATACAGTAACACGTTGAGAACTAGACAAACCTAACATAGGTTTAAATATACTACAAACTAACTATGGTACCTACTTAATTTGTTACTTAAATAATTAAATAAAAAATAAAAATAAAAGTAGATATTGTAAAAAAAAAGGTTTTCAACCTTCTCTACATTTTTGAACAATGTTTTTCCAAACTAGTCAGTAGGCTACTTTACATTTGTAGTTGTTTGTCAACTCAGCTCGAAAGCCACGTCCCTATTGGGACGACGACATGACAAATTGTAAAAATCTGAATAATTTCGTTCGCCAACTCGGCCCTAAAAATACTTTGTATGGGGAGATCAAATGCATTCAGTTGGAAAAGTATTTAGTTTATTGTTATTTTTCTATTTATCACCAGTGTAACTGAGTACTTAGTACTCTTTATTGTACAGACAGAGAACACAGACAAAAACTTATATATGATGGGAAGTTCATCCATAACGAGAGTTTCCTTGCAGCAAACCTTTCAGGATAGGGAAAACTGATAATTAATGGAAATAATAATAATGTCAAGATATCAGCGTTGCATTAATAAAAACTGACGTATATCGTATATCGATAAACTACTCGTATATCGATTCTAAAGATATTCCAGTACCTCCCACATCATAAGCTAAACGACCTTGACTGTACAAATATCCATTTCTATCGCTATTTATGCTGTTGACATTGCTTATCAATAGAACAAAGGAAGATTGGCGCCACATTTCCACGACAAAAAATACCCACTTTTCTACAGATGAATGAAATTGATCGTGAGCCGAACATTTCAAAGCAGTGAAATAAAAACAACTTTCGAAACTTACAGACTTTTCCAAGTTTCGGTATAATACAAACAAGGAATCCAATGAACCGAAATGTAGTAAAAAGTTTCATCGTTAGTTCCCAAACCATAGTTTAGACGGTGCCTTCAGACTCAGCTTACGATAATTTCTTTGGAGATTCTTTGGTTAGAATTGAAACTTAGCAGTTGAAAATTACATAGGTACGACTTGCTACGTCTGGCGTATCGCAGTTATGTTAAAATAATAGTCTACGTAACGTCAGCAGGAGAAATTGTAATGTACTACATTGTACAGGTCATATTTTTTTTCTCTTGTATCAAATTATGTGGGTTTGGCAAAACATGTATTCTTCTTCCACTCTCCTCTATCAGCCGTCATCTCAGTACTAATTCCTTTCTTACCCATTTCACACAATTCATCCAAATTTTTGGCCTACCTACCTCTGCTGTTATTTCCATCCACATTCATATTTCACCCTCTTGTGACGTTACATTCTTCGCTCCTCATGACGTATCCATAATAAATATCTTCGGAAATGAGAAACTAGAGGGCGTTAACACTATCCTCTTCTAAGTTATACAAGAACTTAGCACTGCGCGGCTCATGATGTTTGAAACTGCGGCACGCGCAGTTTCAAATTTCCGAAGATTTCCGAAGCGCATAACTTTTGTCGTAGTACTGCAGGTCCGTGGTTTACCAACACGTTATTTATCCTAATCTAGTAAATAAAACCACGATTATAATTTCTACACTGTTCAAAACGTAAGCAAATAAACGAATTTGTTTGTAGGGTAGTAAAGGAAACGAAATAATAAATAAATAAATAATGCTGAAAATTTTCACACAGCATCATCTAGCCCCAAACTAAGCAGAGCTTGTATTATGGAAACTACATGACTGATATAGGTACTACTTAAATATTTTTTTTTTGTAAATACATATTATACATAGAAAACACCCAGACCCGAGACAAATATTTGTTGAACATAAAAACATCTGTCCCGCGGCGGGAATCGAACCCACAACCTTCTACGTCTCAGGCGGGCCTTCGCCCACTGCGCCACAGAGGTCGTCAAATGAAAAACATTTTTAAAACAAATTTCGTAGTTCGTTATTCTTTCATCAAGATCAGATTTACTAGAAGTAGTAGAGCTCGTCTGGAGAAGTACTACCACCATAGTTCCATGTTCCGGTTTAAAGGATGCCGGTGAAATTACAGACACATGAGACTTTTCACCCGTTATGTCTCAAAAACATCTATTTTGTCTGATTGAATATCTTATACCTCTTATGGAGCTTGAGAGTTAGCTCTAACAATCTAGATATGTAGATACTTCAAAAATATTTTCTTTTTGCTAAATTTTTGCTTTTGAGAGCCGTGTAGGACTTGTGGGCGGTACCCCGACTTTTCTTATACCCGAAACAAAAGGTAGTCTGAGGCACGTCTTTAAGGAAACATTACGAGAAAAATATACACGCTTGTAAAAAAAACAAGTCATATTTTCTTGCTAGTTTTAAAGATAGAATATTCTAACTTTTTTATCCACAGGAAAACATCAAACATTTTTATCAGACTCCTAACAAACAAGACTTTTATTCGGCGGTGGGCCTTGGGCCGTAAAGTGAATTATTTCGGAAGGTCGACCCGAATATCAGACACTTTATTACTTACCGGTGGGCCATTCAAACGACATGCCTGATTTATGGACAGGGCTATGGGCCATTGCCATTAAGGCCCACTTTGAGCGAAGCAATAGGTTAATTATTCTTCGTCACTAACTTGTTAACTTGTTTTTACCCACGGCATATGGAGCCTGTATATGAGTTTGCCGTAAGAGTTTATTTTGTTGTTGTATGTATGTCTGTTACTATTCATCTCTGTAACGGCGGATCCGACTTAATGCGATTTTTTGCAATCGATTTGTATGGCTTCAAGGATAGTTTTTATAAATTTTACCACCACAAGTCACTAGGGGCGAAGCAATAGATAATGTATAACACGTAATAGGTTTTACAATTTTGAAAAAAAAAACTTTACTACCTACTGGCTGTACTTTTTCTTAAAATCTTAATATTATATTCGATTTCAAGTTGGTTTTGAAATATAGGAAAGGAACCTATACATATTTGCAATAAAACACAGTGTTTTTTGAATAAATTATTTATATATTACGTTATGGTATTCTTTGCCTTTCCCATAGTAATTATTTTAATCGGATTATCCCAAAATAAAAAGGGGGGATCGTTCCAAGCTCTGTCGCGACTCAAAATAATTCAATCCTTCTTTTGACAGAAAGTGAACGGATCGTAATTTACAAAGCAGAATGCGTAGGATGAAACTTTTAGTTAAGTTGTCTAAACTATTGAAATAAATAATGAAAAAATCGTCATTTATTAATAATAATCTCTAGCTTTAAATAAAAAAAATATGTATTAACATGCGCGTACTTAATACTTAATGTTTTAATTTTAGTTCTCCAATTTCGCAAGCTATAAATTAGATAATGGAGGACCTAAAATTATTTTTTACCTAAAAGTATTGCATTTTAGAAAAAACGTCTTCAAAATTCATGTAAACCCTGTTCTTTACAGCCATTTTAAAGCTGTGATTCGGACGTGTGAAGCCTTCCTCAATATGCCTGGACCATTTTGCTTGAATCATTCTGTATTAGGAAATGTTATTTTCACAGTTAGGTTATAAGGTCCACGGATAATATTCACGACGGTCGAGCGTAGTCGCGGACGGTGCTCATGAAGGACATCTAAACGTTGAACGAAACGTCAGAAGGAGAATAGTAAAGTACGTACTTTACTATTCTCCTGCTGACGTTTCGTTCTATATTATTATTACGACTATACCACGTGGTATAGTCGTAATAATATCCTAAAATGATAACAAACCACGTTAATTTCAATGCTACATACATACGGTTGTAAAATTACCGGACCTGTGCCTACGACATTATTTATTTCAGATTCGAAAACATGACCATGGACACAAATATTATAATACTATTAACCATGGATAAAGTATGATGAGTCATTATTTTTTCAAAAAGTTAATTTAGTCGAAATTTCCCAAATCGAATCGTAATAACGAATAAACAGATTCGTTTCGCGATCCCCTAGCTATGTTATCGGCCATTGAAGATATCAGATCAATCCCGTATTGATTTCGAATCCCAAATATGTGGAATTGTTGCTTGTTTGAGCTATTTGGGACATCATAAAATTTACAAGAAATTCGTTCCTAAACCTACCTAACTTGCGTTTTCTTTTAAACATATTTTATACCATATACCTTTTTGCAAATGTTCTGATGTTTTTTTATTTACTTGAATTGTAGCGCTATATTAAAACTACAGTTTACAAAAATGTTAAACTGGATACACTTTGTGTGATTCTTGGATACTAAAGTGTCCATTTTCCAAGGTAAAAAAATTTAATCACTTAAGCAGAATTATTCTTTAACTATAAGTACTTAACACAAAAACAAAGCACAGAAGATTTTTACTTTTGTAAAAACTAAAAACTTTTGTTACTCAGAGACATAAAGGAAGATTTCTTGTGCTAATTCCTATCCTGTCTCAGCTTAGTGCGTCTCCGCACAGTTGTGATAAGCAACGCTGATTTTCAGACAGGGCCTAGGATGGATGACCTTACGAATGCGAAAAACTTCTTGATTGAGATTCAAGATAAAATTGAGATTTAAAAATTAAGAAAACAAACTAAACACAATACATAACTTTAAACTACTCGTACATCGATTAGAGGTACACAAGGCGACCTCACAAAAGATCTCCCCGATTAATCCCCAAGTTGGAATCAGGCCGCTCGCGCTGGTCGGTGGTTATATGAAATGGAAAATAGGAAATTTCCCCGAGCTCCCGTTCCCGGTATAGTTCAATTAGTTTCCGACATCCGTTTGTGGAAGTTCTAGCGAAGATTTTCAGGTATTCTATAGAACTATCTTTCAACTTCCGGTTATGTGGAAACTCAAAATTGGGGACTGTTCACTTCAAATAAGATATGTTATGGAGGTTTGAAGCATGTAACCTGCCGTAACACAGTTAAATCTAGCACGGGGGGTACGGTTCTGTAACTAAATACCTATTTTAATATTAACCTGTAGTAATTTATAAGAAGTCTAACGTTGCAATTTATTTACTAGTTTCTGCCCACAGCTTCTCCCGCGTAAAAAGTAACCCCCGGATAAAAAGTAGCCTATGAATGATTCTGATGTATAAGCTATATTACTGTAAAGTTTCATCAAAATCGTATCAGTAGTTTTTGCGTGAGAGTTACAAACATCCATCCTCAGACCAGACCAATCTTTGTATATTAGTTAACGTCTCTAGTTTATAAGTTACTCACTGTATTAGTTAAGATACAAACAATTCGGTTTCATCCCGAATTGAAAATAAATTATATAACGGAGGCCTATGGGGACTCGGGATTCCACAGTCACAACACAGGTCGTTAAAACAAAATGTAAAAATTAACACGGAAAGGGAATATATACAGACAGAATTACTATACAAAAAATGATGCGAGTCGGTCGCGGAGGGGACGAACGCGCACGTGCACATTGCATTCTCGCTCTGGGCCAACTGTTTGTTGCTAGTTTGAGGACTGATTTCTTAGATCTTTTATTATGAATGCGAACGAATTTACAAAGGCTACGCTATTCATATTGTAAAAACGGGAATTTTCACGTACTGCACTATTGGTGAAGGCACCGACTAAGTTTCGACTCATTCCGAGAGTCTTCATCAGGTGAGTGGTTGCTTTGACTTTCTCCTTCCGCGTCGCGCCGTGCACTACGATAGTGCAGTACGTGAAAATTCCCGTTTTTACAATATGAATAGTCAAGTTCACGATAGTTTTTGGAATAAAAAAGGCTACGCTGTTTATATTATGTTACAAATACAATATTAGGCCCTACACAATAGTTGTAAGTTAAAATAAATAATTTTAAAAAATTGACCAAGGCTAGAAATGGCTACGGAAACGAGACGGCACTTATTTTGCCAGGTTTAGCCATTGCTTATGGGAAAGTATAGGTATTTTTTTAAAAGACTAAAGTGGCATACTAGCATACAACCCACTTCTTGTCAAGCAGTTACCGTAACCTATGCACGCTTACAACATCAGTTGTATCACCCACGCATTGTCAACCCTGAGACATAACGAGTGAAAAAACTCATGTGCCTTAAAGAATTCCCCTTTTCAAGTGTTAGAAGTTTTGAATATTGCTAAGCCCGTCATTCGTCTCGATACCATTTTGCTATTGAATTTATTAGGCTAGTGTAGATTCCTCCCCCCTCACAGGAATCAACACTAGCCACATAACTCCGGTCTCCCCAGACCGGATGTATTCGTCAATGAATCTAACCACGGAAAAAAAAAGGCTAGTGTAGATAAGAACGTCAAGTGAGATTAAGTTGAGTTATTTACCCCAACAATAGAGCATTTAACAAAGAAAATTGATGATTTTTTTGCTGCCGTAGCAGTTTTTTCTGCAAATAAATTCAAAATTTAGAGCACAAAGAATAACGAGGGTTCCCTTATTACAGTATTGTATTCCAAATTTTTTTGGGGACCACAAAGTAATTGAAACTTTTTATGGTAATGTCACCATTATTACAATGTAGTAAGAACTATACTAAAAAGCCAATTTCTGAGATGAGTAAATTTTATTGCGTTGCACACGCTTCATATAAAATTTGCACGTGTTCCCATTTTTTTAGAGATTCAACTTTTTTACGTATTTTGACATAAAAATTTGCGTACAAAAAAATGTATGTTTTGTATGTGTGTCTGTAATGATTTTCTATTTGCCAGTAGTTTCAATGAACAGTGCTTATTTGGAACTGCTGTTAATATTAATTACGTTTCTTCGCATTGGTTCCAGTTTCGATTCTATGCCGTTAATAGAAATTTTGCGAGTGAACCAATGATACTCTATCCCATTTGGTTTTGATTAAGGTCCCTAAGCATACTAGTAGCTAGTATGACTGTCATAGCTAATTTGTTGTCATCATCATCATAAAACGGCGGACGTCCACTGCTTGATTTGGGCCTACATATTATATCACAATGGGTCTCTAAAAGTGGAATCACTTTATTCGATTATAAAAAAATAGAGCTTACCTACCAGTTTTGTTCATATTGCTCAATCTATATAGCCAGTTATCTACGAATAATGAGGGAATAGTCCATTATTACCGGCCTGCCGAAATTTTGGATTGTATGCCAATATTAAACCCCTGGATTATCAAATGTAAAGACCGCATTAAAAATGATTGACCCATTTCATACATTTGTATGGAAATTCTTTGGATAAAATATGGGTTTATTATGCACTGGCCGGTTCACCATAATTCCAACTCCCCCATATGGGACGAAAATGATAAAAAAATAATAAAGGGGCCAAAATGTACAGACTGGATATACGAACATAAAAGAAGGACGTAACAGAGTTAAGTCAAAATGGCCTAAACCTGCGAATATCATTCGACTGCCAAATACGTATTTTGTGGTACGTCAAAATTCATTGAAATCACAGGGATCTTACAGAAACGTCAACTAATAAACACTTTTATACATTTATTCATACAACTATTTACAAGTAGGCATATACAAAAAATACAGATGAAACAGCTAGCTAGATAGCTAGCTCTTTAGATAAAGACCGTTGCAAACGATCTATAGATAGCTCAACTGATCCAGATCTCTACCAGACAGAAGCGTAAAATACTGGCCGCATTACCAGTACTTATAAACTATGTGAATTCCAAATTCAAAGTTAAAGCCCATCGCGAAAAATGAAGCCAAGAAGAATCAGATAACAAACTCTACTTAGTTATTTTTTGATGATCCTTCATTCAGCTATATTGTGGTGCCAATCGAACAAGATGGACTCATTTATTGAGAAAAAGCAGTAGAATAAAGAAATTTGTTCCGAGTAGGGTTGTTGTGGTACCCGGTACTCATAGTTCCTGATACCCACGACACAGGGAATCCTCTGGGGTTAGGACTATGTTTGTGTGTGTTGGGTGCTTATTTTTAGGGTTATACGGAACCATAAAAACGTCATCATCATCAAGTCATTGCAAAAGAAAAATACGGCCATTTAAGCGATTTTGAAACCTTAATAAATAATAAAAAAATTATAAATAAAAAATAATAATAACCTCAATAAATAAATCAACCTAACCTTATAGGCTACTTGCCGTTGACCTAGAATCATGAAATTTGGCAAGAAGCAAGGTCTTACAGCACAAGTAAAGAAAAAGGTCTGAAAAACGTTATTTTTTTAAATGAACCATTTAATTTTATGAACAATTGACTTCATACAAATATAATTTTAAATATTTGGATGCCTAATTTTAAGGTAGAACATAATTGAACATTTAATATGTTTAAGACCTACAACTGTACCCTACATTATGTTGAAGCAAATAAATTGAACTTTCTTATAATTCTTTATTGTACACAGAAATGAAACATAAATATTAAAAAAAATTATAAGGTGAGGCTTGTACAAAGGCGAGCTTAAAGAGATTTTCTTCCAGCAAACCGTTGAGGAGAGATAGAGAAGTGATAAAGTTGGTAGGTGTACAAAGTCAGGAAATATACTTAAAATACCATTATGTTATCTTCTATTGTTATATGATAGATTATTATAAGATAAGATATTATCTTTATCTTGTAGATTACAAACTTATATTTGCAATTTTATTCCAAAAACTATCGTGAACTTGACTATTCATATTGTAAAAACGGTAATTTTCACGTACTGCACCATCGGTGAAGGCACCGACAAAGTTTCGACTCATTCCGAGAGTCTTTTCATCAGGGTGAGTGATCGCGACTTTCTCCCTCCGCGTCGCATCGTGCATTACCGATCATATATTTGCAGTTGGAAAATTGTAGATCGATGTATGGAAGAACATTTCTTCAACTACAAAGTTAAGGATGTCTTTCAATCCGACTATCTTTTCATTAGAGCAATGTTTGGTGCATTCATAGTTTATGAACTCGAGTAATGTTAATCATTTTTGTGAACACAATCTTGTACGGAAGCCTCGGTGCGAGAGTCAGACTCGTACTTGTCCAGTTCTTTTAAATCAGCTACCTTGCTGATATTCCCAACAAAGCTAACAATGGATTGTTAAAATTTTTGAGCGCTACGTAATAAATCTTACCTAAATTTGTTGCCAGCACGTGACGATTTAAATGTTTGTTGCCATACTCCATTAACTGCCCTTGGTGCCATTTCGGAATTTTGGGGTAAACGTGTCAATGCCATGACAAACTTATCAACCGATTTAGATAGAACTACCCCACCTCCCTGCTGTACACAAAAGTATTATCTTCAGGGGCTTGTCGATTAAATATTGGGGTCTTTCTAAAATGGTTTTCTGATACAATACGTATCACGTGGGTTTCCCAAGGGGAGTCGAACCTAGTAAAACCGTAGAAGTAAATTTTATGGAATTTGCAATATTTTTAATGTGGAGCAGTTTTCACTTTATACAGAATAAAAGTTTGATTCCGCTGTTCGAGGTTTCAAGTTATCAATTGGACGTGTTAATTGCAAAGTTTTGTTCGAAAGCACGTCTAATACTAGTTACCATTTGTTGTGATATGTTGGCATAGTGGGCGATACTCCGGCTACTGATCTGAAGGTCGTGTGTTCGAACCTAGTCACCAACTTTATTTGCATAGGTAAGTATCATTTGCTCAAAACGGTGAAGGGAGAAAATCGACTTGCCCTAGAACCAAACTTTCAAGGCATCTGGTTAGTGTTGTTATAAGAGGTTATAGGTTTGCAACCTGCTCGTGGAGTGCTGACTACTATGTAAAACCTGGGCACATGCCAAATATTTGGACTTACCTCTGACTACCAACTACGGTATCTTTTGGGATCTATGGACTGAGTATGGAATTGGGAATCACCGTCACGGGGTATACAGTCTTGTGCATAATTTTTATTATGTTTGTCTAATATAGGTTGAAGCCAGTTTATTCCGTGTGATAGGTATTTCATTTACAGATTCAGCTCCCGTCTTCGCTCACATATAAAACAATTAATTCAAACTATCGCATTAGTACGAAGTATAATTATACATTATATACGGGTCTTTATCGCTTTTACCTTTTACTATTTTCCCGAATAATCATTTTTATTTTATACATGTACAACTTTGGTGTAAAAATAATATATTTATTGATCGCAAAAATACTAAGACGAAATAGAATTAGTAGAACTTTGGGATGAGATATTTGGACCAGAAGGAGTCCCATCATTATCATCCCTTGTTAGCTTACCATGAGCACCCATGACTACGTTTTTTCTACGAAAGCGGAGACGAAAACTATTTCTGTCGCCTATTCTGTCAAACAAAAGAGAGGGACACAATATTTTTTGTCAATTTTGTCAACAAAAACCTAGGCGGTAGTCTTTGGTCTTCATGTTAACTGCCTGCCTTTAGGCTACCAAGCCTACCAGACCAGGCTACCAGGCCTACCTAGCCTGTCTTCAACCATTGCTGCGTATAGAAACGAACGTATTATTTAGTATGTGTTGCAACTAGACCTTCATTTGCCAGCACCACTCCTCACGGCCAGCCTCAAGTTCGTCTCGCTCTAAAGCAGTAGAGAGGAATCCCGCAGGGCTAAGTTCTGTGGTTTAATTGGCCAATTCATTATACTGCAGCATATGGCTCATGGCCTACTGATAACCGTGACACTGCACATCTGCAGCATCTGATAAGCGAATCAATTTCACGCGTCACGTGACATGGGCCGAAAGTAATCGTTTTAATAAAAGCAATACGTCCAAATGCGAAGCGGATCTAAAAATGTTAAGTTATTTTTGACAAAATTAGTTACTCCAAAAACTTAAAACTCTACAGAAAAATCTCTACAGCTCTATGTAAAATCTGTGTTGTACGAAATTTATCCATGAAGATAGACTTCATGAATGCAGTCCAGACTTGCAGATACAGAGTATCAGATAGATAAAGGAGGCATTTAGTTAGTCGATTGTTATCCATAGATGGAAGACAGAGCTTTGTGGAGAACCAGATAGTCAGATAACCAGATAGCTAAATATCTAACACTAACAACGCTACCGAAGTGTTTTCGGCCAAGCTAACGGCTTGCCGAATAAACTACCTGTTAATAACTGCGTAATACTTTTTCCCTCTTCGCAAACTTCGCGTTGACGTACGCAGATTTATCCTAGGTATAGGGCATAAAATCGTATATTCATCATCAAAATATAAATTTCATCAAATCATTCGATCTGGCGACATTTTGTACAGACGAACAAGCAGCGTATACAAAATACGTTGCTTATTCAAAATGTGAGTGTGAGGTATAATTCAATGACCATAACTGCAAACGGTCAAATGGTAAATCATAATTACGAAGAAACAAAACCCGTAGACTCATTTTGATGGATTTGAAGACCACTCCAATTTGACTCTCAATAATTTGACCACAATCTTACCTTATGGAAAGAGTTGATGTGACAAGCTTGTCTAGAAGATAACTCACTACCTCCTTATTCACCTTCGACTTTAAAACTTCAAGATTGTATTTATCGGGGAAGACAGCAGCTGGCAACGAGTACCAAAAAAAATTTATTAAAACGACTGACTCACCATCGAAGCAGGCGTATTTTATGAAGACCACCCCTGGTGACCATCTCACTGAAGATGGGTAGTCTTCTGATATCACGAAGTTACAGTGATTCACCCCCGTGCACCTGTAACAATTAACAATACCTACTTAAAAAACTATTTAAAGTAAATAAAAAGGGAATTTTGAAACATTTAAAAAAATAATTTGTCTATGCTAATATTATAAAGAGGTAAAGTTTTTTTTTTCAGTCATCCGATTTCAAAATATCTTTAACCAATATTTATAATGGACTTTCAGGGTGGACACAGGCTATATATTATCACGTTAAAATAAAAGGACTTTTCGTGGAGACCAATTTTGCAACGTAAGTCGAAGATAGAACGATACAGCGAATGTGTTTTTTGCGAACGCTACCTTCCATCGGCTACTTTTTATCCGGACATCACACGAGCAAAGCCGTGGGTAGTAGCTAGTTTAAAATATTATACTGTAACTTAAAACGAAGTTAACAAAGACTGAGTAGTACATAGTTATATAGATTTCATAAACACGCCAACTAGCTAGAGATCTTGTGTTTGTTTGAATAAAACGAGTAAGGCCCGAATTCATAGTCAAATAGGGGCTCCCCTAGGGGACTGTTCAGGCGCTAAGTAAAAATTAATGTGCGAATTCAACCTTTATCCGCCTAGTGATAAGGCGAATGCTGAACGGTGGATTTTGGGGGACTGTTCAACCCCCGACCATAAATTCAGTCTTAAATCAACACCAACAATGTATTTTTTGGACAGCGGTTTTATTTATTCACATTCACATAGAATTAACAAAGGCCGCTGAAAAACCTCCCGACAAATTTGATTTTTTAAACAACAAGTAAAATAAACAAATGTCTACTCATATATCTCATAACTAGAGTTATAATATAATAATAATAATAATAATGCTGGACATATTCACACAGCATCATCTAGCCCCAAAGTAAGCAGAGCTTGTGTTATGGGAACTATATGATTGATATACTACTTATATACATTTTTTTTTTGTAAATACATACATATTATACATAGAAAACACCCAGACCCGAGACAAATATTTGCTGATACAAACATTTGTCCCGCGGCGGGAATTGAACCCGCAACCTTTTGCGTCTCAGGCGGGCCTTCGCCCACTGCGCCACAGAGGTTGTGTCAGAGTTGTCGGTACAAAAGTATTCAGTTTCAATTTAATTCCATCCTTGTTCCTTATCTAACAGTGTTTAGTATTTACTAGCTTTAATGCCCACGATTATTGTATGAAATTGCAATTATACTGCATCGGCTAAGACTACAAATTGTTCTTAAATTCTATCAAATTATTATTCTACAGAAAATGTTACAATTTTCTCCGTATATTCTATTTTTACAAAGTAACTAAGTGATACCTAGTACCTACGTAATCTCATCAGAACAAACTGAAATATCTTCCTAAGTAGTAAGTTTATATAAAAACGGGTGTGACATTTCAACTTATATTACTTCGTGACATTATAATGTGCGTTGAAATGACACAAATAAGGTCGTGGGTAATAGTAACAAGTAAATTTTAGCAAAATTTTAATAGCGATTTATTTTTGTCTATGCAGGCTTCCTAGTAACTTGTGGCGATAAAATCTATCTAAGAACGATCCTTGTTAATTAGTATTAAGTTCGCCTATATATTTTTTTTTCTTGTGCAATAGCTTCATCTATGATCTCTATATTAATCTATCTATTCCTGAAGCCGTATAAGCCATACAAATAGTTTGCTTAATATTGCTTTTCAGTCGCAAAGACCATTTCGAAAATAAATGTTAACAGACAGACATCCAAACCTACAAACAGACGGCAGAAGCATAGAAAATTATTTATTGCACAACTAAAAAGTACTGTAAATAGACGCACTTAATGCTAGATAGCAGTCTCTTCATTCTTTTCCAGCGAAACTTTAGCACAATACGGACGCCTTACGTCGTTGGTAAAAATACATCACTACATAAAGCTGGTAGATATTTTTACAGAAATCAAACAACACCCTAACTGTAAATTATGTCCAGATAATTAAATTCCCCTAAGCTGTTGAATAAGTGCTTCCTTATTTATTTTACAAACCTTTCATTTCCGTTGATTTCCGCACGAAACGTTTCGTCGAAAAGCGAATTACAAACATTGATAGTATCGCCTCATTTCCACCAGAGCCCTCTATAGTACGTACTAAGTGGTATGTAGAAAATGTTACAGTCAATGATATAAGTTACTTTGTCTAATAGCGTACAGCTCAATACAGCTAGATGATGTCGTGTTAAAATGTCTAGAACTATTTATTTATTTATTTATTTATTTATATCTTTACTAATATTTAAAAAAATAATAATAATAATAATATAAAATGGATGAAGTGTCCGTCAGGAAAGCCTCTCGTTTATCATTATCGTTTCGTCAGGAACCTCAGTATCTTACTATGATTGGCATCATTACTACTATCTGAATCATTCGGTACCAGCAACCATTACTAATCATCGGAGGCGGTGGCGGAGGACTAACTTACAGACTGACTTCATGCATGCAGTCCACACTTGCATATCCGGAGGCGGTGCTCCGTCAGTCCTAATCCTAGTTAGTTTCTAATAACATTGGTCACTCTACTAGGTATGCCTTGGTTAGTTGAAAAACTCATTGTCTGATTCCTCAAAGGGCTCCTCGGTATGATTCTACGATTTCCTTAGCCCAGTTAAATTATGGAATTAGATTTATTACCTACGTTTACTATAAAAATGATGATATCGCTACTTTTCGAAAGTCTTACGATTAATTAAATTACTTTTTCTCTTATTTTATTATCTCCTTCAAACGCACTAACGCCCACTCTTCATTACGCAAAGGTTAGCTGGAAAAAAATGCTAATTAGCATTAAGTTGAAAATTAAATGAAAAACATAAAAAACAAAAATTTTGCAAGGTTAAGATGGTTGGACAGTAATGAAACATAATAATATATTAATTAGAATAGCCTTGCTAATCCATCTACCTAGTTCAATGTTACCTATGTACTTGTTTTATCCTGTGCAATAAAGCATTTTCTATCTATCTACGATTGATTCTCATATTTTTCAGCTGCCCCTATCCTCAAAGGTATGCTGCAAGAAAACTCTTGTTAGGATTAAACTCGCCTTTGTACATGTCCTGTATGTATATTTGCTGTGTACAATAAAGAATTAAGAATTCACAAACATCTACTGTAAAATGGTCGAAAATCTAACTGTACATTGGTTTTTAGGTATTGAATGAATTTTGGTGATGACTGTACCTCCTATACCATTGAATAGTTTACCTTTGCCCCTACACAACAAGGTGCAAATTAAGGTAGGTACTAGGTACCGATCAACTTAAATCCATCATAATGAAGTGCAGGAAATGATGCGGTCAGATTTACTTTTGATTAATGATCGGTAAAACCGAATCCGCGGTGCGAGCACGGAGTTACCGATCGATAAATTTTGACATTAAAAATCGAGTAAATGGCACTAATCGGCACTATGTCGAATTCGGTAGCATGGAACTCCCTATATTAATCGATCGATAAATTCGACAAAAAGTACCGAATTTATCGAAAACCTCAGCATGTATCTTGGTTTTGACATTTGTTATAGCTAAATTATGTCGATTTGACAACCTTCATCGATAATTTTGTCGGCTTTGGAAAAGTGCCCGATAACGTTTATCGAGTCAATTTTAAATGGATTTTGGACATTGTTTGCTGATTGTGGGCGAAAGGAGGGTGCTTTGATACTTCGAGAGAATCATCAGGCGGCGTCTAAGAGATACCAATGATCCTCTCGATCTAGCAGACGAAAGTTTCACGCGACTTTTTCTAGTGACTAAAATAATCGACCTTGTCCTTATTAAAGGAATTGAGGACGATCTGACAAGATTGCGACCCAACGGACTGATGTGCTTATTTTTGTAGATACCGTCCACTTAACTTATAGGTTAACCTAGGTATCTACTTGAAAAATCATTTTTAGGCCCTCACTGCTGTACGATTCTACACTGTAGGAAGCTACTAAAGAAACATTGTCCAAGAGTTTAACTTGGCGTGGGACAAAGGACTCATAATATAAGTTTCCTTTGCACTAGTGCAGAGACTTTTTCCAACAACATCAAGTTTCCTAGCCCTCTGTAACAAAGGAGGGACCATTGCACATGACTACCAGGATGCCTGATTGGAGGTTTGACATCGTTCCGTGTAGTACTTACGACGTTTATTAAAACAAACAAATAAACTACGTTTTATAATGTTGTTTATTATTTTGGTACCAAAACGTGAAAATCTCATTGTGTGTCAAATCACAGAGAAAAAACCACTACGTTTATGAGACAGGACACAGTACCTAGCCAATTGAACCCATTTTTATGGGCATTGCATCGTATTCCAATACCAACATGAAGAAATTATATAAAAATAAAAACAAAAAATACCGTCATGTCCTATTTGACATTACACCATAAAAGTACCAACCTAACATGCCAAATAATGCTATAGTACGACCTATCTATGTTTCGCGGGGCCTTGGACGCTTCGCTATATTATGATGATAAAATTGTTGACGTAGATAGTCAAGAGGGGTCTTACTTGACAGTTTTAGCCACCTTGATCAAGTTGACACCCCCAAAACCAACTGAAAATCTTTTATTACCATACTACATTTTTTTTATTTGTGAAATAAGTTTAGGACAATAAGGCAGTACTAAAGGGCATTTCCAAAGTCGCTTGGAATTATTCTCGCATGCGTGTGTTCATAACATGAAACGACAGGAGTAAACAATATAACCGATAGAAGATCCACAGAGTATTGCAAGGATGTCTATATACCTTACCGGAACCCGGTTTTACTGTGATAACAATATCCCATATTAAGCATCCCAGTATTTTCGTGCCTAACCGTAAAACAGTATCCGTCATTATTTCCCATGCAATTTCATACAAAAGTTTCAAACTCCTAGTTTCCACAGGGTGTGTCGAATGATGAACGAATGAATGGTACTTTTCGTGTTGCCATTAATTGAATCGATAAATTTTCGACAAATGAAAACCCTCGACATAGACTATCGATCCCAGTCCCATGCTTCGGCTTGTCGATAAAATTCGATAGATAAAACCAGTTTGACGATTCGATAAGTTTATCGATCAGAGTCCCATACTTGCGCTGCCGGTCAGCCGATTATGGCCGATTAATCTTTAAAAGTACAAGCAGTCGAACTACCAATATTATAACTGCAAAAGTTTTGATGCTTTATCATCATCATCAACAGCTTGTAAAAGTTTTTAAATAGGTTACAGTAACCGCCAACATGTGGGCCTTATACTTGTTTGCCACTTAAGTTGTAAAAAAGCTTCAATTTCAGTTTTTCTATATACATTTATAACAAGACATAAACTGCTAAAGGTTAGTGAAGATAACTGCGGGTAATACATCCTTTTTTTCAAAAAAATGACACGAATTAGACCATTCATATCGTAAAACAGAATTTTCACGTCCCGCTGATGATGAGGGATATCATTCACCGTGATGAAGGCTCTTGGAATAAGTCGAAACTTTGTCAGTGCCTTCACTGATAGTGTACTAAAATAACCGTTTTACAATGGCCTCCATTCGGTAGTATACTAACTTAACTAAATTTAAACTGTCGCTCTCTTTTACTGATAGTGCAAGAAAGAAAGAGATAGCTACAATTTTAGTGCTGTGCAGATAGCTACAGTTTTCCATACAAATTTAGTCGTTTTATCAAAACATGCTGTCTATAAACACGCGAACAAGAAAAGCGGCACGTAAACTGATTTGACAGCACTAAAATTTTAGCTATCTCTTTCTTTCTTGCACTATCAGTAAAAGAGAGCGACAGTTTAAATTAAGTTTAGTTAGTGTACTACAGAATCGAGGCCAATATATTGTTTCTAGTAGCGAGTAAAAGTATCGTAAATCAATTAAAGGAACAAAAATCACCTGGTAATCACCCAATTTAAATCCCTTATACCAATGTACTATTAACATAGATATGATCTGTCGAAACCGCACCCCTTATTAAACAATTACTATTTAGGATTATTCAATAACACGCCCCATTGAACACTAATGGCCTCGTGTTTTACTAATAAATGTAGTGTTTGTTATGGGCGTATGTACAAGAACTATGTATCTGTATATACAACATACAGATGAAACAGCTTGCTATCTAAATATCGTTGCAGTATATAGCTCAACTTATCCAGATCACTACCAGACGGAAGCGTTCCCAAAATACTGACCACATTGCCACCCTGAACGGCAATTTTATTCCAAAAACTATCGTGAACTTGACTATTCATATTGTAAAAACGGGAATTTTCACCTACTGCACTATCGGTGAAGGCACCGACTAAGTTTCGACTCATTCCGAGAGTCTTCATCCGAACCGAAAGCAACTTCGGTCCAAGTCCTTGAAGGGTTTTTTACCACATGTTGGTAACCAGTTACCGTACCGTAAAGTGGCAAATAAGCACACGCCTCACCTGTTGGTAACCAGTTACCGTAGCCTATGGTCGTTTGCAACACCCGCGCGTTGCCGACCCTGAGACATCATGATGAAAAGATGTCCTGTAATTTCACCAGCACTGCACCCATACCCTTCAACCCGGAACACAGAATGCGAGCGCTATTATTTGGCGACAAAAATAGGTATGATAGGTAAGTTAAAGTCGGTCCATCTCGGTCAGGTTGTGGGTTCTCCGACTAAATGGCCCCATTTGGTATGTGAATCTAGCGTACCATTTTATAAAAACCAACAAAAAAAGACCCCTATCTATTCGTATCTGCACTAAATCCCCAAAAAATCGATGTTAATCGTAAAATCAATGGTCATTACTGCGTGTCGAGTTTGACAGACATGTCATTACCGGCGATTATTATGCGCACGCGCACGCCCCCCAACGGGACATGACGTTTCACAAACATGGCGCCACTTCCGGTCGATTGTCATGTCACGCGGCGCTTCCTGGATGGTTCTAAAGCCGGCAGCACATTATAAGAAATTACTGTAAGAACAAAATAATGTACAGAGTGCTTTTTGGCGCACGCCTGAATTATACTGGCAGCAATTTCTTACAATGTGTGGTCTAAGGCGCAAACCTCACAGAAATGACGTCTGGTGCTGAAATTTTAGACAAAATTTATAGAAATAAGGCGCCATATAAAGAACACAATAGTTTGGCTTGCGCCATGTTAATTCATCGTCAAACCCATGCCATATAACGCCACGTCCGCACAATATCCAAATAGACATTGTCTAGAGAAATGGCGTCTGGCGCTGACATAGCTACCGTTCCGTACAAATTTCAAACCTATTCTATGGAAAATAGACATAATTTAAAACACAGCCCGAGCCACGCCATTTAGGTCCCCGCGCCCGATTGCCGTCATTTCGGTGTTAAATCGCGCTTTATTTCCATATATTTTCTTTGAGCTCTATTTCTGTGTTTCTTGCGGCTTAGAGTGTCGACAAGAACGTCATTAACAGCGACATAATAGCGATAAAGTTTTTGAACGAATTTGTATGAAAACGCGTACCTATCCCCATCAATTTATCTCTGGGGATATTTCAAAGTCAAAGTCAAAGTCAATAGGTTTTTATTCATTGAAATCACAAGGATCATATAGAAACGTCAACTTAAAAACTATACGTGAATCTAAAATGTTAAAGTGAATTTACGCCGGTTCCTCGCGCGCGACCAAGCATAGAAGAATCAGGCAACAAACTCTGCTTGGTTATTTTTTTGATGATCCTTCATTCAGCTTTAGTGTGGTGCCAATCGAACGTAAATGAACGAGACTCATTTATAGAAAAAAGTACTAGTCAGAGACTTAAATAAAGTCTAAAAAGTATCAACCTAAGTTCTTATGACAACACACTATACGCTTTATAATAGTAATGCTTAACCTATTCTTAAAAAATATGATACCACAGATATACAATTCCACAATTAAGCTAACGAAGGAGCGGAGCGACGACATCGGGCCATGCAGTTTTATCGTCAATATAGGCATTTAAGGTGTAATACGCCTTCTTTATTAGATTGTTCTTTATATAAGATTTAAATCTTCGAATAGGCAGCTCGGTTACATTTTCCGGAAGCTTATTATAGAAGCGTACAGAGTTTCCCATAAAAGACCCATTGGACTTTTCTAATAAATTTCGGGATGAGTAATTTATTTTTGTTTCTAGTATTAATGTTATGGACATCACCTTTTTTTATAAAACTAGCGTTATTTTTATGCGTGTACATTAAGTTTTCATAAATATACTGTGAAGTTACTGTCATAATGTTTATTTCTCTGAATCGTTCTCTCAGAGAATCACGAGGCTTCATATTATAAATGGCACGTATTGCTCTTTTTTGTAAAACAAAAATTGTTTGAATATCTGCTGCCTTCCCCCACAGTAAGATACCATATGACATGACACTATGAAAGTAGCTTTATCAGTATGTACATCATGGAGAATAGAGTCGTAGTGTATTGTTTCTATATTTATATGAACCCATTCTGTTTGAGAGCTTTATGACACATACTAAAAAACAGACACAAAAAGGCTTTAACAGAGTTTAATAATAACCCCTCTTTTTGCGTCAGGGATTAAAAGTTTGCTTCTAAAACCTCCAGACATTTGACCTTTCACCCTTAAAACTAGACCCTTTAAAGGATTACATAATCAAGGGCGGTCATAAATCTGTATAAGTAATTAACGCTCAACTAATCCCTAAAATCCTGTGGCTTCAGAATGAGATGTACCGCAGCCCGAATGTATTTACAAATCATAGATAACCTGGCTAACTAATGTATTTGAAAGACCCAATGACACTAAATATTAAAACAGTTTATTCAAACTGCCAAAACTTGAAATGGGAAAGGGGTCGAAAGTACTGCCAGTGCAGTTGTTTTAATTCCCCGGCGGGATATTCATATATATAGGATAGTAAATGATAGTATGTAGGTATTATGATGTGTAGTAAGTAAGTAATTATGTAGGTAAATACTAATATAGTATTTTCATAGTATGTGGTACACCACTTACAACCCCTTGTAATCTTATAGAGATCGCTAATTAGCAATAAGACCGCCCATTGTACAACAATGTTAAAGTTTGAACTATTTGTTTAAGCTGAAATATTTGGTGTGCAATAAAGTATTTTATACTATCAACTTTATTTTATATTATTTTATTTTTATTTTATACTAAAAACACACTCACGCTCATGGACTGTATCGCATTGATGGAACCGTCAGTTATATACCCATACCACGGCGTATTCCCGTATTTGATGCAAATTATACAAATCTGATAATCATATTTGAATTCTCAATGCTAAAGATGATTCCCAGAGGATTTTTTCTTTCGGATCGCAGTGAACCAAATGATTCAACGGAATATGGTCCACTAAAAACTCTAGAATCAGCATTCGTTTGTATGCAACCGACTTTGTTCCCTTTGTGATGAAACTGTGTCGAGGGTCTCTATAAATGCTGCTACAATATGTCATATTCTTTGTTTACATAATTAAATTGACCTAGAGGTATTCGTATTGTGAATCTTTCAGGCGCTCGGGCAAAATATTAGGAATGAAAAGCTTCTTTGTGCCTTAAGTAATATCACACACATATACACACGAAACAAATGAAGCTTTTGTTATCGTACTTATCATAAATAAAAAAAAATTAGGTTACTAATAAAATTGAGCTTAGCGCCACATTACACGTTTATTGCTTCTGCGACACAGGAGGTTGCGGGTTCGATTCCCGCCCTGGGACAAATGTTTGTACGATCTGCAAATATTTTTTCCGGGTGTTCTGGGTATTTTCTATGTATAATAAAAAAATATCCATCTATGTAATGTATTGTATTAAGTATATCAGTCATCTAGTACCCATAACACAAGCTCTGCTTAGCTTGGGGCTAGATGATGCTGTGTGGATTGTCTAGCATTATTTATTTATTTATTAATTTTAATCAAAAGCATCAAAAAGTGCATTAAATTGAACAAAAAGTTTACAACTGAATGCTGTAGTTGCGAGTTGAAATAAATGAAGTAGATATTCATTTATTGATTTATGCTGTACACCTTGAAATAAATGTTCAAAAAAATATTCAGTGTTAATACATTTGTTTAGTCAAATGTTCAAAAAATATTCAGTTGTTTAGGGCTCTGTGCACAAAAGGTACCAAAGGACCCCTATAATAGTACTAAGCCAACCCCATCTGGCTGTCCCAGTGCTGTATTTTTACCAAAGTAGGTAGCCAGTTAACATTTTGTCAAATTTCGTGTGACAGTATTTACTAAACTTTGGCGATTAGTCAGAGTCATCCCGTGACAAAACAGTTGAAACTTCGGGAAATAATAAACCCGGACAAGTGCGAGTCTCACTCGCGCACCGAGGCTTCCGTACAAGCTTGTATGTTTAACAAAATAATTAACATTACTCAAATAAATAAACTATGAAAGCACCAATCATTGCTCTAACGAAAAGATAAGTCGGATTGGAAGACAAACTTAACTTTATAGTTGAAGAAATGTTCTCCCAAAATCGTAAAAAAAATCTTTTTTATGTGATAAAACTACAAATTAACGATTTTCGAAGTTGTGCTGTGAGACCTTACTTCTTGCCAAATTTCGTGGTTCTAGGTCAACGGGAAGTAACACTATAGGTTTTGATTTATTTGCGAGTATCAAATTATGTCACATAAATGGCCGTATTTTTTAATTGCGTTGATTTAGATGCTTGTTTTTTAAGAGCTCCAAGAGACGTATTTTATATTTATTCACACTTTATAGCTCCACGCGTCTCTGAAAAAAAGGTCTTGAGAGACAGTTAGACAGACGGATGGACAACGAAGTGATCCTATAAAGGTTCCGTTTGTCCTTTTGAGGTACGGAACCCTAAAAAGGTAAGCACGATAAAGACCTGTAAAAACTTATAATTACGTGTGACATCATCTATAATGGCAAATAATAAAGAAAACATTTAGCTAAAACCAAAGGAGTTTTTGTAAAAGAGACCCCTAACAAAAGCTGTTTATATTGTGAGATAGTACGGAACACTTATTGTGCGAGTACGAAACGCACCTGGCCGGTTTTTCAGAACAGTTAAATCATTAAATTCCGATCAATTACTTTAATAACCGCCTCTACTTTTAACTAGAGACGGTTATAATGCTTTAGCATTATCTCAAGTTTCTCGTGTCTTTAATTACCTAGCATCTCCCACTAAGACCAGTCATTAAATAAGTTTAAGTAAAACTCAATAGCATCAAATAGTACTGTTCTTAATGGAAGATATACTGGAATACGATTTAAAGACAAATTATATCACTTTAGCTCAACAACGGGAAAGTAATAACATGGACACCATTTGTCTTCTAGGTTTTTATGTGTAGAATGAGTTTGTGGGTAAAATAATTGTTTAAGTAGGTACTTATTTTTTGCCTACTAACTAATGTGATTTTGTTAAAATTTCAAAACAAAAATGCAGCTAGACTAAATATGATTAAATAATAAATAATGCTGGACATTTTCACACATCATCATCTAGCCCCAAACGAAGCAGCTTGTATTATGGGAACTACATGACTGATAAACTACTTATATTTTTTTTTTGTAAATACATACATATTATACATAGAAAACACCCAGACCCGAGACAAATATTTGCAGATACAAACATTTGTCCCGTGGCGGGAATTGAACCCGCAACCTTCTGCGTCTCAGGCGGGCCTTCGCCCACTGCGCCACAGAGGTCGTCAGATTGATTCAGTATTTAGATTTTCCTGCTGACTCTTCTCACGTTTCAATCCAGTCCAACACTTAACAACCATCAGTCACATCATAGTCGTGACCCTCTAGGAATTCCTGTATCATTCATTTCAGGAACTATGGGTACCATGGTACCACAACACCTAGACCCAGAACAAATATCTGCAGAACATGCAAACATTTTGTCCAGCTCGCCCGTGGTCGTCAAACAATGTTCACACGTGTCCAATGCCTATGCAGTGTTGTGTCGGGTCCAAACCCGTTATCTATTCTTAAAACAGTCCGTTCCATCCAACGGTTGTCTGATAGTAATCGCTATTTAGCGATAAGACCACTCATTGTATAACATTGACAAAGTTTGTAGTACTTATCCAAGCTGAAATTGTATTTAGTGTATAATAAAGTATTTAAAGCTGATTCGGCCGAGGATTTCAAGACTCGCAAATATAGAATAGCCTTTTGGGGTTGAGACTTTGAGTCCATAGGGAAACGGGGCCCTTCGCGTTTTCAAAATTATTTCAAGGCTGGTCGAAGCGACGCGTGACCAGAGAGCTGGCTCTTATCTGGGTCAACGCATTAGCATTGCTATTCAGCGTGGCAATGCTGCCATTATTTCGGGAACGCTTCTGTCTGGTAGTGATATGGATCAATTGAGCTATCTAAAGATTGTTTGCAACGGTTTTTAGATAGCTAGCTGATTTATCTGTATTTTTTGTATATACCTACTTGTACATCGTTGTATTTTTAAGTATTTCTTATATCTATCCATCCTTAAAGTTCATGCTAGTTTGCCTCCATTACATTGTACCTCAAACAACTCGAAAGCATTGCGCAACTGTAGCCGAGTTACAAACAAGCTTCCTCTGTTCAATAATTGCATTCCACAAATGGGCAGCCATTTTTCTGTGAAATGAAATTATAAAGCGCTCTTGTTGTCTGTTTTGTGCCTAGTTGTCTTTGGACCAGGAGTTTATAATCAAAGCGTTGACCAATAAAATTTGACCATTGCTATAGTGAGCTGTTTACAGGCAAAGATTCGGGTTGAATCCCGTCGAACCAGAATTTTCGGGACACATTATAACTTTTGAAACTATTAACTGTATAACTTTTGAACAAGATTTTTACTAAAAAACGGGATATTTACCATGATTTGTGAGTTTGAATGTTTCCCGATATTTCGGCACAGTTGCATGTTGAAAAATGTTCTCCATATGGTTTTCACGTAATGGATTGACCAATTTTGCCATGAATATAGTGAATATAGTGTCTCGTTGAATCTGAATTTCCGGAATACATTTTAACGTTCACCTTATGAGAAAAACTTAAAAATTATCAAAAATTGAAGATTTTCGTGATGTCTGAAGTAAAATGTCGCCATCTTTGCCTGCCTGCGGTCTTATTACTGCTGCTAGAAAACAGACTGATTTTCCAAGTTTACCATTATTCAGATAGTATTAGGTGCTTATACTGTTTTGAAGTGATCACCTACATTTGTGTTCTAGGTAACCATTTTCTAAATGAAGCGATTTTGTTACTCCAGTTTGTGAAATATATATCCAGCAACTCTATCCGGGCTTTGTGACCTCATGCGAGGTTAGTTGTATGCGTTTATCAAGTTGGCGTCACTCCAACCGGATAACCGGCCTCGAATTTACATTCATTGCCGGCGTCCGGATGTAATATCCAGTTGAACTTGCAGGTTTTTTAGCTTCGGCTTCATACATACTTAATTTTGTACGGAAATATGACAAAAGCCTACTAAGAGCTAAATGGCCTGGCCATTGCCTCTCCGACTTATTTTAAGTTTATCTTAAGTTTTGACCTTCATAAATGTAACTAGGTTAAAGAACAATAAATATTTATTTAATAAACATGCATTCACTTACCTTTCACTTATTTCTTTGTCCTTGTGTTAAAATAGAACTTAACTTCTTGCAATTCCAGTCACGCGAACCACCCATTAAAAAAGTTAGTTATAAAATTCTTATCGCTCAAGAAATTCCCAACTTTATTTTTTACTAGCCTCTGCCCACGGCTTCGCCCGCATGGTACTCGGATAAAAAGTAGCCTATGTATTATTCTGATATATAAGCTATATTACTGTAAAGTTTCATCAAAATACGTTCAGTAGTTTTTGCGTGAAAGAGTAAAATACATCCATCCTCACAAACTTTCGCATTTATAATAGTACTAGCTTCTGCCCACGGCTTCGCCCGCGTGGTACCCGGATAAAAAGTAGCCTATGTGTTATTCTGATGTATAAGCTATATTACTATAACAAACATCCATCCTCACAAACTTTCGCGTTTGTAATAGTAGTAAGAAACTTTCATAAAAAGTATTTTTCAGGAGCAGATAAATGCCTTACCACTCTACCGAAGACTAAGCTTCGGTTTAGCAGTTTTTCGGCTTCGATGGCGCAGCGAGTAGCCGGCTGTGACGCGAGAGGAGCGGGTTCGATTCCCGTTGCAGGACAAATTGTGTTTGCAGGTATTTGTTCAGTAACAGTGTTGTGATACTCGTAATTCCAGTTATCCACGACACAGGGAATCCTATTGTAGAGTCGGGACTATGTTTCTGTTGGGTGTATATAATTTTTTTTTAATGACAGGGAGAAAATACTGTGAGGTAAGATATAATCAGCACCTAGTAGCAGTCTACTGCTAGACATAAGTCACTCCAAAAAAGTGTCATGATAAGCGGACCTGGGCTATCTCTATGAAGATGAAATTTCCGCAACCATGAAGATGTTATTGGCCTATCAGAGACTCCTTTCTCTGATAGGCCAATAACATTCTGGTTCGTGATTCGAATGGTGATTCGAGAACCTTTTTTCCACAGTGAGTGCGAATGTTGAGATGGATGTGTGGAGTTACTAGACAAAATAAGGAATGAGTATATCATGGGAAGTTTGAAAGTAGCACCCGTGACGGAAAAGTTGAGGAGTAATAGGTTAGCATGGTATGGGCATGACATGAGGAGGGAAGAATGTCATATTACGAGAATAGTGTTAAATATGAATGTGGATGGAAATAAAAGCAGAAGCCAAAGAAAAGATGGATGGGTTGTGTGAAGGATGACATGGTTAAGAAAGAAGTGAATGCTGAGATGACGGCTGATAGAGGAGAGTGGAAGAAGAAAACATGTTGTGCCGACCCCATATCATGTGGGATAAGGATAAGAAGATGATTATAGTTGTCGATTCTGCGGGTTTATACTGATACTCAAGCCAAATTATCAAAAAACGAGATTTCTATTTCAAATAGCCATCATCCAGTATAAGAATTCTATGCACACACATCAAAACTGTCTCGAACAAAAACAAAACCTGTTTTTTCAACAAACACTGTTATCCTCCTTGTCTCTATAACAACAAGACTCCACTCAATAAATTTACAAAGATGGCCAATAACAATTCAGAAGAATTAGATGACACAGAAAAATTGCTTATTTTAGTAGCGACAATAATAAGAAATGGTTGAATTTCAGCGGCCATGACGAAGAATAACAAATTATCTGGTGAGCGTTGTATTTTCAACGAACAAATCACTGCAAATGGCCCGTATAAAAGGGATTGACCCTTTATTCGGTATTTATTTTTGGCGTTGCTACTTTGAGTCAGTCAGAGTTGAAAACAATCGAAAGAAAACGATAAAATTAATCCGCCAAGAGCATGGACGAAAAGCCAAGAAACATTCCAGTAAGTTCGACTGATAAATACCAAAAATAAAGAATTTAAAAGTCCATAGTGAAGATAGTTATAAGCCTAGCGTTCCAATAAAAAAACAACAGTCGTCACTCTGTAAAATTTATTTCTTTTAATATTTTACTTTATCCCGAGTGCGTAGACCGTTGAAGGAAACTATATTTTTCTAAGAAAACTGGCAATTTTTTACATTATTTTGCAAGCATCAATCTGAAAATGATGAAAATTTATTACTTAATTAGTTTCACCATTTCAATTTGGTTGCTTTTACGTAGTTCGTTAATAATTTATGGCATAGTTACAAGAAATTTAGCAGCCTAACGATATGAATATTCATATTTCATAGCACAAGCTTAAAGCATTAAGACTTCCATCAAGGCTTTTACAATCACCTATTATGTACCTATACCAATACTAGCTATTACCAGCGGCTCAGCACGCGTTGAGTCGTGTTTTAAAAAACCAAAAATCCAAACACGATTTTATAAGTTTAGGTTATTGAGAGGTAAAGTTTTTAAGTTTGGATGCAGGAGGTAGGTTATCTCCGAAACTACTCAACCGATTTTAAAAAATCTTTAATTTTGACCAAAATTTGCAATGTAAGTCAACGAAAAAACGGTCGAACGCATACGTTACTTACAAACGCTGCTATTTCTTTTTTCTTTTTTTTCTGCGTCTCAGGCGGGCTTTCGCCCACTGCACCACAGAGGTCGTTACAGAAGTATTAGGTTTTAACGGAAATAGCTACTTTTCATCGGCTACTTCTTATCCGGGTACCACGCGGGCGGAGCCGTGGGCAGTAGCTAGTTCATAATGATCGAGCAGCAAGATTAGTTAGATGCGATAAAGCAACATTTTCATTTTAAAATTTTATGTAATTATCTTCTAAGATTGTTTCTCACGCATTTCTTGTACTGCAGTTTAGTATGAGAGATAGGTAGTTAAAAGTATTTAAACTCTACATGTTCACTTTACTTTTGTACGTGTTTCGAAACCTTTAGGAATCAACATATCAAGTTGCACTTAATCCTACTAATATTATAAACGCGAAAGTTTGTGAGGATGGATGTTTGTTACTCTTCCACACAAAAAACTACTGAACGGATTTTGATGAAACTTTACAGTAATGTAGATTATACATCAGAATAACAAATAAGCTAATTTTTACCCGGATACCACGCGGGCTAAGCCGTGGGCAGAGGCTAGTAATCTATGTTTTTATCAGTCACACATCGTAACCTAAACTCTACTGTTACTTCACCACACACTTAACATAATTGAACTATTTACTCATTTAGATAACAAGAAAAACTTCAAAAAGCTCTTGTTCTTTGGTAAGCTTTGAAGCGTAAAATGCTATTATCAGGTTGTAAATTAAGCTATCTAACAATGAGTTACAATTTAAAACTTTACTAAAACAAAAGAGATGCTCAATAATTATAAGTAGCTTGGACTAGTAGACAATGGCCTCGATTCTGTAGTACACTAACTAAACTTAATTAAAACTGTCGCTCTCTTTTACTGATAGTGCAAGCAAGAAAGAGATAGCTACAATTTTAGTGCTGTCAAATTAGTCAGATTTCAGTTTTCCATACAAATTTAGTCGTAATTTCAAAACATGCTGACTATAAACACGAAGAAAAGCGGCACGTAAACTGATTCGACAGGAGTAAAATTCTTGCAATCTCTTTCTTGCTTAGACTATCAGTAAAAAAGAGCGACAGTTTAAATTTAATTGGTGTCCTACAGAATTGGCGCCATTATACGGTTATGTGTCCTTGTGATAAAGTAACCCCCAATTTTAAAGCTCATAAAGTTATTCGTGCCAAATTGCGAGCGACAATTGCATGCAGTTGCCAGGAAAATCTAAAAAATATGTAAGACACCGGAGGTCGCGAGTTCGATTCCCGCCACGTGACAAATGTTTGTATGGCCTGCAAATATTTGTCTCAGGTCTGGGTCGTTTCCATGTATAATATGTCTGTATTTACAAAAAAGGTATATAAGTAGTATATCAGTCATGGAGTGCCAAGCTCTGCTTACTTTGGAGCTAGATGATGCTGCATATATAAATATTATACATAGAAAACAAATATACGAGACAAATATTTGAAAAACATAGAAATATTTGTCCCACGTTGAGAATCAAACCCGAACCTTCTGTTTCTTCGCCCACTACGCCACAGATGTCGTCAAAAAACACAGAAAATAAAATATTTAAAAAAAACTCTATAAAAGTATTTTATACTAAATAATTAAAGTTAGTAATAATTAAATATCTCAGTTTCTAATTTCTTTCTGTGATAAAAGTGTACGAAATGAGTTATGTCGTGTAAATCCCTCAAGCTAATTAGTAGTCCCTCTTCTTAATAAATAACGTACCTACTAGTGGTGGGTTCTCAGCACGTGTGGCACCGCAATTGTAGCACTTTCTCGAAACGAGGCCTCACTCTTTTCGTTTGGACGAGCTAGCACACCTGCACACCAACACAGTTGCACAATCCTGCTAGGCGCGAGGCGCGTGCCGAGCCGCGAGGAAAGATCGTGTTGGCTCGCACAACGCGCCTCGCACATAGCACTCCACTCCATTACCACACCACACACGCACAGTGCACACTGTGTTCCCAAGACTACCTCACTCAACTACGTTCAGAAACTGCCTAGCTGTCTCGCCTCAATTGTGGTACCACAGTGTGCTGGCTGAGTTGTAAAACTGAGCCCCTCGTACGATCCTCGTTTTCAAACAGTGTGCTACGCATGACTAGTACCTACCATCCTATCAGGAGGGCAAGCTAATCACATACGTAATCTCTGACGTGGGATGATATTTGTTACCAGATTTTTTTTAAATGTTGCCGATTTACTTTATTTTGTTTCATTTAAAATAATTGTTTCATGAAATAGAGAAAGTCAAATATACCTTTTATTTCCTTTCGACAAAATATAATTGTGAAAACGTTTCTTTTATATTATTTATTTGTGTTCAAATTGTTTTAACCTAATTCATCATCGTCACTAACAGTCTGTAGAAGTCCTAAGCTAGACATAAAAGACAACCCTCCCTAAAGAGTGCCATGACGAACGATCTTAGGCCACCTCTATCCACTTTTCCCGCAACCTGTTCCGCAACCTGTTAATATGTCTCCGTTCATCGAGTAGGGAGCCTCAAGAGTCTTTCTCCCCAGCGATAGTTCGTAATGCGAGCTGAAGTCAAAATTCAAATTCAAAGTCAATAGATTTTCATTAAATTCACAAGGATCATATTAAAAAAAAACATCAGCTTAAAAACTACGTGAATTTACGCCAATTGCTAACTCGCGCGCGACTAATCCTAGAAGAATCAGCTTATTTTTTAACACGCCTAAATTAGCTTCACTTGTTACTAACTAAATAAACAACAAACAATGTTATCAAGTCTTGGAGGTAAATTTTAAATTTTGTTTATGACCAACACTGGACGCGTGACCAGAGAGCTGGCACTTATCTGGGTCAACGCATTAGCATTGCTATTCAGCGTGGCAATGCGGCTAGTATTTTAACGCTTCCGTCTGGTAGTGATCTGGATCAGTTGAGTATCTATAGATCGTTTGCAATGGTATTTAGATAGGTAGCTGTTTCATCTGTATTTCTTGTATATACCTACTTGCTTATAGTTGTATGAATAAATGTAATATACGAGTAAAAAAAAAATAACCTACTTCTAACTGTCGTATCGAAATGAAACTTTGTATGTATGTTGTAGTTCGGATGACAATACTATAATTTGGTATCTTGGAACTGATCTGATGATGGAACCAGGAGGTGGATAGTGGAACTCTTCAGTGGCTACTAGTAAACCCTTCATATGACTCGTTTGGTCTCAAATGATTCGTTTTGACGAGTCCATTAGTTTGGGCTTGGTAACGAAAGGGTCTGATGATGGAGTCAGGAGGTGGATAGTGGAATTCTTTTATATTTTTTAGTGCGTTATAAAAGCGTGTTGCTTTTTTCAAACTACACATTCTATTTATTTTGTAATGATCCTTTATTCAGGTACAAACCAACAGAACAACCTGAAATCATTTATTGAGAATCCTTTATTCAGCTACAAGCCAATCGAACAACTGAACTCATTTATCGAGAATCCTTTAATCAGCTTCAAGCCAATCGAACACCTGAACTCATTTATTGAGAATCCTTTATTCAGTCACAAGCCAATCGAACAACTGAACTCATTTATCGAGAAAGAGTATTAGTCAAAGATTAAGAATTAAATGGGTTGCCATTGCCACTTTAACTTACTAATTCTTATAACTGCTCATTTATTGGGTAGATAATATTTGACGAAGTCCATCAAAAGCTGATAACTATTTCATTCTTTCTTCAACCATTCAATGCCATTCCATTGTTTACGTTATGATTGAACTTCTAATAATAAATTTTAATTTCCCATCCGTCTATCAAACCGTTTGATATGAACGCGGGCGTAAGCACCCATGAAATCGGTAATAAATCGATAAAAATAGCCATTACATCGAGATCGTGACATTGAATCGAGATCATCGATGCTCCCAGCGATTAAAATATCACGAGACGATCATCGATTGCGTTATTTGTGCCGATCTAAAGAATCGAGAGATCAGAAAAACAAATCGCGGCTATTGATTTGTTTCAAATCCTTCCATCAAAATCGTATTTATTTTATTTGGGAGGGCTACAACATACGATTTTTAGGGTTCCGTAGTCATCAAGGAACCCTTATAGTTTTGCCATTTCCGTCCGTCTGTCTGTCTGCCTGTCCGCGGCTTAATCAAACCATAACATCCTTAATTATAATAATAATTCCTAAATTATAAACTAACTTCTTCAGTTACCATCGTCCTATGTGACGTTATTAGCCGTTAAACTGTGAACCCAATGTATATGGTCATAGTATCAAACAAAAAGCCCCCTTCTATGTCCGCATATTGTGACGGGCAATTACGGAACACTAAACTGCGCGTGGCCCAACATGCATTTGGTTTTTTTGTTACAAGTATCGCTCGATATTATTAGCATTGTTTGTATCACAAGCAAAAATAGAAGATAGGTCTGGTTGCTTGCTATCGGTATTGATGCATTTAATGTGTAAAAAATATACTTGTTTCTTCAAGCATGTTTTGTTCCTTGATTTTCTTAAAAAGCCTCTACAACATTCTGTTATTTAGGTAAACTGTTTTTTTTTTTTCTAAACTATAAATCTTAGTATAACGAATCAACGAAAGATGGGATTGCAGAATTTACACCACATAACACACCTACTAGTTGTTGAATCAAGATACGCAGAGTAAATACTTAAAATTTTATTTAAGTACTAAAATGTATTAAATCGTTTTTACAAGTAAAATTAAATTTAAAGATCTTCAATCCGTGTATTTCATCATAAATGGCAATGCCTCCTAGTTTCGATTAACGATAAAACCCATCTAAGAACCTTCCTTGAAGGCATACACGAAGATTGCCCAAAACACATTAGGTACCCGAAAAACATATTTCAATAACAGACAAAATCCTATTTTTCAGAATGTTTTAATTTCATGAACTTATCATTTATGAATTTTCATGTGTTTTTTCAATTATTACTTTTTCTGTTTGTTTCTTTTTACTTACCTAGCCATGCATGTTGCTCTCACTATATCTTAAATGCATCTTAGTACCTACTTGTTAAGTAGTATGAGAATATTGTGTTTTCTCAGTAAGCTATTTATATTATTAATCTTTTTGAGAAATAAATGATCTTAAACCGTAACTTACGCAAAATATTTTGCTAGAGTTTTTCAGTCCTGCACTATTTCGACAATAACATTCAGTCCACGATCGGCGAGTTCATTGGATTTACTAATTGAATGAGCCGAGCCTTCCAACCGTGTCTTCATTAATTAGGGGGTAGATCCGATCGGCAAATTGCTGACCGAATGAAAAGCTGACCTGAAAACACCGGAAAACAGTGCCTTGTTTTACAAGCTAGGGTTCCGTGGTTAAATGACAAAAACGAAACCAGTATAGTTTCTTTATTAGTAGATACTAGCTTCTGCCCACGGCTTCGCCCACGTAGTACCCAGATAAAAAGTAGGCTATGTGTTATCCTGATATATAAGTTATATTACTGTAAAGTTTCATCGAAATCCGTTCAGTAGATTTTTCGTGAAAGAGTAACAAACATCCATCCTTACAAACTTTCGCATTTATATTAGTAGTAGGATAGATAAATACCCATCAGACACATACATAGTCCTGATCCCACACAAGGATTCCCTGTATCGTGGATATCAGAAACTACGAGTATCGTAGTTCCACAACACAAGGACTCGCGGGGCGATCACAATAATTTCCAGGGCTTTCGAAATGGAGGCATGGCATTTGCGTGATTCGATCACAAGTTTTGTTCGTTCAGGACGGTTTATTTATTCAGTTCAGTCTGGGTAAGGGAATCAAGCGATGGGGAATCAGTGTATTGCAATTTGATGGATGGGCCATTCAAATGGGGAACTAGTGTCAAAACTGATTGCCATCTCGATAGCCATGGGTTAGCGTGATCGGCCCACAGGACCCGGTTTGTATGCAGAACATCGCACCTCTTGCGTCGAAGCACATCCGCCACGCCATCGAAGTCGTCGACAGTTGCCAAAAGTCGATTGGGCATGACTATTTCAATACCTACATATTTTATTCGTGACAAAGACAATAAAATTAGTTAGGTACCTTACAATATCCATGTTATCTAATAACATTTCCTAGAGAAATGAGCGGAAATTCCTTTCATTATCAAAAGCTCAGTTACGAGAGAAATCTATACCTCGCTAAAGCAATGACAGTGATGCATAGATCTTTCTAGAACAATAGAACATTTACCCGCTAGTGAGTGGATTGAGAGTAGCTAAAGCAGCAATATTTGACACCATTTAAGTGTCACGAATAGTCTTGTTTTTTATTTTTAAAACATCATTTCACATTTCTCTACACGTTTTCGACAGTCATAAAAGTTCTAGCTTTTACTTTTTCTATTCACGGTTGATTCGTTTGATTGTGCTTGCGATATTGGGCCCACGAGGTGGCGATTGTGATGGCAACGGCTCTTGATCAAGCTCTTGAACAAGCGATCAACTTGGTAAACGCTCTGATTGCCGTGTCCTGTCAAATTTCGCGTCAGTCTGGACTCCTCAATATAAATGCTTCTCCGGTACCACCCATCTGTTAAGAGGCCTGCGGAGGAGTAATTGCCAATACAAACGTAATACCAAAATAATTTGTAATTAGAGCTTATTTCCACTATATTATGGTATTATTTGTATTCGAATGGTATTTATCTAGGTACCTTGAAATGTAAACGAATTGCATTTTGGATATTTTTACATCATTTAAGAATTTTTTTCATCTTATTTGTTTCATATTAAAAACAGCAATATCTTACGTATAGTTTGATTAGGTACATAGCTTATATTATCTAGTTACAGAATAACTACACGATGTGAAAAATACAACACGTTTTCAGTCATAATTTTTGGTATTACGGAACACCACCATATTTATAGCAAATCCTGAACGGCTAATATTGCTATCGCGAAAGAACGGGCGGGCCTGCATCAGCAAAAAAGAGATAGCGATAGTTTTGAACGCTCCTCGAATTAAAGTTGCGAGATGCGTTCGCCGGATCCTTAAAGCCCGGTCAAATTGACGCGGTGGCGATTGCGGTGGCTGTGGCGATACTGATGAGTACATTCACGCGAACTTTGTCCATTCCCCTTTGATTGCCATCGCCCACCGCATCAATTTGACCGGGCCCTTACCGCCACTGCCACACTTTTAATTGTGCGGCCCTTTATTGGATTTCACTATAAGCTGCGACTACATATTATTTTTTACTCAATCTTAAAAATATTTTTTTTTACTCAATCGAACAGTTGCTGTGTGACAGCAGAACTATAGTTCTTTCGATCGCCTCATGGTAGAACATTCTTCATAAACAATATTTAATTTACATTTTTCCTTGATACTAAGTGCCACTTGCGTGTGACAGGGTTGTCAAATAAACTTCGGGTTAATGTCATTTTGTAATGCGCAATCATTGAGTTACATCGGCTAAAAATTAAAAGTTTTCATTTATTTCCGTCTTCTCCTTGACCTAGTACTTTCTTTCCAGGAACAATATATCCAGGTCAGTAGACTAGCCCAAATCAATCAGACAGGTTATCTGTCACCCTCGGGAAGCTGTCTCAACTGACAGCTACGGTTGGATCATTTCCAAACTCTCTAACCTTTGTTCGCAGTTTTCTGTCGTTATATTCCAATTTCCACAGTCTTTTCAGTGTAACTACATTACAGCCACATCTAGGTTCAGTATACAAAGGAGATGGGCGTTTATTCAATATCATATTTCAATTTATTTTATATTGAAAAGTGAAAAAATAAGAAAATAAATCAATAAAAACTAAACGTTAGACAACAAACTTGACTAATTAAGCGAAGAAAATAGCGAATTAAATCATTTTGGTACCTAATTTCAATCCCATGTTGCGTGTTCTACGACCGTTCTTTTTCCGAGATCGGACAACATACGCCTACTAACCAAATGACTAAACAGTCTCTGACTAACCTACCTTTTCAGAAGCTCAACATCATTCTACCATCACAATGTAAAAAATGCTACTACTTTACAATTCTGCCTCAAAAAATATCAAAAACGTCACCCCTCAACATACATGTTATTTTTTACAAAATGTTATAACCCGTGTGATATTAAAACCTATCTTAGAATCAACAAACTATTGCAAAAAAATACAGTTTTACAATAGATTCAGCCGTTTATGCAAAAGCTTAGACGAACGAGTTTTAACGCGATTAAAAAATGGAATTATTAACATCAGGTAACGCTCGCAGAAAATACTTCAAAAAGTACTTTGAACTCTGCCCATGTTATTCTACCAAAGACGTCACCTTATAAATGCTCGAAAAGCTTACAAATAAGACGAAGTATTGTGGGAAGCCCGATATAGGGCATGGGGTCTGGTTGAATGGGCCACGTGTACTGTGTGCTTTGCGTTTATTTTTATAGAGAGTGTGCACTTTGGATCGCAGCTGTATTTGGTAAGATCGATTGAATGCAAGTAGGGTATTGCGCAATCATCGTCCCTACGTTTCAAACTCAATGGACTGTCCCACATTTCGGCATGTTCGCATAAAGATAAAAAAAAGCTCGGTATATCTTATGATCTATAAGAAATTACCTAAGATTTACCAAGTAAAAGGTAAAAGTTCAGACCAGCATCCACTAGGTTAATCTTAGGTTTCAGAGACGAGATAAAGATTAAGAACACGGTAAAGGTTGTCTGATAGAGATCGCTGATTAACGATAAGACCGCCCATTGTAGAACAATGTTCAAGTTTGTACTATTTATTTAAGCTGAAATATTTGGTGTACAATAAAGTATTTTCTATCTTCTATCTATCTACGTTTAGATCAAGAAAGTTGCAAAAAACGGCGTTATTGTACTAGCAGGTAGTGTGCAGTACGAGGCGAACAATACGGATTCTAGGGGTCCGTATCATTTGGTCTGCATATCAATATGTCTAAGTAGTCTTTTACCAATCTTCATTGATAAATCTTAGGTAATTTTAGGATATTATTACGACGTACTTTACTATTCTCCTGCTGATGTTGCAGGAAAGGTCTTAAATGAAACCATATCACAACAATATTAATGCGGTAAATGTTAAGATTTACAAGTTATTATAAGACCTAAGATTTACCGCTTTTTGGGTTAATAAGGTAATTTATACATATTTTGTTTTTTGATAAGCCTCACGAACTAAGAAAAGTAAACCACTGGATAAACGCCACAGCTAAATTAATAAATGAATGAAAATATTTAAACGTACAACACAAGATAACAAAATAAACCAAAACTTTATATATCTTAAAGTACAATTGGTGGTCTTATAGCATAAAATCGATATTTTCCAAACAACCTTGAGATGGAGCGAAATCTGAGATTTGATCTGGAATGTGTTCAGTAGAGATAGATTTAGTATAAACCTATCTCTACGGAAGACATTCCAGATTAAATCTACCTGGGTAACTTTCCGCTTTGCGATTGAGGACGCTATGGCGTTGGTAAAGCTTTGCCATTCGCAAAGCGGGATTTGACACCGTTGCCTAAATTGAATCGCAATAAGGCTTGATGGTTAGGCCCCTGGTCGTATAAATAAATCAAAAGGCCTTGTGAACTTATCTTGGTAGATACCAAGACAAGTTTTCAAAGTCTTTTGCTATATTTCTTCCGTGAAGTTTGAAAATGATATGAGCATGTTTCACTTAGCTGAGTCTTATCCCAAGCTGTAAGTAATAAGTGACAACTTGTTCCTAAAAAATGATTTATCAGGACATGATATTAAAATTGTCGCAACAGTATTCCTGCCATCACTCTGCTTTTAGTCTCATTTTGTGAGACATTGAGAAGTGGAAGATCTTTATTAAGTCTTGACCCAGCTTGTTTCTTTGACTTTGTTGCATCATTTCATTTTTGACAGTTTTGCAAAGACAAACTGCGTCATTGTCATTGGCATCATTGTTGTTCATTGATGATAGCATTATACACGATTTGATAAAAACGAAACGTAATTCAAATTTTATTTCAATTTTATTAAAATCTCAAATCTGTTGAACAAATATATTTAGTTTATACGATAGCCTCCACATTCATTGGGTTTTCGATTTCGTGCCCCGAATCCGTCTTTTATCGCGCTGCGCCGATGTTACGTTGAATGCAAGAAGTTGATGGATGAAGATAGCCCTCGATCACTCGATATCGCATGTCCAGCAGTAGACAATCTTAGAATAGGGCACTCAAACTCATTTTAGATCGCAAGCTGATTTGAATTGACACGCGAGGCAAGCGTGTGTCGATGTTCCCGAATGCCAAGGCAGAAACACATCAATGTCATTGGAATTTTAAACATCTTTCGTCCCTTCTTTGAAACGGAGACTGAAGTGGGTGTGAAATATTGAAAGAATCATCAGTTAAGTAAATTGCGCTCATAAATTACCACTTTGAGTCATCATTACATTTTTAACACAAGTAGTACAATACTTTTCTCATTCTTGAGAAAAATATTCTTATAAAAGGCTTAGTCATATATTTTTACAAGAGAATAAAGAACAGTTCCCCCCTGTCTTAATTGCCGCTTTTCACTTCACTCGTTTAATACACACCAACGAATATTCGTTTCAAGTAATGTTACTTCAAAATAATTAACTGACAACTCCGTCTGATATATTTCTACTGCAATTCCCTCTGTTCAATTAACCCTAAAAAAGGACTTTCTTATAAATAATTTCAGTTTCATTTAACAACCATTATATCCATCTACAGGCACTAAAAAGCCGAACATATGAAACTCGTTCAATTCATTTACTACATAATTACCTCTGTCTCAATTAAAACAACTTAAAACAAGGCAACTTGAGAACTTAACGAGCTTTTCGAGATTCGGATGCTAGAGAGTGCTATTATATCAAAGTTTCTTAAGATCTCTCAATTAATTTAGTAAAATGTTGTACAAATTTTCCCCGTAAAATATTTGTTTTACAAAGGCGGTACTTAGAGCGTATTTTTTTTATTCAATCTATTATGTTTTTTTTTTACTTCACATACGCATTGAACAGGCACCTAACGATTCTTTTGATGATGACCTCTATGGCGCAGTCGGGACCCGCCTGAGACGCAGAAGGTTGCGAGTTCGATTCCCGCCGCGAGACAAATGTTTGTATGATCAGCAAGTATTTGTTTCGGGTTTGGGTGTTTTCTATGTATACTATGTACAAAGAATATAAGTATTTATAAAAAAAAGTAGTATATCAGTCATGTAGTTCCTATAATACAAGCTCTGCTTAGTTTGGGGCTAGATGATGCTGTCTGAAAATGTCTATCATTATTATTATTACTATCCAACCAACAGCAGTTACCACAGATTATAATACTTGTGGTAGCAGTCAGCGAGTGCATTCATCCAGTTAGCATAACTTATAAGACCTAATACCTACATTATAAATAGGCTGTCCAAACATAAATTATTATTATTATGTATTCCCACAAATTATCCCACCATCCTAGCTTCCAAAATTTTTTGTATATATATATTTTTTTCTTTTTTATGTCGTGTTAAATAAATATTTTCTTTCTTTCTTTCTTTATTTAGCAATACGGTTAGAATGGCCAAATTACCTTAGCTAAATATAATAGACATGTTTTTATTTTCTCCACAAAACTTAACCTAAGGCAATACTCAGTTTAACGACTCGTAATCCTCAACACCTTATTTACAGTCTAGTCTAGACGAAACGTATTACTCAAAATATTCGTGTTCCCGTGCAATTCTCGGTCGTAAAACTAAGAAACTTTCATGTTTTGTTTTAGTATTATATCTCACAATGAAGACACTGAGTGTATGGACACACCTACTGTTTATACCTATTGCTCGCTTACCGCAATCGAAGATTTTATAGGTCAGTGTCATTATTTCTACCACCTGTTTTTCCTACTAATATAATAGATAGATAGAAAATACTTTATTGCACAAGATAAAACTAAAAAACGTAGGCGAACTAAATGCAAATTCGATTTTTTTCCAGCTTACCTTTGTGTAATGAAGAGTGGGTCAGTTGTGCGTTATAGATTATAAGAAACACACATAACACTTTTATATTTATTGCTAATAATATTGTTGCTGATTTGAACGAAATTTGGAACAGGTATAGTTCGTGGCCTTGACTATGAGTACTTTTAAGAGTTTAAAAATAAATAAGAGTGCTACTTGTCTACGAACAATTTCATAGATAACATACAAAATGAAAACTGTATGGTCTCAGTGAGAACGAACTACAGACAGACTACATCTAATATCAACGTAAACAGCAGACATTATACCAAAAGCAATATCTGGAGTTATTGGCCACTTTGATACGCCTAAGCCCTTTATTAGGATGATATGCAGGGCTGCTGCGGGAACAGAGGATGTAATATTGGTGGCGTAATATGTTTTTTCACAGGTCAAAGTGGACTTACCTACCTAGATTTTTTTATGTGGATTGTTAATTCTAGATTTAATCGCAGAATACCAACACGCCAAGTCGGTACCTACTTAGCACATGTTGAGCTGTTTTTGGCGTGACTTAAACGGTATAGGTACATTTTTGTTCGATTCTACTTATAAGAAGATTAAGTACGAGTACCTACTTGTTGTTATTTTTTTTTTGATAATTTTACTGACCCATAATCTATTATTATATGGTTGGTAAACAAAGTCGTTTGTATAAAAACACCCAGACAAATATTTGTAGATCAAACAAACATTTTTTCCGCTGCGGGAAGCGTCTTTTGCATCTAAGGCGGAACTTCGCCCCCTACGTCACAGAGGTCGTCATTCATTTTTCATTTATCTTTCATTCCTACCAATATTATAAGCGTGAAAGTTTGTGAGAATGGATGTTCGTAACTCTTTCACGCAAAAACTCCTGAACGGATTTTGATGAAACTTTACAGTATATAACTTATGCATCAGAATAACACATAGGCTAATTTTTATTCGCGCGGGGAAGCCGTGGACAGAAGCTAGTCGAAAATATATGCATCGCCTTTTTTGATTGAGAATGTACAGTTAAATGAAAACCTTCTTTGCATCATTCTGCAAACACAGATAAGATTAAAAGTTCAGTTTTCCGTAAAACTCTATTTTTCCTGTTTGTGAATACGAACTAGCAACTTTGACGTAACTACGTTGTCGTTGGCAAAGTTTAGCGTAAAACTCTCGTAAAATTGAAAAGTTTCATCATCCTTACAATGTTTCATATTTAAGTAAAGCTTAATCAAATAAAGTAATTTATGAATATTTTCTTTTCTTATATTTTCTTGAAACTTGAACCTCTTTTGGGCACCCGTATTGTGATTAGGTCGATAAAGAGCCTTTTACTGTAAAAGTAGCTTTATTTATTTACTGGCTGCTTCCACGGCTTTGCCCGCGTGGTACCTATACCCGTAAAAAACGAGCCAATGAAAAGTAGCTCTTAACGTTAAGGCACCGTAAGAAACGCATTCGCTTATTCACAAAAATATTAATTTGTTTATGAAAAAAAGCGATAATCACAATGTTAATACTAAAAATAAAGATAAAGAAATAAAGATCTTTGTTGCCACTTGTAGACTCCATAAAGTTAGTAAATCGTTTAAAGGGTACGGTATACGCTTTTATAAAAAACTCCCAAGAGATTTACAAAAATTGACAATTAACAAATTTAAAAACGTAATAAACAAAAACGTTATAAAAAGGCATACTAGAAAATATCTGATTATTTAGATAACAAAAACTCTGGGATTGAAAATGCTCCAACTCGAACCTATTGTTTTGTAAAAGGATCATTAAAAAGAATGACCCAGCCTTGTTTTCTTGCCTTTCTCTCCTGGCTTGGTCGCGGAGGAACAGGCAGTAGATAAAAACTGACGTTTCAAAGTGATCCTTGTGATTTTATTGAATAAATGAATTTTGACTTTGACTTTGACTTTGCTCGACCGTTTTTTCGTCGACTTACATAGCAACATCTCCACGAAAAGCCCTTTTATTTTAACGGTTTAATATGCAGCCTAGTCTAAATATTAATAATCGAAATTGATTTTTTGAAATCGGATGAGTAATTACTGAGATGTATTTGGAGATGTGAATGTATCTTATTTATAAAAGACACCGTAACCGAAAATAATATTCCAAAAGAACATAAACAAACACATAAATTCAATGGCAACAGGATATTGGCAGGAACCCAAGTCTTCGCGTCGATTCAAGGACAAACAAACCTATTTTTTTTACGATATTAATACGTAGTTTTCATACAAATTCAGCCCAATATCGTGTGAAATCGAACCAGCCATCACAGCATATTTGGCGTACATTTTACCGACACCAATAAATAAGTACCCAGAACAATTTAACAAAAAAACACGAGTTTATACTTCATCAGTCCCCTTCATATTTCTCCTACTTCCCCTATTCCGTGATTGCAGAGCTCTCAGTGAAATGTAGTGTGGCCGAAAATACAAAATATGTCCTAAAAACTTTCCTTGAATTCATACTTTACAAATCGATTGCAAATACCGCATCACAATCGATTTAGGTTTTTAATGGTAACAGACAGACAGACAATCTCTTATACAAAAGAGATTGGTAATCTTCAAAAATCCCGTATGCCCGTAGCTTCTAAGAAAGTAAGAAATAACAATAATACAGAACTGATATGGCTTCCACAGTCGTAACTGGGACAGAGTAATTATGATATCCGTTGTAACTTGCGACGAATGTGAATGAATTTCTTATACCAAGGTTTTTAGCCACACAGAGCCCGAAAAATGGAAGAACTTTAGACCTATATTTTCGTGGAAATACATATAAAAAGACCACGCTAAATGCAAAATTGATGAAATCGCACTCTTCCAAATAAAGTGCCCAAGACGTGTCGAGACACGCTATTTTATGGTCCCGAAGTGGCCTCATAAATTCTAAAGTTAACCTTCGAACCAATTTTCGTTGGTAGTTTCTTTGTTTCATACTTCTAGGACTCAATTTCAAAAAGTGATTCAACACATTTTTTTCTACTTTGAAGCCTTATATTCCCCAAACGAAGGTTGAATTTGTGAGAACTATCGATGGACAAGGGGATGCAATGAAAATAAAATTACGTAGTAAGTACCCACTTAATTGAAAGTATATAATAATACGCAAGAAAGTGGATTTTCAAAAATGCGCTAGAAATCGTGCTGTGTCACACGGACAGACAGACAGACAGACGGACGTGACAAAACGATCAGGGTTCCGTTTCCGCCATTTGTAATGGAACCCTGAAAATCGCGTGCGAGTTGGACTAGGTACCTACCACTTCACAAATTCACACAAATTCTTAGGTAACGTTTGGGTATCTATCTAACATCCATCCTCACAAACTTTCTCGTTTATAATAATAGTAGTATGATATAATATAATAATAGGGAAGCTGGATTTAGTTTGGTCGAATTAATGTTGACAGGACATGACAGGCGCATTGTATTGGGCAGCAACGAAACCGCAACATTGCGGTCGAATCGACCTCGTAACAAGGAATTAGCACCTCATTTGTTATGCAATTGTTATAAAATCACCTCTATCAATCTCTATTTTTCCTGTTTGTGAATACGAACTAGCAACTTTGACGTAACTACGTTGTCGTTGGCAAAGTTTAGCGTAAAACTCTCGTAAAATTGAAAAGTTTCATCATCCTTACAATGTTTCATATTTAAGTAAAGCTTAATCAAATAAAGTAATTTATGAATATTTTCTTTTCTTATATTTTCTTGAAACTTGAACCTCTTTTGGGCACCCGTATTGTGATTAGGTCGATAAAGAGCCTTTTACTGTAAAAGTAGCTTTATTTATTTACTGGCTGCTTCCACGGCTTTGCCCGCGTGGTACCTATACCCGTAAAAAACGAGCCAATGAAAAGTAGCTCTTAACGTTAAGGCACCGTAAGAAACGCATTCGCTTATTCACAAAAATATTAATTTGTTTATGAAAAAAAGCGATAATCACAATGTTAATACTAAAAATAAAGATAAAGAAATAAAGATCTTTGTTGCCACTTGTAGACTCCATAAAGTTAGTAAATCGTTTAAAGGGTACGGTATACGCTTTTATAAAAAACTCCCAAGAGATTTACAAAAATTGACAATTAACAAATTTAAAAACGTAATAAACAAAAACGTTATAAAAAGGCATACTAGAAAATATCTGATTATTTAGATAACAAAAACTCTGGGATTGAAAATGCTCCAACTCGAACCTATTGTTTTGTAAAAGGATCATTAAAAAGAATGACCCAGCCTTGTTTTCTTGCCTTTCTCTCCTGGCTTGGTCGCGGAGGAACAGGCAGTAGATAAAAACTGACGTTTCAAAGTGATCCTTGTGATTTTATTGAATAAATGAATTTTGACTTTGACTTTGACTTTGCTCGACCGTTTTTTCGTCGACTTACATAGCAACATCTCCACGAAAAGCCCTTTTATTTTAACGGTTTAATATGCAGCCTAGTCTAAATATTAATAATCGAAATTGATTTTTTGAAATCGGATGAGTAATTACTGAGATGTATTTGGAGATGTGAATGTATCTTATTTATAAAAGACACCGTAACCGAAAATAATATTCCAAAAGAACATAAACAAACACATAAATTCAATGGCAACAGGATATTGGCAGGAACCCAAGTCTTCGCGTCGATTCAAGGACAAACAAACCTATTTTTTTTACGATATTAATACGTAGTTTTCATACAAATTCAGCCCAATATCGTGTGAAATCGAACCAGCCATCACAGCATATTTGGCGTACATTTTACCGACACCAATAAATAAGTACCCAGAACAATTTAACAAAAAAACACGAGTTTATACTTCATCAGTCCCCTTCATATTTCTCCTACTTCCCCTATTCCGTGATTGCAGAGCTCTCAGTGAAATGTAGTGTGGCCGAAAATACAAAATATGTCCTAAAAACTTTCCTTGAATTCATACTTTACAAATCGATTGCAAATACCGCATCACAATCGATTTAGGTTTTTAATGGTAACAGACAGACAGACAATCTCTTATACAAAAGAGATTGGTAATCTTCAAAAATCTTGTACAAAACGCAAGCTTTAACGAAACATTGTTCAGTATCTATCATTGAGGTGTGATTAAGTACCTACACTTCTTTCAAATTTACTCGTAAATGTACACAAACTGCCGCTTTCCACATTATTACAACATGTTTATGATGTTTAGGAAGTTCACGAGTTGTTCCTGCAATAAACGCGTAAACAGATGGGTTTTGGTTAAAACTGGCACATCTATAAAACTTTTAAATCCAGCTTCCATGTTTATTGCCTGACATTCGAATTGAGAGAAAATATATTTAAATTAAATAATTGATAACATTTTTAAATTAATACTAGTAACATGATGGTGACTGTTTACCTAATGTGTTGAAATAAAACATATATATTATCATTAATTGTTTCCTTTATTCTTTATTGTAAACACAAAGAAAACAATTACAAAAAGGCAGAATTAAATGACAGGTACAAAGGCGCGCTTAGCCCTAAAAAGAGTTTACTTCCAGCAAACCTTGAGCTAGAGAGGTAATTATAGAGGTAGGATCGTGTACAAAAGAAAATTATGAAACAAAACAATACTTTAGGTACTTAAAACTACAAAAAATAACTAAAAACGTAACTGTTTCTAAAAATGTAAAGTTAGTTAAAGTTAATTGAAATTATTTTGGAAAAAAAATAAACAGATTAAGAAAATATTGACTTTTCAAAACAATCGCTCTATTTTGATGAATATGAAAATTATATTATGAAAATCTTATTCAAGCAAGCTCCACATAACCAAATACAGACACAATGCCAACTGTTTCTATTATTTCACATACCAAGAAAAATAACACCATTTATATGAGAACATAACCCGTAGCTTCTAAGAAAGTAAGAAATAACAATAATACAGAACTGATATGGCTTCCACAGTCGTAACTGGGACAGAGTAATTATGATATCCGTTGTAACTTGCGACGAATGTGAATGAATTTCTTATACCAAGGTTTTTAGCCACACAGAGCCCGAAAAATGGAAGAACTTTAGACCTATATTTTCGTGGAAATACATATAAAAAGACCACGCTAAATGCAAAATTGATGAAATCGCACTCTTCCAAATAAAGTGCCCAAGACGTGTCGAGACACGCTATTTTATGGTCCCGAAGTGGCCTCATAAATTCTAAAGTTAACCTTCGAACCAATTTTCGTTGGTAGTTTCTTTGTTTCATACTTCTAGGACTCAATTTCAAAAAGTGATTCAACACATTTTTTTCTACTTTGAAGCCTTATATTCCCCAAACGAAGGTTGAATTTGTGAGAACTATCGATGGACAAGGGGATGCAATGAAAATAAAATTACGTAGTAAGTACCCACTTAATTGAAAGTATATAATAATACGCAAGAAAGTGGATTTTCAAAAATGCGCTAGAAATCGTGCTGTGTCACACGGACAGACAGACAGACAGACGGACGTGACAAAACGATCAGGGTTCCGTTTCCGCCATTTGTAATGGAACCCTGAAAATCGCGTGCGAGTTGGACTAGGTACCTACCACTTCACAAATTCACACAAATTCTTAGGTAACGTTTGGGTATCTATCTAACATCCATCCTCACAAACTTTCTCGTTTATAATAATAGTAGTATGATATAATATAATAATAGGGAAGCTGGATTTAGTTTGGTCGAATTAATGTTGACAGGACATGACAGGCGCATTGTATTGGGCAGCAACGAAACCGCAACATTGCGGTCGAATCGACCTCGTAACAAGGAATTAGCACCTCATTTGTTATGCAATTGTTATAAAATCACCTACATATAAAGCCATCAGAACTAGATGAGCAACTTATGTCCAAATACACATGAGTGTTCGGCACACAGCCATTTCTTTAGCTGTCTGCGAGAAAATGTTCATTTTTCAATACATTCAAAACCTTTAATACCTCCAGTCTCACAACATCCTTCGGCTTTTCATATCATAAAAAGCGTGAAATTTATGAAGATGGATTACATCTTGACTTTACGATTATATAGACGTAGCTGATACTTTCAGATAGTATGTGACGCGTGTCCAGCTTAAAAACTCTTTGAACAGCGAGTATCGATTAGCAAGGCAAGATCTCTAGCAAAATATGCTGAGACAGGACCTGTTTGGTCCGAACGACACGGAGAAGAGAAAACTAAGCTATCACAGTAGGAGGGACGCAATATGTACGTAGGTACTTGGATTCTTTTATGTTATTGTGCATGTCGAATAATTGGTATTTGGTATTATACTCACTCACAATGAGGTGAAATGTTATCTGTGAAATAGCCATACGGGAATCGATCACAGATTTAAAAAAAAATGCTCTGGAATCTATTCAAGATTGTGCAAGAGTGAATTGCAATGGAAAATTGGTGTTTTATTCGATGTGAATTCTAGAAAGCGTTGTAGCTTATTGAATGGAAAATTATCTAGATGCCTACTTCTAAAATTGGTGTTTTATTCGATGTGAATTCTAGAAAACGTTGTAGCTTATTGAGTACCTAATTAATATCCATTACTTATAAGATAATCTCTATCAAAAAAAGATGTATGTGATCGTTAATTATGAACTATGTAGATTTATATCTTGTTCATAATTAAAACGCCATATTAAAATGATTTATTCTGAACTCTTTAAACTATATACAAAATGTTGACTGAAAATTAATAAAATTATCTGCCTGTATCATCATTTACCCTTGATCGAAACAGATGGTGATGATGGTGAAATCATCACCATCTGTTGTTGCAATCAACAGCATCTTGAAGTCCACTGCAAAACGAAGGCCTCTCCATAGTGCCACGACGAAAGATCTTGGGCCAGCAATGCCACCACCATCCACCGATTTCCCTTGACCTTTAAGGTATATTTGAAATGATTGTTTAATGTATCCCGAAAATTCCGATTCTACATTCAATTAAAATCGGCAAAGGGCTGGCCAATTACGCCTTGAAGTGACGCTGAGCCCTACATAAGCTTATGCTTTAGCTTAACATAGTGTCGTTTTCATTTTAAAATCCACGAGCTACTGTTCCTTTCCCTGTGATATAAAAATATAAAAGCATGAATTTGAAGACATGATTGAAACGGTAGATCCTCGGTTTAGAAACGTTGAACGGGCTTTCAATTGATAGCAGACTATTGTACGACGCAAAGAATAGGCGGATCATTGTACGGTCAGCGACAAAAGTAGAATAACAATTCCAGTTTTTATATGCTCATTTGCTTCTGGTATAAGAATTTATTAATCACTTATATGAGAACTTATAACTTTAACATTACGTAGCGTAGCGTACTTTAAATACCAATCTAGAATAGGTAAACTTAAATAGGTAAAATTAATGTGACAAAACTAATCTAAATAACAAAATGAGTTAGATAATGACTAACTAAATATTCGTAACTAGCGTTGTTTTAGTTCTATAAAGGGTAAATTTAAAAAATATGAGCAACAACACCAATACTTACTATAAGGACGGACTCTACTACACAGATCAGCGTTTACTAAGTGTGACAAGAAAATATTTGATTTATTTTTTATTTTTTGTAATTACTGATTTGGATTAAACAAATACATTTTAGTAACTTTACAACTCATGCGTGTTTTTGGTTTCGTTTATAATAATCGGTAGTTCGTCATAAATTTGACACTTTCACAAGTTATATTCATACACTTTAACTACTTTAATAGTTACGGGTAAAGGCTGATCTTTCAAAATGTAGCCCAATTTTTTAAACTAAAGTCTACATTATATATGAATTATTATATTGAATATATAATACGGATGATCATATTTATCTAAGTGATGTATAGCGGCTCCCAAAATATTTGAGTTATGTAAATCTAAACTGTGAATATACCTTACTGTACGTGTACTGTATACATGTACGTGTGAAGATATGATTTTTATGGCATTGCTATCAATTGACTAGGTCCTTTACAGTTTGTTAATCGAGATTTATGTTTTCCGTATAGACACATGCTAGCAGATAAGGTTCTGGAGATGCGACCTCGAACCAGTAAATGCAGTGCAGAAGTCACAAAACCCTTGTGACATTAAATGGAGAGGTGTTTATTGTTCAGCAGGGACAGGAAAATAAAAAAGGCCAATAATGGATTACTTAAATTAACAAAGATAAACAAAGATTGTCGAATCATATAGTGAATTACGTTTTTAAAAAAAATATTATAATGTTGATAATATTAATATCAACACTGTTATTATTTTAGATGACAAATCGGTTTAGTGATTTGACATTTAAATTTAAATGAGTTATCTGTTTTGAGAACAGTACAGATAAACTGAAAAAACATATTTTTAATTAAAACTGTTTTAAGTTAGACGAAGCTTCTGCTGATAAAACAATATTTGGATATCATGCAGATTTTATCATTTTTTACATATCTGACATACCTACCTACTTAATTTTATTTCAATGCTTTTGACGGTGTTTTTTATGTTTACTTTTTTTAACGTGTTAAATTGGACTAACATCAAGAAAGTACCTAGCTAATTTTGTAAATTTGTCTTTTCCAAGACTACGCAATGTGCCTAAGTATGTAAAAAAAAGTTTTTTATAACTGTTGCTTTAGATAACTCATAGAACTTTTTCTTTGCTAATACATTGATCGGATTAAGCACACTTATCTGTCAACAAATACGGCAAATTGGGCCGGGGTGGTCAGCCTTTAGGAAAATATTGCAAAAAGTTTTAGGGTAATTTTTTTATTATTCGTACAACCTAGTGTCACACATAGATGCGGCCCACCTGTTGGTAATCGGTTACCGTAACCTATGGACGCTTATGCAACACCAGAGGCATCACCGACCCTGATGCCGACCCTGAGACATAACGTGTGAAATGCCTCATGTGTATGTAATTTCACCCATACCCTTCAAACTGGAACACAGCAATGCGGCTTGGTGGCAAAATAGGTATGGATAGGTAGGTATCTTATTTTAAGATTTAAGACAAAAAGCTGTTTTGGTCTGGCCTAATTTAAATCCATAATAAACTTCCTAATTGGCTACCAGTTGCAATTCAACAGATAACCCAACAAGTGGAAATAAATAAAAATCTCGTAAAAACAAAGTGAGCATGACAAGCAAGACAGAAATAGATTGCTCACTCACTCACCAGGTTAATGGAGACGGTTATTTTAGTTTTTGGTCAAGTGGAAATTCTGGAGTTCTCTGCCGAAGTATCGGGAAACACAAATCTCGCACAAATGAAGGTTGGTATCCTGTTTTTGGTAAAAAATCTGTTCAAAGCGGTTTAATTGCAAAAGTTACATGCCGACCCTATTTATTTAGGTATCAAAACAAACTCTTAGAAAGGAGGCTATATCAAAATATTTTTAAATTCACGCTTTCCACTGAATTTGATTATTCAAATTAATCCTGCTTGTTACTAAAATATAACCAAGATCACTGTTTCTCAAAGTGGGCGATAACGCTGGGCTTCAGGGGGGCGGTAGAAAACTCTAGAAGATATTGGCGGCACTAAGGCGATCTCGAGGGGAAAGCATAGGTTGTTATAAATAAATAAATAATAAATAAATAATGCTGGTCATTTTTCACACAGCATCATCTAGCCCCAAACTAAGCAGAGATTGTATTATGGGAACTACATGACTGATATACCTACTACTTATATACTTTTTTTGAAAATACATACATATTTTACATAGAAACACCCAGACCCGAGACAAACATTTGCAAATCATACAATTGTCTCGCAGCGGGAATCGAACCCACAACCTTCTGCGTCACCGGCAAGCCTTCGCACACTGCGCCACAGTTGAAAACGTCAACGTTGAAAAAGTTATGTTTAAAAACTTGGGGAAGCGCTAAGATTTTTTTAATTCTCAAAGTGGGCCGGGGGAAAAATAAGTTTGAGAACCTGTGATGTTATTAAAGCAACAGCCAAAGAAAAGGTTCAGACTTAAGTACTTTCATTGATGGTACTACTCTTGCCACATCTTGTATCCAACATGAACCTACTTTGTTACCTTACCTTATATTGTATACCTATCATAATATCGAGTGCAAGCCGCGCCCTAAGTCTTATTGAAATAGTTTGGCCACGCACGACCGAGCTCCTAAAAAGATATAGCTTTCCTAAACGAGGGAAATCAAGCTACGTAACACGTCTCTTTTGATTGAACCTATACAATTGTCAAATTCGTATTCTAGAAGGTACTATTGAATTTTATGAGACGATCAAAATCACAAAACATCGAAACACCTACCTTAGATAAATATAAAATAAAGATAGTAGAAAAGTCCGCAAAACTATGCGATTGACATAAAACTATCGGAATGTAATCTAGTGATATATTCTTAACACGTCACTTTATTTTTTTTTTAGTTTTGACGACCTCTGTGGCGCAGTGGGCGAAGGTCCGCCTGAGATGCAGAAGGTTGCGGGTTCGATTCCTGTCACAGGACAAATGTTTGTAAGATCTGCAAATATTTTTCTCGGGTCTGGGTGTTTTCCTATGTATAATATGTATTTATTTACAAAAAAAAGTATTTAAGTAGTATATCAGTCATGTAGTTCCCATAATACAAGCTCTGCTTAGTTTGGGGCTAGATGATGCTGTGTGAAAAATGTCCAGTATTTTTTTTTTCTTTTCTACTAGTGGCTTCGCTAATCGTTAAATATAATGATAGGTTCATTTCTAAAAACCAGATTTTCCATCAATCAACTCTAAAAAGCTCTATGATCATTTCAAAGATTAAAATACTTGAACTGTGCTTTTATAACATTCAGAAAGAATCATTAATCATCTCACAGAATTTAAAACTACTTATAAATAAAAAACCAGGTGCATAATGATTTTAATACAATACGTACACATTATGGCGATAACCTTTCAATTTCTAACAAACAGACTGACTTAAACTGATAAGCATTTCTTAAAAAGCTTTTACCAATCTATTATACCATAAACAATCCATTGAAGCCCCAATCAAACACTTATTGATGGACTCAACTTGTAACCCGGTAATGGACTTGACACAATTAATTGCTGGCGTAACGCGTAACTAAGTTGTGACGTAATTTGACACGCTTTGTCCATGAAATAGATCAAAAAGATTCCAATTTAATAGAAACCTTGATGTAACGAAAATAAGGCGTAGCTTCGAGGGTTTGTCTTTCAATTACGAAATAGGGACGTCAAATCCGATGTTGACTATGGGAACGAGATGTTCCTAAATTATTGAGAGAAGACAAGTAATTTAATTACATAGCGTGACTAAATAACAGTGGTCTAGACAAATACCATTTTCTGTTGGCGTTAACGCCTGCGGAAAGATTAAATTGTATGGAAAAACTGTGTTAAGTTTTACCTTGATAAATTTGCGTTAGCGTAAAAGGAAAACTAAGCGTGAGGTATTTGTCTAGAACCAGGTCATTTTTGTTTGCCTTAAAATGGATCAATAAGTGTTTTAGAGTGGAGATAGATGAAAGAAAAACTGTTCAGGGTTCCATTTGCACCATTAAACATCGAAATTAATGCACAATGGTTAATCATACTACTATTTTAAACGTGAAAGTTTGTGAGGATGGATGTTTGTCACTCTGTCACGCAAAAACTACTGAACGGATTTTGATGAAACTTTACGGTAATATAGCTTATACATCAGAATAACACATAGGCTACTTTTTATCCGGGGCAAAAGCTAGTTAATTAATAATTATCAATCAATACAATGATAATTAAAAAAAACATGAAGTACCGTTCTAAAAAGACAGTGGCCTATCAAAGTTAATAATATTTCATCACTTTATTTAGTTCTTCCGGAATTATAAGTTTCCTGAATACCAGTTGTACTGGAACGCCTATTCACCTACATAATGTAACTTTATGCTTTCACACTTTTTGTAACCTCGTAAAATTCATTTCCTCTGAAAGCCATCAGTCAATGTAACATTTTATGAACCTTGAGATACTGAATTCTGGAGCACACATGACGAAAGCAACAAGTTATAAACGGATAGCCATTCTTTATATGTCTAGTTATTCATTTATGAATACGATTGATTTTAGTTTTTTCTTAACATATTTATCAAATGCGTAGTTTCATTCAATTAAAACGGACAAAAAACCGTACCTATAGTTCTAATATGTATACCTTCGCAGATGATTGCGGGTTCGATTCCCGCCGCGGGACAAATGTTTGTATGATCTGCAAATATTTGTCTCGTGTCTAGGTGTTTTCTATGCATAATATGTATGTATTTATAAAAAAAGAGTATCTAGGTAGTATATCAATCATGTAGTTCCCATAATACAAGCTCTGCTTAGTTTGGGGCTAGATGATGCTAGTGAAAATGTCCAGCATTATTTTATTTATTTATTTATAACGAGCTACGGTTTCGTATAAAATAATGAAATCCTATTTATTTATACTCGATAGGTATCAACGGTCCGTAACTGAGGCACATAACTTCTTTTCTAAGTTTACTAGTACGATCGTAGTGTTAGAATTCAATAGAATCAGATCAAAAATAACAGTTTTTTTACTTTATAATTTAAAGTAAAGAAAGTAATAGTGATGATAATGAATTCGCGTGTGGTCCGAAATTCTAATTGTTTTTATGGTTTAATTACATCCAATTGAGATTCAGAGGCGGCTTTATGATAATGTTCTTTAATCTTTCACTCCCAAGGGGACTGAACTTGTGAGGCGTCCAGAGTCATAATATTCTATAGAAAATGTGATGTAAGTAATGTATTGTGGCTTAACTAACAAACCTTGTCTTCGTGGAACTGTGAGACATAATAATCCTACTAATATTACAAACGCGAAAGTTTGTGAGGATGGAAGTTTGTTACTCTTTTACTCAAAAACTACTGAACAGATTGTTATGAAACTTTACAGTAATATAGCTTATACATCAGAATAACATATAGGCTACTTTTTATACGATAGCACGCGGGTGAAGCCGTTGCCATAATGTTGGTTTATAATTTGTTTTGAGACCGCATCCTGATTCTATACTATACCTAGATGGTGCAAGAACCACGACAGAAATGTGTTATCTAAAGGTAGGGAATCTAACCATTACACTAATTTTGCATTGCCAGTTCGCTAACGTAGTTAAGGAACAAGGAAACGAATTTGCAGGGTTGCCCTGCAAATTCGTCCTCCGAAAGTAGGCTGACCCCAGTTTGATTGTACTTCATTTCTATGTAACTCCTCGGTCATGTGAATATCGTTCTAGACATTTCTACAGGGTTATTCTTATTAGCTTTTCTCTTCTAGTGGGGAAAAGGGATGGATCCAAAACGTCCGGATGATCTCCCCACATTCAGTTGCCACGAGCATGGCAGTGGGCAGAAAGCCACTGATAATCCCAATACTGGATCGATAGCGATCCACCTACTCCTAGTAGGGAGAAGTGGGAAAATCCAAACGTATGGTGAACATAATTGAATGTTTCAGAGTATTAAAAGTCCAAAGTAAGTAGATTCATTGAAACCAAAAGGCATATTCGTATGAACTAAGTTTAAGATCATACATCTCTATAGCTTGATCACTATACTCTCTGGCTGAAATAAAATGTTAGGCGCTAGTAATTAGGCATTTTAGGAGTTATGGCTTGTAGGCATTATGGCATGCAATAAAAACATTATGGCTCCCGACAATCAACGACTGTCTCTTTGATGGTTTGGCTCTGAAGGAGTGCTAGATTGAGTCGTAAAACTGTAATTCAGCGCCTTTTTCATGAACCAAGATTTTTAGGGTTTTGGAGCCAAATAGTGAAAACGAAACCCTTGAAGTAACGTCATGTACACTAGTCTGTACGTTTGTGTGTCACAGTCCGATTTATCCCACAGTTTATATAGTATTGATGAAATTTAGTGTAAAGTCTCGGTCAAACTAACGCGTGGCGGTGGCGGTGGCGATCAGTACATTCACGCGAACTTTGACAATACTTAACAACAATTTCTCTTCGATTGCACGTCATTTTGACTGGGTCTTAACACAGACGCGCCAAAACTTAAAACAAAAGAATAACTCTATGTATATCGTATTTTCCAATATACATGTCATACAGTGAGTGGGTTATGATTTTTTTTTGATTCCCACCCACCATTTTATTTAATGAAACTGGTCGTTGTATTTTTTTTTATTTATAAAGGTATTTTTCGTGAAAGCTAGGAAATATGACGCTCCATATAGCTAAAGTTGTGCAGAGAGTTGTAGCCATAAATCTTTGTATTGTTTCTAAACTGTGTACTAAACAAAGTTTAACGATAAGTAGCATTAGGTAAGTACGAACTATCAAAGAAAGTAAGTTTGACAGATTTCCAATGATTTTCTATTAATGAAAACTTTTAATTGGCCCTCAGCCTACCTACATGCAATTTGCATGTAAGTATTTAATTAAGTAATTTCATGTGTACCTAGCTGTAAGCTTTCTTAAAATTCAAAAATAAATAAATAAATAAGAAAAGAGTATTTATTGGGTAGGTACAGCAAAAACAAAGTTTCAGATTTAACATAGATAGAATAACATCTTAAGCTTATTAAATGAATACTCTAAATAACTAGTAATTTTTGACAACTTCGGAACCCTAACATAACTCGTCATGATACGTCTTGGGCAATTTTATTTCTCTTATACATGCACATTTAAGATAACTAGGTATGTATGTAGATAGATGCCTGTAACCAATTAGAAGAGGAGGTATGTTACAAAACCCGAGGTACGTACAGTAGAAATGTTTAATCGATAATCCCTACAATGCATAGCTCAAATACTCCAACATTAATTTAGAAATAAATCAAATAGCTATCTCCAAATACCCTTACATTCAAATAAATACCATTAATTAATGATACAATATCTTCTCGACACACAAAATGTATATATGCTGACGACTGTAGTATGTTTCAAACTTATATTTTTATTAGCCCACGGCTTCGCCCGTATAGTACCCGGAAAAGTAAAAAGCAGATGAAGTAATAAAAAGTAGTCTATGTGTTATTCTGATGTATAAGCTATATTTCTGTAAAGTTTCATCAAAATAACATTTCGCTGTGTCCATAATAACAATGATATAATCTAGGTACCGCCTGGCAAAATTTCATAAAAACCGTTCAGCCGTGTAGACGTGAAAGGGTAACTGTGTTACAGAGATGTATTGTAAATGAATACACCGTCTAATATTATGTATCTATTATGTACTTATATGGGAGCTAATCTGGCTATATTATATTATGTGATAAGTAATTAGTAATTAGTTTAAGTAGTTAGGTACATTTACAATTAAGTATAATATGTCCACGAGAGCTACTGCCGACAAACTGTTGTACAGTTTGGCAGAAACTTTAGAATGTAAAAGTACTTTAATTTGAAAAAATAAATAAATAAAAAAATACGTTCAGTAGTTTTTGCGTGAAAGAGAATAACACATAGGCTACTTTTTATCCGGGTACCAAGCGGGCGAAGCCGTGGGCAGAAGCTAGTAGTCCTATAATTAAGTTACCTACAACAAATAATTTCTTTGCTAATAAAAAAAATTTGCCTTACGTTCTTTTCAAACTTCCATATCTTGAAGTACCAGTGTCCAAAAAAGAACCAGAGACACGAAGGAGCATTCATTACTAGGGTTTATATCTTAAAGATTAAACAGATTATCTTTATGAAAAGGTATCTACTCATACCAACAACGTTGCAGAAACACGAAGGGTTGCATTAGGTACAAGGGTTTATATCTTAAAGATTAAACAGATTATCTTTATTAAAAGGTCTCTACTTATACCAACAATGTTTCCTCAAACTAGGAAGAGTCAGAAATACGCTGTCTTTTTTTGGCTACAAAACTATAAAATGACCGCGACTTCGTCCACCTCGTGTTTTTACCGTACAAACTTTATCTTCCTTTTTCATCCTCTTATGAGGTTTTCGAAAAGTCCCTTTCTTAATGTAACTACATATGAAGACAAACATTAGGGCAAGTATTCTAGATCAAGTTTCAAACTGAATCGTGCATAAATATTAGGTTTGTTTTTTTTTAACTTAGTTATTGGTACTCACCCTATGGGCCGATGACCGTTTATCGTTCGTTATTACTCTTTGAGGGGCTTTTTACAAGGTACCTACTAATAAAATCTTAAAAACAAGGGACTCAAGATGTCTATGTTTAAATCTAGATTCAGTTCGATAATCCTTGGCTGTGCGTTGTTTATCAGACAATCAGTCAGTCAATGTGTATCAGATCTATCGTAAATGCTGTATCAATAAACGAAATCGGGTCACCAAAGCTTTATATATAATGTAAACAAACGTTACGTTCTCATTCCCGTTTCGTCCCGTCTGCGGTTAACAAAACTTCGTCGCCTCGCGCCACGCGCACTTCCGTCAGCCAATGAGTTTTAGGAACCATCAGAAATAGTCATCAAAGTGCGAATTGGTCGTTATAGACAAGTTTGTCAAGCGGACTGAATAGTCAAATGTTTTTTTTTAACTTTGTTATTTAAACTTGGTATATCCGCCATATTGTATTTTAGCTCGTTTGTATTATAATATCTGTGGCTCTACCGTTTGCTTCTACGTGCAACAATTTGTTATTTTTAACGTGGTATTCGCGACCCATTTTATTTTGGTTTATCCCATTGTCTCGGCTTGGTTTGTAAGGTAGACGATAGCACGCATCGTCGTACGCTTCCATTAGGTTTGGAGCACAGCTGCTTGGAAAGTGCGGCAATACTAACAAGGGCGTCTAGCTTACTGTACTTTGCGATCGTTTCTTGACTACGCTTTGGTTTTCCTCGTCTTTTGCGAGGTCAGCTTTGATGATGAGTGGTGGTTTGCCGACTTTGCTGATTGGAGCTGTGGCGTTGTTGAGTTTGCTTTCGTTTCTATTGACGATGATGACGTCTGCACCTTTCTTGGTGAAGAGGACGAAGATGTCTGAGCTACCACCGGTGACAATGACGACTTTCTTCATGAAACTCATTTTTTTTTACTGACTAGTTGTTGTCCGCGGCTTCGCCCGCATATGTTAATAAAAGTAGCATATGACCGTCTCCAGGCTTCAAACTATATCCACCAACTTTTGAATGAATCGAACCGAGGATTACAATTTATACAAATTTTAGAACTCAATTGCACACCCACAAAAGGGTAGTTTTGAAATAATAAAAAATATGTGTTTCATTATTTACTTTAAAGTTTATTTGTACAAAGTTTTGAGCGAATCAAACAATATTTTTTTTCATAGAAACTTTACCGCCCTATTTAACCCCATTTGGCCGGCATCGGTTTATATGTAGCATACGTCTCTCAATATCGTATCATCATATAAGGATTAAAACAGGCTATAGACATGACACATTCTTTAACCCATTACATAATCACATCTCATCAGTTTTTGCCTACTTTACTTTATTTTATAGTATAAGTTTGTTTACGAAGATCCTCGGATTACCTACCTATCTGCATCTATACTAGACAGGGTTAATATGAGATACATATCTGTAAGCACCATCCATGTGAAATCAAAGAAATGTATTTAATATTGAGTAATTTTTATTTTAAAACTACATTTGTACAAAATTGTTTTTTGATGGTGAAATAATCACTTTTAAATGCGGATATACCTACCTAAATAAAACAACAGTAAAGATCAGTCAAACAGGTCGGCCTCATTATATGATAACTTTTGACACCGATATCATTGCATTCAATTTATTTTTATCGCTTGAAATTAACTAGAGCTATGAAAGGTATTTTTACCCAAATAATTTTGTGTACATTATTTTCATCTGTGGCAACTGTCGCGTTTTTATACAAGCATGTGGTGTTTTTTTTTTATATTCTACGGTCTACTATATAATTATTATATTCGTACTATTCCACTTGATAAGTATATAATGTATGGATGCTTGTTAGTACCTACAATCATCGGAACGGCTGAACTGATTTGGATTAAATTTGGAGTAGATTTAGTTCGTGACTTAGAACAATACAGGAGGCTACTTTTACCCGGGTATCACGTGATTAAAGACCAGGGACAAACGAGTCCCGTAGGAAAAATAAGGTACAAGTTATACTTTTATTTATACTGTTCCTAGCCTATGTGGTAGAATAAAAGGAGACGTGTCTCAATTCCTAACACCCATATTATTGACAAGTCTTCCTGATATGAATAATCAAGTGATGTTTCGAAGGATGGAATCCAATCCAGAAACCTCCTGGGAATCAGATGCGTTTACAAGTCGAATACACGATTACCTATATAGTATTAGTCGTAATTGATGAAGGAATTTTAAACATTATTCTAATCGGTTATACAGTCGGAATGGCTTTCCAAATTCGGATTTGGAATACAGATTATAAATTAGGAACGGAATCCGGACGGAAACGCATACAAATTAGTACCTCGTCTTCGTCAACTTTTTCTAACGGTTTCAAAAACCCATTTCATAAAAGATTATTTTTAAAAATATTTATCGACACAAAACTTTTATTATCATAGTAAGTTACACATAATAGTTTTGAAAGAATTCTATAGTAAGTAATAAATTTATATTAAAGCAATTTCATTTAAACTGGATTAATTACAAAATAACATTGCTACCTGTAATTACCACAAAATTTACGGCACAATTAGTACGGTAGAAACCCATATAATTGTAGGGATTACTCATAAGGTAGCCATAATTCATTCGTTTTTGTATCCAAAAATATGATTTGTGGGTAAAATAACTTGTGAAACGGATATATAACAAAAAACGTACTAGTCTACAATGTATATTCAATTTTAATTCGTAGACTATTTAAAAAATTCAAGATAGGAGATTTTTAACAGTAATCTATTGAGAGCACTTAGTGTTGTAGCTAAAGACGAACTTTCTATCAGAAATTCGGCGGCTCGAACCCCAATAGGCAATGATTTTTCCACTTTCCAATTAAAATATCGTTAAGAAAGCGGCACAAACAAAAAATCAAAGATTTAACGCGTGTATGAAATAAGATTTTGCGACTGAATCCTTTCATGTATGGGTCACTAGGCCTTTTTTAGGGCCACAAAACCTCAACCTTGTCCGATCACAGGCCTAACACAGGGTGATCAGGAATCAAACGTGACACGGAGAAGTACAAAAACTCACCGATAGCTCAGCGGTGCTCTCAGATTCACAGAAGAGTTCCAAGACATCATCTGCCGCCTCCTATCGCCTTCCCTCCAACTCGCGTAACTCCTACTAAATTCTTCTCCACCACACTGTCCACTCAGCACTTCACTCTCACTAAAATTCACTGTATCATTCACGACCCAAAAACTATCGTTCAAAAACGTATCGTTTGTTATAACAGTAACATTTTCAAATAAGGAATGGTTTGTGGATTCATAAACACCGTTGTGTCTTGGACTAGAATAAACGTAGACGCGATTCAACTCTGAATCGTTCTCAGTCTTTAGATTTAGATCGTGGGTTGTGTTGGGGGGCTGGTATTCGTCTAGCGCGGTGTACCAAGCCTCGAGCACGGCTATGTGCGAGTCTAGGTCGCGACATGTCAGTCTGAACTCTGTATCGTGACATCTTTGCTCCTCCACGATTTCTGAAACAAAAATAATCTTGTAAAGGCAAGACATAACAAAAAGAAAATTATTAGAAAAAAATACGACGTTTTTTTAACAACTATGTCGCTAAGTTGACAGAGTTAGAAGCCGTCCAATCATTTTTAGGGTTTCGTATCCAAATAGGGCCAAAGAGACACTATAACTAAACATACGCATCACTTTCGACATTACCTGTCACTTTTGATATTTTGATTTTTGATCTGTGATTCGATCGTTAAACAGAATCACGCTTGAGTTCCAAAACGGATGATTACCGTCCAACCTGTCTGTCACGGGACTGTATATTTTTATTCCTAGTATTTAGCCAATTGAAATAACAGAATATGTGTTACTTTGGCGTTTTTGCGTTTCGTGGTGACACGGAACCTTTAGTGGGAGGGTCGACTCGCCGAGGTCGAATTGGCCTGAGTTTGATTTACATAAAATCTGTCAAAAAATCTACCTAAGCTTATTTCGATGGAATAGGTACCTATTTAGTACTTTTTAGTTGTGCAATAAAGAATTTTCTATCTATCACCGCGTCTGCGATTCCACGGTGCGCCGCCGTGCCGGTGCGGGCTCGTGCGAGTTAATCCGTAAAATCACGGACCGTGGGAAGCCACCTTTATACGGGATTTATTTGAAGACGGTGAAATTAGATCAGACATATTTTCAGTTCGGAAAACTCATTCGAACTTGGAGTGCTTTGTTTGAAACTCGTTTCAAAACAAAACTTTATCTCTGTTTTGTTCTGAATTAATTACGTATATATTTACGTTGGTGTATCCGACCGAATATAATTATCTTTATTCCTATTAATAGTTTTCTGTAAATAAATCTGTGAAATACACATGCATTTATTTACAGGCTTAGCAAAACAACTAGAATAAACAATTTAATTAATTAAGACATTGCATACAAACGATCTATAGATAGCTCCAACTAATGCAGATCACTACCATACGGAAGCGTGCACGAAATACTAGGCAATACCACGCTAAATGGCAATGCTAATGAAATAAATTGTCAATTCAAAAAGGCTTCTATTCAGAGCCACATATACTCGTGGCAAAAAAAACAAGTAAGTATGTATAATAATAGAACATATAGGTATACCTACCTATATGTGCTAGTCTTACGTGACAATGAAATAACTAATGGCACAACCGAAGAAGAATAAGTGAAGCTCCTGGCTGGGTACATAGATACTCTTTATCATAGAGACGATCCGAAAAAACAAAATAACATTAAGATTTCAATAAAAAACAGACCAAAGTGTTAATATTTTGCATTCTTATCAACATTCCCATGCCACTTAATATAACCCACTTATTATCAACAAATATTGGAACTTTTACACACAAATAAAAGCCCAATAAAAACATTCCAACAAGTCATCGATGTAAATATTACGTGTTAATAGTCAGCAACACAAGAAATAAAATATTTAAATATACGTCGGTCCCGTTAAAGTTGAATATTGATGAAGTTTATGCTAGTTTTTAGTTACTTCCAACTTTGGTGTTTTTTTACGATTAGGCATGGAGATAAATATACAAAAGGAAAGTGCGAGTCGACCATTTTTTTTCTATACCTTAATGAGTTAACCTTGTTCGATTGTCTACACACTAAAGCTGAATGAAGGATCATCAAAAAATAACCAAGCAGAGTTTGTTGCTTAATTCTTCTAGGCTTGGTCGCGCGCGATAAATCGGCGTAAATTCACTTTAAACTTATAAATTCACGTAGTTTTTAAGTTGACGTTTCTATATGAACCTTGTGATTTCAATGAATAAAACTTATTGACTTTGACCTCGCAAACGTAACCACAGATATAATAATATCTGTGGTTACGAAAACCTAATTCTGCCGCCAAGCAGTAGGTAATACTCGCATTACTTTTTCCGGTTTGAAAAGTATGGGTGCCTATGAAATTGCAGGCACATGAGATTTCCACCCTTTATGTCTTAGGGTCTCGGCAAGACGCGAGTGGTACCTTTGATGTTTGGCTTGTATGCTTGTTTGCCACTTAAGTTATTTAAAGATGCCTTTAACATCTATAAAAGACTAACTCCTGCCCACGGCTACGCACGCGTAGTAGCCAGAAAAAAAGTAGCCTGTGTTATTCTAATGTATCCTAGTACTATTATAAACGCGAAAGTTTGTGATGATAGCATACTAGCTTCTGCCTACGGCTTCACCCGCGTGGTACCTGGATAAAAAGTAGCCTATATGTTATTCTGATTTGTAAGCTATATTACTGTGAAGTTTCATCAAAATCAGTTCTGTAGTTTTTGCGTGAAATAATAACAAACATCCATCCTCACAAACTTTCGCGTTTATAATAGTGGTAGGATTATTAACTTAGTGCAGCACTTACGCACATGACTAGTAAGGCAGACAGACTATATTTGACAGACAGATTGAGTTCCTGGTGAAGTTGGAGGAAGGCCAGCGAGTTGGTGGCGAAGACAGCGCCTATGAGACAGTAGAACAAATCAAGCGTTGTAATGAACTACAACTCCATCAGAGACAGATCTCCACAATTCGTCTTTTTCCCCAGCTAATAAGTAAAACAGTTTTTTTGATAAACAGGTCAAAATTTATTTGCATTTTCCAACGTTTTTACCTGTGAATTTGCTCAAGACATGCAGATTTTTATTATTATTTGCCCCATGGCAAATAATGTATTATGTGAAAAATTTATTCGTGTTGTGTACCGTGTGGCTTGGAATTTGAAAAATTGGTTCAGAATATACTAACAGTTAAAAATATAACCAGTGACTACAGTTTGAGAGGTTCATCAAAAAGCACGTTTTGAATTTTTTGAAGGGTCGGCAATGCGCGTTTGATGCCTCGAGTGCGCTGCTTCTCAAAGTGGGCGATAGCGCCCCCTTGTGGGCGCTGGAGGCCTTCAGGGGGGCGGTAGAAGGCCTAGAAGAAATTGGGGAGCTCTGAGGCTGTCATGTGTTATGTCATTTGTCAATGTCAGTGAGTTCCCACATTTTTCATATTGAAGTTTGAGAAAGTTAGAAAAAAGCCGAGGAATTACATTGTATTTTTGTACGGACAATAAAAGTGACTTGTTATTAACTGGAGTATCAATTAATTATAATTATATATATTCCGGCATTAAATTATTTAAAAAAATATGTTTTCTTGATATTTCATACTGAAACTAAAAACCTTATTATGTTAAAATTTGGTACATACTTTTTTAATTCTCAAACTGGGCCATGGGCAACATAAGTTTGAGAACCTGTGCTCTAGTTTTACAAGCGTCCTTAGGCTACGGTAACCGGTTACCTACAGGTGGGTCGTACGCTGAAACCTTGGTGGTATAAAGAAAATAATAATAGCCCTGTAATAGTTAGACAATTAGACGGACGGACGAACGCGAGGGTGGTGTTGGCTAATTTTGGTCAATAACGTTTCATTCCCCTGATCATGATTCGAGAAACCATTCGAGATTTTGTGATAATTAACACCCTTTTATTAAAAATAATCATAGAACAATAATTTAATTCCAAAAACTATCGTGAACGACTATTCATATTGTAAATACGGAAATTTTCACGTACTGCATTATCGGCGAAGGCACAGACTAAGTTTCGACTCATTCCGAGAGTCCGCCCTCCCTCCGCGACAGTTCACGGCGTGACGCGGAGGGAGCAAGTCGCGATCACTCACCCTGATGAAGACTCTCGGAATGATGAAATTCCCGTTTTTCCAATATGAGAAGAACCATAATTTTCTACTATTTGTACACGTAAATGTTCATTGCAAAGTTACCATTTGCTACAGATTAAAATCCTACAATATTTCTTCTTTACGACCTTTTTACGCGATAAAGCAAAAAGCATAAAGCCGTTTCACGTAAATCGTGATCCTCGGTAGTTATGGGTAGCACACTGTTTCAAAACGAGGATCGTGCGAGGGGCTCAGTTTTACAACTCAGCCAGCACACTGTGGTACCACAATTGAGGCGAGGCAGCCAGGCAGTTTCGTCTTGGGAACACAGTGTGCACTGTGCTTGTTGTGTGGTGTGGTAATGGAGTGGAGTGCTTTATGTGAGGCGCATTGTGCGACCCAACACGATCTTTCCTCGCGGCTCGGCTCGCGCCTCGCGCCTCGCGCCTAGCACGATTGTGCAATTGTGTTGGTGTGTAGGTGTGCTAGCTCGTCCAAACGAAAAGAGTGAGGCCTCGTTTCGAGAAAGTGTGTAGCTACAAAAGTGGTGCCACACGTGCTGAGCACCACTAATCCTCAGCTTGCATAATTCAATGAGTGGGCATTCCAACACGATTCGGCTTGTTTTTAATGCATAGTGTTTCTTCTTTCCGGCTTCATTTCGAAAGCAAGGTGTAGGGCAGGGCCCTTCGCGGACTATGAATTTTAATAGTGATGTGTGAAACAATAACGGGCTATGTTACTTAGGAAATTGTGTAGAAGCTGCTTGGGAAGAAGTTATTGACATTTTATAACGCCTGCTCCTTGGCTCCGGATCTTATTTATTAAGATTAAATCATACGAGATTTCCCACGCGCGGAACATTGCAAGCTTGCTTTGGTTTAAAATTTTTTGGTGTAGATGATTAAAAGTTTTGAAGAACCTAGAAAGACTACTCTTGGAAATAGTGACCAGACTGATTATTTAGTCAAGGAGTCCAAATTGAAGCCTTTTTAGTGATACACGCGACGCGTTTTCTGGTTTCATCCAGGAGAATATTCTTAGATTGATATGGTTAAATGAGTAGATTATTATACAAAACCTACATTAGGCTTAATAAGATGGGCTCTGCTTAGTCTGTGAAGGCGTCCCATCTCATATATTCAAAATTTTCTAAAAAAATCGAGCCTAGGTTTTGTCAATTCAGTCATGTAAAATTTTTGATAACCTAAAAATATGTATCACTTTTCTATCTAACATGACTCTTGCCACAGTCACGCCGCATTTTTGACACTCCCGATCGAATCGATCTAATCTTCTATTACATTGCGTACAACACCATCTGTCTGACTTCGAAGAACTTTAAAATTATGCCGCAGATCAAAAAAACCTCTCAATTATCAGTGGTAGACACGAATATACGTTGTCTTAGTTTGCTTGATTTAATATGCCCATGTTACTGGAAAAATTCGGCTTTATGCCAGATTGGAGACCCAAAAAGGCTCTCTAATGCAATTTAACCGTACACCGAACAAGTGCGCAGTGCAAGTATTAAACCCTATCCTTTATCTCTTTTACACTCATACAAAATACACGTTTAGAATTATCCTTCTCTGTCTCAAAAAGCACCCCTACGCTCACGGATTAGCGTTGCTATGACAACCATGAAAAACAACGCTGTTTCAACAAATGCACCAGATAGTATTGGTCTCTAAGCATTGCCTAATTTTATTGGCGTTCTTCCAAACGCTAAAAGGGTTGATAACAAATCGAAGGTCAACCAATTCTGGTCTTTTAGCTGGACCAAATAGTCGAAATTAACATGTATGATGTCTGAAACTAAACGTTGAGCAGACGAATTAAAGTACAATTTGGGTTAATTAAGGAGTGACGGGCAGTTATCCCGGGTGTCCTAGAGGGAGATCCAAATTGTGCTGAGGTGTCGTTGATAGCTACAGAGTAACCTTGTTTTCTACACGATAATTGGGACAATTTCGTTTCGAATATCTTGTGGGCTTTATTGCTTGTTTTCTATGGGAGCCGACATGACAACGAACTAACAAAAACATTTTTTTGTCACACAAAATCAATCAATGCCCCAAAACACAGAATAAATAATTAATACTCACAATTTTATAATGATCGTATAAAAATTAATTATTTATTCTTTAACATGGCTCCCTCCATTCTAAGGTTGTCTGGAAGAAACCGCTTTCAGCGATAAGACCGCTCATTGTGCGTTTTGGGTTTTTTACTATGTTGTTCTGAAAATGGTGTTATGCACGATAAAGAGTTTCTCTATCTATGACATGCTAGAATCCACAATTGTAGTAAGTTCATATTGTAAAAACGGGAATTTTCACGTATCGCACTATCGGTGAAGGCTCCGTCTAAGTTTCGACTCATTTCGAGAGTCTTCATCAGGGTGAGCGATCGCGACCCTCCGCGTCGTTAGTGCACGACGCGACGCGTGGATAGTTTTTGGAATAAAATTTTAATACGGTTTCATATGATAGATTCTTCCTACACTTCAAATTAGCTATCCATAAACAATCTTCGCCTTTGGGAACCCTTATTTCCTTTGAAAAATAACTAGGCGACAAAACCACTCACCACATTGGTAATGAACACGTCTACCTGTCACCCTTCATGTGTGACACTCATAAAACAATACACATCAGCACAAGTGCTTCCATTGTACCAATACTTTGAAAATTCGGAGGGAGGGAGCAAGCGAAATCAATTCTGCCGACAAATACTACCTAAGTAATCCCAGTGAGGGTTGTTACTAGGAGCGTCTCGTTTCTGGATGAGATTATATTTCCTATCGGTCTTTTGTTTGTCAGTATGGTTCAATAATAATGGCACGGTCGTAGGAAGTCGATAGAGAGAGGCTGCTCGAATCTAAAATAATTATTATATCATAAGAATAATTATGTCCTTAAACAATTTTTACATTAATAAATAAATAATAAGTAAATAATTAAAGTTATTGTTTATTTGTTGAACTTCACTCATTCACACTTGACACTCAAAAAAACTCTTAGTCTTATCTGGTTTTTGTAGATTTTCTTTAAAAAAAACTGCCTTTTCTCTAATTCGAATAGCTAATTGGAAGACAGGATAGAGAGAGCAGATAAATAAAATTTGATAATAATTCTAGACTGGCACTTCTTCTCGAAATTACATAGTGATTTTACACATCCTTTTTTGACTTAGTTCTTTGGTGAGCAATGTGAAGATGTCTATATCTGAATGTTCCCAGATTGACCCCTCGGAGACAAGGGCTAAGAAAACATGATGCTGGGGGGTTTCGTTCATGATTTAAAGTGGGATTAAGAAAGGTTATCGTAATGCATGACCTGATTTTGTCGAACATAATAAGCCTATAAGTTCAACAAAATATATATTTTATGTATTGACACGGCTTTACAGCCACTTAAAAATATTAATTGAATTATTTTATTACCTACATTGACCTTGATTTGACAAAGTCCCTATAACTAAAGCTGCAAATCTCTTTCCTTTGAAACTCTGTATTTTACATTGTCTATCATTTTTTGAATCGAAATATGAAAATGAATACATAGTATTTCGCTCAAAATGTCTGTCGGAAATAATCTCCGCATATTGTAAAACTTTCACACAAATATAATAATATCAAGTTCCTACAACTAACTATATACTCACTAGCTTATATTATTTCTGTTTGTTAGTAATATTGGCTCAGTTAGTTCATAGTCCAGTTATCTGAGGTACTGAGTTGACACCCAGCCACCCAACACAATAGTTGACCCACATCACGATTATCTGATGAACACGGCCACTGGAGTTCTCTGAAAGCTGTCAATCCAATTGCAAATACTATATTTTGCTACGTTATACCTAGAACTCGAAAATTTTTATCTTTTCGAATGCGTGAAGTATTTCCATTATCTGTCTATGAGCCACAAAGCCAACATGTTGAAACGATATTGCATCGGAATCGTCCCAAAACAACCACACTTTGCACCCATTCAATTGAATGAGAAAATGTATGTACGAACAACGGAAGAGAGAAGAGTACCCATCTAATAACAGAAGCTTCACTGGGACGACATTTGTTTATGGCATTGACAAACATGAGCCATCAAAAGATTATCTCAGAATTATGAATCCGGAGTGGCAATTGTCATCGCAAAACCGACAACCGTTGAGTGGGAATGACCCGAGGAGTCTAGGTTCTCGAATGTCTATCACGAACCAGATGTCACAGGGAGGCCTGATGGACCGATGACATCGGGGTCGCTTTAACACATAATAATACCACTTGTTATCCAGGTACAAAGCAAGCGGAGCTGGAGGCAGAAGCAGGACAAGATACGAGTACAACACTTTTCTATTCAACTGTACAGTCAGCGAGAAAAGTAAATTAACAGTTTCGTTTTTTAAAAGTAGGCTCATATATTTCTTTAATCCAAATATTTTGAAATACTTTAGTGCATCTTAGTAATTTTTAGTGTTTTAGTAGGCTACGAAACTTGTAATCAGGATTCGTAGCCTACGCTACGTACGAGGATAGATTTCTCTTGTTCTACTTCTTGTACATAACTGAGCTATGAAAGGATTTTTCCCGTTGTCCCCCGATCGGGTATGAAACGATTATGGTTTATTCTTAAAGTCCGTAGAGTAGGACATAATATGACATATTGTAACTTAATTATGTAAACATTTGTCATATACTTTAAGTATCATTACTAAATAAATTTAAAAAAAATCCTATAAGTTAAAGGCAGAGATAAAGAGCAGCTTAAAACTCAAATTGATAATTTACTTCTTTCGCTGACGTATCGTACGTACCAAGTAGAGTCGTGCTAAAACAAAAATATAGTTACTGTTAAAGAGTGTAAGTAAAGGAAATTCAGGGATTTATATTTATTTTGGGTTTTGTGAGACTTTTTTTTGGATATTATGAAGTGACACAGGTCTACCGGAACTCCTATTTCCCACGAAACAACGCCCGAGGGATGCACATTGCATACGTAGAGGGTTTTCATTAAATATTTTATATTAACCTCCGCAGAATCAACGAAAGAGCAGGCAGCAGGCTGAATTGCTTCTCCGTGTGTGAAATTAAAATTGTATGTATTTTATGAGAATTGGGAAAACGTTGGTTTTATTCAGCTTTTTAGTTACGCAAGCAATGGAAAATTGCATTGCATTAAAAGCACAGTGAGCTCCTCTTACCACACTTATTGTTTCACTATTACTAGGCTCTTTTCAGAGCCACTTTACTTTGACCCCTTAATCACAACACGACAGTTCACTAACAATTTCAAGTGAATAACACATGGCGGAGACTAAGATCTAAAGTCTGGAACACTGTCGAAACGTTGCAGGCTTATCGATATTTTAAAGGCTACATGTCGGGGAATGTGTCCAGGAGCTACATGATGATCCTACCATCATCTTTTCACCTAAGTACAAACAGAGGTACAGCTCAGAGCCAACGGTATACCACCCACTCGCACTAAACATTTCGATTCCAGCTTAAAAATGAGAATGGCAAAGGATTAGAACACTACCGTCGTCTGTCTTCCTAGAAATATAAAACCTGGGGCTCTTCAAGGTAGGAGTGGAATAGATATCTACTAGTCCTCTATGCATAACTTACCATCAGGTGAGATTATATCCAAATAAAGGTATATTATGATAAAAAAGTTAATTTAGCAAATTTTAAGACTCCTATCGTATGACATCTCAAAGATTGTTATAGGAAGGACAGTGTATAGAGCTGGATTAAGATATTTTTTAAAAAGAGTGCTCTGCCTTTCGAAATGAGCCGTCACATTGCCAGTTTCTTAGTGCAATTAGGAAGCCGACCTAATTCTTTCCTCCAGTTTGCTAGATAATAATAATGCTGGACATTTCTCACACAACATCATCTAGCCCCAAACTAAGCAGAACTTGTATTATGGGAACTACATGACTGATATACTAACTAATTTATTTGTAAATACTCGTACATACATATTATACGTAAAAAATACCCAGATCCGAGACAAATATTTGCAGATCATACAAACATTTGTCCCGCGGCGGATAAAATATAACGGTCTTCATCTTAATTTAACATCACAGCTCAATAATTACAAACTACATCCTTTGACTGCACAGTTATATTTTCTTTCATTCTAAAAGTGAGGGGAAGTAGAAAGCTAATAATTGAAGACATTACTTACTAGCTTCTGCCCACGGCTTCGCCCACGTGGTACTCGGATAAAAGTAGCCTATGTGTTATTCTGATGTATAACCTATAGTACTGTAAAGTTTCATCAAAATCCGTTCAGTAGTTTTTGCGTGAAAGAGTAACACAAATCCATCCTCACAAACTTTCTCGTTTATAATATTACTAGCTTCTGCCCACGGTTTCACCCGCGTGGTACCCGGATAAAAAGTAGCCTATGTGTTATTCTGATGTATAGGTAAGCTATATTACTGTAAAGTTTCATCAAAATCCGTTCAGTAGTTTTTGCGTGAAAGAGGAACAAACATACATCCTCACAAACTTTCACGTTTATAATATTAGAAGGATTAGTAGGATAGGCTGTGGGATGTATAAGATATACTCATAAATAAAATGCTCTTAAAAAGATCTGTCACGTATCAGCCTGAAAGCCTTGGAACGTTCTCGTTGAATGAGAAAATATACCGGCTTATTTGTATTTCAGTTCTCGATGCTGGTTGTTGATTATGTTTTTCCAGCTCGACATTTTACTAAAAATAATATGTTGGCGTCCTTGATGATGCTAACTGTGATGTAAGTTTCCATGTTTTGCTGATATTTGTTCCGGGTCTGTTACCACGGTCCTCTTAGTTCCTGATACCCGTGTCACAGGGAATCCTAGTGTTGGGTCAGGACCTTTTATGTGACTGTCGAGTGTTTTATTTATTTATTTTATTAATGGTAAACCTATCACACACCGTTCCATCGAAAATTGGAACTACTGCGACGATTCGATGAATAACAAAGACTAAGAACTTATATTTTCGCAAAGGTTGCGGGAAATTCTGTGGATGGAGGTGGACAAAGACCGTTCGTCATGGCACATTTTGAGGTAGGCCTTGGTCCAGCAGTAGACTTTTACAGGTGAATGAAGATGATGAATTGTGATCCTGAATCGTGGGTCCAAAATCACCCAGAGAATGGCAAATGAAACTTTTATGTCCCGTAACACTTTCAACAGCTGGTTGGGAGAATCGCTGCGATTTTCACTTGATCTTACTAAAATATTTACACGTACGTGACTTTAAAAGCTTTTGGAAGAGTCTTTGGATAGCTAAGCTTGTATTTTTCTATTCTTAGAACTATCTACAAGACTGCGATATCATATGCTCATTCAAAATAAGTATCATACAATTTAGTAGTAGTTTTTTTTTTTGTTTGCAAGGACACTTGCAACAACCATCACTCATACATTGCCGACCCAAAGACATAACAGGTGAAAAAATACATATGCCCGTATTTTTACCGGTACCTTATACCCGAAAACAGCAATGCAAACATTACTGCTTGGCGACAGAAATAGGTACAGAGGTGGTACTGCCTCGGACGAGCTCTTTCATAAGGAGCTCTACTCCTTTTTTATATTTTAAGAATAGGTAACTCAGCCTACCTACCTTCCTAACTAGTTATATCACTACCATATTACAAGTATATTACAAGACTGCGATACCATAGTATACTCTGAATATAGTTTGCTGCTTATATACTTACCTCTGCCCACGGCTTTGCCCGCGTGGTACTCGCATAAAAAGTAGCCTATGTGTTATTCTGATGTATAAGCTATATCACTGTAAAGTTTTATCAAAATCCGTTTAGTAGTTTTTGCGTGAAAGAGCAACAAACATCCATCGTCACAAACTTTCGCGTTTATAATAAGTGTAGGATTATATTATACTAGCTTCTGCCCAAGCTTCGCCCGCGTGGTACCCGGATAAAAAGTAGCCTATGTGTTGTTCTGATCTATAAGCTATTATATGACTGTAAAGTTTCATCACAATCCGTTCAGAAATTTTTGCTTGAAAGAGTAACAAACATCCTCACAAACTTTCACGTTTATAATATTATAAGTAGGATACTCGTACATATAAAAATATATATATGCTATATTTTTCTGCCTACAGTTCTGCCCCAACTTCTGTCTAAACGCTAAAAACCAAACTAACACATATATTCCGGACCCCACAGTAGGATTCACTGTGTCGTGGTTATCAGAAACTACAAGTTCTGTAGTACCACAGTACCCGGAACAGACATCTGCAGAACATGCAGCGGGAATCGAACCAGCACCTCTTGCGTAGCAGCCGGCTATTCGCCCGCCGCTTCATCGAGGTCGTCATTTTAGAGTTTATTTATAGGTACAGATTCTGATATGGTTTACTTTACACATTCACTGGTATTTATTTACAGAGGAAGGCATGCTTTGAAGTTTTATAAACTGCATTCCTATAAAATAACTATTGAAAAATATATATAAAATAAATTTATATAAAATAAATGGCCGTCCGCATTAAGCTTAGACAAAATCCTATCCTACTACTATTATAAACGCGAAAGTTTGTGAGGATGGATGTTTGTTACTCTTTCACGCAAAAACTACTGAACGGATTCTGATGAAACTTTACAGTAATATAGCTTATACATCAGAATAACACATAGGCTACTTTTTATCCGGGTACAACGCGGGCGAAGCCGTGGGCCGAAGCTAATAAATTAATAAAAATTGTTTATTTGATCTAAAATACTATTACACATGTGCTTATTTACCAACAAAGTTACGAAAATAATACAACATTTAATGTAGTTAGACCTATGTTGGTAGGTAAAAACAGTTTTCATTACCCACCCGGCAAACAAATTAGGTTAACTAGCCCCCTTACTAGGATTCCCTGTGAGTAGAAGAGACTAGCCACCCACAAGGTGGCTAGTCTCTTCCAAGGGTATAAGGCATTGAATTTCTAGGTAGTGAACTAGGTATAAAGTTAAAATACTTGTTAATAAACTCAATTAGGTAGATAAATAGGTTTTCCTCCTCAAATCAAATCATGCAACAAATCACTCGTAACAAAACAGTCAAGGGTGATAAATAACGCCGTAAAATTAAGTGATGCTTAACATCAAACAGAGGTGTATCGACGTGTTAACAATAAAATTAATCATCCCTTAAGAGGGTGTCGTTAAACGCAGGTGTGAGCCGCGAGTTAGCTAAGATAATCTTGAAATGATTGATTATAATTGCATTTGTAACGAGTAAATTGTCGGGAAAATAAACATTACACACGACATGTAATTATGTTTTATGTATATATTTACAAAAAAAAGTATATAAGTAGTATATCAGTCATGTAGTTCCCATAATACAAGCTCTGCTTAATTTGGGGCTAGATAATACTGTCCAGCAGTGGTCTTCACAACCTGCTGATGATGAAGTAGCTACCTAATTATTCATTAATTAAAAGTGTATTAACTATTTTATTTTTTTAATTATTTTCTTGTTTTTAAGCTCTTGTTTTATTGTTTACGTTTAGTTTATGTTTGCGATTAGTTTTTGTTTTGTTTCTTTATTTTTGTTGTAACGGACGAGCGCTGGTTGTTGCAACCAGTATTATGCTGAGTTGAGACCTTTCTTGCAATTACTGTTTATCGCTTTAGATTAAGTCGTGAATTTATTATTAGTATCGTGTTTTTGCAAAATAAACGACATTCTATTCTATTTTAGTTACGACCCATCATCTTGACTCGTCTATGAACGTTCTAATATTTTTAGAACCGTGTGCAAATCATAAGTAAATCACAAACAATTTTTCATCTAACTAATTTGGAAATAATACTGAATGAGAGCATCTGGATGCGGTAACTATAACTCTGATCCGCTCTATACTCAGCAAGGACGAGTTATTTCGGGTATCTGACTGACAATTGAGAAAGTACATGTACAGACAGCGATAGAATCAACAGTTTTTATATATTAGTTTTTAGGACTCGGTGCGTCACAACCTCTGACAACCTCTGTGGGGCAGAGGGCGGAGGCCCGCCTGAGACGCAGAAGGTTGCGGCTTCGATTCCCGCCGCGGGACAAGTGTTTGTATGACCTGCAAATATTTGTCTCGGTTCTGGGTGCTTTCTATATGTATGTATTCACAAAAAAAAGTATATAAGTAATTTAAAGTGATTAAGTTTCCATAATACAAGCTCTGCTTAGTTTGGGGCTAGATTATGCTGTGTGAAAAATGTTCAGCATTATTTATTTATAGAATATACGCAACTCTGTTTTTATCCGACTACCGAAACCCCCTTCCCGCTTATTTCGAAACTCCCCGCATTCTATAGAAAAAGCCGTTTCGTAAATAAATTAATAAATGCTAAAAAACAAAAGAGCTGATAATCTTCAAACTGCTGAACATATTTTTTTACTTATAGCTAAGAACTCTCTTGATCAAGTCACTTTTCAACCAAAACCTAAATCAAAATCGGGAGCTACGATGCCACAGACAGATACATACTCGTACGTTAATATTTATAATAGAACACCCCTCTGTTTGCGTTAGGGGTTAAAAAGAGGAAGGTTCTCTCAACTTCAGACAAACTACTACCTATAATATGCCCAAAAAAAACAATATTAGTTAGCTGTATACTTAACTGGGTCAACTACTTATTTTACCTTTACATAGGTTAAGTAAGTATAGCTGGAAAAAAAACTCATTGCCATTCAGCGTATCAATGCAGCCAACATTTTGGTGATGCTTCCGTCTCGTAATTATCTGGACCAGTTGAATTATCTATAGATCGTTAGCGACGGTTTCAGTTGTTTATTTTATATACTTACCTACCCAGCTAAGTTTTCGTATTATTATTTATGTATACATGGATTAGGTACTATATTCGATCGTTATTAAATTCGTATGAAAGCATTTTCGATGTTGCCGACAAACCGCGTGGGACAATAGATTCGCTGTTATCGATTCGGCTAATGCTAATGCCGATTGGGGTTGTTTAGATGTCTAGTCGATAGGACTATTTATCGGCATCGTGTGTATAATTTCAATGCAAGCTATCGCCCACCCAATCCTTTTGTCATAAAAATAAGAACGTAAATTATAATAAATAATGTGGGTATCAGAAAGTACGAGTATCTTGGTACCGCAACACAAATATCTGCTGAGCATGCAAACATTTGTCCCGCAGCGGGAATCGAATACGCACCTCTTGTGTCGCAGTTGGCTACTCGCCCACCGCGCCACCAAGGTCGGCGATAAATTATAATGAAAACGTCATCATCAGCCTTTTTCCACGTCTCTAGCTATGAGTATCTCCATCGATTGACTTCCTGCAATCTATCCATCCATCGGGTGAAGGAATAATAAAAACCAAAATTATTTATGTTAATCGAGAGGGAAAAAAATAATTACCAAACAAAGAAAATCTAGCTGCCTAAGGTAAGGTATACCTACATTAATACCTATCTACGTAAGTTTACTTTTTTGAAAGTTAGTGTTATTCTATCAGTTGTGCCGTATGCCTGTTAGCCACGGCATAAAAAAAAAGTCTCCAATGTGGAAACATTGATATTTACATATATCCACATTAAACCAATATTGTTTATAAAATCTCAAACTTACAAAATCGATACAAAACTCTATGATGCGTTTCTCGTCTCTATTTAAAATCATCTATGAGCGTTTATTATTTACCTTAAAAAATCACCCTCATAGATTTATGGCCTTCTGTCGCGAGTGTTGAATGAAATTATCATCTGTGCGGATTTAATACAAAATTATGGTACAGGGTTGATAGTAGGGGATGAAATTACAATTAGTCAAACTGTCGACACTCATTTGTTGATGACGAACATCTTGACGAAACATTTTTAAAACATTGAAAAAAAAAAAAAAAAGGATAATATTACGACTATTCCACTCTCGGCTTTACTACTCTCGGTATTTCGTATATTTACGGACGGTGCTCATGAGGAAAGACCTTTTAATGGTCAACGAAATGTAGGCAGGAGAATAGTAAAGTACGTGGTATAGGTCCTAATCGTATCCTAAAATGTATATATTTTTTATCAAGGATCTATAAAGTTGACTAGAGGAACTGCGAAATGATCCGCGTAAATATTTTTCCAACAACTTCAGACTTATACGCTACCAAATGAAGGTAGTAGAAACATAAGTAGTATATATCAGTCATGTAGTTCCCATAATACGAGCTTAGTTTGGGGCTAGATAATAAAATGTGTGAAAATTATAATATTTCAAAGTAATAATATAATATTTCTTAATTAAATAAGGTTAAATCTATTTTTAATATTTATTTGGAATGAATCCTCTCCATCCACAGGCTGTCTGGAAGAGATCGCTTTTACGCGATAACGCCGCCAATTTTACCTTTCTTTTTAATGTATTATTTTTAATCATTATTCCATAAGGTTTACAATAAAGTATTTTTATTCATTAAATTTTATGCAATGTTTGTAATTTTTTGTATACAAGTTCTTAGTGAAATAACGCAATACCTCAAACACCCCAAATGTTTTTTTATAATAATAAATTGATATATCAATAACTTATTTGCTTTATTGTAATATGTTGTAGAGAAAAGTTCTGATCGCTTTATATTCGAATCTTATCAATGGCGTGCATGCCGCATCACATCGGAACTGTCAAGAATATCTATATTTTTTTAATTTCGTTGTAAAAAATGAATAAAAAAACTACCCTAAAATACTAAAATAAAAGTAGCCTGTTTTACTCTCAATTCTGATCAACCAATTTTCAGTTATGTGTTATATCATGGAGACGTATGTGTAATTAATATAATTGGCTGACCCGTATTGATTAGATACTTCTATATAAATAAATAATCATGTTTGTAGTCCAAGTCAAGTTTTAGTCAAAAGTTTATTTTTCAATTACTAGTAAAATTACATGATAAGGAGTTGGGAGCTTATTTTAAGTTGAAATAGCCTGTGTTAGTGTCCCCTCTTTTCTGTGGTCAACGAAGATATTGTAGATAGGTATTGGCCTCGACTCTGTAGTACACTGACTAAACTAAATTTAAACTGTCGCTCTCTTTTACTGATAGTGCAAGCAAGAAAAAGATAGCTACTATTTTAGTGCTGTCAAATTAGTCAGATTTAAGTTTTCCATACAAATTTAGTCGTGATATCAAAACATGCTGACTATAAACACGAAGAAAAGCGGCACGTAAACTGATTTGACAGCAGCACATAGCACTAAAATTGTAGCTATCTCTTTCTTGCGTACACTATCAGTAAAAGAGAGCGATAGTTTAAATTTAGTTTAGGCAGTGTACTACAGAATCGAGGCCATTCTATACTAACAAGGAGATAATATTAAAAAGGAATGCAGTAAGTATTTTTATAAACTTTACCGGCTAAGCACTGTTTGTCAGCCAGTACGCAACAGTTTATTTAATTCAGTAGTTATTGCGTGAAAGAGTTACAAACATCCATCATAACAAATTTTCGCGTTTATAATATTACTAGCTTCTGCTCACGGTTTCGCCCGCGTGTTACCCGGATAAAAAGTAGCCTATGTGTTATTCTGATGTATAAGCTATATTACTGTAAAGTTTTATCAAAATCCGTTCAGTAGTTTTTGCGTGAAAGAGTAACAAACATCCATCCTCACAAACTTTCGCGTTTATAATATTAGCAGGAAAGGATAGTAGGATATGGTCAACATAATGTTCATCAAAACTAATTTAAATTACGTTATAAAAACAAAAGCCAAGCGCCATTATTATTTAAGGAAGACAGTATTGTAGTATGTTTTTGTTATATGTACTTTTATGTATAGTTTTATATCTTTAGCTGTAACGATTTGGATTATCCGTTAAGTAACACTTAATAAAATAAAGAATTTGAATTTGAGCGAGTAACATAAAACAACACAAAAAACTAGCTAGTAGGTATCTACAACAAGGCATTGCCCTTTTTGTAGATACCTACTAACCAACTCACTTGGGGTTAATCAATGAAACAACGACAAGTAATCAAATTTGAGGTAGGTTAGGTGTACTAGATCACGACCTAGACCAATAAAGCTTATCAAGGTCTAAGCTGGTACATAATAATATCTATTACATACTTACACAATGATAGCCTAGTTTGTCGCCATGACATTGAATATCTAACCTAACCCAACCTTCAGTGCCTTCACTAAGTAAGTAGGTAGGTCTTACCAATCTGTCTAGACCTCCTAATGTCTACACCTAAAAGCTAGCTAAATCCTTTTTGGATTAATTTATACGAGCGATTTTATACGGATATCAGATTAGGTAGATATATAAGTTATAAGTATTTTCTAATTTCAATTCTAGATTCTAGACTAAGATTTATGTTGATCGGTACCTAGGCACCTACCAGTAAGGTAGGCACTAAGAAAAAAGTAAAAAGTGTCAAAATTCAAAATACCTCACTATCTACATCTACCGAATAACTAGGAATCAATTGACAAAAGCTAGGAACCAATTGTTACAAGTTACAAACTAGATTGATACTTTTCTTGAAACATAGACCTACATACGAGTAATTAGCTGCTTAATATTGCTCTGACAATTGAATAAAAACAATCTCTAAACTGTTTGTTCTGTAAGTAACCTACCTACCAAGCATTTTTTAAATCCACCAAATAAGTAGGTAAGGAAGGCCTTCCTACCCACTGCCCTGTCACCGTTTGCTCTTTGATCACACTGCGTTAGGTAAGTGACTGGACCAAGTTGAGGTGTGCCTTTAGACGAAATGTAATATCTTCGAAATTTTCGTTCTAGGACATGCTCGTTTCCCCACGATGTTTTCTTTCAGCTAACCAACTAGGTACCAGCCACGGCTCGTACTGTGATGCAGCTATAGGCAGGAACAAAGAAAGATTTGAAGATCAATGGGTCGATCACGCTAACCTATGACTATCGAGATGGCAATCAATTTTGACACTAGCTCCCCATTTGAATGGCTCATCCATCAAATTGCGATTACACTGATTCACCATCGCTTGATTCCCATATTACCCAGACTAAACTGAAGGTCATGAACCGTCCATGAACGAACGAAACTTATGATTTTGACAAGTAATCGAATCACGCTAATGCCATGCCTCCATCTCAATAACCATGGAAATGAGTGTGACCGCCCTGCAGCTCACCTATCAATCCATCGACGGCCGCCACCACCAGTCCCAGGAACCACAGCAATCCTACGTGCATGCATCTCACACGGGGCTCCTTCAACATGTTTCCAAAATCACATCCTCACAGAACATTTTCGGTTTAAACCACTAATCCTAAACCCATAATCTCCACTTACATTGTAATTGGATTGTATGTGAACGACATCGTGCGTAAATACGTAAAAACCCGATAGATTTTATGATTGCGAGCGACACGTCCACACTCCGTAAGCTCTCGCGTGGGACTAAATTTTCGCTTTGAGAAAAGCCGTGACTCGTAGCTGTCCGTAGGCGCCGTAGCTCGTAGGCCGTAGCAAAGCAATATCAACTCCATGAAATTGCCCAAGGCGTGTCCAGACATGCTATGTTAGAATCAGAAAATCCTTACTCACAGCGGAGATATTATACTACATAGTATTCACGGTAATAAGAATTGGAACAATGCTAAAGTTATCGTTGGAAATCCAATCAATCCAATTTTTCATATTGTAAAAACGGGAATTTTCACGTACTGCACTATCGGTGAAGGCACCGACTAAGTTTCGACTCATTCCGAGAGTCTTCATCAGGGTGAGTGGTTGCGACTTTCTCCTTCCGCGTCGCGCCGTGCACTAAAAAAATAAAAAAAAAAAATTTTTTTGGAATAAAATCCAATTTTTGTTGGCAGTTCTTACCGTATGCTAAATAGCTACCTACTCGATAAACTTTGTTGTATAGGTACTTCTTAGTTGAAAGAAGAAAAAAATGCGAAGGAAACACAATTTTGGCTACTTGGTCTTACCTATATTTCCTGGATGGAAGCTTCCAATCAAAAAAAAATGATACCGAAGCAGATGTGATGTGATCCTGTGGGGGATGTTTTTTTTTCTTATCGCATTACAATGCGCAAATCATATCTCGATACGATTTAAACTGTGCTTGAAATTGGTTTGTGACACACAGACAGATACACAGACAGACACACAGAAAGACGCACATGTCGAAACTATAAGGGTTGGGTTTTCGATATTTCGCTTTGGAACCCTAAAACTTTCTGAAGTTAAATTATTCTATGAATTTTGGAAAAACCCGAGCTTTATCGAGTTTTTATGGTAGCCAACTTACGGTACCTTACCTACGTACTCTGAACTAATAGGTAGGTACTTATAGCAAGGGTTAGATGTAGAGAAGAGGGATTTGTCGAGACAAATTCGGTTTAAAGATTCTTTATTTTCTCAAAGAACATAATTTTAGTTCACTTAAAGGAGAAAAACAAAACTTTTAAGTACTTATAAGTATCTACTTAAATTTATATTTTAGCACGAGTGTGCTTACCTGTTAACATAAGGTTCTTACCTATCTGCTAAAAACAAATGAAAAATAACAGAAAAAAAACAGAAAATAAAGTAACTTAATCTAACACAACACAAGTGCCTATGAACAAAACGTCGGTATTTGGGCAAACACACATTTTTGTAGGCACATAAAAAAACCCACCATTCATATTTTTTATAGAAATATGTACCTAATCTACGTGATAATGTACGTCGATACTAATTACACTGTTAAAGCTGTTGTGGGGACGAAATTGCAAGGGAAATTTAACGAATGAGTAAATTTTCATAGTATTTAAATTAACGCAGTTTGGTATCATCTTAGGATATTTTTCGTCTCACGACCATCGAGCGTGGTCGCAGCCGGTGCTCACGAGGAAGGACCTCTGAACCTAATATACAAAAAAATACAAAATAATTTATTTCTCAAAATACTAAAAAATGTGTGTTTATGTGGAGGGTGTGTGTGTGTTTTGTGTGGGAGTGAGTGCGTGTATTTGTGTGATGTGTTTAATACTATTAATATTGTAAAAACTGAATACCGTGCATGACGCGACGCGGAGGGAGAACATCAGGGGTCGCGATCACTCAGCCTGATGAAGACTCTCGGAATGAGTCGAAACTTAGTCGGTGCCTTCACCGATAGTGCAGTACGTGAAAATTCCCGTTTTTACAATATGAATAGTATGTAATACTGTCTATTAATTAGGTCTGTCTATTTATTACTATTAAATATGTTAAAATGAGATCTTCATCAAGAATTTGTATTTTTCAGTTATAAACTCAGGCATAAATTGTCTGAGTATATAACTAAATTAAAGTACCTATGTAGGTAAGATCGACCTGTGTTCGTTCTACCTCTTCTACCGTCAGTGTGGTCATATATGCATAAAGTCTCGCCTGTTACCCGGAGGGATAGGCAGAGACCGGATTCCCACTTGATACGATCCTGGCATACCTTTTTCGCTTTATTCAGTGTGGACCGAAATAGTAATCTACGTTTATGCTTTTAAAGCTACTACTGAACCTATTAATTTAGCTACCTACATAACTGCGAATTACTATTGAAAAATTTGACTATGTTAGGTACAAGAAAAATTTCGAAGCCGCAAACATATTACCTTACACATATTAAAACTCTAAATAACTTGTTAAAACTTTAAAATTAAAAGTATGGAAACAAAAACTCCTCAATTTTATCGTCAGTTGGAAATCAATGTCACACACTTTGAAATGGACAAAGGGACCGATATTTAAAGGGAAGGGTTCGTATGATTGTTTATTGAGATCACGTAGTGTCGAGGGAATTTGTGTAGAATATTTTATTAGAAAACTAACATGGTGGGCAATTTATAGCCGGCGAATGAGGTCGTGAGTTCGATTCACGTTTATAGTCCCACATCATAAACGTATACTTTAGGAATAACACACTACCATCATCTGTCTTTCCTGAAAAATACAATCTGGGTCTCTTCAAGGTAAGAGTGAATAGGTATCTTCTAGACCTTCATTCTCCATCGTCGGACATATCATAATTTCCCTAAAAAATGTATGACTAAAAAAATAACTTCTTTAAAATAAAACTTCAGTTATATGTAAGTACGCATGTATAGTAGAATTCAACGGCTGGGCAAAAAGAATCGGCCAGTGCCTACACATCTGCGTTATAACTTCTTACATGAATTTAAGTTATTTTATTCTCACGTACCTATATTGTAACTACTATCCCGGCGAAGGGCATTGGTACGCCATCACACAGATAAACCTAGTTTAGGTACCAATGTTATCCATCAAGGAATGACATTTTCTAGGACCTTAATGATAATATGCATTGTTTTTTTTTATGTAACTGTAATTTTTGTAAATCACAAATAAATTTCATTTCAACAACGAAATGCGCTTTTGTGGTATCTGTTTTCAGTACATTTTGTAATATCACGCATGCGATCTTAGGCAATGAAATATAATAATTTATAAGACGTAAAAAGTACGGGATACTTCATAAAACGGGATATTGATAAAAAGGTAAATAATGTAATAATATCACCCATTTTTCACTTTCATAAAATTAATATATGGGACCACACCTGAAGCCATTAAAAAATAATCATTAAAACAGGTTCATAATTGGCGAAAATATCTCGTAACATACACACAAAGAAATAGATAAGAAACTCCTTTTTTGAAGTCGGTTGATAATAATTAAATCGCGATATTCGTAATACGTTTGCAATTCCAAGTTTACGATAATTTTACGACTTTAACGTAACGGGTCCGCGTTACGAGTTTATACGGTCATAGGAAAAAAGGGCCCTGCAGGTACTCTACTATCATTAGTTCCACAGACGCCCACATAATTTTGCTTACTCTTTCGAAAGAAAAAAAAAGAAAAATCGCTTACAAAAAAATATTCTATTAGTGGGGTTTCCATAAGATGATGATGTTTCTTAAATTTTATGGAAAAAAAAGAGCAATCTTTCAGGAATAAAACTTTAATGAAACCACCTAGGGATCATTCTCTACAGCAAAAGAATCATCAAAATCGGTTACAATAATTGGCGAAAATATTATGGAAAAAACACACACACGGGAAAAAAGAACAGCCGAATTAATAACATTCTTTTCTTATTGTAGTCGGTTAAAAAGACCGGGAATCACAATAGAAGTATCAAGTGTGACATTTAAACGCATTGCGTTAATATCTACCGTTAAAACGCAGCTGCGTGAGCCTTTAGTTCATAGAACAATATATTTGACGACCTCTGTGGCGCAGTGGCCGAAGGCCCGCCTGAGGCGCAGTAGGTTTCGGGTTCCATTCCCGCCGCGGGACAAATGTTTGTATAATCTGCTAATAGTTGACTCGGGTCTGAGTGTTTTCTATGTCGACGGCAGAAAGCGGAAATGTCGTATCTCAAAAATTTCCCGAAATGACTTATAACTTTATTGTTAAGCAAAAAAAGCCGCGTCAAATGGTCGTCTTTTCGGCTTTCTACGATGAAAAAAATAAGTAATTTATCAGTAATGTAGTTCTCATCATACAAGCTGTGCTTAGTTTCGGGTTAGATGATGCTGTGTGAAAATTTTTCAGCATTATTTTATTTATATTATACTCTATGTATAGAGCTAAAAGTAAAAGCATTTTTTGCGATTACAATCTTACATTCTTACATTTAACAGTTGGAGAATTGACCGTGACGTAATATCGATGTATTGGAGAACATTTTTTCAACTACAAAGTTAAGCATAAGACATCTTGTATGGAAGCCTCGGTGTGCCAGCCAGACTCACACTTATCAAAAAAAAATTCGTAATTTGACCCCGGTTATTTCTTGGTTGGTGAAATCTATTCTAAAGTTGTAGAGCTTCTTAAGTATTTTTGACCTATATATTATGCCATGCAGCTACTAGTAGGTACCTATCCTTATAGGATCAGAAACTTGATTCCCGCAGTTTACTTAAGATTTTCTATTTAATCCCTACACATTGGCTTCCTCGAAATAATAGAATTAAAGTTAGAAATAAGCTCAGAGAAAGAAAAGGTAAAGAAAAAAATATTTTTTCTTATCATTTATTTTGTATGTTACTTAATAATAAAAATAAAGTCGTAGTCAATAATAAGAAACTAGAAACTAAATAATACAAAGGTAACCTACGTAATGTTGTCTATTCTGTAGCACCGAAATCTTAACCCAGAAAAAAATCTCAAACTTTATGTAGACTTGAGTAGTTTTTTATAGTAATCAATGGAAGTGACAGAAAGATCTATGATCTGGGGGCTAGAGAAATACCACTTTCTGTTGACGTAAACGCCTGCGGAAAGATAAAATTGTATGGAAATGACATTTGCTGCGGGAATGTCACGTGACATTTCCATACAATTTTATCTTTCCGCAGGCGTTAACGAGAAAGTGGTATTTGTCTAGCCCCCTGATACTTGAGTCTAGACTGAGTTTATAGGATTGCGACTACAATGAAACCGAATGGAGAGGCCTACGCCCAATTTTGGATGCCAAAGTGAAAAGCAATTTTGAATCTTTAACAATGTATGTACATGGATTATTTTGAAAATAAAGGCTAATTAAGGCAATTTGCAATAAAAAATTAGCTTCGAAGAATCAGAATTATAAATAATGAATTGACATAACTCAAGAAGACCCATCGTGTTCGACGTACTGAACTTACTCTCGCACATTGAGACTCCGGTTAATGTTAAGGGAACTTAAAATCGTTCGATATTCAGAGCATCCAATTTTAAAAGAGGACTCAAGGTAAAACAGTTAGTCCGTACTTGGATTTAGCAAACAAAATTTATCCATTTAGCCCTCGAGTGTAGGCTGACCTAAATATTCAAAATTGAGTTTAGAGTATTCTCATCGTTGCCGACTTGTTAGGCTCGGACTGACTAATGAGCCAATTATACCGACCTCAGTAAGCGTTAAGTGTCCATAAAAACATGGTATACTTTAGATGCTTCATTTTTGGAATTAGTGGCACAGCAGAATCGACACCTAGTTGCTTGAAAAATGCTGTCACCACACGAAGAATATTACTGGCGCCGCTTATATCGAGACCAAAAATAATTGACCACAAGAATTTAAACCAGACTATAAGAACTTCAAACAGAACATGATAGATATTTAGATTAAACTTTCTGATCACTTTAATATTTCCGGTTATGGTTATGAATAGTGTTCATAAGGAGTATACAGGTGCGTTCATAAGGATTTGTATTATGTGTGATACATGCCATTTTGTTTTGTATTTGGCGTGAAGATACTTCGCTCACTTTTTTCAGAGATATTTTAGGGTTTCGTCATTGTGTCAAAAGTGAAGTTGGAAGAGTCGATCGACACTTTTTGCAGGTATATGTATCCAAAGATATTTTTGAAATTGAAAATCTATAGAGCAAATGTATTGTCGCAGGGGCTTTGAATAAGTAGGGTTTGTTTGAGATATAGGGAGAAAACAGAGCATGTCAGCCCGTTTAAAAACAATAAGAGGAAAAAAATGCTTCATTATGATCAGTTACAGAAGTTTTGTGAATTTATAAGGACTTTTATATGAACAGCTAACGTGTCAGTGATTAAAAAACTAACTACAAAGTACACGACTACCATCATTAAGAAAACAATCACATTTATTAGAATTAGAATTGAAATCGCGATTTGTTCTGAATTATATTCCGATTTTATACACATTACATCCAAAATCAGTACGTTACATTATTTATATAACTTATATTCTATGTTATTTTAATTCTACGTGCTTACTTCCTAATATTATTAAAAGGCAAAACAATATCCATGTTGATTCTGTGTGCATAACATTTTCTTGACGTCATCATCAACTGCAGCCTGTAAAATTCCACAACTGGACAACTGCTTCCCCCAGAGAGTGCCATCCTCACCGGTCTAACACCGAATTTCCACACCTTACGATGTCTTCCTCCTCCCGGAAACAGAGTTTATGTATGTATGCAAAAGAATTTATTTCCAAACATTTTTCTCATTAGAAATGAAGGCCAAAATATGACCAATCAGACTAAAAACTATGATTATTTAAGATGTGTTTTTACTTTAGAGAATGCTGTGCAGACAGAATTTTTCTCATTTAGTTACAGTCAGAGCGTCACCAACTGTTTAAAACTTGGGGGTTTTAAACTTGGAAGATTGAATTTGTTACTCGTAGATATATTTTGTTTAAAATGTGCCTTAAGGTCCAGTCAAACTGAGGTGGCGGTGGTGGCGGCGGCGGCGGTGGCAGCGGTCAGTATATTCACGCGAACTTTGACAACCACTTGGCAGCCATTTCCCTTTCGCCACCGCCACTGCCATCCACCGCGTCATTTTGACAGGACCCTGTACATAAATAGCGATGTAAAAAAATCTTACAACTACTCATTTCAAGTTCAATCTTACCCCAAAGGGGTAGCCAGTTGGAGGCGCTTACCGTACACACTCGCTAAAACCACTAACGTAATATAAACATATCAAAGTATTGGACTAATTATAGGAACTGATAGTCCAGCTGAATAATTTTGAACACAAATTTAGCCTCTAGGCCACTGATTCTCAAAGTGGGCGATAACGCCCCCTTGTGGGCGCTGGAGGCCTTCAGGGGGGCGGTAGAAGACTCTAGAAGATATTAGGGGCGCTAAGGCGGTCTGGAGGGGAAAGCATTGGTTATTATGTTTTAACACTTTGGGGGCGCTAGGATTTTTTTATTCTCAAAGTGGGCGGTGGGAAAAATAAGTTTGAGAACCTGTGCTCTAGGCTAAAACATCATATTTTGCGTATTTGCGTCCCTCGTAATTGAATGAAAATAATACATATAATTTTATGGTATTTGCAGACAAGCTCCTCCCATACATAACCCACTCATGATTCATTTTAAATTAATTATGTCTCACTGTAAAATTTATAAGTCTAGTATACCAGATTCAATTATAAATAAATAAATAAACGCCAAACAGTCACGTCCATAGTCCTGTCCCAACACTAGAACCTGTGTCGCGAGTTTCAGGAACTACCGAGTACCATGGTACATTTTTTCTAGTGTACAGAAAGCTTCATCAACTAAGTTACCCCTATTACTCCTATTGAACTTAGTAGTCAATTTGAAGTTTTCTCAGCGCTTTATTCAGTCTTAGGCTACATTTTTGCCTCAAGTATACTAACCAATAGATAAAAAACTCCTTTGTACCCCACAGACGTAACCAGTTGTGACGCTGACTGTACATACCAGAGACATTTATGATTTTAGTGGGTATTGTCATATTGTCGCAGATAAGTAGTTATAGGGCATTGGTAATTAAAATATAGGCTTTTTCAAACTTTATACGGGCCTTTATCATGTATACCTTTTTTATTATTTTCCCGAAGTTTCGGCTATGTCGCAACAGCCGTGGTCACGGGATGAGTGGAGTATACAGGGCTATCGTCAAGAAATAAAGGCAGTAGCCGCAACTACCCTCATTTCATCTTCAAATTCAGAAACATCCATGTTCATTTTACGACACACTACATTACCGCACTGCAAGATCGGATCGGAATCAAAAAGATAAAATAAAAAGGTGAACGAAAAAAATGACCTGTATAAAACCTGTATATACAATATCGGCTCTAGTCAAATCAGATTTTAGTTATGACAGAAGACTTACAGAGGTTCATAAAATTTTTAGCATAACGTTTGGAGTTACAATATATTATATCACTATCATATCAAACAAAGTAATCACAAAAACTATCGTGAACTCGACTATTCATATTGTAAAAACGGGAATTTTCACGTACTGCACTATCGGTGAAGGCACCGACTAAGTTTCGACTCATTCCGAGAGTCTTCATCAGGGTGAGTGGTTGCGACTTCCTCCTTCCGCGTCGCGCCGTGCACTAACGCCGACTCTTGGAATGAGTCGAAACTTAGTCGGTGCCTTCACCGATAGTGCAGTACGTGAAAATTCCCGTTTTTACAATATGCAAAGTAATTAAATATCACTTAAGACAAAATTGTGCACTCGTCACTTATAAGTGCTGGCTACACCTTGTCGGCGACAAAGTTTGAAGGTTTGACAATTTAACCATCAAACACTGTCTCAAACAAGCTTCTCAAGCCAAGTATAGCTATAAAATACTAGTTATTTACTAACAGCATGCCTTGAAACAAAAAATTAAAAAACATGAGCATGAAAGGATACTGGTGAATAAATCTTGTCACCACAATGGTTCATTCACAAGACCCTTTGTAGGGCCTGATAAATCTTGAATTGATCATGGCTAGGAACATAATTTTAATAGAAACAGATTACCAAAACTCACAAATTCATATTGGAAACCAGAAACTTGCCGAACATGAAAAAATCCAGTTTCACCAATAGGTACCAATAATATAATTCACTATAGTTTTTGGAATAAAACTCGCAAATAACCAATAATAATAGCGATAAGACCGCCCATTGCACTCTTACCTTTTTAAAGTTTCTGTAATTTTGGTGTGCTGCACAATAAATTATTTTCATACATTAATTCAATTATGGTAATCCTGTTCTTAGTAAAAATTACTACCAAACCTTTCCCTTAAGGCCCGGTCAAACTGACAGTGGCGATCAGAGCATTCACGCGAACTTGGACAACCATTTCCCTTTGATCACCACCGCTGCCGCGTCAGTTTGACCAACCCTTAACAATATTTTATGACCAACAGTTATACGGCCCGACTGATGGTAGGCGATAGCACACTGACCAGAAAAGGGTGGCTAGACGAATACCTCACGCTTAGTTTTCCTTTCAAGCTAACGCAAATGCATCAAGGAAAAACTTGGCAGCAGTCACGTGACATTTCAAAAGCAAGTGGTTGTCGTCTAAAGAGCCAGCGGGTCTAGACAAATACCACTATCTGTTGGCGTTAACGCCTACGGAAAGATTGAATTGTATAGAAATTACATTAGCTGTGGAAATGTCAATTGACAGCTGCCAAGTTTTACCTACACAAAAAGCGTTAGCGTGAAAGGAAAAGTAAAAGAATAGACCCCTGGTCAGTGTGCCAACTGCAGATTGAACAAAACAGAACCAGTTATTTGCACACAGCATTCTCCACAAGAGCCGGCGAAGCGATCACATCTGCGGCAGGAACTCGATGGGTGTAGCGAACTTGAAGTCTTCAGGGAACAGCTTGGCCGCGAAGGGGTACATGAGTTTGTAGGACTGACGGATTGTGACGTCAGCAACGCCGGCGATATCACCGATCTCCTTCTGGCTGCGTTTGTCTTCCGACGCCTGGAAAGGGAATACGTGGGAAATATAGACCAGACTACGGCCAATACCGGCAGAATCAGCTGCCAAAGTTTTTTTTAATGTTATGACGAGACGAACAGGAACACTGCCCACCTGGCAGTAAGCAGTGTCGCCTATTGACTCTCTGGACTCTTTTTTTTAAGTAGGTTATGTTATAGCGGAACCACCTCAGACGGCAGCCACGTAATCCTGGAATGCGCAGGCGTAGCAACCCTACGCAAACAAATCCTCAACAATCCGAAGTCACTCCGCGAAACCTGCGAGGATCTCAGGAAGCTTCTTTGCTTCTGGTCCGAGTTAGACTGGCAAGTTATCTAGCCAGGCTTCTATGCAATGGACCAACTTTGAGTCGGAAAAGGATGTCCACCTACAAAGTTGACATACATACAGCCTATACCAAGAAATATAGCGAGACTGTGTCAAATATATTGAGACGGGACCTGTTTGGCTACCTACAATAACTACTCTATCACGGTAGAGACGCAATATCGTCGGTTAGCTAACAACACCGCTCAAGTCGAAATTTTGCGGTTTTGACATTTTTATACCATTGGATAGATCTTTTCATTGCGCTTCTGTTCACCAATACAAACATTGCATTTCAACCAATCACAGTTTTAATTTCAGCGTTAGCGATTTCAATTCTGTGAACTTGTGCGGAGTTGATAAAACAGTTTTTTGGTCCTCCTGAAAAGTTAGGAAAATCGATTTACGCGGTGTTGTTAGCTAGTCGATGATATGTAACTATCCTTTATTTGTTATAGTGTGTCAAATAAATATATTTTCTATTTTTTTTCATTCTTTCTAAAGATCTAGTGATCCTGTTCATTTGAGATATTTACAACAATATTTACGGGAACCAATCAAACACAAATCATAGTAAAAAATATGTTCATAATAGTGATAGTTTCAAAAATTTTCAGTGGAAAAGTTCTCACCTGCGAAGCCATATAAATAGCAGCAGCTGCGACGGAAATAGGAGACCGCCCCGACACAATATCCAACTCTCCTGCCTTCCTCGCAATATGGGTCGCCGCCCGCTGCACGGAATTTGGAAGCCCCAAGTTGGAGCAGAACCGAGACATGAAATCTGCTGTCGTTATCAGATCCACCGATGTCTCGAGTGCTTTGAGGATGAGTTTGAAACATCTGCCGATTTCCTTCTTGCTGATTTTGCTGACAGCGCAGATCTCTTTGAATGTCCGAGGGACGCCTTCTTGACGACAGGCTATGTAGAGGCATGCAGAAGCTATGGCATCGTTGGCCCGACCTTTTAAATTCTTGCCATCATGTACCTGAAATATGATGGAATTGGCATTTTACAATCAGGTTGTAGGTTAAATCCTGTCAAGTACTAGTGGAGAGAACTAGCTACATTTTTCCCACACGAAAAATGTAGCTACTGCTCTTGTACCATGGAGGAACACATTGTGACTGCTTATGAAATCCGACAGGATGTTAATTCTAAGTGGGGGGAACTGTGACTAACATGCGACTACCTGTGTCATAACTGCAACGTAACATAACTGCGACTATCTGTGACTAACATCCTGCATTGGGGTGTATTGTGCATTATCACCCTTTTAACCTGACCCTAACCAGCCCAACTCCTTCCTTGCAATAGCATAGAGGACTCTGGGTTTATGACAGCAGTGTTCCAATATTTCTGACCTTGTGGGTGTTATGTAGGGGTGGACTTTAGATTTGACCTTACTTAGTTACGCCTCTTAACAGACTTTCACCTCTGGGATGGTACACGAAGTTTGCATGGATAGAAATCACAGATGAAATCATACAGTGTTCTATATTTACCTGTTTGAACAAATTATTGGCTCTGTCAACAATAGTTTTGGGCAGGTTTATCCTGTCAGCCATTGTGTTAATTTCTCGGAATGCATTTATGAGCGCTCTGTCAGTACTGCTGATATTTCTCCTGTTTTGGTACTTGGATACTCCGAAACTGTCAAATGATGCGTCACCACGTCCTGGTCCGATTATGGTGGATAGATCTCCACCTGATAGTAGAGGATTTTCTGGACCACCAACACGAGATGGGTCAACACCAGACTTCTCATTGCTGAATGTACGCCATTCTGAACCAACATCGATTACCCTGGAAATGTTGGAGTGATGGAATTAGCTCTAATGGTTATTTATTATTCTGCAGTTAGAGCAATCAAAGGTAAAAGCAATTAGCTGTATGATAATGTTGTTTTAAATAAAAATGTTGCAGGAATAGGTACATGCACAATGCATGTTTACTATAGGTGCAAATGCTGCACTATTTACTATGACCTTGAGTGGTTTTACTGCGTATGGGCTTTGACATTTGCCTACCTGTTTCAATTGAAAAATTGCACAATTATCGACAATTATTCCGCGACCTCGAAACATAGAAATCCAATGCATCACACGCGTCAGTTCGCCAACTTTGTTATTATTGCGACACCGTCAACGAGCGCTCAATGTTTCGCAAAATGTTGATACACAATGCTTACCTGTCCCCGACGACGAGACCGCATTCCGAGCAGATCATGTCGCCAGCTCTGTAATCCTCGATAAGCGGTGCATCGGGATGAGCATAGCACACCACCTTATTCGCCTCGGTTCTAAAACCACAAACGAAAGTAGGTTTAACATTCGTCAACAAGTAGAAATCACACGCAGTTAAAGTACTTCGCAAATGTATCACACGGGCTCTCGTTACCACTGAAAACTTACGTATCGATAGCAATAACATTATTCGCCTAATTTTAGAAAAAGCAACAGTAGAAAACAAAACAGTATTACAATAAAATAGGAAAACGAGGAAAACAGACCTCGACGTGCTCGCCATGGTCGTCAGTCAATAAACCACAGATTAAAAAATGTTTGCTCTCACTCAACTCTCAATCATCAACCAACGTGCAATGAACCAATCAAACGAAAATGGCCAACCAAAATGGCCGTGGCTATTTTAATTTCAGATTAGAAAGCCTTCACAACTTTCCTTTGTCCCACTGTCAACATTGTAATAAGTGTATCTGAAAGTAACTGTAGATAAAACCGAGACGTTTCAAAGTGATCCTTGTGATTTTAATGAATAAATGAATATTGACTTTAACTTTGACTTAATCGAGCGTTAGGACAGCGAAGAATGCTAGTATTAATAAAACGCATTTCAGTAAGAAAAACGCTCGACCATGGGTTTTCTAAAAAGTAAAATTGGTGCAAATAAATCGCAATTGATGAAATGAAGTAAGTTAGTGTATAACATTAAAAAAAACGAAATGAGATTCTAAAACTACTAATGGTCGTAAGAAAATGAAATCATGGTTTATACAGGCTAGCCCTCTTATTATTAAGTTTGTACTGCATAGTGATAGACAGCGCTATTTGCAAATTGCCTAGCTTTTGCATTTTGCTACTTGATATTATACTCGTTTAGATACTAATTTTCTGAAACCTATCTGAAGCCAAATTCTTGAGGAAGGTTTAAAGCTATTTAACATCACGTTACGACCCTTAGGAGCCGAGTAACAGAAGTAGGTAATAGCGCGGGCGGGCGATGCGATGCGGTGGATCGATCGGGGCTAAGGGCGGCCGTAGCCTATTCCTCGTCTAGGAATATTCTTTAAAGTAGCTCAAGTTGTGTCTCTCTAAAGTTAGCAAGCAGGTATGTAGAATTCGGAACAGCTGTCAACGAAAATTGGTTCAACGGATTTGTAACGATAACTTTTGAAGTAATAAATTCAGCATGAAGTTTTTTAGAGAGATCATCACCAACAGCCTGCTGAACGTAGGCCTCCCCCAAAGAGTATCACGAGCTATCTTGGACTGACTCCTTCACCGACTTCCCACAACGATGTCATCAGTCTATTGGGCGGATGTGGGTGGAGGCCTTTGTATACCTCGTCATTTGGGTTCGTTTGTGAAAAGATAAATGACATTAATTAATCACCTATTTAAGTTAAGGTATTCATGCAAATATGATTATTTATCCCCACAAAAGTTCACAAAGTCAGCCAAAATTAATATATTTTGACTACCTATCTTACCCTTCTTAACTGTGACGCCACCTAAAACGCCAATTAAAATACATCGAACTATGTTAACGACTTACCTATATTAAATAATGGGGGTGAAAAAACATTGGAACACAAAATGTGAGCCACAAAGTCCACCCGACTATACCTACCTAAGTACAGTGACAAAGTTAAATAAATATGGGTGATGTGATATTTATTTTGTGGTAAATTGGTAATACCTATCTATTTCTGTCGTACCGTCGTGTGTGATTTGGATCACGTCCTATGATTTTCTAGCCAAATTTATCCTCATCATTCAGCCTGGGTACCTACCAGGATTAAGGTAACTTTTTACATAGGTCGAAGATTTTGATAGTGGTTAAAATTCGTCCAAACTAACACAGTAGCACAGACCTAGATACCGAATAGGACCTACCTATTGCTCAAATCCCTTCTACTTAAGGGCATGCGACTATGTATCGTCCACCCGTTGCCCTTGTGCTGGACTGGACAAGACAGCTTTTAGGCAAGTAGGTAAGTTAGGCACGTACCTAACTACCTTGCAAATAAAATGCAGTATTGCAATAGATAGCTGTTAATTTTAAGTGCGAGTTTTTTTATGTGAACAGGACTAAAATGTTAGATGGGTAACCTGGTTACCGTAACCTACGGTGCGGCTAGATAAGCTATGGAATCTATGATGAACTTAAAAACCTGCGTATGTACCTACTTTCTTATTTACTCTTTTTTAATGTTTACATTTTCACACAGTATCGTCTAGCCCCAAAGTAAGCAGAGCTTGTGATATGGGAACTACATGACTGATTTACTAAATAATATATATTTTTCTGTAAAAACATAAGTACATATTACACAGAAAGCACCCAGACACGAGACAAATGTATAAACATTTGTCCCGCAGCGGGAATCTAACCCGCAACCTTCTGCGTCTCAGGCGGGCCTGCGTCCACTGCGCCACAGAGGTCGTCATACTCTTGTCAGTAACATTCTAAACAATAGGAAATAAGTAGGTATATAGGTAGATATAGAACATTATATTTTTATTGTCACAAATTCAAATACGCTCTGGCAATGAATTTGCATACAAAATTGCCGGCGCGTTTTTTGTTCCAAATTCAAAACTGATGCTATGTACATAAATACGATACTTCACGTGTTCTTTTCTCAAAAGTAATGACAATATTTCCGCGCATGTTTGAGAAAGTATCATAATAGATAAGTTTGTATACTAACTCGCAACTACACAAAACAATATTTACTTTAAAATTCAGTATTTTGAGACGTGTAACGAATATTCGTGTCTTTTTTAAATATTCGCATTTTTATTCGTAATAGATTATGCGATTTTTTGCGAATGTATTCGGGAATGACAAGTAAAAATCCTACTATCTACTACTATTATAAACGCGAAAGTTTGTGAGGATGGATGTTTGTTATTCTTTCACGCAAAAACTACTGAACGGATTTTGATGAAACTGTACAGTAATACAGCTTATACATCTATAGCATGATATTTAACTTAACAACTTAAGGCCTTACTTAAAAAAATCTGATAGGCTGTCAGGGACTCAGCCGCAGTGCAATAGGTAGGTACGTGAAACGTCGCGACGTATGCAATATCGAGTTTTGGCTTCTAAAGTCTAAAATAAAGGTAATACAAAAATGGCCGTAGGTGCTGTACTTCCAAAGTAATAAGCGATGTTGACAAGATCGTTTATTACTTATTATGACAAGATCATCTTGTTATAACATAGGTATTTCTTTAAATATTATGGTTTTTGCAAATGACCCCAGGTATATTGACCGAAATGAAAGACGTTTCACGTTAAAAGATGATTTAACAACTGATTAACTAAACACTGCTTTGTCTAATTACGTGTCATTTCAAATTCAACAGAAGAAAACAAAACACGTTGCTAAACAACTTTATGAACGATTGATTCAAAAAAATGTCACAACTGACTGTTCCATTTCAAGAATCGGGAAATTGAGTAAATTTGCTTGGATTACTCAGAACAAAGGGGCAATTTAATTGATGCAGTTAGGCCATAGAAGAATGTTTTTTATTATTTATATTATTAGAATGTTATTTCATTTGCTCACTAATAATAATAAGTTGTAAATTTTCTTGATTATACTGAATTGATTAAAAACTAAGCCCCGCGGTTTCACCCGCGTAAGTTTCGATTTTATACTCGTGAAAACTTCGAAATAAAATGTCCGATTCGAATGAATTAAAAAGTATTTTACTTCTACATAAATACCCTTGATGATAAAACTTTTCATTTGAATAACAATTAATACTACGATACGAATGTAACCAACTTTTGTTTCTACCGGCGTTCTAATTAAGTTTAAGAACACAAAAACTGCGATTGTGACTTAACTATGATAGATATATTCCCTTCAGGATTTTTTTTGTAGGTAATAATGAGTACTTTAATCATATAGTACATAATTTTTATGTATCGTCAATAGTTTTCTCAGTACACGTCAAATAATGAATTTTATAAGCAAAATTTTGCTACTTTGGGTTGCATTATTGCAATTTTCTTAAGGATCTCTAATTTTTTCGAAAATAAATTATAGCCTATGTTACTTCCTGATAATTTAGCTTTCTATTGGTGAAAAATGGTTAAAATCGGTCCAGTAGTTTCTGAGCCTATTCGGTACAAACAAATAAAAAAAAATCCTCTTTATAATATTAGCGTAGATAAGGTTGAGTTTGTGTTTATGTAGTTGAAAAATATATTAAGTGATTTTACAAAATCGCTACACTGATTATAATAAACTGACACTTGTAAATGTCAGTTTATTATAATTAGTGTCAAATAAAGAATCACGGAATCGTTTTGGAATATTGAACCTAATTAATCATCTTCCTGTGTTTCATTGATCGGGAATGCGTTGAATATGTACTGACTAATGCATGAGGGCAAACAAAGAATTTGGTGCATCGTTTTCGGTTGAGTCATCATCAGCGACTTGACTCGACAAATCCTGGCGCACCGTTACTTCCTTACTCTTCATCATTATCTGCTATAAACTTTGCAAAACTTTTAAACAAATTTAAGCAAAAATCCTTTGTATCCAAATATGCTGCCCCGAAAGACTAATGGGCAGACCGAAGATGTACTGAAGAAATATCATCAGGCCATGAAATGACTTAGGTAGGTATGTACCTACCACACCATAGAAAAAAAATAAAGCAAAAGACATAGCTGTAGGTAGGTAGGAAACTACTTAGGTACATAGTGTCAAAATTGTAGAAAACTAGAAAGAGGAAACTGTAGGCAACAAATGGCTCCAGGAATCAGGCGTGACTCAAGTACCTATAGGCAGATTATGCAGTAAAATGTTATTTATATTTGTATAAAAACGGTTAAAATGGATCGCATGATCGTGTTCAACGAATAAGGTCTATTGATTTTTTTAATTTGTCTACGATAATTATTTCGTCCGACATAATATTTTCTTCCTCTCTGCAGGGCTATCTTAATTTGTAAAGTGTTATGCAAACAACTTAGGTACATCCTCTGTGGCTACTTACCTACAGCCTTATTTATTTAGAGGAGCATTGGTATTTCTTATAGTGTTCTGTGTTAAACGTAAAGCAATTGGGAATATACCTAGCAGATTTTAATGGTTCCGAGGATCGGGGGACAACAGGAATAACTTGATATGTACTACATTTTCCTAGTATAATTTTATTTAACCAAGACTATTATTTTTACTAATTATAAAGCTGAAGAGTTTGTTTTTTGTTTGAACGCGCTAATAACAAAGCTGAGGCGTTTATGTTTTTGTTTCTTTATTTTTTTGCTTTTTTTTGTCCGAACGCGCTAATTTCTGGAATCATCAGACGGATTTGAAATGTTTTATTGATAGCTCATGATGAAGGTTATATTAAAATCACGCTACGACCCTTAAGAGCCATGCAAAAGAAGTAATAGCACGGCCGGCCTGATGATGCGACGACGCCGCGACGCGGTGGGGGCCGAGGACGGTCGTAGCCGTCGGTCTACTCTATGGCCGTGGCACAGCTAGTAATAAATAAATAATGACGATTTCAGGGTTTTTGGATTTTCACATTTACCCACTGTAAATGTGTTGGGTGTAAAAGTGTGTATGGGGTTTATTTTAAAACACGACTTCACGCGTGCAAAGCCGCGGCAATAGCTAGTTATTAATAAACAAGGAATTAAAATGTGATCTCAAAAAAAAAATCCGCTGTTATCTAGGTACCTATTCGACGTTACATTACGTCTTGCAATTCATGTCTGCATTCGTCATCCACGAAAGACGTCACTCTTTTCTGAGTAGGTACCTAGGTAGGTACTTGGTCATTGCAAATTCAAAGAATTTCCGCACCATTTTCTTGTATAGGAATTGTGAGTTAAACCTTGCATAACTAAAAAATATTATTGCGCAATTTGTTATCCTAAACATGTTAGATAGGTATTGCATTTTACTGTGATCGAAAGGTGCCTACCTATTTTATTTCAGTTGTAACGGTTCCTTGGCGAATGGAGGATCCTTTTGCTGTTTACCTACTTACATAAAAAAACAATTTTAATCGGATCAAACGTCGGTAAGCAGGTACTTGTACCTAAATTATATCTACCTACGCAATCAAATGCAAACTCCCTTCTCATTTTAATTCTGTGTAGGTATCAAAGTATATTTTTTTTTAGTACATTTATTAACCTAGGCCAGGTATAATTTTATTGTTTCTTTTTGTGTTATCCAAATAGTTATGTAGGTACATTGTTGTATGGTGTGTTATTACAAATTAATTAGGTAGGTAAATTGTGTAACGCTTGGAAACCATTTTCTCATTTTCTGTAATGTTACTCTTGTTTAAATAAACTTGAACTCAAAGCGGAGGGATTCAATACGATAGATTAAAAAAAATAGATACTTAGGTAGATAGGTTGTAGGAAAGGAACCTAGGCTTTTGATAATTATGTGTCTCCAATTGTCTCGCGACTTTTTTCATTACAGCCCTTAATATGATTATTATTATACTTAAATATACTAGGTACCTAGGTATAATGATTATAAATAGGTAGTTGTTCAGCTTAATAGTTTTTTTTTTACTGATGACTTTGGAATTAAATCTATTAGAAAAATACAAAGCAGCGTTAAAATATTTTTAGTCAAATGTTTAAAAATATTTCTAGATAGGCCCAAAAGTTTTTGCATTGCCAAACGTAGATGAATGGTCACGGTCTGTCTCTTTCTGCAAACTGTATTATTAGTACTATGAAAAGAGACAGCAGATTGTTTCTTCGATGCTGCGTAAGTTTAGCGTACTACGCAAGAAGACGGTGTCGTGGATCGGTTGCCTGCCAGCCCGACCGAGGCTTTCGATTCGAGGTGGCCGTTTAAACGAATAGCACTTTAAAATAGCAGGTTTATAAAAATAGTTACTAAACATGTTATAAATAAAAAACATAATAATTTTTTTATTTGCTTATTACTTTAGATAATTTCGTGAATTACTGGGAATGCACTTTTCTAGTTGAATCTTTCGGTACAAATAGACATTTACAACTTCAATGATATAGAGTCATCGTATAAAATATGAAATAATATGTGTCGGCATGAGTGTGATAGGGACATTAAATTTTGTCTTGCCCATTTTAATTTAAAGGATCTGTTAGGAGACGATATTGAGGCCTCTCAGTATTGTGCTCAGGTGTTCCAGCAATTTTGCCAATGTTTATATCATCGGCAAATCGAAGGTCAGTGATGTATTCACCATTGATATTAATACCATGAGATCGTTCAATGTAAAGGTGAACTGTTTCTAAGAACTAATGACTTCCAGTCTAACCCCTATTTGCAATGGGATAGGATCCTTACTCAGTCCTGAAGCTTCGACTGTCTGTCGAAGTATAATAGCGATGTGCACAAAATCGATAACGTAGTACTAACTAGCATGTGCTAGTTAGTGTCGAGAAAAATACTACAAATGACATTTGGAACTATTTGATAGCAATAAATCACAAAAAAAACTAGTTTCTTTATATGATTAGTATTATTACGGACACCTACAACGCGTTGTCAGTTTTTATAGTCGTTATTGGCATCTCTAGTCAGCCAGCGGTACTGTCTGTTGCTCGCTCGGCTCGGCGCTCGCTCGCTCGCTCTATTCCGCCGCGCCGTCACGTCAAGTCAGTCTCGCTATGGCGATAGTGTGTATAGGTTGTGTGTTCGCTTAGCTTCTCAACAACCCGAGCGGACACCGGCCCAAAATATTGGCCTGTCTACTGTTCGAATTACCAGGAGTTATATCCAGTAATTCATCACAGAATATAGCGACGCTATCGTCACGACGGACAGTCAAATTTTGGAACGATATCCACTCAGGGCAATCATTTCAAGGTCCGTACTCGTAATTTCCCTTGCAAAACGTTTTGAAATTTTGTAAGTTGCAATTCGCGGTGTCTAATCGGCTGTTTTGTTGCAGATCATGTTCATCTCTTCGTAGTTCCTCGTAGTGTATTGTGCTAGTGTATTGTGAACTTGTGTTTCGTGTGTGTTTGTGATGGATCCGGGTTCGCCATCGGTGTTGTGGGGAGTTGGGAGGAAGCCGCTGGTGGCGGCGGTGGGTGAGCCGAGTAAAGATGAGCGTTCACCGTCCCCGGGGCTTGCGGAGCGGCTGGCGGCTTCGCCTTCAAGCCCTCCGGCGCCACCAAGCCCTTTGCCCCAGCAGCACCAGTTTCAAGCTGCTCTGGTCGCGGAGAAATACCTCCTCCTTGAACAAGTGGAGGGTTCGTCCCTCTGTCGGTGCGTGGACGTGCGCACACAAGAGGAATATGTTTGTAAAGTAAGTTATTTGACTTTTTCCATAGTAACAGGCTAGGTGCTTAGGATTGGACACCGCAGGATGTTCATAATCAGCCGTTTCCGCTTTATAACCAGGTCCTACATACACCTGCATCATCTCTCGTCATCACCCGTTATTGAACTTAGAATTCTCTGCCTTGTAAGTTCCGACTTTTCGCTATGCCTCATACATACCTAGGTAACATTGTTATTACTACTACCAGTTATACCGCCTTCGTGTAGATAGGTACCTAGACTAGACCCATCTAGCTTTTAGACTGGTTAGAGGCGAGTTATCAAAGATCCACAGGGCATTGACTCCCGGGACGTACAGGAATCGTCTCTAAATGCATATTTAGGAATATTGCTGTATAAGTACACCACTATGGATAGGTAGGAAGGTAGGGACATACCACTTACCTAAGTTAAGCTTATTTTGTGGTAAGCTGATGACACATCCTTGTTTGTTATCAAATTATTTTTTGAATTAGGTACCTACCTACAATGACAATCACATTGTTAATCTTAGATTATTCTAAAACAGGATAAGTCTAGTTGATACGGTGACAAAATCCTCATTTACCCCATTATAACTAGCATTATGCCATAGAAATACCTACCCACCAAATTAAAGGATAGACTCGATGACAGACAGGCACTAAATACCTAATTATAATTCATTAGTCGACTAAACCTAGACGACTTTGTGTCCTCATTTACCCCATTCACCCACATTCATTTACCACTGGCAGAATGCCATCAAAAAATTAAAAAAAGAACTTCCTAGACTGTTTTTTTCTTAATATCCTCTAATGCTGTATTCACATGTTGGTCCAACTATAGCCAACGTCCGCAAACGCAAACATGTGGAGAGGGCGTTTGCATTGGTTGGCGAAGGCTTGCGTAGGCTTGCGTTGCTCTGTCATCGATCCGGACGAGTTTCAGTTTTTGAGCGCAGATCAAAAGAAGTTTGCGGCAACCATTTGCCGACGTTTGTCTAGCATCCACACGTTTATTGAACTAAAAGACGATGGTGAAATAAAAGAATGCCTACGCCTGGTCCTATCAGGATACTTTATTTCCAAGTTTTTAAAGTTTACCAAGTGGTTATATTTGGTAACCACCAACGTGTGGATAGCTACAGTTTGTTTGGGATTTGCCGTCGTTGGCTATAGTTGGGCCAACCTGTGGATGCGGCATAACATGTCACAAAGGAAAATTATCAATCACGTTCGGCGAGGATACTACGTAACTTATGCTGTTTCGAAACTGTGCCGAGTTTTCAACCATGTTTCAACAGGCGTTGCTTTGTTTGATTGATACAGTGCGTAATCTCTTGTTTTAGTCCGAACGGCCTCTTGGTCCATACATTTGCCAATAAATTATAACGCACGAAATAAATTGCTGCAAGTGTCTTTCACACAAATGTCACACGCTAAAGGGTAACTCGCTAGATCCCACGGGATCGGACCCCATAGTGAGATTGGCGTCGTCAATAATATGCCCACATGCAGTGTCCTTTTCAATCACTTAGAATTAAAATGTGCTTTCGCCGAACTTAGGCGATCCATTTCAATTGATTTCAATAATAGTGCAATAGTTGCAAAACTTTCAAAATAATGAGTAAACTCATGTTGCTCATAGTTGTCAGTCATAAATAACTCAAATAATAGATAATTGGTAATCGATGACGAATAACGTACGAAACGAAACTACGTATTCATAGTATCTTGTTGAAAAGCTAAAACGGTCTCTCGTGGTCATCAAATTTCGCATTCAATATCAAATAATAACGGCTGTAAACGTTAATTGAAACTCACGAATTATTTAAAAGTGAAGCATGCGCCACCATAACCAACAAGGTGAAGACACCAAATAAAGCTATCATGCATGGATAGTTGTCTCACTCAGTTAATCAATCATTTAGTTAAGCTACGGTCAGATCTCTTAGATAAAATTGTTATGAGATAAGAAACTCTCATCTCCTCACTAGTCCGTATTTGTATTCGCTGGCCTAAGCGCATTTTAATAGTTAGGTACAAGTAATTTCAGGCAATACAGGACTAACAAAGGCCTATACGGGTATTGTCAAGGCGCAGAATAAGCACCTCCCGTGAGAACATAGCAAGGTTAAGTGTGGCAACGTTATCGTTGCTAAACGGCCGTGTGTTTACAACACCGCGCTGCACCATATTACCGACACTGTTTCTCTCGTACGGTAAAACTTAAAACTAAATGTAAGCATGTGCAGGTAACATTCAAGATTACCAAAAATCACGGTAAACTTACTGTAGACTCTATTGGTGGTGTCACACGTGGTTGCGGGTCGCGCCGAAAATAGGTGTGACCTTCTCATTGACATTGTGAAATAGACGAGTTGATAACGCGCCGATCGCCGAATGTCAAACCGAGGCTAGGGGCCCCCCTCCTTTGCAATCCCCACTAGTATCTATATACGTAGAAGCGCGTGCGACGCGCTACTACACAACAGAACAACGGCCATAACGCATTGCTGGCTCAACGTGATCATTGATGCGAACATAGTTAATATAACCAGCAATCAGCGCCGTGTAGCAATGAAGGAATATGTAGGCTAACAGTTGAATACTCATCAATGCTAAGTGCAATGTGGGCAAGAATTTGAACCAACCGTGCATTTGACCACAAGAATTTATATAAAGACATTTAGAACATTAGATTAGATGTTTGTGCTGTGATCAATAAACTCTTAACTTTATTGTAAGTTATTTGATAAAAAAAATACAATACAAAAAAATGCAAAAATAAACTTAGAGAGGCTGAATGTTTAAAAACACTTATTTACTATTAATAAGTTCATCATGTTTTCATCAAATTAGCCTATATAAACAGTGGAAAGTTATTGAAGACATCAATATACCTAAATATGTATTTCCAATGCCTTCGCATGCGGGCATATTTCGCAACACAACTGCTATTTATACAAATATTGATAACGCTTAAGTAGGTTAGCTCCTGTACTCTTTCGATGCCAAATATTATCAAGTGCTGCGTCAACAGCACTGCAAATTCTTATCAAACTGGTGTTTTGGCAAACACTCCTCGGTTCAAATGGATCACGTTATAGCATAGTTTCGCCTAAAGCTCATAAATATAGAGCTAAAGACGAGTCATCGCGTCTGACTAAAATAGCATTTACTATTTTTAAGCTAATCAAAAAGAAATAGCCTAACACGCTATGTGATTCATCATTCGTGGGGGAAATCAGCCGAAATTCGCGTCCACGATGTCGTTGACATTTCGTGCCCAATCCGAAACGTATGGCGATTATTGACTATCCAATCGTTTATATAAATAACTGTTCGGTTCGATTCCCATTGCCTCGGCGTCTGTCAGTCTCATAGAAAGTTTTACCGTTGGACTTAAGTATCGGCAACTCTTGTCTATTCACTATTGATAATTGCCGCAATGTCTTGTCCGTTTTAGATTTCTAAGTTGTCGTCACCCAGAGCGTGGTCCATCTAAAGCCAGCCAAGCTAAAGCTTCGCTAATATTTGCGAAAAGGGTCAGCTCGCTTCTATTCACTAAAATGTTTCAACCTCGTTATTCACATTATACTAAGCCCTTTTACATTACAGCGGCTTTGAAATAGGACCCCTTTGAATCCATTTAACGTAAGGAACATAAAACCGTATCTTGCGTTCAATGTTAATGGAAATTCAATTTTAACCGTCGCTTACCAATCATCATGGCTGAAACAATAGTGATTGTACTTGACAGACATGTCACGCAATCTCGTAAAGTAGGTCAATACAATACTGATAGGAAAATGTTGCTTGCGACCCCAAAATGGCAGATAGATTAACAATGCATGATTTATACCGGAAAAATAATAAAACTTACTACTGTATGCCGGAAAGTACTGAAAATGTTGACTTGGATTCATTCGTGTTTTTGTCACCAGGTTGTGTCACGAGACTGCAGCAGCTTATTACAAGCGCACTACCGTCTCGATGGTCACCCGCACGTCAACCCCATCCACGAAGTTCTAGTCGGAGACAAGAGGGTGTACCTTATCTTCCCCCGTTCGCATTCAGACCTCCACTCGTATGTGCGAGCGCGGAAACGGCTAAGGGAACATGAGGCTCGGAGACTCTTCAGGCAAATGGCGGAAACAGTCGCCGCGTGCCATGAACAAGGCATCGTGCTACGAGACCTCAAGCTCAGGAAGTTCGTCTTCGCCGACGCTCAGAGGTGAGTCATAAATTGTAACCTGGTAAAAGCTGTGCGCTGAATATCTTTCTTTGCCTCCGAAATACACGTAAAGGTCTTGCTATCGTCGATCAATTCGGGGCGATCGATCACGCTTCCTGACGTTTTTTACTGACGCCCACAAGATATAACGTGAGAAAATGTTTTTAAAATGCACAAAGGAAGGGAAGCGGAAATGTAGCATAAGTAGCGAGTCGTTTCCTTCGTGAGTCAGACGCCTTATCAAGTTCATTAGGAACATTCGAATGCATGTGGGCTACTGTCCTCATTTAAGAATCATGGTTCGTCAAGACAACTGATATTGGATCGATTGACGTAAAGCAGCGCTCACAATGAGATTACGAAACGTTAATTACCAGCCCCGGTAGGAACCGGCGGATTTTGGAACTTTTGAAACGTTATCTGGCCTCCATTGTTGCAAATATCTCCGGCAATGCTAGCGGCTCAAGGCGAGCGGTGTCATTGCTGTACAATACGCTGCCACAAGCGGGTCAAGGCACCGCGCACCGCAGAATCTATCTGCCAGAACAGAAATGAGCGGTTACATACACGCATTTTCCTTACAACCCTCATGCGGGTACCTGCTACTGCCCTTATCCGTTCAGGTGATTGAAAACCTGTTACAAAAATAGATATTTATTCACCCCTGATGATCCCTGCATGTCGCAACAGCATTCCAAGGTTCAAGAATTTCATTATTCACCTGCCCGCACCTCAACCTTAACCCTTAGCATTTTTAATAACGTTCGATTGTACCTTAGATTAAAATCTCCAACAATTCTTTTCTTGTGTTAATAATAATGCTATTCAGCTACTGTCCAATCAAAGTTAAGAGTCTGATGGATGGATTTTGATAGTCCTCCCACGGACAAGGCAACAACCGCTTTATGTGGTTATCCTATTCCCGAGTCCCGGCGGAGACAATATAGTTATTCAACCCACAATCTTCGGGTACCTAACTTTAATGGTTTCTTTGCCCTTCTCAACCACCCCGTCCCAAAGGTGACAAGATATGAGTTCCCTCTGAACTTTCGAACATAGTACAAATTGCAAAAAAAATTGATATGAACATTTATTTTCGAAGTGAAAACAAAAAACGATTATTTACGCAACAATATTAATTCAGAAGCGAGATCGTCGCTCTTTGAGAGGATAGACGGAGGAAGGTAAAATTTAATACCCTTTTCAGTGAAACACCATCAAAGCGAGTTGCCAAAAGCGTCGGTTTTTGATACGGAACGGAAGCCTTGGTCTATGCCTCAAATGTAAAACTTTTGCTTCTACCCTTTACGTAATAGCAGAGTACGAGACTTGAGCCTTTGCCGAAGTTGCCTCTCAAAGCCAGAATGTTTTACATTTGAATACGCGAACTTTATACGCTTCAAACATAAACTATGCATCGCGCTATTTATAACTCTGCAGCATTTAACGAAAACAGCGCAAAAAATAAATGCTTATGAAAATATTAGGCGCAAACGGTTCGCAAGCTTGCTCAGTTGCTCTGTTCGCTAATTAATCAAACAGGATATTGCTGATTCGTTTTTAGTGTTGCCATGCCGGTGTGGAAACGGAAATATCAGTTTTTGTATCTACGATAACCTCGGTCAAGCAGGTAGCCAGCTGACAATCCGGACTCAAATTAATGGTCCCGTCCCGTATCCCAGAGGATATCGTGACAGCGCCTGGTGATTATTCAGATGAAACAAACAGTTTTTACATATTCAAGCAGCTGAGCTGACCCTAATATATTCTAATAATTGCACATATGATAGCGGTCAGTTCAGCTGTTCGCAGTCGTGAGAAGTAAGGCGGTAAGGTGCAATGATCAAGTGCGCCCTTCGACCTGAGTTCTCACAGTATTCACCCTTCGTTATAATGCGAGTCACCCAGCGCTGGACCGGTCTTTCGTCCGGCATTAATATTGATTACACGTACTCTTTGACGCTTTCACGATGGATTTTCTTCTCCTTTGATATGAAAATCGCGTTGGAATTGAAGTTTGCAGTCTTATCATATCTTTGAGAATCTATCCCACAGGAAAAAAGTTTGAAAAGGTTGCGGCTTGTTTCCGTTGTAAAATCTGAGTTGAACTTCCGTTGAACTGAAAGGAAGGTTGAATTTGTATAATTCTACTTTCTCCACATCCGTCAGTGTTCAATGTATCAAATGAGATATTCGTGTCTGAAGTTATCAAGAGAGATCTCGGGCGATGTATCCGTCCGGGCGTAAGCCTTGAGGGAGGTAACCGAGTCTGAATCCGCAGGTAGCGTGCACAACACCCAGAGATAATCACACAACCTAGCAGGAAATATCACGTGAACAAAGATTCCAAACGTTATCTTACAACTATTAAGATAACAATATCAGAAAATAAATTACAAGTTTGCGACACAAGATTGGCGACGAAAGCCGGATGTTTGAATATAAACTACCTTTGTTCGTTTAATTCGTTTTCTTATGACTTTGGTGACGCGATTTCCGAAGCGGAAATATATTCACGGCGAAATGCCCTTTTGTCCACGCGGAGTCCGTAAAAATGTAATTTGCCTGGAAGATTTGTAACAATAGAGAATTTAGGACAAATCTTGTAACATCAGACATTTCGGAGCCCACGCTTCGAAAACGACGATACTATAAGCCAGGCTTACGGTACGATACGAGTCCTTTGTAAACATACTCAGGTACAAAATTTTGTCCTTCATCACATTGTTTAGTCCCATCCCGCCTACTCCACGCTAAAATAATAATAACCTGAATCTCCTCAGGTAACAAAATCAGGGTTTTTGCGTAACACGGTGTTCAGAATCGGGTCCGAGTTATAGAATGCATAACAAACAATAGTGATGTTAGTATGGCACGGCATCCAATAATTTAAAGTTTGTAAAAATAGCAAAATGTATAGTTTCCTTATTAAGTTAGCTCATAACTCGGTGATATTTACAAATAAACAATGAAAATTCAGCTGGTATAGTATTTTTAAGTGGGTGACGCGGCAACGGGACAAGATATTAATACGGTGAGGAGTTGTTGCACTGGCGGCGCTCGGTAGCGGATGTGCCAAATCGGTCCGCGTAGACGCGCACTCGCCACCCGGCAGACGCCGTCGCGTCGCATACCAGCCAGGCCACCGTCTGAGATATTTCACTCCAAATCTGTACCAATATCCCCGATTTATATTCGGAATCGGCAGACACGCGACCTCCCAAACCATTCCAGAAACGGGTTGCAATAATGACACCATGAGAACGCCGATTTGAAGCAGCGAGACTCATGTCATACTTGCGCCTACGCCCGCCGAGTATTTTGAAAACGTTTTGAAACCAAGTTGCTAAAGCTCCGTGGTGCAAGAACTGCCACATTACAGCGATGTATTTGCATAATACTGAGCTCTCAGTAATAAAGCAGTAAATCGATTGTATAACTTTAGCTGCGTTCTGGATCCCTTCGTGTCGCCTTTGCGTAATGGGACCTTTATGATTTGCGCAGTTGGCACGTGTGGCCGATGTTTTCGCGCGGGTGTGGTCGCTAGATAAATGAGCGAGCATCGAGTGCTAATTTGTGCGGTGTGAATCAGGCGTGCCGGAATTCAAGCGCAGTCGCTAGCCGCTTGTTTTAGGGCGTTATGCGCGGCCTCGTTCGCGAGTAGCATGCTGAGGTCGCGCACAACTGTGCCAATGTCGCTGCTGCGCGCGCCGTCGACGCTTTACCTTACTGCCTCGTCGGTCGTGCGGAACCGATGTATGCCAATCATAATCGCTGTACCGACGGTGATTTATTGCTGTCGTCATAATCTACGATTAGATCCACGCTTTGGCCGTAAAGCTTCGACGCCGTATACGCCTCTTTCATTCCGAAAATAAATGATTCTGCGTGAACTACGCAAGCATTCGTCACAACTATAAATAACGTGTGTTCACCTTTTTTGGGTGTGCAAAAAGACCGGATGGACTACTGGATGCAGACGATAGTGCATTGCTCTCGCGATTTTCGCCTTTAGACCATTGAAGTAGAAGTAGTTTGAATCACCGGACATGGGTGTCATCGCACAAAAGTAAATTCAATAGTGTCATTTTAAAGCAGGATAATGGGTTTGTTGATATTGTGTATCTCGCAAAACGAATTAGGATAGCAGGTACTATAGGAAAGCCGATGTCTTCCTTCCGGGGTATTGTTCATTTCTCTCCTCGGAATTTTGTACAATTACCCAACATGCGGTTCGTTATTCGTAAATTTCGGTATCGGGTGCACACTACACAGCTGAGAAAACGCACGACTAGCTATTAAATCGATCCGGTTGCGTAAAACAAAGGTCTGCGAAACCTTGTGCAAGCAAGCCGAGCCCGGCCTGCGCCGACATATCTGCGGATTTGCGTAACCGCGCACTTATCCGCCGATACGAGCCCGTGTGTTGTGACATGCACCGTTTGCCTGAACCTACCGACCGACCATTTGAAATCTGAATACACTACTGACCCAAATAAATTCACAATTAATTTTTCTTTCGATACTTTGACTTTTACCGTGGCTGCCTCGAATAGGCTTTTACAGTCATGAACGAAAGTGCCTTTCCTAGTTTTCCAACTCAATCTGTGGATGTAAAGGCCCATGTTTGATGATTTACTTTGACTCTAAATCAAGTCGTCCTAAACATGCCTTGGATTTAAAATGAGTAATTAAAAATGACTAGTCAGTTATCTCAGGTTTATTTGTCGTTTTTTGACGACAAATAAACGTGAACGTTTACGATGTTCATGAAGATGAGCTGTTTTCACGAGCACTGCTTTCGACGATAGACCGCCGTATACCTATTTTTTTTAAATATTTCTCACACTCGTTTCCAAATACATCCAACTCTGCATAAGCGTTGGATTGCCTTTGTATACCATGACTGGTCTCAAACAATGTCATCGTTCAATGTCAAGAGTGATGCAAATGTTATCGTTTTAGCATTCGCCGGAAAAGGCGCGAGCGTTCTTTCCGTATATACAAACACCTTGGACACGTCAGCTGAAATTGCTTTTAATTCCTACATACTTTTATAACCTTCCTGGTTTCTTATGCGGGTGTCATGATCTCACCGACTGAGTCACTGTTCGTGACTGGAGACGAGAACGTAAGCTTTGAACTGGCTTGACCTTCTCGCCGAGGTCTGGAGTATAGAGCGTATACTACACGGTTGCGAAATCGTGCAAAAAAGGTATAGTCGACAGGGCACGCGTCCTAAGATTCATGCATTTACTCTACCCTACGGCAGAGCAAAAAACTCGCGCGTGCCGTCAATTAAGTAGGGACGAGACACCTCGCAACCGCCCCTTAAGAAAGCGTTGCACATGACCGCTCAAAAGGAACGTAGCCCAACAATTCCCAGCTACAATCGCTGCTCAACACGCCTGCATCCCATTTCACGGTTACTAGCTGTTCCACTCCAGGCTGTATTTCTTGCATAGGAACAGTCCAGATTATTCCTTTTTTATATCGAGTTGCATTTTAAAACCTGCTGCGGTGCGGTACGGAGGCGAGGCGAGTCATCCTCGGACGCATCCGTGTCGCGAAGGTCACTGACCGGCAAAAACCACCAGCCTGTAAATACTAACTTCTGGTTTATGTAATCCGTGTACTCTGACACGACATGATCATCCAGCCTAAAACACATCCCGTATCTAGTATTGTTCGGCAATTTCGACTTTGTAGCCTTAATTATTCTAAATCGTCACCTCTACGTTATCGGCTTACAATGGGTCCGTTGAACTCATTTGGTAGCGAGTAATTTAAATCGAATTACCCAAGAAGTACCCCTGTGTTAATGTGTAGCACAAATACATTATAGAAATAACACGTTATAACTTCCTGGCTTCTTTTCTCTGGTGAAAGTAATCAAAACAATGACAATGCGACGATTCCAGTGATTCATCCTATGATATATCACTGATGAATTTAATTATTAGAGTGAGTGTGCACTACTGAACTTGATGACGTCACCCCTAAGGGATATCATACAGAGGAGGGACAACAATGGAGGGTTCGGGGATGAATCATAGGGATTTTCTATCGGGTCACCAACCTCGCACCCTAACTGGCTATATTTACTCTACCCTAAATGTTTCCTGAAATAACGCTGGATTGGATAACTGATAAAAATAGGCGCCCTCACTTATCGGGTAGCTTGTTAGGAAAACATGAAGGCTATTTATTTTGGTACAGGAATAGACTTAAGTGACGTGGTTAAATATTGGTAAAATTAATGAATCCTGTGAGTTCATTTGCCCTTGGCTGTTCAAAAGACCAAAAAATAGAGGCCATTAAAACCACGCGAGCCGCGTACCACATTTATGCATGCAAAAGAAACAAGTCCTCTATAAAAATGCAGACTCGGACGGAGAAAGCGAATATCGAGGTTTCATGGAACTGAGAAATATAAATAAAAACATTGACTTTCGAGTCCGCGCTGAAGTTTAAAGTTACGGGGGACTGACCTGAGCCACCGGACCATGACGTAAATCTCCTGAGACGCTCGATCCTGTCAGCATTTTCTTTTTGCTAAGTTCAACAACTTTCAAACGCCAAGTTAATTTAGCGACATAAAGAGACCATAAAGCCAAAACATAGTTGTCTAGACGAGTACAGAATCCGGCCGAGTATGTGGGCGATTTGCGTGTTACATTCCCATTTTATGATCCAACCTCAAACAAAAATAAAACAGCTCACCATTTTATTTAAGCCAAACAGAGGCGTAGCAATTTCGTCTCCTCATTTCAGATTGGGCGAATCATCCTACGTGTATCGTAATGTGCCAAAATATTCGAATGCGGAGGTGGTAGTTATTTGTAGTGAACCCGGGAAATGTCCTTAACAGCTCTCGACCTTCGTAGAAAACGTTAGACACCCACGCAATCCTGAAAAGCTATTGGAGAACCGTGGGCTGAGAATTCGTAACCTTGGCAGTGGATTTATCTGAAAAATACTATCCTTTAATTGTTCGGTGTTGTGAGCTTCATCATCAGTATTGCCTCGACGTCGTTTAAAAAATAAACTGAAACCGGTCGAGCGGTGCAGTGGCCATAATAGCGATTGGCCCTCAATCTGCTGTTGATGTTGCCACTAAAAATACGCGCTAGCCGCAGGATACATGGAGTATGCACTTTTTTTTGTACACATAAATTTCATCAGGTTAATTTTATTGTCAGCAGAGTCGCCTAACAACACAAAATGAGTTCGCTTTGTGTAGGTGACACAGACATCGAACAATAGGCTTCTATTAATTAGTAAGCGGCTCGTGGACATTATTTCCTGTCAGTTTCCTGTTTGAGTGCAACAGAACTAATTTCGGATACGTTGACCTCGACATTGTCGTTTGTGTCCTCGATAATTTTCTAGTTGGGAAAGTACGTATTGATTATTATATGCTTCATATTCGTCTTAATATTTTTCCGAAGTTCCTCTTTTACGAGCACATATCAGCAACATTATCTATCATACCATGAATATTGATGTCAAGGAAGCTTGGAAATTACAGAGTCAATGCTGTAATTAGAGTTTGAATGATGTCATGAGTAAGTTACCTTAATGTTCATATTATCGCGATTGTACCGGCATATTGCGTAGTAACACTATTTTAGATACATAACTAATTATTAAAGAACTGCGATGGATTTTTCCTACTAACTTGGTTCATATTGGAAAAATAGGTATTCTCAGAGACAGAGTGATCTAAACAAATCTGTATATTTCTGACGTACAATACATAAACATACCGACCTAGTTTAGATAGAAACCATGTTAGAACTTATACATGTTGTACTTTATGATAATGTGAAACAAATACACGGTATTTTATGTTCCGAATGATTCGAAAAGGTGTCCAATTTACGGAGCGCATCTCAATTCATTATTTCGGAAACTTGAACGCTGACGTAACTCGGTTCACGGTCAGCAAGAGGAAATGACGCAAGCGCAGGCCGCGCGTTGCAGCCCGCGTTTGCAACACCTAATACAAACTTGCCAAAACACTTCACGTGATCAGTGTTCATGAATAACAATAAACCACAGAGCAAACTCAAATTGACATTCATCGCTCCGTGTCGAAATGACTGAGGCGCGACTCCTTTGTTGTTAGGCTTTAAACCTTTTCTTATACGTCACTCGTAACTCACAAGCAAGCAACATCATATTCACGAATTAGCGAAATGCTAATAAGAGATTTGCACTTACGCCACACTTGACATTGAGCGCATATTTTTATAATATACTATCATCTGCCCACGGCTTCGCCCGCGTAGTACCCGGATAAAAATAGCCTGTGTTAATCCGTTCAATAGTTTTTGCGTGAAAGAGTAACAAACATCCATCCTCACAAACTTTCGCGTTTATAATATGAAATAGGATTGTAAAAATGGTTTGGTTCAAAAGTGACAATAATTTTCATTACTTATTTACAAGTAATGAAAATTATTGCCCTACAAAATTCACATTGCTTGATTTTCTGTATGTAAACAAAGCCCTCAAAACAATACAATAAGGTTTAATTTGAATAATGCATGCGATTTTAATATTCTGTCCGTCAATCGTACGAACTAAAGGGTATCCGAAGCAATTGAACCGTGAGCGACTATCGGGACCGTTCATAATGACATTGAAATGAGTTGCGTTGGATTGCGAAACGGTACTCTTTTCGTGTATTGGCCTCGACGTGGTGCGTTCGTTTGAGATTCAAGAATACTTACAATAATAATATGAGATCGTATCCGACCTTAGTTCGCGGTCATTTGTTGTGTAATCATACGCGACTAACAATACCCCTGTGATTTTTTTTGTTACGTAATTTTTTTATTTGAATTCGATTGTTAGTTGATAAAATATTATAGGTACCGACCACAAATACATTGTCATTGACACGTATCCGAGGTTGAGTTTTTTGAGTCACATGCATGCAATCCATGTAATGTGTAAAGGGTTTAATTCAAGATCATCATATCCCAGTAGTTCGCCACGAACTGAGATCTCGCGATGTACCGTTTTTATTCGACTACAGAAAGTTAAAAATATATTTACAAATATATTAGATAACTATGAGGTATGTTTGGGAGATCAAGAAAATTACACTTTTACTAACGACTACTAAGTTCTGTTTTTGAATTAAAAATAAAACTAATTAATAGGACCTAATAAAGAGAGATTATCTGAATTTATTAGATCTTCTTTAACCCCGTAGTTTAAAAACCATTAAGAACGTATTCGAACTTTAAAAGTTATTTTCGGACATATAATCATACATAAACGCTGGATTGTCTAAGTAGACTCAGAGGTTTTAAGCTTGCTTCGCTCGCTCTAATAATATTTTTTTGTAAAACCCGTCAGGCTTAACTATTCAAACAGTACCAAGCAGGTATGTATGTAAAAATGATTCCTAAGACCAGTTTTAAAAAGCAATTTTTACTGAGAGTTTAAAATCGATGATGATAATATAAAATTGATAAATATAAAAAAGTTATGCTGAGCTCAGGTCGTGTCATCGTTGTGATGATCCCCTATCGAAATAATATGAAGTCATCGACGTATATAATCAAGCGACGATAACAAGTGTGTCATATGCAGACCTATTGTACATTCCTCTCTTGTTTTCCATACAATCGATGTTTGTTCAGATTTCTGTACATTTGCGCAGTTAGCAGAAGCACGCAATACTCGCTACGATGTAACCGAGATCTTATGAATTATTATGATCACTCCGGCTCTGACGCACACGTCACGTTCCTCATTTCTGATTTCAGAACTCTTCAAACTTCCTTCAACTTTTCTATGAAAATTTTACGTCATCAAATGTTGCATGTCACGTAATATAACTTAACAAAGGGTACAATTTCAACAATATAAAAAAACTCTCCCTAACGAATTGCTTGGGAACAAATGTATTTGAGAAATTCGGAAAACGTGAGCAGAACAGTGAGCACCCACGCCACGACTTTTATGCTTCTACGCACTTGTCCCACGCAAAGGTTACGTAGGGATTTCGGGTCGGAACGTGACCTCGAGCCTATCTGACGTCAGAGCTACCCCTGGGAACAGTGGGTGACGTAGGTATTAATTCGCTAATAATTGCGTGAAATCCGTGTTTGAGTGACGTGGGTGTGCGGAAATGGTTACGCACGGTCGCGCTAGTGTTGGCATGGCCGTACCGATGCGGCTACGGCCAAGGACGATCGGACCCCGGGCATGGCCGTGGCCGTGCCTTGCGACACCAAAACCGCAATACACGATGCACTACTCATTCACTTACTTTTACCAGTGACGATAAAAATCATAGAACTTGCTCTTGACACATAGATGCCCTTTAAAAGCCCGTCTGTCTCACCACTTATTCTCAGTCTGATGCTTTACAGTACCAGTGGAATAATATTAAATTATAACTACAGTCTGACAATAACGTTCTCTATCTCGTTATAAACGCTCATAAAACATCAGACAGTATTGTAGAATGTTTACAACGTGATTGACATTATTCACCTTCAAGGTGGTGAACGACACGAAGGTGACTTTGCTTGTTGAAATTAGCACCCACAGTTGCGAATTCTCACGTTGCCTCATTCATTGAAAACTCATTCGTTACTCGCCCGATTTAGTGACGCTATACTGAGGGCATTTTCATCAGAAATTACGTAGTTCTTTTATCGCTAATTTTTGTATCGATAAACACAACTTGCTGACGTCTGAGCAACACATGACGTGGTCAGATCTGATTAGATGTGACTTATTGGCATATTTTTGTTCTCACATCTTCTAAGAACTCTTCAATATAATTGTTTGAGTAATGATGCGGTTTTCCTGGTATATTACGCCTCCCTATGAGGAAAACGTCAAATATTCTGATGATATCCTTATCACAATATTCTGATTAAATCCGGCTAGCTTGTGACTGTGGCCTCCAATCGAAGAGCGCGGTTCAATAGTAACTATTGGTTGAACTGTGATTCAATGTCAGTTGCGCAAGCGCCACTCTTCCGCCTTCCAGCGTACGCGTACCAGGAACCAACACAAGCGAATTTAAATTTAAACGATCGTCTTGTGTATGTTTTTATAAGTGAACGGACATGTATGTGCTTTCTAGAAGCGCATGTTATAATCTGCAAAACGTGACACAGTGAGAGATGACGATAAAATTTGAAATAGGCTACGCGTGAAAATCACGTTCTTATGTCATAAGATGTGTGGACTACCTACGTACTTACTTACATAGTGCAAATTATGATACAACAATATACCTATGAACATTACTTTTTTAGGTACTAATGATTTAGCATGTTATTTTTTATTGGTTGATTTGATTACAACTTTTCAATGTCTTATCATACTAACGCCAACAAAGCATCCATTTCGAAAAACTGATGGCAATATAATTAAGTTAAACTGATAATTTAACCTAATTAAATTGCCATATGCAGCGCTCCATGGTCGCTACAGTCTTCATACTTTTTACTATCAAACTTTTTCTCTACTCGACCATCTGCCGTAATTCTGCCAGTTTTATTCAAGTCCGTTTCCGGTCCCGTTACATCCGGCTTGAGAGTGCTTGAGAATCAAACCAGACGGTTCCCCTACAAAAAAATATCAAGTACTATGAGAATGTACCGTAATTCTTAATTGTAAATCCTCACACGGTCATTGGACTTCACCGTTATCAAGACCAGAGTCATAATCAACATTAAAGGTCACAATAATCTCTTATCACGGAGAGATAAGACTCGTAAGGTCGGTTGCATGCCGCAACACAGTCCACGTTCAACCTATACCTAGCTTTTCTGTATACGAAATTCAAACTGACACCATTCATTCAACAGAATTTCTGAAAAAAATACAAGGTGTTCGAATTGTATTGTTGGAGTCCGTATCGGGTTAATCTTCTAACAATTACCTGAGCGACGCGACAATGGTATAGCGTTTTTTGCGGCCTGAACTTGCCAATTCTAAAGCCACCCTCGTCTGAACCAGATGTTCTAGTAAACAAATACGCTTTTGTGTCTCCTACGCATGATTTATCATTCCGTTTGCCGAATCGATGATGGGTCTCGAAGAAGCACCGACCATTGTGCAAAGATTCAGCATCTATCCTAAAGAATAACACCTTTTATTTCGCACAATGGATTGCACATGCGAGAACTTTACCTGCGAACGCACGTGTTCAATTCGCATTTCTATCGAGGAGTCAGTCTTTATAAAGACATATCAATGCAAATCATATCTAACAATTGCAGCTATAGGGTTTCTTTTGTATTGAACACTTTATTCTGACTATGTTATGAATCTGACATGACAACGTGTTGGTTTTACGGTCAAGAATGTCTGTACATCTGTAGTTATAGCGATGAGTCTATATCTGTACAATATTTTACTCGTATCTCGAAGTTATAGCATCCGGTGTCCTTATCCTTGGCGCCTCTACTTATGAAGTGAATGAACCAATTTTTATAATATACAATCATTCATATTGTGAAAACGGGAATTTTCACGTACTGCACTATCGGTGAAGGCACCGACTTCACCGATAGTGAAGTGACTTCACGTCGCGCCGTGCACTACTCGACGCGGAAGGAGAAAGTCGCAACCACTCACCCTGATGAAGACTCTCGAAATGAGTCGAAACTTAGTCGGTGCCTTCACCGATAGTGCAGTACGTGAAAATTCCCGTTTTTACAATATGAATAGTCAAGTTCACGATAGTTTTTGGAATAAAATATACAATCATGTTTAAATTTACCATCGTCTACTTTGTTTCTACTTGCCCTGCCATATTTTTTTATTTATTCATCTATTTTCGAAAGGTCCTCAAGAAACAATGGGTCGAGAAGTTTTGTTTAGACACCTGATGATAACTCTATCGGGTGCATATGATACCCGATACAACGGAAGGTCAACAAAGCTATGTTACTATCGAGAGGCGATGTTTATTCAAATGCACTCACAGCTCTAAAATGAAGTTTAGGTTTTGACATCAGCTGCTACGAGGTCAATATTTGTCGTTTTTATTTTTCGATCGTTCCCTTGGTTGGTTTTAGTCCTCTTTCGACTTGTTCTTTGCAAATGGCAGATGCCTTTGAAGGTCCAAGAACATTTAAAGTAATATCGGAGCTCACAATAATCACTGGCCAGGATATTACGCGTAGAGTAATTGGTTTTGCTGTTATTAATTCTGATAACTGGGATTCGTTTCTCTCTTTTGTAACAAAGGGAAACCATCGTAATTAATTTAGTAGTATGCTACGAGAACAAAGTATTTTTGATTGGTGTACAAATTGAATTTACAGTCGAAATGCTGCTGCTCGTACAGATGGAATTGACTCTCGGATGGTATGAATATTTTTTTAGATCGACATGTGCTCGGCCATCTGTTCGGTCAGATTAAACTTTTTTAGTTTTTGGGTAAAACATATATCTCGATTGAAAAAAATGACACGCAGCACATGGCGTTTGATCCTCGTCTTCTCTTCTACCTGCCTTTGTTGCGGGACAATGCGCGCGCGCACATCTGCCGTCCTATGCCGCCTGCGATCACAATCCACTCCTCCTATTGTGACCACCTTCTGCATACATAGGTGAACGTCATCAATCAACTCTATAAAAAATATGGCTTTTTCATATTCATTCACATTTGATTCTAAATTTGGTTGCACCAAATTGACAAGTATGACATAATTTGTGGGTCCCAAGACGTTACCGGTTCTAAATTCTAATGTATCCAAGTTGACGAATTAAAGCAAGATATCTGACTCTTACATAATCGATGATACTTACGTTTTATTGCAAAAATCTAAACTTGTCCTCTGCTATCTGCAAAGTATTATTAACTCAATCAATGTTTTTGATGCAGTATAACGAGCACTACAACAAAGCTATAATTGTCCATGAGTTTATAAGGGCTTTCAAAATGTTATTCAAATTTGGATACACACTTATTCTTTATTATTAAAACAATACTATGGAAATATTGTGAATAGGAACAATTAATGAGTTGGTCCGGACGCTGGGTTGAGTTAACTTGAGATACAACAGAACGGCCATGCAGTTGCTAAACAGTTGTGTTGCTTTTGAAACAGTAATGCATCTGGATTTTGAAACTTATTAACCTGTTTATATTGCGACCCTCGAGTTTCAAAAGCCTCTCAAAGGACATTCTCATTATTCAACTAGTTACGCTTGAAGTGTCGTACAAAGGGACGCCAGTAACGATCGAGTTACTTTTGTTTGTCTGGTACTAATTAAACAAAAGACGTCCAGGCTTTTGTCTCTTGTAACTGTCTTGTAGCCTCGGAACAGGTGAATGATTCTATTCGTATAGTAGCTTTGTGAAAAAACACCCCTTATTCATCATTCAGATACTGACAGACTAAGCGTCGCCCTCTTCTCTAATGGAGAACAAATAAAATTTAATGACAAAAGGTAGTAATGGACAAAATGCAGCAGAACCATCGTGTAGTTAGCTCATGGTAACCAGCGCTCGGTGTTTTGGAGCGGAGACTTGCCGCAATAAATCCTTGATGGAACCTTAACCCACTTGGATGATTACGAGTGCTGTGCCGGACGCCGCGAGCGCTGCAACCGCTTTTTGGCTATCGTGCTATCGTATTGTGCTAATTTTGGCAAAATACCTCGCGGAAGGTAAGGGCCGTGGGAGACACCCCACTTCTGATCATAGGTTAGAAAAGAAGACTTTAGTGCGCCAATGAATTTATTACAATGAATTTACTTCAAAACTTCACGTGTGCTAAAGGAAAACTTGAGAAAATGTTCTAGCACCAAAAATTCAAATGTGACATCTAATCTGAATTGGGAACATTACGGCTGGTTAAGCTAAGACGATGAGCAGGTGTGTAATAGTCACACGAAATGCCAGAATTGACCCTTTCTTCAGCGCTTGATCAATATTCATGTAGTTATACGTCGTGTGAGCTGCAACGGTTGCAGTGACCGGCGCAGGCGCAGGTGCAGTGCCGACCTTGCGCAATGGCACACAACACAACACACGCCCTGCTAACATATCTAGCCAGTGACAAATATGTATCGGAAACTTAGCGAGATACTTTACGTTTCGAAATCAGCTCACACAGTGCCCTAAACGTGTCGAGATAGTGAGATATTGTAAGGAAACACAAACAGCGGATCGATTCTGACTGTTTATTCAGTATCTGACGGTAGCTTATAAAATAACTTTATGCAAATACCTACACATACCCAACACCTCCTTAACTAAATATAAAGCTAATAAGCTACATGACAGTTTTATTAAACTAATTATTAAACCTAGATACATCTATGGAAACCATTATGTAGATAAACAGTAATAATGTTAAACAATATCTACATTCGTGTTCTTAGGGTTGCCTATTGGGACGAGGACGCAAGTAGTAACCTTGTTTAACAACAGGTGACGAACAGGCCATCTCAAACTCATCATCCTTATCGGTAGCTGGGTCGGCGCCGGCGCCGTTGGAAGCGAGGCGGCCGCGCGGCGAAGACGCGGCCTTCACCGCGACCTCGGACTTGCTGCATGTCGCAATGGGCAACTCCTTACATTCATTAGTGTTTACAATTGATGTGCTTTCAACACCTATAGGACTATCATCAGTAGTACAAGATAGGGAGAATCTTTTTCTATTCAGTTTAGGTACAATCATCTGATCAATATGCCGTTTCACAATACTTTTGGTTACAGGAACATTTATCGAAAATGAGGAAGGTCCCACCTGTTCCTTAACCTGCCCTTCCACCCATTTATTTTTATTTTTACTATAATCGCGAAAATAGACCGTATCGCCTAGCTGTGCATCCCGCTGCGTGCCACCCGCGCGCCGGAGCTGCGCCTCCTGCCGCTCGCGCACGCGCTGCTCCGCGGACGGGCGCAGCGCGTCTAGACGCCCGCGCAGCCTGCGCCCGATCAACGCGACGGCCGGTGCCACGTTTGTCGTGGCGTGCTCGCAGTTCCTATACTGAAAAAGCATCTTGCTAACGGCTTGGCCTACGTCGACTCCTTCCATATAAGCTTTTTTAATACAGTTCTTGACGGTGCGGACCGCATTTTCTGCCGCTCCGTTCCCCTTAGGCCTATACGGACTGGTAGGAGTATGTACTATATTATTTTTATTAAAATAATCTTTCAACTCGTGAGACGAAAACGGCGGGCCGTTGTCTGTCACCATCTGCAACGGCAGTCCGAAACGTGCAAACATCTCTCTAAACCTATCTATTACATATCTGGCAGCAGTACTATTCATTTGGAAAACCTCAATCCACTTACTGTGCGCGTCAACAACTACGAGATAATGTTTTCCTTTATACTCCGCAAAATCGGCGTGCAAACGTTGCCAGGGACGCGAGGGGAACTCCCAGGGTGTGAGCGGCGCGTGCGGCGGCGCGTCGCGCTGCTGCAGGCAGGCGGCGCAGGCGCGGCACAGCGCCTCGATCTCCGTGTCCAGACCCGGCCAATACACATAGTTACGCGCAATACTTTTCATCTTAACGACGCCCAAGTGACCTTCATGCAACTCGCGCAATATGTACTCCCTGTACTTGGGCGGTACGACGATACGATAATTGAATACGATGCACCCCTGTTCCACTAGCAAATTATCTTTTCTATTAAAATAAGCCTGCTCTTGTTCTACATCAGTATGGTCCGGCCATCCAAATAAAATATATTTATAGATAGCGCGCAATATAGGATCGGTTTTCGTGGAATCGGCAATTTCTTTGTGACTGATAGGGAATTCGTTCTCTATAAACATCAAGTATGAGACGGCGTCGTCGAGCGCTGTCGAGAGACCGTCGACCGCGCTTGCCTCTCGCTCTAACGGTAATCTCGATAAGCAATCAGCTGCTGCATTTTTCGCCGAGCTAACCCATTCCACTGAAAAATCGTAGGCTGCGAGTCGCGCTGCGTACCGCTGCAAACGACTAGCCGCCGTTTGAGGGATGCCGATCTTTTCACCAAAAATGTACGACAAGGGTTTGTGGTCGGTGCGAATTATGAAACGCCGTCCGAATAAATACTGGTGATTTTTAACAACCCCGAAAAATATTGCTAAAGCCTCTTTGTCTAATTGACTATAAGATTTTTCTGCGCTATTAAGAGTGCGAGAAGCGCAACTGATAGGCTTTTCAGAACCATCGGGATACCTATGTGCCAGTACGGCGCCGAGCCCGTATGCACTGCTGTCCACGCTGAGGACCAGCGGCAGGCTCGGCTCGTAATGAGCCAGACATTGCTCACTGCACATTAATCTTTTAATATTATTGAATGCCTGCTCACATTCAGGACTCCATTTCCAATTTACTTTACCTTTCAACAAACTATACAAGGGACCCAATATTGTACTTAACATGGGCACAAATTTCCCATAGTAATTCACTAAACCCAAAAATGCTTTAAGCTGGTGGACGTCGGTAGGACGCGGAGCGTTTGAAATCGCTCTAACTTTTTTGCTATCTGGATGCAAACCGTCTTTATCTATAACATGGCCTACGTAGCACACAGCGGGTTTAAAAAATTCGCATTTTTCAATTTTTACTCTTAACCCCACGTCTTGTAGACGCTTTAAAACTTCACGGACATTTTTTATATTGTCCTCTTTTGAAAAACCCCCAATGCAGGCGTCATCAAAATATACTGCAGTCATAGGAACACCCCTTAGGACCTCCTCCATTAACTTTTGGAACTTTTCAGGAATACTACAAATTCCGTAGGGGGCCCGGACGTACTCAAAATTACCAACGTGAGTGCTTATCGTCGTGCACGGTCTTGACTCCGGAGACAAAATAATTTGTTCATAAGCATGAGCTAAATCAATTTTAGAAAATATTTGTGCCCCTCTTAAGGTAGCATAAAGCTCTTCGATTCGCGGCAACGGATAAGGCTCGCGTCTAATCTTTGGGTTTATGGTTACTTTATAGTCACCGCAAATTCGAATACTTCCGCACTTTTTAAGAACAGGTACAATGGGAGTGCCGTATTCCGAATGGTCGACCTTTACTATAGTGCCTTCGCTAACCAAACGGTTTAACTCCTGCTCCACGGGTTCTCTCAAAGCTAACGGTAAATTTCGCGCTTTATGAAATATGGGTTCGTTGTCTATTAATTTCAAAGAAAACATTTTTGTACATGTGCCCAAACCCTCAGCAAATACATTTGGATATTCTCGCTGCAATTGGGAAACTATGCCATCGGTCTTATCGCACGATTTGTCCCGGTCAATGTTATTCATCTGGATTTCAATATTTTTTAGCTTTAAATGACGTAACCAAGAACGGCCAAGAAGGGGAGGTCCGCCCTCAGGAATCACATACAACGGTAGGTCGCGCGCCTCCCGCTTCTCCCTCGCGCCTTTGTAACAGACAGTCGTGTTTATAAAACCGATCGGCAGAATTTTTCCACCCGTATACCCCTTAAATCTAAGTTTACTCTGAGACAACTGATATCTCTTAAAATATTTCAGATAATCGCGCTCGCTAATAGCAGAGATTTTGCTTCCGGTATCTACCTCAAAGTATATAGGGACATCGTTAACAAGAATGGGAACTACATACGGTTTATCGTCCTCTCCGTCCACCACAATGTTGAAAAAATCACTGTCCTCGCTTTCGTAGTCGTTCTCAATGTAGAATTGATTTCTACGCTGCGTTTTACCTATCGAACGATCACCACTGTCACCACTGGGACGCGCACCTTTACACATGGCCTTTAGATGCCCCCTGGCCCCGCACTCATCACAATTATAACGCCTATAGCGACACTTATCTGGCGGATGCTGACGGCCACACCTCCAGCATTTTTGGTTAGACCCGCGCGCCTGGTACGCCGCGGACGCCGCGCCTCCTCCGCCGATCCGGTGCACGGGCGGCTCGGGCGCGCCGGCGACCGCGCTGGCGGCGCCCCCAGCGCTCGCCGAGCCGCTCGTCTCTGCGTGCCTCTCCGCCGCCTCTAGTGCTAGAGCCAACTCCACCGCTCGCTTGTAATCCAAATCCTTTTCCGCGAATAGACGACTACGCATCTCGTCACCGGCGAGGCCCGACACGAACTGGTCCCTGAGATTCTCTTCCAATTTCTCACCAAAGTTACAGGTACTCGCGAGATGCTTGAGATTTTGTAGGTACATACTGAGTTCCTCGCCGGGCTTCTGACGACGCAAACGAAAAATGTGCCGTTCCGCAATATCGGATCGCCTGGGTTCTAGATGTTGTTCGACGATGGTGACCAGCTCACTAAACTTTTTGTTCTCTGGTTTTTCCGGGGCACACAAATCGCACATCAAATCGTAGGTTGGTTCACCGACTACCGTTATCAACGTGGCCACGTGCAACGAGTCTTTAATTTCATTTAACTGGATGAACTGTTTCACTCTGTTTACATATTTCGTCCATTTTCGCGAAGACAAATCAAAACAATCGATTTTTCCGTACGGCATCGCGTAATTGACCGATAAAACTATTAAATCGTCGCCAGTGAGATATTGTAAGGAAACACAAACAGCGGATCGATTCTGACTGTTTATTCAGTATCTGACGGTAGCTTATAAAATAACTTTATGCAAATACCTACACATACCCAACAGAGATAAAAGCCAGTGATTCAATGGAATGGACACGTGTGATGACATCACCTGGAGAAGCAGGGTGGTACTAGCTATGGTCGTCTCCGCTTTTGAATATTTTTGATTGAAGGAAACTTGACAGCCGGTGCCAAGTAGGTTAGTGCGCCAATGTCGGAATCATAAAACTTGCTCAGTTAATTGAATAGTGAGAAATATGACTGGAGTTATTATTGTTCTGTGTGACGCGTGTCATCAATCGAAGCTTATAGCGGGGCGTGACGGCATCGGCGCGGGCGCAGCGTGGCAGTGAAGGAATACTGGGTCAAGTACAACGGTGCTTTGCCATTCATTGTCAACGAGCGCTCCGACACGGGCCGGCCGGCTAGCGGCGCGCGCGCATCGGCCTCGCACCCACTGAACTTGACATATCGCTTTTTAACATAATTCGGCCAGTAATGTATGTTACTGCTAAAATGTGGGTTACATAAAACTCGGCTAGTTTTATTAGTAGTTCCTTTGTGAGAGTTAGTCCGGTAAACAAAGAAACTATTGTGTCTATGCTCACATATCAAGATAATAGGGTGCCGAAGACTTTACTGACACATGAACCCATTTCAACTTTGTCTTTATGGCAAGCATCAGCTGTCCATGATGCTGCAGATGATTTCAATTAGGTGACGGTCAATAAATAATTGTCTTGTAACGTAACGAAATTACATAAAAAAATAATATTCTCTTATGAATCGAATCTCCTTGTTCGTATTCTATCTCAAAACAGGTTATTAGGATCCAATTACAATACATCTGCTGTTCAGGTTTTAATGTGCTTCACTGTAGTAAATGCATCGCATGTACCAATTTTATTGTTTCTGTTGCGCATTACGTCGAATAGTAATTGCAACAAACAAGTGTGACAACATTCGTTACCTAACTCATTGCAGTCTTCAACAACACTGCTTGATGTAATGTTGCCTTCTGCTGTGTTGCCATCGTTATTTATCATCCCGAAAGCTTTGGTATTGGCAAACGCGAAATGTATCGGGTCCCCTGCTGACATCAGTGGGGTCATCGGACCCGCGAACGCGAATGATACAACGCGAATGATACAACGCTAATGGAATGGCCATAGCCGTACATTCACCGCGTTAGGAAACCTTCTTCAGTTCCGCACTTTCTTTGTTGCATCACCGCCTATGTGCCGTTTCGCCCGCACTCTCTTCCGCTAAGTTGTGCAACCTGACGGCGAGCATCGGCTCCCATTCATTTGAATTTCGAACCGAGTCCCAATTACAAAACTATTGTTTCTCTAACATCACGAAACGCTGCGTGCAATCCGTCGACATTTCACATCGCGCTTTCTTCTAACATCTGAATCATCGGCTGTAGTAGCTTTGTTTGGTCCCCTTCGGCTATGACAGGTGAGTTTCGCAAGTTCACTGACCTGACTGCATTACCTCCGCGAGATGTCAGTGATATAACAGCATTATAATAGTCGCGGTGTAATTTGTGTTTCAATTCCCAAATCGCAATTTCCGCACTTTCCAACTTACATCATTGCGACCAAAAGTCGCGAGGTGAACGTCCGAAAGCCCCTCCTCAAAAGATTGTTGATCATTTCTTAGATCATTGATCCTTTTATGATCTCATCGTACTACGCATTTTTGGACGACAAAAAAGCCTAGAAGAAATTATAGCGTGTAGGCCAAACCTTTTTGTGCTGGTTACAATTTTTTTTAAATTACATCATCCCTCTGTCAGTCGGATAGATAAGTAGCGCACCGATACTTTCATCGGGGTGGTATGTTTCTTGTTTCGCCGAGCTGAACGGTACATGACTATCGTGCTTCATCGAGAAAGTACCGCTGCAAGCCACATTCACCTCGAGATGGCTACGGTATAAGTAGGTAAAGTACAACGAATTACTTTCCACATGTCATGTTTCTAGCAAGGGCATTGTCCGCGAATCCTAGTATTTATCAACACGATCGCCGCGAACTTATTCGATTCACGTTCTCGATTCACACATTCGTTTAGCATTTGCAACTCTTCGCGGTAGAGGTAGAGGCCTATGAACTTATAAGATCTCGATTGAGGACATTATCGATAATTGAGGGTGATAGATTCACTGATTATTTTACGCGGTGCACCATAAAATCGTACGTTTTCCGTGAAATCGAAGCGAAACTCGTTTTTGACTGGTCTCATTATCCGGTTGTGCTGTTTTCAGCGAGATGTAACGGTAAAACAAGTTTTCAACTCGCGATTTTATCCAGGCTTGTTTATTTACAAACTTTGACTAAAACACACCAAAATATTGACGTGTTTGGTTAGTTTCCTCGTATTGTTTACGTCGGGTACACGGTTTACCGCAACTTGGTAGTGATCCAACGTAGAAACACCTTTTAAGCTGTGTTATAATGTATATCTAAGTAACTACACAATTGCTAGTTCCAGGAGTAATTTTACTCATAACGGCAGTAAATGTAGGGTCTTGTCTTATGTTGTTTGACGTAGCCTGAGTACTTGGGTAGGGGTTTACGAGGCTTATCGATAGTCATTGCGATATGGCATACGATCCCTAAGTTATCGACGCTATTGTTCCAGCTTCGATACGATTTCTCCGATATAGATTGCGGCATGTTTAACTACTCGATCTCGAGGGGTAAAGCTTTGAATAAAATGCTCGCAAACATTTCTCACACAATCTACGACATATTAAACATGATATACTTATTTCTTATCAAACCAGACGCTCTATTTGCGTATTGTGTGTGTGTGCGTGCCGAGTGCCAACTAATAAAATCTGAAAATAAATACCCTTTGCATGCAAAAATGTCAATTTCCATAACAATAGCATCTTCGGCTATAAGCATGTTACATTTTCGCAACACGCACTCAATAAAGTAAATTCAATGTGCAACGCTACAAATCGTTGTCATTGGGTTACAAAATATTTGCCTATCGTATCGCCAATAAACACAAAATTTAACTCTTTCTCTGACAGATAAGATTAAGTGAAATGCTCGATAAAAACTGTGATAAGCTACACTTGCTGTTCCACGCATTAAAATATTTTTTCTGTCAGTTTTGTCTAGTATTTTTCTCCCGTTTATTTTCTTAAGCGAACAACTAAAGAGCCTCCTACTTATAAAAGTATCTAAACTTTTCTATCGTAACAGTTACGATACGATTCCAACCGAAATTAATCCTATTTGTCGTCCCACGCGTCTTATTCTGCAATCACGATGCAAAATGTATTTCACAAGGCGAAAACGCAACATTGCCTATTTCGTTTTCGAAACCATCCTGCGTCATTCCAGCCTTTACTTGCTAGCACTGTTTTAATGTGTTTGAAATATCTTTAAATAACCCAAACGCTTAGCTAATAGTATTGTAATTACCTTCGATGTGGATAGTCTAATTTCGTCATTTGATGCAGATCAGTCGAATATCTGACAAGCATATATATCAAATAAAGGTGATCGGTACAACTTGTTTGGTAGGTAAGGTGCCCTAGTAAGTTATTCGGCACCTTGCCTTGCAGAGACAAACGCTCGCTTGTTTCAAGCGTTGTGCAAGACATTAGGAAATGGAGCGTAAGGACCACAGGCTCGCTGCGGTATCTACACGAAGCGTTTTGTAAATCCGTCAAATGTTACAAAACTGTTAGGATTAGCAATAATTATATTTAAGCAAGTGCTCCACCACCCGCTGCATGCAAATCAACTGCCAAACAAAGCATCTCAATACATTTTTCCATACATTTGCGCCATCGGCTTGCGAGATCCAATACGGTATGCCTGTGCTTGTTAACCAACTGTTTCAGTAATGCGGCTCGGAGTTAGCCTCGCCAGTTCGCAATAGTCCGTTCGCGAATATCGCAAGCTCTTGCGTCGCCGTCCAACATGCCTAGCTTTCATGATTGTACAATTTAAATGTCGATCTAATTTAGCTCGACACCATTTGCTAATGTAGGACTCACGATGATCGCGAAACGAGCAGCTAATCAGGATTGTAGCGATCGATGTGCGCATTCATCTCGCCTTTCGCACTTCCGATATCCAATAAAGGAGAGGAAACGATTGCAGAGCGAAACAATCGTGGATTCCGGCTGCGTACGCACAGCGGCGGAAACTGCTGCGTATACGGATGTGAATTACTCTTTTATTTATCGGGCGATCTAGACCGCATCTGTCGGGCGACAAACGTCATACAGCTGCCCTTTCTTGCTATCGTCAGGCACGCACCTGGCGGGTATGGACGAACCCGTCCTCCGCCCGCCTCCATTATTACATCTCATCTGCTTGATTATAATGCTGCTCCAATTTACCTCTTTATGTGGTTGCGTGTCATCGCGAAAGCGACGCAACTAATCACTGTCGCACAATTATTGCGTTTTTTCACTATGCAATTGCAGTCGTAATGACGATGATTACCCGTCCGTGATGTGGGAGCTCCAGCTTTTTACTCTAGGGTTTCCCAACACGTGGAAAAGTCGGTTCGAAACGTAACAACGAGTTATGAAAGTGAATACGCAAACGTGCTAGTGAGCCGGTTACCTGACGATTCTTCGTGTAATATCCTGCTTGACAGAATTCCTAACTACAAATTAAACTGACGATTACGTGAAACGTTGCAACATTTCGGTAACGGCGGGTTTGAAGAAAGGTTCGTCGCGACAGGAGCTTTATTGCAATGGCCCTCGACCGTGCATTTAAACGACCCAGAAAAATGAACCCAAAGATGATTAGACGGCGGGCTGGGTGACTTATGCCTACAGAGTCCTCACACGTGTTCCGTGTCGATCGGCAAAATGTATCCAAATGGACAACGCAGTTATATCGGGAAGGAGTCAATGAACGGAAGTGTTTCACGGGTGTGACACGCTCGCGCACTATCGCGGCTTGCGCAACAGTGGGCTCACTTGCCCAACCGCGACACACAACACGGATCGTGCCGCTGCGGCCGCAGGACTCCGCAGGAATCTTGTTAGCGCATCTGTCGCAAGCTGCGCCCGCGGGCTGCGATGCCACCGATTTCAGCCTGCTGCCAACCAGCCGGCTGCAGGTCGATGGACGCTTTCTACCTCATTCTACGTCGAGGGAGTCGCACGACGCGGCGCGCGATTGCAAAACGTTGCTGAGGTCGCGCTTTCTTCGTTCGCGAGCCTCGGAGAAATTGTTGCGAGTTGCGACACGAGACGCCGGGTACACCGACCTCGCGTTAGAAAGTCGACCGCTCACCGGATTTTACACGACACCGCGTAACGGTGTAATTGCAATCGAGGCGGAATTCACCGAGATTTCGTGTACTTTTTGCGCGTGCATACCGGACGCTTTCTTTCTCTCGTTGCGCAATAATCGCGTAATAGATTGTTCCGGCGGGTCATCGAACGGTATTGTAGTTTCGTAAACGTCGTCGCGTATGTGGAAAGCTCCGAGATGGTGTGCAATTGGTCAATTGCGTGCGTAGTGGCGTTTGCGCAACGGGCTCTGGAGTGGCGCCCGTTCCGCAGTCTGCGCCCGCGTTGCAACATGGGATTATTTCGGCGGCGGCGCTTGGACCGCCGCCCGGACTTGCAACACGCCATATCGCAACGCCACTCATAATCCACACCATTGTGACACCGGCCCAGCGTGTGGACGCCGCCCGCCTGCCAAATACGGCCTGCTGCGGTTGCGCTACCGATCTCCTTACTTCATCCACCTTCGACACGCCTAATGAGATGTCAACAGGGGTGTGTCATCAAATCTCCGGGCTGCACTCGCGATTACCCTCACGAGTGCGGTCGCTCGCTGCCAGCCATTGTCACTGTATTCGATTTAAAACTAAAACAATTTTGCAATCGATGTTCACATTAGCGTTTTCGCAAGCGGCCCAGTGCTCGGTTTCAAAACTGAGTTCGACTTGCGTTATCGCTACTCCGATAAAGTGAACTGTGTCGTTGCCTGTGCGGTTTTGAGACCTAAATTTTGATGAGTAATGTGTGCACAGCACATACCAAGCAGCTACAGGTTGGTATACCACAACAGCTCTATTGTTATCGTTTCTACGCAAAATACGAGAAGCAATATTGGATCGCAGTTGATTCTAAGTGTTATCAATCAAGTTTTACTAAACATCCGGCGAGTCGCTTGCGCAATAAAAGCCGACATATAATTGGGCATGGTCGGGATGGTTTCCCAACCTATCCCGGCGGCATCTCGGTGTGGCAACTGGCAGCGCTTGCGACATGCCCCTACAATGCGTGTTACGAAAACCTATGACTAACCGTTTCTACACCAACACCATACAATTAGTGTGAAACCATACTATCTATACCAATTCGACAATTGTCATATTTCCACTGTGCACTAGTGGAAATATGTCAATTGTCGAATCGGCTATTATAATCGGATCTTGCACAATATTCAATGACACCTCGTAAAGCCGGTCAGCGTGTAAACTGTTTCCTAGGCACGCGGCATTGCGCAAGTTGGTAGATGAGCGGACGCAAAGTCGAGCAGGAAGTGCATGCATGTGTGTTGCATCTGTGCTGATGCCATTGTTGCGAAACTGTCAGGGTTGAGTTGAGCAATGCCGCTTGCGAAACTCTCATCCCGCTAATTGTGGGCGATCTCCCACACAACGACGCTCGTTCTCCGCTATCAGCATACGAAAGTAACTGTAAGCTTGATGTCTCAAACTTGACCAAGAAATATGAAGCGTTTACAAACCAAATATTTCGTTACTAGTTGCGAAGTTATAAACGTGAGTCAATTTAGTAATAGAGAGCGTTGGAGGCACGTCACGATATGGATACTGGAGCCTGCAGCATGAGGGTCTGCCTCGAGCCCGTATGCGTAACTCCGTTGCGTAAATTGGACGGTATGGACGGTTGTCCTTTCGCCCGCGCAGCGTCCAAGCTGAGAATCCTTGGAGGCCGCCGCTCGGAACACGCTCGGAAATCCGGCCAACCTTCCGACCGCGTTACGACACCGTATAACTTATTTACACGTTGCGAAATCCGAATCGATTGCAACTGCAGACATCGCACTTTAGCCTTGCCGTTGTAGGGATTTAATTAGGATCAGTTGCGTAGTTGAGGTACCTAATCGGATACGATGACACCTATCAGCTCCACTCACTGATGGATAACAGTAACTTCTTCAGACGAGCAAAAAGGTACGGAGTGTACCGCACGGCTTGCACCTCAAATAGTGACGTCAGTCGTTTCGTCAACACGATTCCCACAGTGGATCTCGCGTTGCTACACAACCATTAACCGGACGGCGCACGTGCTTATGTACCTACCTGTGTTTCCACTATAAGGCCTCATCCTCTACAGCCATTGTACCATAGTTACTTTATAGTTCATTTTGTATTCTGTACTTCAGTTTCAAGTTAGCAAGACAAAGCGATTGCTAATTGAGTGTCGCAGTTGGCGCATAATAATTCATGTGATAAGAGTTGCGACAGAATTAACAAGGGTAACCTTTAACGGGAGCCAACCGCTCCATATTGTCACGACTGTCTTGATCACTCGAATGTTTGATAAATCTCTTAACATGCCAGCTGTATTATATTAGGATACGATGGATCATAGTCTATATCGTCAGCTCAGCTGCTTTCAGTGTCCCTGAAAACATAAAATGTAACATAAACTGGATCCTTTGCAACACCTTTGAGTAAACTTGATAAATCTATTTGCTTCGGCTTACGACGCACGACTCCGCACAAGTAGGTATCTAATCAAAATTTGCAAGTTTCTTCACAAAGTAGTACGAGTAAATTTCGAAAGAGTCTAGGTTGCCAAACGTAGGTTAGTAACAGAAATACGTATAAATAGACCGGGAACCCGTTCCAGCTTTTTGTACCCCCCTGTGGAAACAAGAATTATTAAAGACTAAAAATAAGTGCGCTTAATGCAGATCGCATTGCCCTGCTCCCCGCCCACCGCACACCTGTCTTGCCTTAACCTCCATACTGCAAGTTAATAAGTAAAATAAAGGTTACGACATTGAAGTACCTACAATTCGATTCAGTGTAAAGAGGCCTGAATGGACGGATGACATTGTAACGGCCGCGAGAATCAACGAGGCTTTCAAGAGCCGGTCTGTTTTAGACGACGAGAATGATGATAAGCCTTCTTGTCGAGATCAACGAGGCTTTCAAGAGCCGGTCTGTTTTAGACGACGAGGATGATGATAAGTCTTCTAGTCGAGATTTGGGCGTCGACGAAACTGAAGGCAATTCGGAATCGAACACAATCTGTTACGATTAATTAGTCGGTTCCCATGTAACCCGAGCCCCAAAGTCCCGCTACGCAGGGTCATTTTACATCCAATCAAACATGCCAGTGTACTGTTTCCAAGTGTAGTGTGCATTTAATACATTTCGAAACGACGCGGTCTCTCTGAAACCCGAGGTCGAGTACGGTGCGCTTGCGCCTAAAGCTGTGATGAAACAAAACCTATTGCGTCACTTTATGGTTCGCTGTGTTATTATTATTTACATGACAATATTGTTGCATGCGCAGACGCGGCTACAACCCTGCAACGTTCAAAATTGATCTGAAAAGTGTGGATGATATGTGTTGCTTAAATCAAAAATCATGGTGTGATTCGAAAGGGCTATTCGTTTGTCGTGTCGTTTGCTCATGGCTGTTGGTTTTGTTTGGAATATTAGCTGGATATCGTTTTAATACTCATTATAAACAAAGAATAATACTTTTGTATATATTTTCTTTCCTCTGATAACCCCCTACAAAGATCCGTGTCTACGAATAGGTATATGTACGAGTGGGCTAAGTAGACACGTAGATATATATTCCACCTGAAAGCCTCATTTCAATGTTACATTATCAATAATCAGTAGCAAGTACATACCTAGTTGTTATTCATGCATTGCTAATGAGGGCGCCTTTGAGCACAAAGGGATCAGATCATTCGGGAATCAACTAGGTTATATTAGCGTAATACTATAGTTTATCGCGGATTGCAATTTATATGGGTCACTCCATGGTCAGTGAAATGGCTCGCGGCTGTCAGATTAATAACGTATGTAATGACCATTACAAACGATCTATAGATAGCCATTCATATCTAAACACATCTAAAAACCAAGGATCAGACAAACTTATGTCAGATCTCCTAACATATCTATGCAAAACTTCCAATGACCATCAAAAATGCCTCTATGAAATCCGGTTTAGGATTACATGAAAATCTATAAGGCTCTCTTAAATATGTGCTACTTACACAGACCCAGCCGGCTAATATTTTACCAATTATAATACCGACCTGTTTGTCTCGCGACTCTACATGTAAACAAACATGGCATCTAGCATGGCAACATAAGGAGTCTAAATATCCTCTCCTTTGTTTCAGAACGACGCTAAAGCTCGAATCCTTAGAAGACGCAGTGGTCCTCGACGATCCCGAAGAAGACTTGCTTCAGGATAAGAGGGGGTGTCCCGCGTACGTGTCTCCGGAGATCTTACGAGCTCATCGGACTTACTCGGGGCGGGCAGCCGATATGTGGTCGCTGGGCGTCATTCTCTACACCATGCTTGTGGGAAGGTGTGTACTTGCAGCTTATTTACTTATGTGCCGACATAACTTTCAGAACGGCAGGTCATATAGTTCGCTGTACTTTCCTATGGAATAAAGATTCACGAATAGCGACCACGAAACTGAAGACGGTGTTCTTTTTCTAATGAATCTGACATAGGTTGATATAGGTTGTGGGAATTCTATGGATAAAAGTAGCTCATTCCTCAGTTCCTAACCACTCTAAGCACTCTTAGTTGACCTAAGTACAGGACTCCTGGCAGATTATTCGAAAGAATGAAATATACTTTCCCTATAACCTAAATTTCGCGCTATTTTCCTTCGCCCACTTGTTTCATTCAGTAAATATACAAAGTAGGTTACTAGAAGTCTACAAAGCGTGAACAAGGGTGCGCGGGGGCGTCTTACCGTGGGACTTACCGTTTTTCGAGATCGCAAGGGTAGAGCGACCGTTGGAGGGATGATCACCTGTCAGCCGTTACGCGCCAACGGCCAGCAATTATATCACCCACATAAGTGAAATCTTATGCACCTGCCTTGGTCATGTGGCGAAGACGTTGTAACTTTAATAATGTAGCCTTATACCCCACGGCACCTGCCGTTTGCGATGCTTTGTTTCCTACCTGTAATTTATATTCGAAGGCTTGGATTTGGCTGCCTAATCGCCCAATCGTCTGCACCTGCCGCCGGAAGGGTTCGTACCTGGCTTTTTGTTTCGCATCTGCTTCCAAATGACAGTCGCGTCGTTAATTGGAGCTGAGATACAAAAAGTTTGGAGCCCATCTTAATGTCGATGTCAGCGATACGTCTTATCGTTGACGATATTTTTTTTTGCTGAGACGGGTCTCTTAGCATTTTGCCATTACTGATTTGTAGCATCGTGCTTTTTGTGATACGGGCGAAAAAACGCATAAACCATTGTATTCCTAAATATACTCTGCAGTAGTTGCTGATTTTTAATTATTTTTTTTCTGAAACTGTACTTCATTTTGGATATAGATGACAAGCTTTGAGTTGTTTAAACATACGACTGTTTGTAGGAAGTGTTATTTCGACATACAGGGATACAGTCCCTGTATCCGATTGAGACAGCGAGCTGGTCTGATTGATAGTTGAACTCATCGAAGAACCCCAACAGATTTTAACCAGCACGCGGTTCTAATTAGGTACTAATTGCATAAAAGCTTGTAACATTTTTGAAAAAAAAAACTTATTTCACGTTTCTTTTGTTGCAGGTATCCATTTAACGACTCTGAGCATGCGTCTCTGTTCGCGAAGATATCCCGCGGGTTCTTCGTAGTGCCCGAGTGCCTGTCATCGCGAGGCAAGTGCCTGATCCGGTCGCTCCTGCGCCGGGAAGCCTGCGAGAGGCTCTCGGCTCGCGACGTGCTGAGACACCCGTGGCTAGCAAAGGATCCCCGGAACGAGCTTCCTCCCAGAGCCCACGCGGAACACGATCGCCTCGTGCCCGATATCCTGATGCAGCCCGACTGCCTCTAAACGCTGTACAAATAAATTGCTGTCAAACCAAAGATTGAAGCCGCTCAGTCATAAGTTTTAATTTCTGTCTGGGTTACCGTAAATTATTTATTAGATCGTGCATTTACTCCACTAGGCTAGTCCTGGGTTTGACGGCGGTTTAGCGCGCGCAGCTCCCGGTGCGGGCACCGGTGTCGACCCCACTCCGGCTATTTATGAATTTAAGTTATTCCGGCCTATTTCGCGGAAAGAGAAGTCCGGTTTTGTTCCGTTTAGTTGTAGCTAGCGGTAGGCGGCTGGTCCGCGCACCGTTCTTATTTATAGTAGGGTCCGGGGGCAGACCTGTGCTAAGCCTGCGCGCACACGCTTCGGGCCCACGAGCTGTGGTTTAGTCGTAACATTCATAATGACAGAATAAGTGAGACTGATATCGCGTTCTTTTGATCCCAAACTATAAGCGAGCCGAGACTCCGTAATCGAGTTATATGCGACGCATTCTGTTAACTATTACGTTAAATTCCTGTTATTGTAATGTAGTTATATCAATTTCACATCAATATAGATGGGTATATTGCATTGAAGTTGTTGCTATAGTTTTAGGTAAATTACCTATTGTATATTTTGTATTTATATGAATATCGTGTAATGTGATCTCCACCGATGTTATTTAGCGATTATCTTAATTGCCATTTGTTGTTACGGACAGAAGTGATAATTTTCTTTTGTTGCACAACATTCATTTGCTTCCATCATAGTTATATTTTGAATTATATTTGGTTATATGGAATCGTGATTATTTGATTTTACAAAGCGAAATTATTATGTTACATATATTGTTTTATTCGAATCAGATTTTTTTTCCAAAATTATTCGCATCACCATGTACTGAAATGGTTGTAGAATTTGGTCCGTGCCATTTATTTAATTTAAAAAGTAATTTATTGTTAATTATGACGGTGTGATGTCGGCAAATCTTCCTGAACACATCCGTTTGGTACTTGGTGTTTTATTTTAATTGGTTTAGAGTTGAGATCAATTTTAATGTTTTTATTTTACCTATAATTTTGTTTGAAATCGATCAGTGTTACCGCGGCGTATATTTGTTACTGGATCACTTGTTCATTTCCAAGATCATCTTTAAGGGGTTTTGTTGATCATTTTGAAGTAGTCAAGTCTTGAGGTGATGAAAGTGTGTACAATAGAGCCTACATTGTAAAATAATATTACTTTAATTTATACAAACTGTAAATAGTGCTAAGGTATCAATAAGGATTATCAAAAAAAGGAAGAATGATAAGAGGGAATAAATAATTTAAAAATTATACCATACTTTGATTTATAATCATAAGAAAATCTAGTTAGGTAGGTAACTACTTCACGACGCAATAACTAAGACAATGGTAAATAACAGTTAAAAACGTATCGAAAGTGATAAATCGACGCAAAACATGATTCTCTTCCTGCCCATGAAATAAACAAATTCATAATTTTAATCAGCCTGAAACGTTTACTCCTATCAAAATCTGCATATTACACAGAAAAATAAAATAAAATGCACAATTAAAACAAAATTCAGTGTAATTAAATAAAATTATTTACAACAATGCAGGATTAAAACATTGTTAATTTTACTACGTCAAAGATCACATAATGTTTCGCAATGTAGCAGCATATTGTGAAATATCGGGAGTTAGTAGGCAGGTAGGTACTTATACGGAAATGAATCGACATTTTCCACTAGTATGTAGATACGATGGTTGGTTTTTATAGATAACAGTATGATTTGCTAAAAAAATGCGATTAACAATGCAAACAGCTCTATATTGTGTATGTACAGATCAGTTTTTTAACTTGTTATCACACACGTACCAATCACTACCTACCGCTATATTTATAAGGAAGTTAATTGTGCAACCTTGATGAATAATTCAGTGCCTCCAATTTATTCGGTCAGATAGATCTACGACGAACAAAAACGATCGCTCGTCTGCACTAACCCCAAAACAAAGAGTAAGGCATCTCTTAGTAGCAGATTCAAAGGAAAATCTTTGCCTAAGCTGAGTAGACGGATTTGAATGTCCCCCAGTAATTAGTTTTAGAACTTTCGCAAACAATTTCCATATTGGTCTACAGTTGTTTTTCCCTTTGTGAATATGCGTGAACGTTTACATAAAAAAATACTAAATGGGCTTTCTATCATATATTCGTTACCATGTTGATAAGTCTTATTGATGAAAACCTTATCATTAATTTCCTGCCTAACCAGGCATCATGTATTTGTGGACTTTGCTCAGCACTTAAAGAAATAGAAAACTGCTGCGCTAAAACTGTCTTCGTTACGTCTCCGCTATTCGCTACTTCTTTATGTTTCAGGATTGTCTTAATCAGATGTGTCCCTATATTCCACAATAGTCGCCATTTACTACAAAAAGTACAGCATGAAGCTCGCTGCCGGTGCGATTGTAATCTCAGTTTACTAGTGATGGGAATGCTGTTTATCGATGATTCAGGTAGTTGGACAAGGTTCTATAAGACCTGCACACTATTTCGATATCCAGGTACAGATACATAGAGAAGCTATGTTTGTTCCGCATCGGCAGCTAGTTTATGGTATTTTAACAGTCTAGTATAAACGCTCGGCTTTGCTCGGTCCGTTGCAGCGCGCGTACTCATCCATACGTCTCTCGAGCTCGGGTCTAAAGTGTCGGATGAGACCCTGGACAGGCCACGCGGCACCATCGCCGAGCGCGCAGATTGTGTGACCTGTGGAAAAAAAAACAAGTTAATTTGGTTTTTAACTCACACTTAGAGAAATTACAATATTTTAAAATATCACAAAAATTCTACCTTGGGGGGGATTAGAACCAGCGACCACCCGCTTAGTACGCGGAGGATATACCAACTAAGCCACAAGATCGTTACCAGCCTGATCGAAATTCTTAGGATGTATCGGCTAGAAACGCCCAGAAGTAATTTTTTTTACGACCTACAACGTGATTTCTACAGCGCTCCCCAGTGAATGAATGAATGGAAATACTTTATTGTAAACAACTTGATAACAAAATAAACAAAATCTTAATTTATCTAAAAGTATATAGACTTAACGGGCGGTCTTATCGCTTAAAAGCGATCTCTTCCAGACCACCTTGGGATGGCGCGGAATCTATGAATTGCGGCAATAAAACCCAATTAATTTTACATTTAATTTCATTTTCATTTTTCGCGAAACAAGTTTCTATATAACTTCAAATCAATGTTTTTTATTGTTAGATCATAATTCCTATTTACCTTCAATTTGTTTGGAGATTTCCCACAGCATGTCGATTTCTTTAGGTGAAGCGTTGCCGTCGACAAATCTAAAACAAAAAAGTTTAAATTGAATACTTTTTGTAATTATTTACTCAATTGACACATCATTGGCCGCAAAAACTAGTTTTTTTTTTCAAAATGGCGGACAGTAGTTATTCCAATGAGGTTCGATGCTATTCAATATTGAACTTTTTATTAGATTCCCGTAATTTGAAGTAGTTTAGAATGGTATGGATATAGGCGTGACTAATATGTATGTAGAATGGTATATATCCTACCTGTATATAATCTTGTTCATCCAGGAGACGCCCTCGCGGCACGGCGTGCACTGGCCGCAGGACTCGTGCTTGTAGAACATGATGAGGCGCGCTATCGCCTTCACGATGTCCGTGGAGCGATCCATCACGATGATGGCCGCCGTGCCGAGCGACGTCTGCGCAGCCACTAGGCCGTCGAAGTCCATTAGCACGGTCGAGCACACGCTGAAACAGCGAAACACAACTTCATTCTAATATCCCGATGGATAAATGGTAACAAATTAATTATTGTAGGCAACATAATAGATAATTTTCTTTGTTAAGTGTTTTTTAATCCTGGTGTATGCAATAAGGAGTTATCTATCTATCTATCATAGTGAAGTACACGTACAAATACAAGGTCCATTGATAAATACTTCAAAATTAAAATACCTAATATATATATAATATATCTTATACTAATATTAAAGCTAAAGATATTTTTTGTTTGAATGTGCTAATCTCTGAAACTACCAGTCGGATTTTAAAAACTTTATTTTGCATTTGAGGAAGGCTATTTAACATCACGCTATGACCCTTAGAAGCCGAGCAAAGGAAGTAATAGCGTGGACTTTCGAGGTCATCAAAATACCTAATGACTATTCATATTTTAAAACGGGGATTTTTACGTAGGTACGTAGGCACCGACTAAGTTTCAACTCATTCCGAGAGTCTTCATCAGGGTGAATGATCGCGACGATGATCCCCCCCTTCGTATCGCGTCCTGCACTCTTATTACCTATTAAGCCTATTAAGGTCGTGTTATTGACTAAGTAAATTTGACTGAGACTTACTCTTTGGGGATCAGTGGGGTGGAGGATCCCCCGGGGATGATGGCGAGCAAGTTATCCCACCCCCCGGTGACGCCGCCCGCGTGTCTCTCGATCAACTCCTTGAGGGGAATGCTCATCTCTTCCTCCACTGTGCAAGGAGTGTTCACGTGTCCGGATATGTTGAAGAGTTTGGTTCCGGAGTTACGCTGGCGGCCGAAGCTGGCGAACCAGGCACCGCCGCGCCGGAGGATCGTCTGAGAATAGGTTTTATTTAATTTTTAGGGTTGTCATGATTAAGAGTGCCACAATACTTATGCCACATTATGTGAGATCGGACACATATTTACTTCTTTTGTTCTTTACTATAAGCCTATCACTACACTATCTATTACTACTCATTTTTTTGTTAGACTTAATGTCTTAATTAGTATTACCTATGTACCTTCAAAGTTTCATCTAGATTCAATAAACTGTGCCAGTATCATGGGGCATACAACATACCATACTTACATAAATTTTCGATGTTACTCAGGATGTTTTTTTTTCTTATAAGTATTTTATATGTTAGCCTCGCATTTTTTATCTCTTTAATATATTTTTTGTCATAGTCGGCTTCTGTGATACAGCCCTAGTGTTAGCTCATTGTTAAACTTGTAAACTTAGGGACAGACTATTTTTAAAATAAAGTTTTTTTTAAAGATACATACAAACGCCTGATTGCCCAAGTAGACTCAGTGATCTTCATTTGCTTCGCTCACTCGATCAAAGTCAAAGTCAAAATTAATTTATTAAGAACACAAGGATCAATTTTACCTACTGCCGCCACAACCAAGCCAGGAAAGAAAGGCAAGAAACAAGGCTGGTAAAGGCACCTATTATAAAAATATCTCTTTATTTATTTATTTCCATAATAAATAAGTAATGCTGGACATTTTTCACACAGCATCATTTAGCCCCAAAGTAAGCAGAGCTTGTGTTATGGGAACTACATGACTGATATCCTACTTATTATCCTTCCTACTAATATTATAAACATGAAAGTTTGTGAGGATGGATGTTTGTTACTCTTCCACACAAAAACTAATGGACGGATTTTGATGAAACTTTACAGTAATATAGCTTATACATCATAATTAATACATAGGCTACTTTTTATCCGTGTACCACGCGGGCAAAGTCGTGGGCAGAAGCTAGTATTATAAACATGAAAGTTTGTGAGGATGGATGTTTGTTACTCTTCCACACAAAAATTACTGGACGGATTTTGATGAAACTTTACATTAATATAGCTTATACATCAAAATAACATATAGGCTACTTTTTATCCGAGTACCACGCGGTCGAAGCCGTGGGCAGAAGCTAGTACTACATAAACACATTAGTGTTTTCAATCATAATCAATTAAATTAATACTATGATAACTCACAGGCGCCACGGCGATAGTCTCCACGTTATTGACAGTAGTAGGGCACCCGAAGAGTCCGACATCAGCTGGGAAGGGCGGCTTCAGACGCGGCTTGCCCTGCTTGCCCTCGATGGACTCGATGAGGGCGGTTTCCTCCCCGCAGATGTATGCGCCGGCGCCGCGGTGCACGAACACGTCGAAATCGAACCCGGAACCGCACGCGTTCCTACCGATCAGACCCGCTTGGTATGCCTGTGGATGTTACTGCAGTTTAATAATCAAACGTTTTTATTTCAGACACATATTTTGTTTATAGCCTTTTTTAGATTCAGAGACATATGACACAATAGTAATAAAAATGAAAATAAAATATTGTTAATGTTAAAGAGGAGGCTGTTATTTATTAAAACTATCATTTGCTGCGGAAATGTCACGTGACATTTCCATACAATTTTATCTTTCCGTAGGCGTTAATGTCAACAGAAAGTGGTATTTGTCTAGCCCCGCTGGAAGAGGTACATGAGTTCAAAGCATGCTCTCTCGTCCAGCACTAAATAAATATATATAATTATGTATACATAAACTATATCTTATATTTTGTTTCATTCATTCTCACATTCATACATGATCGCCGGTTTAGGGTACTCTTGACCTGACCTTTCCCCAGAAAGTATCTAATTCGGTCAGAATACATTGGCCGAGGGCTTTCCCTTCCAACTGTCTCACTCGGGCTCATCTTATGTCTCTTTAATCTTCTTACATAACATTTTCTAAAACCACCTTAGCATAACTATCTATATTCTTCATACTACATCTTCAATCACTCCTCAAAGCTCTCGACTCAACTGCAGACAGAATAAAAACAGACTCCAAATAATAGGAAGTTGATAAAAAGTCCAACATTAAATTATTCTTCCTCCTCCATTTTTCACTCAGGGTATAGAAAATAATCATTAAAATCATTTCACAATTATTGCCAAAGTTTTTATGTGTATGTTACAATATTGCGTAACAAACACAAAAAAACATTCTAACGAATTGAGAACCTCCTCCATTTTTAAGTTGGTTGGTTGATAAATTGAATAACCTTTTTATAAACAATAAAACACTGAGTACTACAATCCTCATAGACATCCTCGGATCTATGCTCAACTCAGTGTATAGTAGAAGGTAGTTAGAGGCACATCCAAGTATATTTGGCTAGCAGCCACTTTTTACATGCATTCTATGTGATAGATTGCAAACCCATATCAGTTTGATGCACCAACTAATCACCATTAGTTTTTTTTTTTTTTTTGTTCTGTGTTCATCTGCGATCAGTATTCAGACTATGAGCAGGTTCGGTGTGGTAATCAGGCTTGTAAGGGAAGTGGTCCAGTGATCATTTCTCCTTTTCTTCAGGTATCATGTCCGTCGAGTTCCATGATGTGTTGTTTGGGTAGCTGATGGTGGTTAGCTGTGATGCCAAGTGATTAGGATGTGTGTTCAGGCGTTTTTTATATTTATTTGAGTATTGTTTGATTTCTTCACTGACAGTGTCGATACCCAGTTCGGTGTGCAGTTCAGAGGTCTTCAGAAACCATGGTGCATTGGACAAGTTCCTTTGTATGGCATTTTGTGCTCTTTGTATGGTGGCGATATTTGAGTTGCAGGCTGATCCCCATAGTTGTATGCCATACGTCCAGATCGGCTTCAGCACAACCTTGTAGATCAGGAGTTTGTTGTCTGCACCGAGCTTCTACCTAGTAACCAGTGTAGGTTTCGATATTTCAGGTTTATTTCATCTCTTTTCTTCTTCAGATGCGTTCTCCATGTCAGTCTACGATCAAGACACATTCCCAGGTATTTCACCGAGTCGCTGTGTGGTAGTATGTTTGCTCCTAGGTTGACAGGTGGGCAGTTTCCCTTGCGGAGTGCGAAGGTGGCGTGGGTTGATTTCGATTTACTGGCTTTAATTCTCCACTTCGTCAGCCACTGCTCTATTTTATCTAACCCAATTTGAAGGGATTGCGATGCTTCGTTTAGGTCCTTGCTACTAGCCAGGATGGCTGTGTCATCCGCAAATGTAGCAGTTACTACACCTGGGGTTTCGGGTAGGTCCGATGTAAAGATGGTATACAAGACAGGGCCCAATCACCATTAGTTAGTGCACCAAACTGATATGGTTCGATAAACGCTTGTCATTTCTTGCCTTACAATGAAAGGGTTATTTTAATACAATGTTCCACATAAAAATTTTCAATTAAACATAAAAATCTTCAGAATTCCTCACCTCAGCAATAGCAACTTGTAAGTTGCTGGCTTCGTTATAAAACTCTCCTCGAATGTAGATATAAGCCGCCTGGGCACCCATACACCTTCCTGCTATGAGGCAACCTTCCACCAGCTTGTGTGGGTCATGTCTCATGATCTCACGGTCCTTGCAGGTACCAGGCTCTCCCTCGTCAGCATTGACAACGAGGTATTTGGGCCGGCCATCGGAGGGCTTGTTCATGAAGGACCATTTCATGCCAGTGGGGAACCCTGCACCTCCGCGACCGCGGAGACCGGAGGCTTTCATTTCATCTGGAAAGTTTGGTGATCATATTGAAATTGAACCAAGGCAGACTTTAAAATGCTGAGTGAACGAAGGATCCTTACCGGTACTGATATAATAAGTAGTGTTATTCCAGGTCATGAACTATACCTGTTTATATTCAAATTTCATCCAAACCTCAATCTCTGTTGTAGAGATAGATGTTTAGTTATTAAACAAATAAATATCTATCCAAACTTTTGAATTAATGTTAATAAGTAGGAATATTCCAACTGTTGGGGTAAATGAGTTCTTGAGTGATTATAGTTTATGGCCCTGCCCCGGCTAGGTAGAGTAATAACTTAAGAAAGGCGAGGGGTAGAAAGTTGATTCGAAGAGCTGGACACTGAGATTAGTGGTGTGTATTGGGAGAGGCCTATGTTCAGCAGTGGACTGATTTAGGTTGATGATATTTATAGAATTACTAGCCTCTGCCCACAGCTACACCCACATGGTAAAAGTAGCAATGATGTTATTCTAGGTCACAATCTAAACTTACCTGGTTGTGCTGTTATGTCGATCCAAAACAAACATCTAACATGTTTCATTTATTACGATAATAGAATTTGACACTTACTGACAATCCAGTCAGTTCCCTTGTTCATGATATCTTTGGTCAAGTACCAGTCTCCTCGAGCCATAGCACCCTTGAGTCTCCAATCATGACGTCCATACAAGTTGGTGAAGATCCTATCCTGATCGGCCAAGGGTCCATATTTGGACTTCGTCGGAGCCTGAGTCTGTTGGTACCGCACTGGCACATTGCTGGCGCCTACAAGGGGCCCGACGAGTCCTGTAAACACACAAAAACACACGTCAAAATTATGTAAGCCTTCTGCGCACCTCGGACAATAACAATGACTTTTTAACGCGAAATCCACTTGTTTAGGTTTACAAATTTATGTTAACGGATAATCGGACGTTTAATGTGATACACGGGGGTGATTTATTTACCCAAATGTGATTTGGATCCATGAATAACTCTAGCCAGCGCACCAGCCATTTTTCCAAAAAATATTTAACCTGTGATTTTTCTTTTCTTAAACGTCTCTATGAGCAAAGAAATTAATCTGTGGTCTCACTCACTCACTCACTCACTCACTCACCATACTCACTCAGTTTTGATAGCAAAAATGTCAAGTGAAAAGGTGAGTGACAACAGATAAAAAATTTTTGCTCCTTTGATTTAGTATACAATACAATGCATGGTAAGATATTAGAGTTTCTTGAAAAAGTTGTTCAGAGCCCTTGTTGGCCTTGTTTCAGAGTTCGCATCTTTAAAACTGATATTAAAATAGTATACCTTTTCATTCCTCATGTAAATGAGGAATTCTTAATTATTTTTGAAACATAATGCAATTGACATAATGTCATCTATCTGTACTACAGTACTAAAAAAAACAGACTATAATAGTATATTTATTATTTCACATGATGTAAGGATTATCCACACACAATATCCTGATCGAATATCTACACAGAAAACAGAAAACATTTTCACTTTACTTACCCAAAGAAAGGGAAATTTTAGGAAACTGGTCAATGAGAATCGTTTCGCAACACGTAGAATTGTCGATAGTTTGTTTCCTAATTACGCATACGTAGTATCTCCTAGTCTGTGATACGCAGTGAATCGTGCGTATGTAGAAAGATACGCAAATGAATCAAGGTAATCTTAGGGCCTATACTGAGTTACAAATACGTTCAAAACTTGTCAGAACGATAACCGTTTCGTCAATTTTTGTATGGATTTTTTTTCGATACGTCAACGTTTTGACATGTTACTAAACTCGGCATAGACCCTCAGCCTTACCATTTGAATCGTTCGGAAATATAAAGAAATTTGTTTTTCGCCGTCTACCTACCTCCATTATTTCCTCAAGGGATGGAGTCAAGCAGTTAAAAAGTCCAATGGTCTAATGATTTGTAACTAAAGAGTAACTTTGAAAAAACTTGAAATCAGCAATTTTTTAAAAGAAAAAAGTTGCTGATTTCAAGTTTTCTATAGAGAAAACGTAATATGTATGAATATTTTGATGGTGATTTCTAATATATCTTTTCCTTCTTTTCTGGTTGTTTCTGTACATTTATTTTTATTATTGTAGAAGGGCTGCTGTTATTACATAGTATTACCATTTTTTCCATCTTTGTACAGAGTAGGACAATAAATGATTATTCTGGTGGGGTTTAGAAAGCCGTCGCACGAATTTCGATAAAATAAGCACGGGGGTGGAAGGGGTGGACTCCCCCATTCCAACGGTACCACTCCCAAAGTTAGGAATTGAATAGTTTGCGAAAAATTAATATTTTAAACATTTTTAGGTTAAGTATTGAAAAATAAAATTTAATGTACTATAGTTTGAGGCTTGTTTTGTAATATATGCTTGGAAATCATAAAAAGGGGGTCATTAATAAAGCGCGGGAATACTGTGTGTGTTTTGAATATTTTTTTGAATAATTGAATATTTTTTGGTACATGATAACAATGGGCCAACCTTTGAAAGGTCCGAAAAGGATTCTATTCAAATTTTGAATTAGTCCGACACTGTTCATTCCACTAGGGAACATAAAAACACAAGCACGAGCCGAGCGAAGCATGCCGCGGCAGCGGCAGGCGAGTGCCAGAACCGAAATGTACCCTATTCAAATCTTAAATTTTAGTCCGACATATTTCAGTCCACTAAGGAACACAAAAACACAAGCACGAGCCGAACGCAGCATATTGACTTGTTGGTGAGTCACAGAACCTAATATAACCCTACTTCTAGTTATTTGTGGAAATTAGGAGATTTTTTCAGTACTTGACCTACAAAATTTGCCATTTAAAAACGTAATTTCTCGGAAACTGTTAAATTCCTAACTTTGGGAGTGATACTGTTCGAATAGGGGAGTCCATCCCTTCCACCCCCTATCTTTTTTTTACCTAAATTCATGCGACGGCTTTCTAAATCCCAACCAATTATTCTATTGTATTGTGTTTTTCATGTATATTCGTAGGGCGCGAGGCTGACTCCATACATCTGCCTCGTGTCCTAAGAATATACACTCCGCGAGTCTCATCCAATCCGCGCGCCGCCCCGCGCCACTCCCGTTCCGTTTCCAACGTGCAAGCTACAAGCGTGAATTAAAACCGTTGCGCAAGTAACCCGTTTTTTTAACTGTAGTGGAAAACTGTATGGATTGTATTGTCTGAAATAAAAACTTTTGATTTGATTTGATTTGAAAACAAGTATATGACCCACCTGTTGGGAAGCGGTGGGATATGGACACGTGCAATACACTAGAGGCCGACTCTGAGACAACGATTGAAAAGTCTTATGTGCCTGTGATTTCACCGGCACCCATATCCTTCAAACCAGAACACAGCAATGCTAGCATTTCTGCTACTCATGCAAGTTTGACGTTATATTTGCATACGCAACCTTGCAAGTAAAACCTTGCATATGAGGATATGCAAAGTTATACTTGCATACAAGTGGAGTCAGACATATTGTGAGAGTTTAAAGCGAGCTGGTAATAGTTTATTCATGAGGGTGCGGTGCTGCTTGCACAAACTACGTGCACGCAAGTGGCAGAACCGGTACATATAGTAGTCTGTGGCAGAACCTATTTTGGTTTAAATTTAAACTAGGTACTTATATTAAATAAGCAATCTGCAGCTTGCATGCAGTTATTATCACAGATGTATCATATTTTGCTCTGCTCGGTCACTGATCTGTGATAACAAAATAAATTGAAAATTGAAATAGCCAAGATCGGAAATAAAGGTAATCTAAATTAGGTAAATAAATATTATGTAAAATAAATACCTACATTGCATTGGAGAATGATGCAGTTTTAATTTTAATGAGATGCGTTGTTATAGTAGGTACCTATTCCTCCGGGTTGTTTGTTTAGAACGAATTTAGTTTATTTCTCTGGCGCCACTTATCAGCTGTTTACTGATAAAACTAGTTTTTGGACTTTGAATCTATTCTAGAAGCCATGTCAGCAGTGATCCCAGCAGTAACGAAGGTTTCAAGCAGAGTAATCAGGATTCTGGGGTGCAATCCTGGACCTATGACTCTACAAGGCACCAATACTTATTTGATTGGATCTGGGAAAAAGTTAGTTCAATTTCATTTACCTACCCCTAGCGTCATTATCACTTTTCACACTATTCATCTGCTTTGTGTTATTTTTATCACTATTTTACATAGTGTCACTCACATTGTAGGTACCTAGCTTGGCTTATTAGCATATTATGAGTTGGTCAAACTATACCTGTTCCAAATTGGTTCAGCCATTACAGAGATATGCTAGAGCAACAAAAATCCATACTTTTTAACCAACTTCAAAAATAGGAGGTTCTAAATTAGCTTTTTTGTGTTTGTAACCTTAGAACTTTGAGGGATTGCTATTTTTCCCATAAAACTTAAAGAACCTGTAATCATGTCTAGCGGAAACATTTTTTGTGGGTGATTTTATTTATTTGAAAGTGTCATCCCGAGTTGGAAGTCCTTTAATTATGCATTTATAATATTAGTATGATTTCCATTTTTTGATTGGCTAAGCTATGATAGTAAAAAACAAATAAACAATAATAATGAATGAGTTAATTTTTTAGTCGTATCTTACTGGACACTGGTGATAAAGATGTGCCAGAGTACCAGAAGAACTTGGCCGAGGTGGTGCAGTCCGAGCAGGTGAACATAGAGCATATAGTGGTGACCCATTGGCATCATGACCATATCGGAGGTGTTGAGAACCTCTATGGAACTATCGCTAGTAAGCTTCCTTAGCCTTATTGTGATGTTGTGGTTGGCCTTCGTACCCAAAAGTTATGTTTTCAAACCCTGTCATGCATCAATGAATTTTTTAATTCAAGATAATCTGAATAACATGTATCTTTTTTACAATCCATGTAATGACTTCAAGGATGGGTCTCATTGCCACAAAACACTAGGGGCACTGCTATAGACAATGTAAAACACTAGGGTTTTAAAATATTAAAACCATTAACTAGTTCAAAGGGTTTACTGGAGCACATAATAGATATAAATTTTATCTGACACATGGATACAGCTCAGACAAGTACGAATAGCAAGAAATAAGAATCAATAAATTGCAAAAACAATAGAATACAAAAGGTAAAAGACAAAACGCATGTCATCATTTCCAGTAAAACTTTCAGAACAACCAATAATATGGAAGCACAAACGAAGCATAGAAGACGCCCCTGATGCGGAATTGCCCACAACAATCCCAAGTAACTGGTTATCAGACGGCCAAGAGATATCAGTGGAAGGAGCCACTGTCAAAATCCACCACACACCCGGACATACCACTGATCATGTTATACTGACGTTGGCAGAAGAAAACATACTATTCAGTGGAGACTGCATTTTGGGAGAGGGAACGGCGGTATTTGAAGACCTATATACTTATATGAGGAGTCTGCAAAGGATACTGGATTTGAAGCCAAATCTAATTTATCCTGGGCATGGGAATGTGGTGGAAGTAAGTTTCAAATCTTTTTTCAGAGTCTAGAATGTCTTTGGAGAATACAGCAATCTATAAAACAATATAAACATACTATTATTAGCTGAAGAGTTTGTTTGTTTGAACACTCTAATCTCTAGAACTACTTATTTATTTATTTAATACTTGTATTAAATAAATACAAGTATTAAATATACAAGCCGGCCATATCTATGGCCGGCTGCTGCTTACAATTAAATAAATACACAAACAATGTAGTGCTAGGAGGACTTAATGCTAAAGCATTCTCTACCAGTCAACCTGGGCGTCCAAAAAGGCGGTGTGGGGTTCCCAGTAAAGACAATTAAATAATTATTAAGGACAATTATAATTATTAAATACCTGTTGGATTAAAAAAAAAAAAATTGCATTTGATAGCCCAGGGGGGAAGGGTCGGGGACCGAGGGCGGCCGTATAATAAATAAATTAACACTTAATAGACATACATAATCCTGACTCCACGGTAAAACTCGGCAGCTGTCACGTGACATTTCCGCAGCTAATGTCATTCCCATACAATTCAATCTTTCCGCAGGCGTTAACGCCAACAGAAAGTGGTATTTGTCTAGACCCCTGAGGTATCTCACGCGTTGCTTTTTCAACCATTTCAGGATCCAATTGAAAAGATACAATACTACATAGCGCATCGCAACCAAAGAGAGGAACAAATACTGGAAGCACTTAAAAATTCAAACAAACAACTGAACGAAATGGACCTAGTAAAGATAATCTACACAGAAACACCTGAACATCTATGGCCGGCTGCTGCTTACAATGTGAACCATCATTTAACTAAATTAACTAAAGAAAATAAGATAAAATCTATTAATGTTGATGGAGAGAATAAATGGCAGTTTGCTGGTACTTGTAACTGTAGTTTATAAGAGACTGCTGCCTAAACAAAGAATGTCACGATATATGAACAAAATTAATCAAATTGAACACATAAGGGGCGCTACAAAAGTTCACATCAACGCTTGCCTGCTAATACCATTATGCCCTTAAAATTAACCATGTCGAAGTGGCGTAAGCTGCGAAATGTATTCCAGGTACAAATACAGAAACATATTTTAAACCAACTCCTGAATTAATAGAAACCACAAATTATAAGGAAACTATATTACAGCGAAATAAATCTATAGAAGGAACTGTTATAGATATTAATTGATATTTTATGTAAATAAAAGTATTATTTTGTTATTATATACATGTATTTCACTACCTACATGACTTTTATCGATTGTTATAGACAGTTTTGTATATAACAACTTAATTATTTCATAAAAAAGAAACAAAAATGCAAAGAAAAATCTTATTTAATATACAATAAAACCAAATTGTACACCAGTTCTAACACAGCTTAAGTTCTTCTTAATCAATACTTTCAATTAAATAAAAATCATTTACTATGAAAATGTGTTGCAAACTAGTAAGAAGTACATTTTGTAAAAAGAAACTAAAGAGACCGACACACAAGTTTCGAATCTTACGGGAATCCTTTTCTTCAGAGATAACGAAGATTCTCAAAGAGTAGAAACATTCGCTGGCGACTTCATACGTGGGCCGTGAAAATGAAACTTTTAGATAATTAATGTTTCCAATTTGTCTAATTTTGCAGTAAACAAAATTCATTGAACGAAATCCATTTATTGATATATACATAAAACAATTAGGTACCTAACTTATGTATTAAAATATCTAATAAATAAGACAGGCGCTACAATTTATTAGGTTTAAGGAACCTGTTTCGTAAAGTGTAAATGAACACCCGCCTGTTTCGTAAGTGGCAATCGTATTTAAAATCAAAAGCGGAAATTTTGTATAGTTGCCGCCGTTTGCTTTACGCTTTTTTTTTTTGAAATCGACAATCGAATGTCGATTTCATAAAGCAAACGGATTAGTTTCGATTTTCATACGTTATTGCCATTTATCTAGGGCTGTTAAATTAAGATGACACATTAGCACGAGTAGGCTGCAAAACTATGGATTTGTGAAGTGAATTTAGGTGCAAATGGTGATATGTTTAGACAGTGGTATCAAATCGCACATATCTAAGCGAGACGGTTTTTCAGCTACATTAACGCGCGTTATGTTCCATAGAGAGGTACATATTTCAATTACCCAGACCAGACAAGTTTCAATCGAAGCGAACGAATGATAAAAACGAAAGAGCTTTAGCAAAATGTAAAAAGATAATGTTTGCACGCTTTAACATACAAAGTATGTGAGTGATGCTGATGAGATATTTGATTTAAAAAATGTCGAGTCAATAGTGCTCGAAATAAGTCAACAATTAATCCTTCTAACTATTATAAACGCGAAAGTTTGTGAGGATGGATGTTTGTTACTCTTTTAAGCAAAAATTACTGAACGGATTTTGATGAAACTTTACAGTAATATAGCTTATACATCAGAATAACACATAGGCTACTTTTTATCCGGGTACCGCGCGGGCGAAGCCGTGGACAAAAGCTAGTAATACAATATTTACGTCAGCCAACCTTAGTTCTTCAGATTGCTGTGTAGTTACATACTTACCTTCTTATACATAATCACTACTTAAATAAATCTTAAAACATACCACACCAAAACACGTCAAATCGTATTTTTTTTCATGTTCTTGAGTTTTTGACTATTTTCCACAGTATGTTTTACGTTTTATTTCTTATTACTATATTTCATTTGATGTGCTGATATATATAGGTATTGATATTATATAAAAATAATGTTTGATTTGTATTTTATGTTTATTCTCCACTTTCAGTAAAGCAATAACACCCATCATTCTTTTAAATAGTTCTCTGCATCCTAAGGTTGTCTGTAAGAAATCGCTTTCATCGAAAAGACTGCCCATTGTGCATTTCTCTTGTTTTTTGTTATTTTATTATGTTTCTGTGTTTTGTACTGTAAACCTATGTTATGCACAATAAAGAGTTTATCTATCTATCTATCACTAACTTTAGGGACATGCTTAAAGTTGTCTGCCTCTATTCTTTGTGTAGTGTTAGAAAAGGACAGTGTTAGAGTTAGCTAACTGCTAAGTTAGCGAGTGATTATGAAAAAGAGGGTTAATGTTTGTCTAACAAGTCAAATGCATGTAACGTGACCAGAAATAAATAAAAATTATGGTTTTTGGACTGGGCTGGACCAATAACAAACGCAGGTACATTCAGCGACAAAAGTACATTAACAGTTACATTTTTAGATTAGATCTTTATAACTCTAATATTTATGGAATCTATAGAATTTAGTCCTAAAATTAGAGCTATATTCTAAATCCGGCAACCTACAATAAAAAGTTGCCATTAAAACCCGTAGAAATAGAGCATCTCAATTTTCTTAAACATAAATTGTTAATCTACCTTTGTCGCTGACTGTATAACCTCGGTCATTTGTAGGAAATGATTAGCGCTTTCGTTTATCATCAACGCTTCGAGCGCTACATGTCTGGTGCATATCGTCTCTAACGGCGTACTTTCTTGGGCGGAGGCATTTTATCTGAATCGTCGTGAAACCTGTGCAGGTCTATGAAGTTCAGGAGAATTTCTTTTGTAACTGGATCTCTTATACTTTCGCACACGGCTGAAAAGAAAAATTGCAATTAAAATTTTAATTATTTGTAATATACTGATAAATGAAAACACGTACAAATGGACTATTCATATCTAAACACATTCCACCTTCTTTTTCAACTTCAAAGTCGATGTTTAGACTTGAAAGGTTATGTCGATGTTTCGTAGCGCAAACTTTATTAATAGTAATTTTACTCGAACCCCCCAAAACGTCAGCCCCCTCTCACATTTACATTTGTACACTCATACATAAGGATACACAAATCCATTGTTATTATAGTTTATAGATTCTAGAGTAATAATAATACATTAATATAATATTTTAGAACTTAATCTCGAAGAAATATTGTTACCGAAGAGCGAGGTCTGCTACCACAGATATCTACATACTTAAAAGGAGATCTCAAACCCATATAATATATATGTAGATTAAGTTACTGAAATAAATATTTGTATTTGAAAACATAAGGTAGCAATAAAATAATACCTGTGTATTCAATACCTAGAGCAGTATTAAATACCTGTGGCAGTATTAATTACCTATGGCAATATTAAATACCTGTGGCAGTATTAAATACCTGTGGCAGTATTCATTACCTATGGCAATATTAAATACCTGTGGCAGTATTAATTACCTATGGCAATATTAAATACCTGTGGCAGTATTAAATACCTGTGGCAGTATTCATTACCTATGGCAATATTAAATACCTGTGGCAGTATTAAATACCTGTGGCAGTATTAATTACCTATGGCAATATTAAATACCTGTGGCAGTATTAAATACCTGTGGCAGTATTCATTACCTATGGCAATATTAAATACCTGTGGCAGTATTAATTACCTATGGCAATATTAAATACCTGTGGCAGTATTAAATACCTGTGGCAGTATTCATTACCTATGGCAATATTAAATACCTGTGGCAGTATTAAATACCTGTGGCAGTATTCATTACCTATGCCAATATTAAATACCTGTGGCAGTATTAAATACCTGTGGCAGTATTCATTACCTATGGCAATATTAAATACCTGTGGCAGTATTAATTACCTATGGTAATATTAAATACCTGTGGCAATATTAAATACCTGTGGCAGTATTAAAACTGTTTGGATAAGATTTGTCCGTTCGCTCTCTCATAAAAACCCAATGTTCATTCTCGTATTTGCACTCTATTATCTTATTGTTAAGGTTCTTAATGTCTTTCGTAACTTTCATCGAAGAGAATGGTCTATCTAGCTGTCCCACGTACAGGTGGCCGACTTTTGTAGGAACAATTCTGAAAAAAAAAACATTATAATTATTAATATATAATATATATTATACCTCGTGTGTTCATAAGTCTTGAGACACAGTAAAACTAAAATATTTTTGGAGCTAAGTTGAGTATTCATTTATTGGATATTAAAATTAAAACTACTGACATCTAGATCTGTATTTAAAAATAAATCATTCAAAATGGCCGCCTTTGCATTCAATGCAGGCCTTCAAACGCGTGCGCCATTCATCTATGGCGGCACGAATCTTTTCAATGGGAATCCGTTTCGATTCTTTAATAAGGGCTCGCTTGAGAGAATCCAGGTTTGGGTGAGCACTTTCTGCATGCCCTCAGCTCCAAATCCGTCCATAAAGAAATTGGCCTCCAGCCAACGTTGGGTAGTCTTAGCTTTATGGGAGGGAGCAGAGTCCTGTTGGAAAACCCAGTATTTTCCAGCCAATAGCGTATCATTTAATGGTTTAACCATCGCTTCCAATATGTCGGTTTGGTAATTTTGTGCCTTCACCTTGACGCCTTGCTGGCAAAAATGAAGCGAAGTGACCCCCTCGTAGGAAACACCCCACCAAACCATCACACTTGCTGGATGATGAGTGCGCTGGACATTGCGTACAGATGGCTGGACGTCCTTTGAACTTCTGGCGTAAACCTTATTGTTCTGCCGGTTAAACTTTTCTTCCACCGTGAAGATCTTTTCATCGGTAAACAGGATATTTTTTGGATCGTGTCTCTTCAATAGGTTCCGACATCGTTCCAGTCGCAATTTACGAAGACGCTCGTTTAAATAATGCACTTTCCTTCGACTGTAGGCCTTTAGTTTAAGATCATATTTAAGTATTCTGTTCACCGATATTCGCGAAATGTTGGTCTGCAGAGCTAATTTCTTTTGAGTCCGGCAAGGGTTGCGACGAATTCGCTCTCTGATTACTTTGATGTTGGCGGGCGTCCTTACAGGCCGCGGGCGGCCACATCTTCCACGGTCTTCTAAAGAGCCGGTCTCCTTGTACCTCTTTATGGTATAATACACAAAGTTCCGACTACATCCCAAACTTTGGATTTCATTAAAAACTTGCATTGGTTTTTTTCCTGCTTGAAACAGTGAAATTACAGTCGCACGCAAATCTTTTGTTGGCGCCATTTTCACGGAGAATGAAACAAATATTCAAATGTATATTTTTTCTGATTCAAAACATTCGAAATTTAAAATTTTAAAAGTTTAAAAAAGGTTGCATGAATTACTTTCTTTTTAAATTAATTAAATAAGTTCGTCTCAAAACTTATGAACACACGAGGTAGGTACAGCAGGTATTCGCAGTTAGATTAAGCAAGTTGGCAGAGGGTAGGCCATTTATCTTGCAGAACCGATAACCGATGTGGAAGAAATAAATAAATAAATAATTTTGGACTGGATATTTTCACACAGCATCATCTAGCACCAAACTAAGCAGCGCTTGTGTTATGGGAACTACATGACTGATATACTACTTATATATTTTTTTGTAGATCCTACTACTATTAATAAACGCGAAAGTTTGTGAGGATGTTTGTTACTCTTTCACGCAAAAACTACTGAACGGATTTTGATGAAACTTTACAGTAATATAGCTATTACATCAGAATAACACATAGGCTACTTTTTATCCGGGTACCATGCAAGCGAAGCCGTGGGCAGATGCTAGTAATATAATCATTCGAATAATTAGCATTTATAGTTTGCTGTAAATAAGTTTTTCTCTCAAACTTGTCAAGATAAATATAAATAAATAAATAATAAATAAATAATGCTGGACATTTTTCACACAGCATCATCTAGTCCCAAACTAAGCAGAGCTTGTATTATGGGAACTACATGACTGATATACTACTAATATACTCGTACTTTTTTTTTGTAAATACATACATATTATATATAGAAAAACCCCCAGACCCGGAACAAATATTTGCAGATCTTACAAACATTCGTCCCGTGACAGGAATCGAACCCGCAACCTTCTGCGTCTCAGGCAAAAACATAGATAAATAAACTTATTAGTCTTTTTTATTTGAAAATTAACAGGCGCATACATAGTCCTGTAACCACACTCGGATTCCCTGTGCCGTGGGTATCAGGAACTACGAGCACTGCGGTACCACAACAATGTTACCACATAAGTAGTTTGCGCGCTCTTATACTAAAGCTTTACGTACTATTCATATTGTAAAAACGGGAAATTTTCACGTACTGCATTATCGGCACCGACTAAGTTTCGACTCGTTCCGAGGGTCTCCATCAGGGTGAGTGGTTGCGACTTTCTCCTTCGGTGAAGACACCGACTAAGTTTCGACTCGTTCCGAGGGTCTTCATCAGGGTGAGTGGTTGTGGCTCCTTACGCGTCGCGCCGTGCACTCACTTTATGTAATAAAAAGCTTTACGTACCCTGTTCCGCCTTCAGTGACAATTTTCAAGCGGAAATCAACACTGTTCATATTTCCCGGTTTCCATTTCAATACTTCATCACACCTCCCTGCTACATAGCGCTGTAAATAGAACAACGTACGAATCGGATATATGTAATAATAATTTATTGGCATATAAGTAGCACTACGAATAGAATATAATATGTATAAGAATAAATTAAGTAACACATTGACAAAGTACTATACGTAAATAATAAATAAATAACGCTGAACATTTTCACACAGCATCATCTAGCCCCAAAGTAAACAAAGCTTGTGTTATGGGAACTACATGACTGATATACTACTTATATAATTTTTTTTTTAAATACATACATATTATACATAGAAAACACCCAGACCCGAGACAAATGAATGCAGGACATACAAACATTTGTCCCGCAGCGGGAATCGGACCCGCAACCTTCTACGTCTCAGGCGGACCTTCGCCCACTGCGCCACAGAGGCTGTCAAAGTTAATTCTACTTAGTACGCCTCGTCAATCTGAAAATACATGGATTATTATTATTTATCTATATCTATACTAATATATATAAATTAATTATTTGACGTGCTCTGAGAAAACTATTGATGATATACGCAAAAACTATTGAACGTTAGTTATTCTATGTATAATATGTATGTATTTACAAAAAAAAATGTATATAAGTAGTATATCAATCATGTAGTTCCCATAACACAAGCTCTGCTTACTTTGGGGCTAGATGATGCTGTGTGAAATTTGTCCAGCGATACATAAAAATTATATACTACATGATTAAAGTACTCATTCTTACCTACAAAAAAGTCCTCGAGGGAATATATCTAACTATCATAGTTAAGTCACAATAGCAGCTTTTGTGTTCTAAAATTTAATTAAATCGCCGCTAGAAACAAAAGTTGGTAACATTCCTATCGTAGTATTAATTCTTATTCAAATAAATAGTTTTATCATCAAGGGTATTTATGTAGCAGTAAAATACTTCACTGTTACTTTTTAGATTCCCACGGAATCAAAACTTACGCGGGTGAACACGCATGAGACTTTTCAGGCGCGAATCCAGCCCCTTTCAAAAAAAAAAGTTGTGGTCACGGCCACCCGAAAATCGGCCAAGTGCAAGTCGGACTGCTGACTCACTTACGATCAATACATTGCATTCAAAGGAGACAATTTCAAAATGTATGACGCCTCAGACAAGACATTGTACAGTTTATAGCTGTATATAGGTCCACGCGGGTAAAGCCGCGCGGCAAACGCTTGTAAATGATTTTTTATTCCAAAAACTATCGTGAACTTGACTATTCATATTGTAAAAACGGGAATTTTCACGTACTGCAATATCGGTGAAGGCACCGACTAAGTTTCGACTCATTCCGAGAGTCTACCTTCCTACTACCTAGGTAGTGCACGGCGAGACGCGGAAGGAGAAAGTCGCGACCTCTCACCCTGATGAAGACTCTCGGAATGAGTCGAAACTTAGTCGGTGCCTTCACAGATATTGCAGTGCTTGTAAATTAATAATCCGGTAAAATATTAGTCAGTTCGTTCTCAAAAATGGCAAAAGTAAATGTGTTTGTTTGCAATTTACGATATCATAATTAAATGAAGACTACCAGTAACTACTGAACCGATTTTAATACCTATAAAATGAAAATCATTTATCGCAAATTAACATTGTGCCAAACATTAGCCTCTCCTAAAAAATAAACTGAATTCCGACCGGACATGGAGCGTAGAGTCGGACTGAAAGGGTTAGTTAAGTCTACTGTAGTGTTTGTGTATGTATAATACATGATTATAATATTATGTTCTATTTTATATACTTATCCTTTGTCATAACACCTATACACAAACATACACGGCACATACAATACACTGTCTCGAGCGCAACGCGTCAGTCACACGAGAGCCTTGGGCGAGAGTGGACGTGTTTAATGAAAGTGCGTGCCGAGTGTGGTCCTTGCGTCCCTCCCTAAAATAATATAATATATATAAAAAATAAGTTACCTCTTTCGACGGTTGGAATATAAGTCCGTCGGGCTCGTGGGACAGTGTCTTCGCGAACTTCTCACCGAGCAGCTGCCGAGCCATCGTCAAGTCCCAGAACTGCTTTAGGCGAATGCTGAATGGCTCATTTTCCTTCTTTATTATACCCTCTTTCATTGCTTTATGCCTACAAAACAGTATATGTTTAATATGTACAAAGAATTATATAAGTAGTATATCAGTCATGTAGTTCCCATAACACAAGCTTTGCTTAAGTTGGAGTTTGTATTTTGAAAAAAAAAAGACTCGGAAGGTTGCGGTTCGATTCCCGCCGCGGGACAAATGTTTTTATGTTCTGCAAATATTTGTCTCGGGTATGTATGTATTTACAAAAAAAGTATATAAGTAATTAGTATATCAGTCATGTTTTTAATATATATACTAACTAGCTGTGCCACGGCTTCCTTATATATATTTAACATCACGCTACGACCCTTAGAAGCCGAGCAAACGAAGTAATAGCATGGGGCGATGCGACGCGGTGGATTAGGGTTGTTCAGCATAAAATTAGTAGACTATTCTGATTCACCATATTTTTCTTTTTACTCCTTAACTGCCCCACCATCGTATTCCCGGTTTTAAATGTTTTAAATTTCATTTAATTGTAGATTTCCTTACCTACCTAGGATTAACAATTTCGTTTTCTATACAGTACAGTCTCCTGGGGTAGAATTCCAGCTTGCCCACGTCCTGTCCTTCAAAGCTGATGATGTCATAGCACAGGTACCGCGGTATCTCTGCACCGTCCACTTTATCTATGACCATCTCCTGAAATAATATAATTTATATATTAATAAATATTTTTCACTTTAATAGAAAATCCTCGACGTATTTACATTAATTGGCAATAGTTTATTTTTACTAAATTTGAAAATCCTCGACTTATCTCCATAATAATTGGCAATAGTTTATTTTTACTTTTTGAAAATACTCGATATATTTTCATTAGCAATAGTTTATTTTTACTAAATTTAAAATCCTCGATGTATTTTCACTGATTGGCAATAGTTTATTTTTACTAAATTTGAAAATCCTTGACGTATTTCCATTAATTGGCAATGTCTTTATTTCTGATATCGGATGAGTAGTTTCGGAGATTACTTCCATTTTTACATACAAACATAACCGGTTTTTAACAATAACAGACCTACATTTGGCCATAATCTCACCTGTTGGTAAGTGATGATATGGCCGACAATGGAGCATGAAGGTCTAGAAGATATCTATTCACTCTGACCTTAAAGAGACCCAGGATATTATTATAATAATAGCCTCTGCCTACGGCTTCGCCCGCGTGGTACCCGGATAAATAGTAGCCTATGTGTTATTCTGATATATAAGCTATATTACTGTAGTTTCATCAAAATCCGTTCAGCAGTTTTTGCGTGAAAGAGGAACAAACATCCTCACAAACATTCACGTTTATAATATTATATATATATATTAGTAGGATAGGATTTAGTTTAGATTGAGGACTTAAATAACATGTTAATGCTCTTTTGTAGCATCAATATTTGAATAAACGCAAGCAACGACAACGTTCGTCCGTCATTGGGATCGCTCGTGCGTCGTCGGGACGCAGCGACGCCATATTGGCGCCGCTCGACTATATATAAGGCCTAGGCGATAGCGCTCTGCCGTTAAAACCCTCGTAGACCAAGACACGTTCTTGGTGACCCTGATGACCCCATCAGCACCGCTAACACGGTGGTGACGTCATCAAGTCCCGACAGAGCAAACACTTCACAGATACACCGAGCCCGCCGGCGGGCTCGACAAGTCCCCACTTCCGCCTACTCACGGTACAGATATGTACCGGGGCGTTTCTCTCCTGTCCTCCCCCCTGGCAACGGCCCAAGCAACGGCCTAAGTGGTGCCCTTGTGCTAGTTGCCCCATCCTAACTTTTTACAGGCTGAGCGCTTTCTGCGCTCGTCGTAGACCCGTGACGCTGACCAAGGCCATCTGCGGCCCTGCAGTATTAAAGTCCATTCAGAAAAAAAAGTTCCGCCGTTGAAGTCCGGCCCTGCAGCTCAATGCTCAGAAAGTCCATTCAGAAAAAAAAATTCCGCCGTCCGGCCCTGCAGCTCAATGCTCAGAAAGACCATTCAGAAAAAAAAATCTCCGCCGCATTCAGTACCGTGGAACGGTGGTCCTACTAGCTTAGACTCGGCAATGGTCTCATCCTTTCGCTGCTTCGTGTCAGCCCTGCGTCACGAACTTGTCGGGAACGTACCTACTTAAGTTGATTAACGTACCTACTTACTTTAAATTGATCAACGTTACGCTACACTTACAAATATACAATTGGCGTTAACTAGCAGCGGTTTTATTCTAGCAGTTGTCCGTTCTGCAAGCAATTGACCTGCCCGCTATTGACTTCTTTAGATACAAGGTAAAACTCACCCCATCCAGCAGAGTATTCTTGAGATGCCTCCTCAGATCCTTACTGTGCAAGAACCTAAGACCGAACACGTGGAACACGCAGTTGTCTCTGTCTATCATGTACACCTCTCCCTCTCCGTCTATCAGCATCATGAATCTAAAAACAAAAAACAAATTGATGTATCTGTTGTAAACAGATTGCATGTATCTGAAAAAATATCATACATCAAAAAAGTTTGCGATCAGTTTGAAAATGTAACATAATAAATGAAGAAATAATATAAAAAAAAATAAGGAAAATATTTTTTTTAATGTAATATTAATTTAAAACAATTCTTAAAAAGGAAAATATCGCAGGTTTACCTCGTCAGTTAGCCAGTTGGCCGTTGGCTTAGTTGGCGGTACTTCGATCCGGAAATCGTGGGTTTAAACCCGATCGCGTGGACAAATGGATTTTTCCACTTGATAAATTTAAGTTTACTTCACACGTGCTTAAAACGTGTAAAGGGCACATAAATTAGGAAACCGGCAAGCTCTCAAACCAAACATTCGAAGGGTGCATGCCTTCGAATGTTTGGTTTGTTTGGTTCATTATCAATATATATAAAACTGTTCCGTTAATTTGGAGGGTATATTCCTCTTATAGTGTAGGGGTGCACTAAGAAAGGAATTTGGAAAATTCTACCCCTAAGGGGGGTGAAAACCTTTGTGTGAAAACATGGTATTTCTTGAACTTACAAACCACATAAATATTCATCAATCCAAATGATAAAATATGAATATAATTATACCTAGTTTGGTGAGAGCTAAGGCGTTATAGAAGGTATCCAAGTTTGTATGGGAACTTTTTGACGAGTGGTCCAATTTGCTTGAAACTCGGCATAAATATTATTTTATTCAAATGATAAAAGACATATAAAGATACATGATAAAGAATTTTTTTTCTCTAAACTACCCCTCAAAAGGCGTAGGATGGTGTGTTAAGTTTGTATAAGAAATGTTTAACGCTTGGTGCGATTTGCTGTAAACTTAATTTGGATACTTAAAATACAAAAGAATTCAATACGTATCAGGGTATTCCAAAAAAAGCTCTTAAGGGGTGCAAGGTATGCAATTCTTGCACCTATCAATTATCTTTCATACACGAGTAAAACCGCGGGCGTCGGCTATTGTATAAAAAAGTAAAGCTCTGAAAAAAAAGCTCTGCTTAGTTTGGGGCTAGATGATGTTGTGTGAAAATGTCCAGAATTATTATTATTATATGTAAATAATATGTATGTATTTACAAAAAAAAAAGTATATAAGCATCAGTCATGTAGTTTCCATAACACAAGCTCTGCTTGGTTTGGGGCCAGATGATTCATAAAAAAAAAGTTATACCTTGACAAATTTGCGTTAGCGTGAAAGGAAAACTAAGCGTATTTGTCTCGACACCTTTACTTATGACATTTTCAATACCGCGAATTTACGGTTCGCACGTCGATTATCTGTGCTTTAGCCTCGGAAAAGAATATTTATCTTTTCAAAAATATTAATGACAATTTTAATATTTTAATTTAATATTAATGATTACAGTTGTTGATTTATACACTTAGTTTTTAAATAATGATTAGCTACCAGACCCAAACTAGGCGTGAAGCCTCTCGAGTCTCAGTGGTTCCTGACCTGACACCATCCGCCTTCCACGACACCCTGTACGGTTTCTCGTTCAACTTCCTCAGGTTTTTGGTGTCCATGGAGACCGGCTGCGAGCCGGGGAAGCCGGTGCTGCCCCACTCGCAGTACTGCTGGGCCTTGAGCTGTATCTGGCTGAGTCTGGGCTGGGCGTCGAACGGTTCCACGCCGCGCACGCCCGGCATGAACAACGTTTTCTTGTGTGTCGTCTCCCGGCGGCCTCTCTGTTTCTTTTTGGGTCTGTGAAGAGTGAACAAAAATGATTGGGCTTGTTTAAAGTCATTTTCGTAAGTTGTCACATTTCATAACTAGATGGCGCGACTAAAATATGCCGAATCCTAGATCACGGTATCGGTGCGTTTCGGATTATCGTATGTGTTTTGGTAAAAAAAAACTATTCTTGAACCTCTCGGGACAACTACCTATGTGCTAGTACATACATAGTGAAAAATGATTGAACTGGAGTTCCCCAGTATACAACGGAATATGAATTTATCATTGTTCGTTTTCGTTCCCCGATCCACAGTTTTGCCATCTAGGTTGAAATTAATGATGGCGAATACGAATTTTATATTCAAAAATTCATTAATAGCGTTCAGCTTTACCTAATTTTAGGATGCTGATTATTGAAATAAGGTACATTTCGAAATTAAAGATGACACATAGTTTTTTTAAATAAATTTTGTTTTGGGTATCGTTCTTTAATAAATTGGTAATGCTGATTATGGATTCCTTTTCAAAAGGCGCATAATTTTTTTTAATTATGATTTGTGTCGTGTGGTCATCTAACATAGGTTAAAAAAAATCTGAAAATCTAACATAGGTTTTTGTCATTTAAAAATCAAAGATGGTGAAGCCAAAAGAGGACCATGGGAAAATTCATTTCTCCCACTGGGGGACAACGAGAATTGAATTTGAATGATAAATAACTTAATATTAACGATGGGGCTGAAACGATTGGGCCGAAGATCGGGGGACAACGGGAATAACCCGTCGCGTTACGTGTGATAGCTGTCGAATTTTGTTTTGAAAATATTGAGTACGAAAATCTGCAGCTATCACACCAGCAAAAATAATGGGCACGCGATAAATAGTTTTTCTGTTGTAACAAAATCACATACTTACTTGGAAGGGTCCGTAGCGCTGTTACTAGGTTTGTCATCATCATTATCATCATAGTCGACTTCTTCATCCTCTGTAATCAAAATCCAAATTACTTTAGACTAATCAGGCAACAAATAAACAAGGGGTAGATAGCTTTCAAGCGGGTCCAATATAGCAACGTATTTATGGCGCTATGCGTCTTCCACGATTCTCCAGTGCGTCAGGTTGACACACTTTTGTGGCTGTATTTGCGCCAGATGTGGCGCAAAAATACAGCCTTATTGCTGAGCAGACACCACGGGTGTAGCAACAGCATCTTTAATGCGATTGCAGAACAATTTGGTTATCCTCTGGTATGGAGACTCATCCAGAGAACCAAATTGCTATTAGTCCTAATCTAGTTTTAAATTTCTACTAACATAATTGACTCATTAGTCTGCATACATACATGTTATTATTATTATTATTATTTCACACGTTTATTAAATATCTCTGACTAAGTATCTCTCTTGTGATAGAGGCTCTCTGGGGCCGAAGCCGAAGCAAGAGGCCCTTTGTACATATAAAATATTAGGTAATTCCAAGTGTAGACGAGACACATGGAATACTATTATTACAAGATTATTGTACACAAGGACTTCAAGAAAAGAGTTGATGATCTTTAAACGGACTGAACAGATTTATTGAATCATTGGAGGGCATTCTATAAATAGATACTGAAGACAAAATTGTTTTTTTTAAATTTTTGCCTGTCTGTCTGTCAGAATCTGGGCCGCGCATAGCGCCGAAACTACTGAACGAATTCAATTGAAACTTGGTATGATTTGAGTTCATACTACGGGGTAGGACATAGGATACTTTTTATCCCGAAATTCAGCACGGTTCCCTTGGGAGAGGGGATCAAATTAAAAATTTGTACTCAGTTGTAATTCATTCACGCGTAGTCCGATTACATTAATTCTTTTTTTGTTAGAAAGAAAGTACCTTAAAGATTGTTTCGTGAATATTTCAAGGACATCGGTTTTGTAGTTCAGAATATAATAATAGATAATGCTAGTCAGTTTTCACACAGCATCATCCCCAAACTAAGCAGGGCTTACGGGAACTACGTGACTGATGTATTACTTACTTATATACTAAATAAATACATGATTAATTATTATACATATAAAAAAACCCAGACCCGAGACAAATACGTGCAGATCATACAAACATTTGTTTCGGGGCGCGAATCGAATTCGCAACCTTCTGCGTTTCTGGCGGGCTTTCGGCCACTGCGCCACAGAGGACGTCATAAGGTTCTGTATAAAACGTCATCCGTCTCACCTATACACCAGTCAGGCCTAGCGGGGGCGGCGGGAGTATACTCGATGTCGTCATAACGCTTGTACAACTCCTGTATATAATCTTGCTTGTATATCCCTGGAGGCCTGAAAAGTCGATGTCACATAAAACAGATCATATCCTATCCTACTAGTATTATAAACGCGAATTTTTCTGAGGATGGATGGATGTTTCTTTCAAGCAAAAACTACTGAACGGATTTTGATGAAAGTTTACAGTAATATAGCTTATATATCAGAATAACATATAGACTGATTAATTAACTGACTATTACTTATATAGTTTTTTTGTAAATAAATACATATTATATGTATGTACATATAAAATACCCAGACCCGAGACAAATATTTGCAGATCATACAGACATTTGTCCCGTGGCAGGAATCGAACCCGTAACCATCTGCATCTCAGGCGGGCTTTCGCCCTCTTCGCCACAGAGGTCGTCCCATATAAACACCCAACACACACATACATAGTAACATTAGAGTTCAGTTTACCCCCCCTAAGGGGTATTTCTCAGGGGGTATTTGTCACCCATAGTCCTGACCCCACACTAGGATTTAATGTGTCGTGGGCTCGTGGGTGGTAGAACTACGAGTACCGTGCTACCACAACACCCGAATCCGCAACAAATATCTGCAAAACATGGAAACGTTTGTCCCACAGCGGGAATCGAACTCAGCTTGCTAATCGCCCGCGCCAGCTAGGTCGTCAAAATAGATAGATAGAAAATTATTTAGTGCACAAATAAAAAGTAGGGTACATAGGCGAACTCAATGGTAGATAGCGTTCTCTTCCCGCTAACCTTAAAATAGACAGGTGTTTGGAGTTTAAACGTATACAAATCAAATCACTGACATAACTCTTAGAATAAGCAAGTTGAAGTGACAATAGCCTCTTGCCTAAAAAATAAATTAGAATTAAAAAATATTTTTACCCCTTATAATAGCCAATTTCTAAAAAAGATTATTTTTTTAACCCTTTCCGATTTCCGACCATATCAGTTCCATCATTCTCTCTTACTCTGCTCAAGTTTCTTGTTAAGTTAGAGAGGTCCCCTATTTCCTTTTCTTTTCTTTTTTGGGAACTCTTCTCAATTTTCAACCATGTCATTTCCATCGTTCTCTCCCTGCCTACCTATTCACATAATCATAGCTTCAACTTTTTTGTTTAATAGTAAGGCATGTGTTTCTTTTGATTTACCAGAGCAACATAATCGCTTTGTCAAACAGCTCTTTAAAAGAAATAAAAAAAATATATATATGCCCATATATGGATCGTTAAAGCGTGCTAGACGCGTCAGATGTTGGCGCAAATAACAAGCCCTGGGATAGGCCAGTCCAAACTTTCCCTCGTTAGTTTCATAACTTATTTTTTTTTAATTAATAGAGCTCCTTGTAGAGAGCTCGTTCGGGGAAGTACTACCACCATAAACTATTTTTAATTTTACATACCTAATTTTAGCAAAAGCATTTAGTGCTGCCTCCACACTGCAGTCCAGCTGGTCCACCATGTAAGATACGAGGAGGAAACCTGTCCGGTTGAACCCGTGGGTGCAGTGGACTCCTATCACATCCACTGATTGAGTTTGGAACTTTGTCACTATGTGAATGAATTCTCTGAAAATTTTATAAAATTTCACACTTTATACCTTTTTTTACGTACACTTTATGTGTGTGTATGACACATAAAGTCAGTGTAAAGTGTATCATGTTTACTTGCTTTGTGTAAAATTTACACATGATAGTGTAATCATATGTAAAGTTTACACACTACAAGTATTTTTCAAACATTGGATACCGCGACATGCATTTTGGATATATACAGTGGTGGTCATATAATTAGAAACACTTAGTCACTTGGTAGTCTTTTAATGTAACCAACATTATTAATTCAATTAATTGGAGGTAATAGTTTAATTAACGAAATCACAATGTACATTTATATCTCTGGGATAATAATAAGCAATAACATTCAGACAACCAATACAATAATTATAAAAAAAAAAAAAAAAAAAAAAAGAATCAATCAATATTCTTAGTACTGGCAGTCGGACAACTAATTAGAAACAAAGTATGACTAGGTTCTAAAATTGAATTTTAAAACTAAAATTCACTTTTCGGAATGTCACCGCATTATGCACTTTGCCGCCTTTTCTTACTCATTCGGATTCGGACCTTTTGTCAGATTTAATTATTAAAAATGGGTAAAAACAAGAGCTGTGATGCAGCAACAAGAAAAATTATAGTAAACTTTCATTTTAAACGAAAATGGTCTTACAGAAAGATCGCCGATCATTTAGAGTGTTCCGTAAAGATGGTATTTAACGCCATTGCACATCACAAAAAACATGGAACATCCGATAAGGTGCCTAAAAAAGTTCGGCCAAGGAAGACCACCGTTCAAGAAGACAGGCTTATGATTCGTTTGGCTAAGACAGATCCCTTTAAAGGTTCTAATGTTATACGAAAAGAAGTATTTTCACAAGACGACCCTCGAAACGTGTCCGCAAGACTAGTCCGTAGGCGGTTGGTTGAAGGAAATTTGTATGGAAGACTTGCTAGGAAAGTGCCACTTCTCACCAGGCGACACAGAGAAAATCGTCTAGCCTTCGCTAGAAAATATGCCAGTTGGACTGTTCATCAATGGAGAAAAGTTTTGTTTAAAACGATACGTACGGCGACCAATCAACGAGGCTTTGAATAACAAGTACACTATAAAAACAGTTAAGCACGGCGGTGGAAATGTTAAAGTATGGGGATGCTTTTCCGGATACGGAGTTGGTCCCGTGAGAAAGATTGAAGGGCTGATGGATCAGTTTCAATACAAAAATATCTTGGAGGAGACAATGATCCCATATTCAGATGATTTGCCAGTGAATTGGATTTTTCAGCACGATAATGATCCAAAGCATACAGCAAACAGCGTTAAAGCGTTTCTCAGACAACAATTGGTGACAGTGTTAGAGTGGCCTGCTAATAGTCCGGATTTAAATCCGATAGAGAATTTGTGGCACACTGTGAAGAAAACATTGTCGGATGAGCATATCACCAATATCAACCAACTTTACGACGCATTTGTAGAAGCTTGGAGATGTATTCCTTTGGAAACGTGTGAAAAACTGATAGAATCAATGCCACGTCGTTGTAAAGCTGTAATCGACAACAGAGGGTACCCTACCAAGTACTAACAGTACTAATCGGTTTTGGATGTAGTATTCATAGTATTATTCAAATTAAATGTGGTTTTGTTCACTTAGTTAATGTTTATATTGTTGTTTTTTTTTTGTTTCTAATTAGTTGTCCACTTTAGTCCATGTATTTTAATAGACTTTTTATTAAAATGTTATATTTTTATATCAAAATTGTTGTTTGTTATTACTAAACTCGTATAGTAATACTTTAAAAGAACCGATACTTCCATTTAAATACGTAGGAGCCCTCTATGGCACGTTAAAAATTAGTTATGATGTTAATTTGTAATGAAAATAGAAGACAGGGTTGGTGTTTCTAATTATATGACCACCACTGTATATATAGTAAGAAACAAACAAAAAAACCTCTAATGGCAAACCCAATACCCACAACGCAGGGAACCTTAGTGTTAGCTAGTATTAGGTATAATATCTCTGGTGTGAGGTGAGGACTATGTATGTATCTGCAGGCTGTTATAAAACATGCCCCAAGATTGATATACTCAGTATGCAGAACCATAAGTATACTAAATAGGGTAGTCAGAGGCAAGTCCAAATATTGTTCTGAGTGGCATGGCGGGTATGATTTCCTTTCTGCAGATATTTGTTCTGGGTCTATGTATTTGTTTTTTTTTCCTTGGCGTTTAAAGCCTTTCTTTGTATCTCTTGCTATTTTTGCTGATTTTTTCCTTGGCGTCTCCAGGTATTATTGTATCTGTGTTTCTTACAAAGTGCCTCAATGTTAGAGTTGCTAGCAGACCCCCAATTTATATTCAGCAGTTCGAGAATGGTTTTACGTAATTTCAAAATTGAAAATGCCACAGGCTTATCACAAATCAAGCAGTCACATGAAGACACAGAGAATGAGTTACCTAGTTTGTTCCAGAGATGGCGTCTCCCCATGCCCTCGACACTGCATTTTCACATATTTGCAGCCTGCGGCTTCTATTTCCTTCTTATCATAAAACCGACTAGTGTTTGTCAGATCTATCCATAGTCCTACTTTTACCTGGAAGAAATTCATACATTCCAAAAACTATCGTGAACTTGACTATTCATATTGTAAAAACGGGAATTTTCACATACTGCACTGTCGGTGAAGGCATCGACTAAGTTTCGACTCATTCCGACGCGGAAAGAGAAAGTCGTGACCACTCATCTTGATGAAGACTCTCGGAATGAGTTGAAACTTAGTCGGTGCCTGCACTGATAGTGCAGTACGTGAAAATTCCCATTTTTACAATATGAAAATTCATACATATTATTTTTTGTGCTATCTTTTAACTAGACAACTGGCTATCAGCTTAGAAGTCATACCAATTACAAAAACTGCATTACACCCGTTACACTATTTAACATCAGTCTCTATTTTTTTTTCTATTCTGCTTTTTGGCAATCTGTTCATACAACAGCAGTCTAATTTGATGGTTGATATTATCCGGTTTTTATCCAGTGACTGTTCTCTCAACTTTTGTCTGTGAATCTTTCTGCTAGGTTTGGGATGCTAACTGGAACTGCTAACTAGTCTTTTCTAACTGGAGAATTTAAGAGTGCAAGCTCCTTGAAGCTGAGAGGCGATTTAAAAATGTCTGATAAATCTATGAAAAAAGCATGTATTATTTTAAAGCCTAGTTATAATGAACAGGGAATTAGGGACTGTGTAATCTCTCAATTTTCTCATAATCAAATAGGTAAATAATGTATGATAAAGGAGTAACGCGTTCTACGAAACAGAATGAAAACAGAAATCAGCTGATTGACGCCACTTAGGTACCCACCTTCATTTGTTTCATGTACATAAACAGCATCGCAGGCGTAAAGCGGTTCTCTTCAGGTACTTTATCATTAAACTGGGATCCCAGTGGAGTCTTAAAAGCCAGGAATTTATCAGCAAACAGTCCAGTGGCTTTCCTCGGGCAGTTCAGCCACCTGTTCGGTATGGGTCCGGGATCTCTTTGCGCCATGATGACTGGTGGTAGCACTAACTAGTTTTGAATGGCTTTCTTGTTATTCACATTTGTATTCTTAGTAAAGTAAGATTTTTTGAGAAAAAACAAATTATAATTCTTGACACAGCATCTTCGAGCATCGCTTCGAAGCACAGATAAAAAATGGATAACAAACTTTTCTAAAGATGAGATATAAACTGTCAAGTAAGACAATGTAGATGTCGCTATGGGCAGGTGTCACTTTTCGAAACGCGTTCGGAAACCATAGGATCATAAACACAAAAAACAAGTTCACAAATCATCTCACGTGTTTTTCTCCAGCAGGAATACAGGAATTACAACTTTAATAAGTTCTAGCTTGGTTAACCAGCGTTAATACACGATATTTGGACTGGTTATCTGTTCTTCTATAAGATTTTCTGATAAATTCAATTAAAAACTCTGTTAAAAAGAATACTGTACTTTGAGTTCTTGGTTATGAACGCATTATATTATTTTTAACTTTCCCAAGGCAGGCATGACAACCAAAAAATACTTCATGGCAGTGGTAGTATAGTTCAGTCAGCTTAACTCTTTCACACTTTTCCTAGAGTCTCAGTGAAAAAGAGACAAATAAATGTTACTTTTATGTTTTGGTTTTGTTGGTACTGTATGAAGTTAGTTTTATTGTAATTGTCAAGAGCAAGAGCCTGCCATTTTGTACGAGAAGGGAGATAAAAAATAGTTTTATGGTGTTAAAATTTTACAAAAACTCCGTTGCCATTTGTATTAGGAACAGAAACAAATGTTTAAATGGACGCATCGTCCATTATAACTCAAGTGTCACGGGATGACGAACAACTAAACAATTATGGATCCGACCGAGGTAAATCCCAACTGAATTACACCTGTTACCTACTGGCATCAAATTAAAGCGTATTGTGTTACCTCTTTACGGCACGTAAATATTTGCATGTCGTGATAGGTTCTGAAACGGCGGGCAGTGTTATCGTGTATCACAATGTCTCATATTCGTTTCGGGTGTGTGCGGTGTGCGAGGTAAACAATTGGAACGTGTGGACGCGATAACATTCTTACCGCAACCTTGAGCGCTTGTCTTGCCAGTCTCCTCGAATTTAGTGCTGATGTGGAATGCTTGTTTTAGGGTCATCCCCTGGCGGGCAGCACAGCGATGGGGACGGGACTCCAGTGTCGGGTGCTACCCCCATCGCAACGAAGAAATCCAGCGGGAGTGGTGGATTCCTGCGGTCGTTGCTTTGCTGTTGGCGCGGCGGCCGCGGGAAGGGCCCTCCCGGCGGAAATGGCACGAGCAGTGTCGACGGCAGGGCTTCCCCGCCACTCCTGGTCATGTCAGACCATGCCCCCAGACCGTTGTTACCGCCAGTGAGACATCAGGATATGCATAAAAAGTGTATGGTGATTGACCTCGATGAGACATTAGTGCACAGTTCATTCAAGGTATGTACTTTTCTATTAATCTGACTGTTAGCACTCACAAACTTACCACTATTCAAAAGTCTAGAATAATAACAGAATTGAGTCTCATGCTTAGAACTGTATCTACTATTAGATACCTTATGAAAACTAACTCACTCATTGTTAGAGTGATTATGCTTAACTACATCCGTACAGAAACAACTATCAAATCTATGGTTTTCTTGCTAGCATGATTGCGGAAGAAGGGATATACATTTTGTGCTGTTGTTGAATTCTCCACTATTTTGTATCATTCAAATGACCCATCAATAGCTTTAATTTTTCCTGATCATTACTGATTATAGACTCTGACCTCATTTTTTTCTATTGTTCAAAAACCAATAGAAAAATCTTATTGGTATCCATACTCTACAAAAAAGATTAAAAATAATCGTTGACCAGTCTTTTTTCCCTGAAGAAGTTGATAATTTAAAACTGTTGACCTAGAGTTGGTTAATTACTGTTCTAGTCATTACCCCAAATAAACATCAATTTGGTTATCTATGACAATCCAACTTAGGCTATTTTTAAGCACATTTTAAAATCTATTAGAATAATTAACTTATAGATAGATATATAGAAAATCCTTATTTGCAAAATGGTTGTACATAGCTGAACTTAATGTTAAAACACTTCAACTGAAGAAGCTTCACGTAAGATGGTTGGGATATGATACCAGAGACGGGTAGCAGTTATTGTAAATGAGCCAGCGTAAGATACCATATTAAACTGTGGAGTCGTTAATTGGAAACATTGGGTAAATCTCACTGGTCTGCCTATTGTTGACACAAGAGAGAAACACTCACTAAGTTAGGTCAGGAAAGGGGGTTGCGGAGGACGTTCAAAAACATGAACAGATTTCAAGCCACTTCAGCTGCTGTCTAAAAAACAGAAACATGATCATATTTCCGCAGTCCATAGATATAACTACCTAATGGAAACAAATCCACCTTGATCCCCTGACTTCCTGCAATCTTGGAGATGTTATTAGTCCATTGGTTGAAGACCTTTCTTCATTGTTCTGTTCCAGGCTGCCATACTAATGAAAGTGATATGGTGGAAAAACAACATTCCCATTCAAGCAGAAAATTAAAAGACTTTGTTTGTATCCTCTATCAGTTGATTACATTTGTAGGGAAATACCCGGAGAAAACACTGAAAGCATTTAGCCATTTTATGGATCAGACAAACAAAACAATCCTATCCTACTAATATTATAAACGTGAAAGTTTGTTAGGATGGATGTTTGTTACTCTTTTACGCAAAAACTACTGAACGGATTTAGATGAAACTTTACAGTAATATAGCTATATATAGCTCTTTAACTACTTTTACTTTTCCGGGTACTACGTGGGTTGTGGGCAGAAGCTAGTTTATTTATAAAATTAGTAGGATAAAAAACAATGAGGAAAAAAAAATTGCAGGTCCACTCAATATTTGTTCCTGAAAATATGTATATTTTTTGTTACAAACATGGGTATGTGCCTCTTATAGTGTTTGGACATGCCTCTGACTACTCCCTACATTGTATCCTCAAAAATCTACACACTTAGTATGTATCTGAGGATGTCCATTGTGGAGAATACAGTTTTGAGTGTTTGCTTGTAACTGATTCAGTTCCTCATCATCATAACTTCAAGATGTCTCACGCTAAATAATCTGTATCAGAATGTAGGTAACTTGTGTATGACATATTTCCAGTTAATAACTAATTGGTTGCACACTCATTCATTGAAATTGGATAAATACTTAATTATTAAACCAGTTTTTTGCGACCTCTGTTTCTTTAATGTTTTCTCAAGATTGATAGCTTATCCTAGTCTATAGTATTCTTGACTTTATTCTTTGATCAGGTCCAACAAAGAGTAGTTTTCTTTTTAATTGTTTGAGATAGTTTATGTTACTCATACTACCTGAGTCACATAAACTATGTTTTGATTATTTAATTGAAACTGGGTTCCCAGTAAAAAGTAAAAATAATAAACAAACATGCACACAACTTTAATCTCAGTAATGAACATCTTTAGATGTTTACTCAGAATGAAGATTTGAGAGGATACCAAGTGGTCTGAGGCACGTCTAAATATTATATTTGGCCCATGTTTGTTCACATTTCACATGACAGGTTGCAAACCATACTAGTGAAACATTGTTATTTTTTTGGGTTGCTGAATTTGCAAAGCCTAGATTCTTCAGTTTTGTAGTTAACTTAAGAAAATAATCTGTACAAAGATTAATGAATGAATTAATGAATGAAAATACTTTATTGTACACCTTAAACAAATAATATAATAATAAAATTTTATTCTTAAGAAAGTACAATGGGCGGTCTTATCGCTCAGAAGCGATCTCTTCCAAACAACCTTTGGATGGAGAGGATAGTAAGAGATTGTGAGAGTGGTAAAGATTTTATTCTTGAAATTGAACTTGATGTAGAAATATAGAAAATACTTTATGGCACACCAAATAATATTTCAGCTGAGATAAGTACAAACTTTGACAATGTCCGGCCTTATTAGCTAATTAACAACCTCTACCAGACAACCTTTACATGGAATGGACTGTACCAAATATAACAAGGGGTTTAAATGGTGTATCACATACTACAAATTATACATACTATTCACAGCATAATACCTACTTACCTACAATAAATTATTGTATAATACATTATATAAGCAAGAATCAGGAAACAGTAGCAACTTGAGGACAAGTAGTACACACACCTATACTGGACTTATTATGATGATCATACTTTCTTTGACAATAACCAGCTGAACCTATACTTATTTGTCAATCTAGTGAAAGTTCTATCCAAATTGTCTATGCTGTTTTGTGTTGGCGCTCATTCATTCCTAAAATTACGAGGCGGGTTACATTGTATAATATTCAAAGCGTGTTGTGGACACAGCTTTGTTTAATGTGGACTTAACTGTTTGGACTGTAATCAGTTTTTTTTTATAACTTATGCAAAAAGAGAATGCCTTGCATTATCTTAAAATGACATAGGTAATACAGTTTGATGATGATTTACACATAAAGTATTAAAATAATGTTAAAGTTAGATATGCCTGGCTATGTATGTATGGATGTAGAAATCATTTGCCATTGCCGGCAACCCGTTGTTACTGCCGGCAACTCGTTGCCACTGCCGGAAATTCGTTGTAACTGACGGCGCGCTTTGTCTCATTATTGGCACTCGTGGCCACTACCGGCAATTCGTTGTAACTGCCGGCGCGCTTTGTCTCATTATTGGCACTCGTGGCCACTGCCGGCAATTCGTTTTCACTGTCGATGCGCGTTTTCTCATGGCCGGCAACACGTTGTCACTGCCTACCGGCGGCAGAGCGTGGTTCCACTGCCGGTAGCGCCATATATCATTTCCAGCAATCCTTCTATCAACGCATTGTCTCACAAACCGCTGCAGATCTACTAAGATATTATTTATGTAACATGAAAGAGATAGTAAATTGTAGCGTTCCGTTTTGACGGTGGCTGATGGCAGCGGCATCTATTTCGCTAAATCGATATCGTTACTATCGTTATGTTATCATCATTGTTTCAATTAGATTATTTTGTTATCTCGTCCAATGCATTGATGCTTTGATAACCTTGGAGAGGTGCATTCAATGGTTCTTTGTTTTTGTTTGATATTTTACAAAAATGTTTTTTTTTTAATAGTTGTCTATCCTATCTACCTTCTTGGTTTGATTAAGGACTATCAATGTATCACTGGATTGGATACGCAACTTTGTACTCAACATAGATTCGCAATAATAATGGGTCGTTATTTCAGCCATTTACGGCAAAGTAGCATTATTGTTACGGTGTCTATAAAGTTTATTGGTTCAACGCCATAAAACAATTCCTCTAACCACAACAATCATTTATGCCCCCACTTTGAGCGTTGAAATGTAACTTATATACATATCTATGGCTGCAAGACATAATAAGGTCACAATACTATATACCGCAAAATTCGATACTATGTAGTATGTATTTCCAAACTAAGCACCTTGCTGATGTCATGTTTCTTAAATCAAGGGCGTAAAGACTATTTCATAGATACGCCTACATATCCAGAAGAGTAGGCAAGCATGTAGTTTGCATAATAAATAACTGAGACCTTCGTTAAAATTATCACATGTTCTTGCACGAAATGAGTTAAATTAAGTAATTTTGCTCATAATGTTATATCATACCTAGTTCTTTCAAAGGTTATTATCTCGCAGCTTTTTCCGGTTTTAAAGTCGTCCACAAACGTTTCAGTTTAACAACTGGAGCGTGCCGTGGCTGTTTGCCAAAGGGTCTGCCGATCTACAAAGAAACAAGCTACAAAAACGACCTGATTGATGAATAAGCGCCGAGAAAGACTCGATTCAAGCGGTGATAATGTGAAAGCGTCCGTACTTCCGTTTAGTGCAGCAGTCTAAAATGGCTATCGATATTTTATTGATAGCGCTAATGGCTAGAGACCAATTGCAAATTTCTTTATAACCATCAGAAAAGAAACCTAAAGTTCTTTGACCTCATTAGGAGCGCATCGATCTAAAACTGCAGCGCAAAAACATGTCCAAACTTTTTAATTAAGCTCGTTTTACGGTTCCTCGGTCCTTTATTCCCAGAAGGTAATGCACCTTATCTAATTTGATCGATATCAAATATCGCATTTCACCCTGCAACGAAGCCCTTCAAATGTATAGTAGTCGTACAGAAAATACTTCCTCAGAATCTCACACATGGGTGTAGCCAGGGTAGGGTAGGGTTGGTTGTATGTTTACTCAGTCCAATAGCTTATGCTTTCATGTCAAAAGTTAATACAAAATCTTCGCCTGGTACTCTAAAACAGAACAGCGGCGGGCGGCTCGCTTTAATCGACTATTAACTTTATATGCATTATTGGCTGCTCTAGGCGACAAAACATTTTAACCAACTGTTCGCTTTGCTCGCTACACATTTGCCCCACCCTGGACTAAAGACTAGATACGTCCACAATCTCCCAACTTGTTCAAACGATGTAGAGTACCTTTACTGCCCTGCCGTTTGAATTTACTAAACCCGTTTGCGATTATGATATTTCACTATAATATCTGTGGTTTGCGAGTCGATGATTAAATTGCCTGGTTTCTCGAGGAACTTGCGAAATTAACTCTGTTCAGAATCATTATAGAATAACTACTTTGGTTATTCCAACGTGGTTCTAAGCAGATACATTCCACTGACATGGCACAAAACGAAACGGAAAGGTGTGGCGTTTCACAATTCAAATTCATCATAGCTATCTTTATTTCAGCGTCTTTTTCTTATTTAATAAACTATGATGATGTAGGAACATTATATGCGATTATTACTTAACCCGGTATTTTGCCTCGGGCGGAGTAAAAATTAGTCGCAAAAGCATAATAGATGCCATCATTATTGTGCTATATCTGTAGCATACATTGCATACTGAATATTTTATTAGTATTGACAGATTAATAGAGAACTCTGCACAGAAAGCAGTAATAGGTATAAGGAAAATATTATCCCTCGACGGTGAAATACATTTTCTTCGAGGGATTCAAAACATTAATTGAACAGCATGCCATATGATTTCGAAGGATTTGGTTAAAAAGGCGAAGTAATTCCATCAGTCGCTGACTGAGTCTTTGGTTCGTCTCTTCTTGCGTTTAATCAGTCACAGGACTAGGTTGAGGTATTGTGACTGTGGCTCTTCTTCGAGTCGATAGTCACGTTAGCGGCATTTCCGTAGCCTCGCACAGTATCGTGGTTATTTCATAGTTAGGATTCATAGTTAGGATTTTTTTTTGATGAGGTTTTTAGGAGGAAAAGGTCTAGTGACCGATGGTGAATGAACCAGCGTATTCAATGCGCCTCCCAGCTCCTTTCACGCACATCACTGATCGTCCCTTTCGCCTTGAACTCGATGGTTATTTTGCCCCCGCCGCGCGGCGCTCGACGTAATCGAAAGCGATTCCCGCTCGCGTGTTTACGAAAACGTCGGAAAATCTTAAAACTGCCCATAACTCATAGGTGAAATGATACTTAAACTATTTTTAAACTGGCCCCTAGGGGTTTGAGCGGTGAACTTTGACACCCACGCAAATAGATTGATTGCCGTCGTTCACACGCCGACGAATCGTACGGCTCTTTAAGAGCAATAGCTATTTAGAGATGATGCTATGAATAAAATGTTCTATTATAAGTGAGCTTTGGCTTCATTAGAGCGCTATCTGATTGGCTTCGCGAAAGTTGATTGTAAATAGCCAATCAACGGCCTTGAGTTGGTATTCATCAACAAAAGAATCTGCGCGCATCTGCAGAGGCAAAACTTCAGCCATTTCAATTATCTACTTTCTTAGGCTCCATCAGAACTGTTCCTTTAGTTTGCTGGCGAGCCGTTCTCCGATCCAGGTATCGGATAACACAGACTGGCAAGTCGCTTTTGTCCGATTCCATAGACTCACTAATATCAAGGGAAATAATCAGTAGGACAACGCGTATAAAAATAAACTTGCGACTGACAACCAACGCATAGCATGAGCCGAATGTCCAGCAGACCTTAAATTTGGAGGGAATCTACATTTTGTGGGGTTTCCTAAAATAATGATGATAAAAGTTGACCATGGTGCTGGACAAATACCTCACGCATAGTTTTCCTTTAACACTAACGCAAATTTGTTAAGAAAAACTTGGCAGAAGTTACGTGACATGTGGTATTTGTCTAGACACCCTTGTTTGATTGGCAGCTCACTAAAGCTGAGGAAAGGATCATCGAACAAAAAAAACAGAGGTTGCCTGATTATCTTAGCCTTAATCGCGAGGAATCGAGAAAAAATCACTTAGGTTTTACTAAGACCACATATATTATAATACTAGTACTAAGACGAAGATCCTTTTAATATTATAAATGTCAAAGTGTTGTTTGTTCTTATAATCTCCGTAATGGCTCGATCGATTTGGACGAAATTTGGAAAAAACCTAACGTAGCCATAATTTTTTTTATCCGGGTAATGCACGGCTTGGGATGATGCTAGTTTTTATAATCCTTGTGATTTCCATGAATAAGATGACAAATCTCTTAACCTATGAAATAACTCTACACAGACGAAGTTTTGATCGCCGTTCCATCATTGCCCTATACTTTGATAAGTATAAATAAAAAAATAAAAATAAATAAATAATGCTGGACATTTTTCACACAGAATCATCTAGCCCTAAAGTAAGCCCCAAAGTGAGCTTGTGTTATGGGAACTACATGACTGATATACTACTTTTTTTTTGGAAATACATTCATTTATTATACATAGAAAACACTCAGATCCGAGACAAATATCTGCAGATCATACAAACATATGTCTCGCGGCGAGAATCCAACCCGCAATCGAAGCCACAGAGGTCGTCAAAGATGACTATCCTAGACTGTTTGACCATCACAATGTGTTATTACTTTTATAAGACAATAATCATGCAAGTGAAGTAACGATAGCGCGATTCAGTTTTAAACACAGACTGAAGATAAATCAGACGAATTTGAGTAGGTACCTACGTATGACTAATGAGGACATGACCGCAGGCAATGTCACAAGCATACATAGTTTGTATAATAAAAATATTTGATTGCATTGTGCAGCTAGCGAAACGCCCGTGAGTTTGGCTTCGTGTTTTTTTTTAAACTTCATCTTGCCCTTGATTCCTCTAGCTAAGGGTTCATTTCTTTATTGATCCATACACATCAAAAGGAACTTAGCTTCCAAATGTCAGGTCCCTAGAACCTACAACGGCTTAGGTTTGTGAGACAGCAACTATTTTATTTTATACTAGGCTCTGCCCACGGCTTCGCCCGCGTGGTACCCGGATAAAAAGTAGCCTTAATGTTATTCTGATGTATTCTACTAATATTATAAACGCGAAAGTTTGTGAGGATGGATGTTTGTTACTCTTTCACGCAAAAACTACTGAGCGTATTTTAATGAAACTTTACAGTAATATAGCTTATACATCAGAATAACACACAGGCTACTTTTTATCCGGGTACCACGCGGGCGAAGCCGTGGGCAGAAGCTAGTAAGCTATATTACTGTAAAGTTTCATCAAAATACGTTCACTGGTTTTTGCGTGAAAGACTAACAAACATCCATCCTCACAAACTTTCGCGTTCATAATAGTAGTAGGATTATTACCTTTATTTTAAATATTTTAAAAACAGTTTCTTTTTTATTCTGTTGAATTTGGAATTACACATTAGAAAGAGACAAACCAGTGTTAAGTTAATCAATGGTGTAAACATCTTAAGTAAGGACCTTAGACTAGTGGAGCCGCGACTTCATACGCGTCTAGTTTTTTTGCATACAAAGTTCCATTTTCTCGCTGTATCGTCTATAATAATAATAATGGACATTTTTCATCATGTAGCCCCAAAGTAAGCAGAACTTCGCCCACTGCGCCACAAAGGTTCTCTATGGGGTGGAATTTCGAAAGAACCTTTCTCGGTGCATCCGGAACATACTCCTCTGTATGTTCCGGATGCACCGAGAAAGGTTCTTGCCTTGATTGTCAGTCAGTCATGCAACGGTTTTATAAAATGTTGGTCATATCAAGAATTGTAAAATAATCTGTGCATGGTTATACCGCACGGTGTATTGTGGTCCTTTAGTATAGTGTGTGTCAAGGCCGAAGCCTTGGTGTTGTATGGCCACACAATCAGGAATCAATTGTACATTAAAGTGTTTGAAGCTCATTGGCCTATTCAGATGCCTAATATTTGACTTCGATTAGAATGCGTAGTACTTTTCAGTAAACGCTCATTATTATATCAGCGCCGATAGTGTTCGATTTAGACTTCTGCGTCCATTTTCTCTATGATGATCGGTTTGTCGATTTAATTATCAATACGATTAAAGTAGGTACAATTTGCATTTCATAGATGGATTTTGGTCTGCTCCGATATCGGATCGGATATCTTGGCAGCACCATAACGATCTTGTGGCTTAGTTGGTTGAAGTTTTGGGGTGTTATTAAATGAGAAAATAACATAATGGATAAACTATAGGGCCGGGTGTTTATTAGATATCATTCGTCAATCTCCTCGCAACATGCTTTTAACGCTAATCGTGTGAAGGCAGCGTGATTGAAATCAATGTATTTATTCCGTAATTAGGAGTGACAAAGGACATTTTTTATGCCGGAAAATTGTTACTGTATAAACGTCACCATTTTTCATAATTACATGAAGGTTTTTATGTTGGCATCCTTGAGATTTTCTTAAAATAAATTCCGAGTTATGTTTAAAGTGAGCGGTGGCATGCGAACGTCCCTCATAATAAGGTTTTATGTTAATGTTGAATTAATAAGCTAGACCTATTTCTTTAATATTTGGGTCTTGTTAATGACTTCACGCTGACTAACTTGGAAAGACCGAGGATTTGCCAGCGACTAGCAGCCTGAGTCAGTATTCGGTTTCGCTTTTGTTTAAGCAGCCTTGATCCCTTTTCGTCGTTCCTAGATATTTGAGTCCTCTTCTATCCGGTTTAGTACCATTGTTTTCACTGGGTTGACGTTTTTGATACGTTTTTAAACTCCATATACAACTTCTCTCCTCTGAGTTTTTTGTATGATCTGCAAATATATGTCTCGGGTCTGGGTATTTTTCTATGTATAATATGAATGTATTTACAAAAAAGTATATAAGTAGTATATCAGTCATGTATTTCCCATAGTACAAGCTATGCTTAGTTTAGGATTAGATGACGTTATGTGAGAAAATGTCCAGATTTTTTTTTTCTCTACAATTCTTCATAGTTTCTTTCTATTTTTTTTACGTAGCGTGATGTAGCGATCCGGTATATGAATTTTGGATAAGAGGTTGTTTGTTTGTTCGTTCAATTGTAATGCGTTTTTATTTGCAATAGTTTCGTATGACTTAAGTATGTTTCTTAGATAGGTTTCGTCACTAGCCACTAGAGGCGCTACAATCGATAACACTTCGGGAGTTTAATTTTTTTTGTAAAAATGAACTTCCTTCTATAACTTCGTTATATACAAAAAGGCAAAATGGTAACCTAGGATGCCATCAGCCTATCAATCGGTCAATTCGTATAAAATGAACATTGCTTATTTTAACAAACACCTGTAGTCTGACTCATACATACAATCGTAAACATACTTTGTCGTACATGGCGTAAACCTGTGCTTCTTTCCTGTTAGATCATATTGGAAGAACCCAATATTCTACAAGTGTAGAGATGATATCATCTTCATCATCTGCAATAGTCTGTAAATGCCCGTAATAAATTGGTCTTCCCTAAAGAGTGCGATGGCGAACAATCTAGTGCCCCCACCATCCGCCGACTTCCACGCTCCATCGAGTGGGGGGAGGCTTTTCTACACTGCACAAGATAAACTTAAACTAAAAAGCCCCCTGCTCCCCTTGATTCTACGCAAATTTTGCTGTAAAGTGGCGCCCGAAAGCTACAATACTATAATGATGAGGTTTCTAGAATCCCGTTCGATTAGATTCAGCTGAACCCAATTAAAATTTATCTGACTCGATAATGTGCCATGGCAATATCCGAACACTGTACTTAGTGCTATAAGCCGGACGTCGATCTTTATCTATTTGTCTCGGGTTGAGAAGCAAAGGCGAAACGTTTTGGTGAAAGTCCACGATACTATATTGTCCGACGGCAGTTTTTCGTAGCAAAAATATGTTTCCTTATAATCGGAATACAGAACCTGCACCTAACAAACGTTCAGTAGCGCAGTACCACGCAATACTAATAAGAAATAAATGCGTACGTACCGGAACAAATGTTTGCATGATCTGCAGATATTTGTTCCAGGTCTAAACTAAAGTTTAAGGTTAACTAAAATGTTCATAGTAGCTTGTTGTGCAGTAACAAAATTAGATGTTGATGCTAAATCTGTAAAAGTGCTAGATAGCGCTGACGAAAACGCACGGCTGTCACTGCACTGTTAAAATTTGTATCGAAAACTGATTGCCCAAGTAAGAGACAAATCTCTAAATGTGATGTAACTCTTGGTTTTATTGACACACTCGTAGTTCCTAATACTCACGATACAGGGTATGTGTGTGTGTTTGTTGGATGTTTATTTATTTATTTCTTATTATTTATGTATATACTTACTCTGTTAAACAATCTATGGCATATACACGAGTAGGTATAATGACCAAATCACATTAGGCAGTGCCACTGGTCCGGAACAAAACCATTATCGTAGCATATCGATTGGAACTAGACAATGCGTTTGTCGTATCATCCATTTTAAGTAATCGATCTTTTTGATAATAGTCTAGAAGTTTTAACAGCTATGGAAAGCTCAGTGTATATACTGTTTACTGGGATTAACTGCGTTAGGTTTGTATTCCAGACTAAAATTTAATCTAGATTTTAGATTGAGTTTTCAATGGAACGAGTTAAATAGATATTTAACTCGTGCTTGCGTCTAAATTCTGTTTCCGTAACTAATTGACCAAATTTTTGACGACTTCATTGGCACGGCAGGCCAGTAGCCAGCGACGCAAGAGGTGCGGGATCGATTTCCGCTGCGAGACGAATGTTTGCATGTTCGGCAGATATTTATTCCGACTCTTGGTGTTGGGACCACGGTACTCTTAAGCCTGAATTCATAGTCGGGGGTTGAACAGTCCCCCAAAATCCATTATTCAGCATTTGCCTTATGGCTGGGTGTATAAAGGTTAAATTCGCACTTGAATTTTTACTTAGCGCCTGAACAGTCCCCTAGGGGAGTCCCTATTTGACTATGAATTCGGGCCTTAGTTCCTGATACACACGACACAAGGAAACTTAGTAGGAGGTCAGGACTATATATGTCTGTTAAAAAATATATTAACGCAAAGCCAGCTCTGCGGTTAGTCAGTTGGTCGGTTTAGTCTGTTTTGTCATTTTGTGTGCACCAAGCAAGATATTTCCAGAATTCAACCCCTACTAAACGATACGTCCTTCTAGTAACTAGAGAATTTGCTGCCGGGTGACTAATATGTACTTACAAGACGCTTAGTACAAACTATTACTCGCCCGGCAGCAAATTCGTCCGGGTCAGAAGTGGGGTCGGCTCCAATTTGACTTTCACCTCTACACAAGCGAGGTGAGGTAGGCTATGCGACGTTTCCGGTATAAAACCAGTGTTGCCAACCCTATCCTAGAGAAAAACTGCAAATTGGCTCAAAAAAAAACTATGAATCTGTAAATATGAAAAAGAAATCATAAAATCTAGAGCTTTTGCCTATTTTGTATTTTTACATAGCGTAGCATAGTAATAATATAAAAAATAAGAAGGCATAATATGATAATCAATTTTTTAATAAGATAAATAAACTTGGAAATAAATATAACATGTACTATCATTATAATACTCATATTTATTTGATACTATTACCATCTACAATCTTTTTTTCAAGTTACAAATTTTAATTTTCCTTTTTGGTCTTTTTTTTAAATTGTACATATATTTCCTGAAGCCGAGTATTTAGCTACGGACTACGCAGCAAATAAAATATATGGCGTTAACGGTACCAAAAAACGGTAAATCTAAAGTTAAAACTGTAGAGTTAGCTACCTTGTATACAACTCTCGTCTATCGGTTGCAGATATTTGTTCTGGGTCTGGGTGATGTGGTACCACGGTATTTCCAGTTCTTGATAAACCCACTAACTACATTATTTGATTTGTGTTCATTTATTGATTTCCATAATTATGGCGGGGCTCATCTTCGTGGAATGCACGAACGAATTAACTTTAGTGCAGAAATCAGAACATTTCTTTGCTTGAACATAGGTTATACACATTGCAATTTTTCATTCTGTACTTTACATACAAATTTTATTAACTTTACAAACGGTAGAACGATATGACATAATATGCGAACTTAGCCTTAAAATGAGTTTTCTCCCAGCAAACCTTTTAATACCTTTCAGCAATTCTTATTCATAGCCTTTCACTCTTACAGCCAATTAACAACGCAGACTTCGTGGTGCCTGTGGAGATAGACGGCGCCGTGCACCAGGTTTACGTGCTGAAGCGACCTCACGTGGACGAGTTCCTCAGACGCTGCGGCGAGCTGTACGAGTGTGTGCTGTTCACCGCCTCGCTGGCTAAGTACGCGGACCCCGTCGCCGATCTGCTCGACAGGTGAGGGTAGACTGAAAACACTTGGATCTTTAGGCAGGAAGCACTTGGTTCTTACTGCTTTAGGTCAGCAGAATATCAGCACCGTAGCATTATGCTGAACTGACACCTTTGTGGCGTGGCATTGAACGGTAACATTATGCTGAGCTGACACCTTTGTGGCGCGACATTGAACGGTAGCATTATGCTTAGCTGACACCTTTGTGGCGCGACATTGAACGGTAGCATTATGCTTAGCTGACACCTTTGTGGTGCGATATTGAACGGTAACATTATGCTGAGCTGTCACCTTTGTGGCGCGACATTGAACTATCCAGATGGACTAGCAGGTGCGTTGGAGCATTTCTGTCTCAGTTCTACTTATAAGTGGGGGTTATCTTGATTCACCATATTGTTGTTTTTTTGTTCTTTACTTTTCCACCATTCAATTCCTGGATAATTTGTTTTTGTATGTCGTCTTGCTAAATAAATGTTTTTCATTTAATTTCATCAGTTGTCTATGCAACTCCAAGGTTCAGCCTACAACGTAGGCCCTACATAGTCTTGTTGAAAAACCTCATTAAGGCATTAGTGCCGTACATGTACGTACGTTGATTTAAGTAGCTATCGTCGTAGGTTGGTTAGTAGGAGTATCGTATCGTAATTTGTGTTTATTAAACCGCTTCCTGGATTTGATAACATTGAGTAATGAGTGATGTTTCCCTACGATTATCCACCGTTGCGATAGAACATTCAATTTAATTATTTACTATCAAACAGGCACAAAATCTCACTTTTGAAAGTGATTTATAATATTTAATTTTTTTTTTCAATAAATTTTACACATTTTTAATCTTGGTATTTGTGTTCATTTAAATTCAAAGACAGTTCCTTTTGCATGTTGTATGCAAAAGGAACTGTTGTTGTATGTACAAAAACCCCGTAAGGGCTCTGCAACTTTGAGTTCGATCGATCATGTAGGTTGCAAAGTAACGCTTTTTTAAGTGGTGTTTTTTTATTTTACTGTGACTAAACTTACTGACTAGAAATCAAGTATAAGGCTCATCTGTTGCTAACCAGATAACGTAACCTATGGACGCTTGCGAAACCAGTGGTTAGTGTTACCTCTGGTTTACCCAGACATATCAGGTGAAAAGTCTCGATATGACTGTAATTTCACCGGAACAGGACCCTACGAACAGGAACACAGCAATGTGAGCATTACTGCTCGGCAGCAGAAATTGGTATGGTGGTAGTAATTCCCCGCGTGAGCTTTTTCACAAGAAAGTAATAGCTACTACTTCTAAAATATAATTAAATTTCGTAATGATGGTTCATTGAAATAATTTGGCATAAGTGGCTTCTTTATTTTTTCTTCAGCATTGAAGAGAACATAAAAAAGTCATTTGCAACAACTATTTTAAGACTATAAAAAAGTTTTCCCGAATATCGTAGCGCTGGATATGTCTCGGAGAGAAGTGATCTAATCGGCGCCGCTTAGTTTAATTAACGTCACAATTTGTAATGAAAACTAACTACCACTTCGTTGAACAACCGAGCAGGATCATCATGGAAGTAAAAATTGACATCACTACTGTGTAATCATCAATCAAACAGCCTAATTCTTGAGGAAGGCTATTTAAAATCACGCTACGACCCTTAGCAGCCGAGCAAAAGAAGTAATAGCGCAGGGGGGGAGGGGCGATCCGACGCGGTGGGCAGGGGGCCGAGGTCGGCCGTTACAAAGCTAGTAATATCCTAAAAAGGTTAGATAGATAGATAGAAAATTCTTTATTGCACAAAATAGTAGTACATAGGCGAACTTAATGCTTAAAAGGATTCTCTTCCAGATAACCTTTGTTTATTGTGAGGGTATGATTCCGCAACATTTCAATACTATGTTAATGTTAAGAAATGTGTTCTGTTCCAGATGGGGCGTGTTCCGCGCGCGTCTGTTCCGGGACAGCTGCGTGTTCCACCGCGGCAACTACGTGAAGGACCTGAACAGTCTGGGGCGGGACCTGCGTCGCGTCGTCATAGTCGACAACTCGCCCGCCTCCTACATATTCCATCCGGATAACGCTGTGAGTTTTTTTTTATTTACCTAATACCTGTTGCCAGCGGCTTTGCACGCGTGAAGTCGTGTTTAAACTACTTCCATACAAACTTCCCCCCTCCCCCCTCCATCCCCTCCTCGTTCCCCCCCTCTAAATGTGAAAATCCAAAAATCCTGAACGACGTCAATATTTAAACTAAAAATTTACTAAGAAAGTATATTAAGGGGCATTGCCCTTAACGTAAGAGTGAGGGATGGTTTTGTATGAATGTGCGAGGGGGTGTAAGGGTATGTGATGGTGTAAGGGTATGTGAAGGTGTAAGGGTATTTGAGGGGTGTAAGAGAGTATATGTTTGAATTAGAGTATAGGTTCGTAAACTTTAACTTCGATTAGTGTTCAGTATTTGTGTAGTGTTGAATTTGACATATCTCGCAAATAATACTTCACTATCATCGGTATCATGCACATTGTTCCCCTATCTTTGCGCTGTACAATGGATTGTAAAGTTGCGAGCTTGCTGTGACGCTTTCCTCAACTCTAGACACAAAGAGATAGCGGTTATATGACTGTATAGTTTCTTTGTTCGATTGTTTATTGTATTTCAAATATTATTTTTACGGGAGCATCGGTTTATGTGCTATAGTAGCGCAATAAGTTGATTGAATCCCACTTGAGATGTTTATCGTAGGTTCCAATTTTAACGGCCAAATACTGCAACAGTACTACAGAATTGAGTTGTGTTAGTGCTATATAAAATTCACCCATCTAAATGGGGACCTGAAGGAATACCTAACCAATGTAATTAAATAAATTTATTAAAAAAAATACAAATACGATAATCTCCATGCTGTACAGGTCTATACTCAGTACGTAGGTTCGAAAGGTTACCAAGTGTGGGGTAGTCATAAACACGTCCTTTCATATTTGGCAGATGCCCACGTTTTGCAGATTCCGCGTGACATATTATTTCAGTGAATATTGTTTTTCGCGAAAGTTGACTTGAAAGTTGATGACTAATAAATTTTGTTATTGATTCCAGGTACCTGTCGCGTCATGGTTCGACGACATGACGGATTCAGAGCTTTTGGACTTGATACCGTTCTTCGAGAAGCTGAGCAAGGTTGACAGTGTGTACACAGTGCTTCGTAACTCGAACCACCCGTACAACCCCACACAGAATAACTCCCCGCCGACATAGCACCGCGCTCCCCCCATGCGAATGTCGCTACCCCCCCGTCAGCAGCGTGCGTACCTGTTGCAAGACACGCATCTGACCCCTCACACGGAAATCACACAAGTCTCCCCGGACACTTACCGGTTGCAAAATACGTATTTGACCCGCGATACGGGAATCGCGCAAGTGTCCCCGGATACCTGCCGGTTGCAGGATACGCATCTGACCCGCGATACAAATCCGATCCGTGATACACAAGTGCCCCTCGATATGTACCTGTTGCAAGAATCTCATCTGGTTCTTGATACGCAAGTGTCTTCAGATACGTACCGGTTGGAAGAATCGCATCTGGAAAGCGATACGCAAGTGTTCCCACATACGAACCGGTTGCAAGATACGCGTCCGACCCACGATATAACTTATGTGAAGCAGCTAAGGGATACGCATCTTACCTATGATACGAATCTGATCCGCGATACGCAAGTGATCCGGAACATACGCACGATACGAGATAACAACAGAACACGTGCTCGCGCGAAGGGTGTGTCAATTACAGTGGAGTCCGATTCACAGGCAACAGCGACATTCATAACACTCATAAAGAAAGGAGCGAACTTCGTCTTAAGTGCCAATTTTGCCTTCTGGTTAGTAAGGACGTTATTTGTACCTATTTTACATTTTAGGTATTTGTTAGTGCGTAAGCGGAATGTATGATGGATTTGCGATTTTTTTTCTTGTTTTTTTTTTACCTAACTTCCTTCCTCCGTTGAGCTTGCAGGAAAGTTTTGAAATCATGACTAACTTTTGTTTATTATTGAAATCGAAATTTTTATATCGTGCTTGGGATCAAATATTTATAAGTTAGGATATTTTTAGATTTCATTTTGTTGCAGGATAACTGGAATTGATTTGACTTTGATAATTTGCCATTGATCCTTTATAACGAACCTTATAGACTTTGTATCATAATCACGGATTCTAAACTTCGACTGGTATAAACGGTAGAAATCCAGCACTAGGGAATTATGTAAATATTTTTTTATAAAATGAGATTGGGATGCTTCAATCATGAATAAGAACTACGATATACTTAATGTAAATGTATTTATGTATAATATTATGAAATTATACGATTATATAATTTTTAGAGTATGGTTCTAGATGGCAATGATAAGCGATAAAAACTATGTCTTAGTTTTAAATACCTAAATGTTTTACAATTACAAGGATACCTTGTAAATCTCCACTAGCATACTATTTTGACTATAGTAATTAAAATTGACTTTCCCCCTCTAACGCTTTACGTATTCGCATAAGTATAAAAGAGACAAATTATATTTTCGCTTATCGTTTCTATTTACTACTGTGCATGTAAGATATACTATCTTGGCTGAACAATAGTACTTTATTTGAATCGCGCGAAAGCTAGTCTTACACAGTTCAAATAAAAAAAACCATCTATGTCATGTCATAGATTGCAAGCTGAATTTTATGTCAAAGTATCTGACTCACAAAATCTTTGTTAATAATTGTATTGACAGCTTTTGTTGCATGAACTGAAGCGTAAGATAAGAACACAAGCTGATAAGCTGATATTATTTAATGTCAGTAACAGTCAGTGACAAAAGTTAATTATAAGTGAGTGTTAAGTTGATTATAAGTTTGAAAGTTGAGATGCTCTTTTTCTTCGCGTTAAACGAGTAAATAGTAACTATTCATAATTATGTCAATTGTAAATGAATATTTTGATCTAAAGTCTATCAGAAATATTTGATTTATAAAGATCAAAATTGTTAATCTACTTTTGTAACTGACTGTACATACCGTATCCATTATTATAATTTAATTGGTGACTTTCAAGTCAATCAGTGTGCGAGTTGAATGTTAATGCGAACCGCAACCACTTGGCATCTATTATCTGTGTCATAAAGAATATCGTTGATAAAACAATCTTAAATACCTAGCTAGTTTAGATCTGTCATTTGATCCATACAATGCCTCGTAGGTTTCGTGACCTATCACAGGTATTGTAGTTGTTTTAGTAGGTTACCACTTAATCTTACGTGGGCCATATGCGGTTTATGTAAAAAAATAAGTCGCAATATAAGTATGTAAAAATTATAAGATAGTACATACTGCTAGTTTCTGTACTGTATAAGATTAAAAAAAATATCTAAATAGACTTCTTATAACCCTAAAAAGTCTGTTACACCATAATGTGATTCAGACAGCGATTTTCTTTATGAATGCGGAGGCTATCTGAAAGTAAATTCATCATCTCAGTATTAAAACTTAGCTTTGTAGTGTTTGATGCCATTTACACGTTAAAATAGTTAATTGCTATGCTGATGAGCGATATTATAATATAAACATATTTTTTTAAACTTATTGGATGTGAAGTATTACTAATATTTTAAGTACAGCTGCACACGGGCATAATTTTTTGCGCTTTCATGTCCAAGAACTAAATCAAATTGACTAAAATATTTAATTTCTCTTTAAAATAATTGTTTCACTTTCATCCTAATGTAACTGTTAAAGTTTCTGACTATCAACGATACCGCCTAAAGTGTAGTTGTACCGTAATACGAACGAAACTTTTCGAAATTCAAAATTTACTAACGGATTTATGTAAGAAATTTAAAATTAGGTATCTTAACGAAATGGTGCTTTCAGTATTAGTTGAGTAAGCACTTTGAAATTACGATGTATCTATAGCACTTTTAACGCACATTTGGCTCGGAAACTCAATAATTGGCATTAAATTAAATTTGATAAAACAGATCATGGCGCATGGCCGCTCTATTTATTGTTTAATCATTTATTGCTTAGCAAAAAAGTTTATTTGTTTTATTATCATCGTGGTAGCGTGTAAATAAGATATTTATTAACATATGGAAAAACGTCGGTTTTTATTATAATTTCCTTATGCATATTCATGTTCGTTTGTTATTTAGTGACTACGCCGATGTATATGTAAACCTATTTACATATATATTTTAGTTTTTGCTAATTTTAGTTTTATATTTTCCGAATTAAGCACCTTAGTTGCCTGTAATCCACTCATTGCAAATCTTGAATAATAGTAAATTAAATAAAATCTTGTAGACAAATACTTTCAGAAGCAATTTGAATATGAAGTGGCGACATTTATATCGTGCCGGGGTCACCACTTTGGAGAACACAATGTGCTTTAAGTTCTCTTATTCCTTGCACCAAGTTATTGTGGCCATCTCCGCAGTTTGGTATTGTACAAAAATTTGTCCCTGTAAGATCTGATTGCATTAGGATTTAAGATCACAAGACCTAGGTAAAAAGGCATGTTATTTTCTAAAGGCGCTTTCAAGTACTTTCTTAGATCACAGTAACAGTGGATTACATGGTGACGACATCACCCATACCACCCCAATGTAGACAGCATTTATTTGTAAGCATTAACACATAGTTTTAGGACGTTAAAGTAATATATACGTTGATTTCTTCTAGATAATAAGTTCTTGTTGTTTAATAGACACGATTTTTAAACAATAACGCAACTCAGATTACTCTCCATGTGAAATGTAACTATAACGGCGGTATTCTGAATGAACGCAGTACGAAAGACAGCACTTATGAGCTCACTTGGGGTACCACATCCTTTCAGAATACGGCTTTAATTCTACTTACTCGAAACTTTTCGAACTATCGTCCAATAAAATGTTATTTAGTAATTGTTAATTTTTATTTATAAATAAATTAAAAGTGCATGCAATAAAATTCAATTGATATTTTTCAGTATCATAATTATTATTAATGAAATTATTTTATGTCTAACATTTTATATAGAGATTGGTATTGTTGTGTTATTGATAGACGTGAATGCCTCTTTGAGACGTGGTTCGCGAGTACTTGGAACAAACTATAGCAGTCAAAAATTCTAATCTTGATTAGTTTATCACCCCGCGACGATATGCAAGTGCCTCTAGATACATAACTGCCCCGTAGCATATTAAGAGTATTTATAAATTTATACGAATTTATTTATTAAATATTTTTAATGCATTGACAGATTTCATTGTATATTGCCAACATATAATGTCAGATCGCTGCGTATTTATCTTTCGATGAGGAAAGTTTTTGTCCTTTTAATAGGGGCAGTTGAGTATCTAAAGATGTAACCAAATTACCCCTTTTATATTCAAATTGATAAATAAACTTGTGCTTCCCTTCCTGTCATTGCTATTCCGCCTCCGTCTTGCTTCGAACTTACCCACCCTCTAGATCAGACAAGACATTTTGTGTACCCATTTGCTGCCCCTGAGTGGGGTACGATGGGATTAACTATTAAATAAACTGCAATAAAATTAAACTTGGGAGTGAGAACTTTAAAAAATAAGTTGTTATATTGAGTAAACGAGTAGTATATGGCTTAGGTCTGTTAAAGGGCAGTCTTTTAGACGCATTCATGTAAATTATTAGGGAGAGTGTCCACGACGCGATCCGACACGATTTTTTTTTTAAAAGTAATTTACTTAATAAATTTAACATTGGTGTATAAGTACTTGCTTATGAAATGGTAATAGTGATTTTGACGCAATAACTTGAAGGTTTTATGTTGTTTCGTAATTATGAGCTTAATTTGTAATTCTAGGATTCTGTTTAGTAGCGGTGCCTCTTCCGTGGGAATATATGATGATGAGACTGAACTGTGACATTAAGGAGCTATAGAACGCGGAATGGCTGATGGCGATTGCATTTCATCCAGCCAGAGTCTAAACACACGTGATCTATTTCCGTTTAAAGATGCTTGACAATGCTCACACAATACTCTTAAAATACCTTTTTTCTCTTGCTTTAGAATAATATTAATATTTTTGACATTTCATTTGTGATTGTGAAAAAAAACTCGACATGCTCAGGTAAAGTGGAAAGCTTTTGAAAATATTTGAACAGTTTGGTATTAAATTTGATTATATCCCATGGTTCTGTTTTGGGCTAAATTCAATGGAACCACCGCTGATGAACAACAAGCTGATATTACCCATGGACAAATTGAGCTGGAGATAAAATCAAGACAACAACAGATAGATTACATGTCATATTTGAGTCTCATCATTCAAACTGTGAACCTGAAGCTATTCTTCAGCACTTAAAATATAAAATCGACGCAGTTATTTCAGCTTCATTATGAACGGTCCTTATTGGCTTGTAAACAAAGTACAAAATAGATTTGCCGGTGACCCGAACAAAATAAGTTAATGATACACTTGGTTAATAAAAGGTTGTGCTTCGCTGAACTATATTGTGTGTTCAAGGCTGTGTACTAGATCGTTCTTGACTATTCTTAGAGCGTTTCTCGTCAAGTAACTATCTTCAAACTGACTTTCCGATCATACAATTCTCAGCTGTAGGACAGCTGTATTGCTTACTTGCCGAGAAACCCTCGGAAAGTGATAAGTAATGTCTTAGAATTCGGCGCTTATTCTGTAATGAACCTCAATTTTATTCTCGAATTTTGTACGGTCCGCCTTGGATGTCTTGACCGAGATCAATAGATTTTGATATGTATTTGCTTTATATTACCTACATGTTTTCTAAATCTAATCTAAATGTTGGGGTTGTTATATACTTGAATTGTCTTTTAAAAGCATATACAGCTAGAATGTAATTCGTGTTTTGTCCTCGGAACGGTTGATTACCCATAGTCATTAGTTAACTATCGAGGGACTTCGGGAGCTTCAATTAATTCCCAGCCCCATTAATGTTTCAACGTACTGAGACAGCGAGTAATCTACCGTCATCAGCCATCCGTTTAATGTTTTTAAGTCACGGCAATATAGAATCACGTTAGTAGCTATCTAGAAAGATTTTAAAAGTGAATTTACCAGAGTTGGTATTGTATTATCTTGTACAGCGATAGGTGCCCTAAAGTGAAGTGTCCACAAGTACAATAAAACTAGTAGAACGCTCTGGCAAATCACTTACACTGTGTAAACACCCGCGGCAAGTTCAGCTTCTGCATGTTTTAGATAGTTCCACTGACTTCTGCAAGTAATTGCGGAAGTTACTTGCCAGTAGACAGTTCACTTTAGGTCAGAGACCGTCTATTGCAAGTTTGGTACTGCATTTGTCAAAATAATCCAGTTGATTGGCAACTTGCTTTTGAGTATTGCGCCCTGAAAGGTATTACGAATCATGAACCTATCAGACGTGAGAGGACTATAATTATATTTATGTGTAATAACCATGGAAATAGGTGAAATCATGAGAGTAGCTAGGTAACATTTACCTGTGACGAAATTTATATAATGGTGTACATTTTTGATATAATATTGTACAAAAGAGACATTTGGTATGTTATTTTATAGGAATGAAATAAATAGCCTTAATAAATTATGTTGTTATTATTTTTACTTCAGTCCCCTATGCCTGGTTTAGATTAACAGACGATAGCTGGGGGAGTTGCGCGCACAACATAACAGCGGTTCTGACTCAATTTAGCCCTTTATTTATCTATCATCAGTATAAAACCCAACGCTGTTGAAAAATCTTTATAAGTAACAGTCCTTACTTATAAAGATTTACATTTCAACGTGTTAACAGTCGGGTATTACCTAAGTATGTTAAGTATATCTGAAGACAGCCAGACCGCTGGGAAAGTTGCGAGTAAATCTTATCAGCTGTCTGTCTGGCTTCATGTAAACTAGGCTTTCGTACGATGCACGCACACAATTTTACGTACATTATCGCAGTACTGCCGACTGCATCACGCTGCGACCCGTCCGATCATAAAAAAACTTTTTTTTTACAAAATAGTTCAATTCTTTCATTAATGATGATACGATAAAAGAAACAATTTTTGTTCTGCGAACTTTTATTAAATGTTCAAATATTTAAAATGCACACTTCAATACACAATGACGAAAGATTATAATCATGTAAATATTGTTATAATTTAATGATATGGTAGGTAATCAGTAATTGCATACGTTCAACAATTTGAATTTAACCACTTTAAAACTTACACTTTCAATAAGATTATTTTATGCCTGCCTGCACTGAATTTTGACAGTTCATGCCTAGTGACAGATTTCTATATTATTAAGTCTGTCATTTTTTTTTAAGATCTTACTTTAAAAACAATCTAGTCTATAAAATAAAACATTGCATAAGAACTTAGTAATTAAATAACAATACAAGTTTAATTTTAATAACACACGTATATCTTTGCTGAGACCGCTATCTCTTTATAATAAGTAGTTATGTAGGTAACTATTACGAAATACATTTACTTTGTTCTTTTGCTATGAGAGAATTTAGACATAATTATGTGTCACTTTGTGACTACCATTGCTACAAAATATTGTAGTAGAGCATGTATAGTTATTTTGGTGTTTAATGCTTGTTTTCAGAATAAAATAAGCTGGCTACAGGTTTTTATTAAGGGCCTAATGCATTTTTTCATCACTCATGCTTTGAAAGTAGGCCACTTGAAAATGGCCGAAGTAAATTTGAAAATAGCATGAGGCTCAACAAATTAATAACATGCCACAATTTCTATTTCAAAATGGAACTGATAGGATTCCAGTTGTGGAAAACAAACAGCGAGAAACCGGCAACTACATTTTTCTTCCAAAAACTATCGTGAACTTGACTATTCATATTCAAGAATAGTCTTTTCACGTACTGCACTATCGGTGAAGGCACCGACTAAGTTTCGACTCATTCCGAGAGTCTTCAGGGTGAGTGGTAAAAAATCCCGTTTTTACAATATGAATACATTTTTCTTTTTAGCAAGACTTTTATTTATAGGAATTTTGATTTCTTCGCATTCGTGATGAATAGTTGTGTTATTTTCGGGTGTAAGCGACTAATCACACGCTCGAACTCTTGAATGTCCTTCCTCGTACGCCAAAATATCTCAGTTGTAAAATTGATCACTTCAGCCCATTTATAACTATACTATTGTTAGATCTAAAGTTTTAACTTCTATAAATTGTACGGTTTTAAATCATTCAACTCATTATCATAATACCACTTATTTGGCAAGAACTATACAAATCTAAATTAAACTACATAATTTATTGCTACAATTTTGGCACTCAAACACAAGTCAAAAAATATTTAAAATTTCTAAATTTGATATAAAATAAATAACAAAAAAATAATGCATCTACTTATTAATTATGACCAAAAGAATCCAAGCGGAACACAGTTTACAACTTACAATGACAAAACTATGGTGGCACTATAAATAAGCAGTCGTATTTATACAATCATACTAAAAATACTTCAAAGTTTATTTAACAATTTTGCACATAGAAACGGTATTATATTTAATTGCAATAAGCAAGCGAGCCTTTGAATTTTCACAATTTCTTAACAACATCTTGAAAGATAATTTTACGTCAGCAAGGATTGATTAGTTATTATTATTAAGCTATTTAATAAACTCGGCATCACCTATATATATAGTAAAATACATAAATATAAATATATGTAAATAAACAGCCAACAAACACACATACATAGTGAAGAAAGTTTGTGCGAAAATTTGTGAGGATGGATGTTTGTTACTCTTTCACGCAAAAACTACTGAACGGATTTTGATAAAGCTTTACAGTAATATAGCTTATACATCAGAATAACACATAGGCTACTTATTATCCGGGTACCACACGGGCGAAGCCGTGGGTAGAAGCTAGTTGTTTATAATATGTAATAGCTTTTATTAACAAGACACTACACACTATAGGGAGAAAAAAGTTAAAGTACCTTCTAACCTTTAAGCTTTTTAGCAAGAGCTAGAAATAAAGATCGCTTTAATCATTTTGTAACGTAACAAAAACAAAATGTATAACAAGTATACTGTAAAACATAGATCTGTTATAAATAGTTAGTATAGGACTACAATATTTTTGTATCATGGAAAATTCAGCAATTTTCTCAATGCTTTCGGTTGTACTATTTAATTTATAAAAATATAACCTATAAGAAGAATTACTTCTTAAATAACAGGATATTTGACTAAAATAATTATTTTACCAGTTACACAATTAGAAAAAATATTCATGTTTTTCTACATGACAATATTAATAACTGTTTTTGTTCTGGATTAAAATTCTTTGGAACTTTGAGCTGTAACTATATAACTATGAAATAATAAACATACACACAAATCCAATAACTAATGCTACTACACTACATACAGACATACCTTTTTTTTAGTTAAGATGAAAGTAAACTTGACTCAAAAAAACTTTTCACAATTCATTCAAACTTCACTAAATTTTACTTTTACTGCTCAAAGTAGGATTATAAGTTTTAGACGGCCTTAATCGGCTTTACCTGTTTTGTTATGTGTTGAAACACAGTCGAAACGGGATCATAATAACAAGGTAAATGTCAAAAATTTATAATTATATTTACTGATCGCGAAATTTTGAAAATAGGAATATAATCCATAAATTACGTCACACCAATTTCATGATTTTTGAAGCCCCCCCGTCCGTGTCACAGGTGGTCACAGGTGATCACAGGTGGTCACATCCGTGTGACCCCCTGCTCCCCTGGTCTGACGTAACATAAATAAATAATGCTAGACATGTTTATCTTTTTCACAGCATCATGCAGCCCCAAACCAAGCAGAGCTTGTATTATGGAAACTACATGACTGATATACTACTTATATAATTTGTATTGCAAAATATGTATGTTATACATATGTATGTTATACATACATATTTTGCAATTTTTAATTAAGAAATGATTAAATTAAAGTAACATTACCAAAATTATGTATATATATGAATATACTTATATTAAACTTATAATAGCTAATATTAATAGAGTTGCTAATATTGAAATAAAAAAAATCAGTTTAGGATTTTAATACTTTTACATGTGACGTTACGAAGCTTATGACTCGTCCCCCTTCTTGTCACACGAGATCACACTTTCTTGAGCTCCGCCCTCCCTCTTGACGTTTGTGACAATGACAACCTCTGTGGCGCAGAAGATTGCGTGTTCGATTCCTGCCACGGAACAAATGTTTGTATGATCTACAAACATTTGACTCGGGTCTGGGTGTTTTTTATGTATATAAGTAGCATAACAGTCATGTAGTTCCCATAACACAAGCTCTGCTTACTTTGGGGCTAGATGACGCTGTGTAAAAATGTCCAGCAATTTTATTATTATAACGTAATTTGTGGATGCCTCCCTTAAAATTGTTGTAAGCAACATCAATTTATTGAATAACTTGCCGAATACCCTACAGTAAACTAGTTATTGTATAAATATTGCCCATAGGTTATCTACGCCTTGGAAACAAATGTGATTATTGTGTAATTTTCAATCGCACCCAATTAAATTCCTAAACGCCTAGTACCGAAGCAAAAAAACTTTTATAAGCCGACTAAATTAAGTATCGTTAGTCGCATCATGGTTAGGTTACATAACATCAATAAATAAACATGGCGGACGCCAAAAAAACAGTTTTTATTATTCCTAAAAAGAAAAGTAGTTTCCCATTTCTCAGCAACTATTTCCCCTCAATGTTTCTCGTTAACATGAACAGTATGCGTAGATTTCGTGATTGGTCTTATTACAACTCGTATCATACGTTTGTAGAATCAAAACATGCAACCACAGAAGGGCTTTTAAGTTTAAAAAGTTTAAAAATCATTTGTATGTAACTGGCCATACATATCACAATAAATAGCATGATATAAGCCATGTTTAAAAAATAAACATGGCGGACGCCAAAAAAACAGTTTTTATTATTCCTAAAAAGAAAAGTAGTTTCCCAGCAACTATTTTTCCTCAATGTTTCTCATTAACATGAACAGTATGCGTAGATTTCGTGATTGGTCTTATTACAACTCGTATCATACGTTTGTAGAACCAAAACATGCAACCACAGAAGGGCTTTTAAGTTTAAAAAGTTTAAAAATCATTTGTATGTAACTGGCCATACATATCACAATAAATAGCATGATATAAGCCATGTTTAAAAAATAAACATGGCGGACGCCAAAAAAACAGTTTATTTATGCCTAAAAAGAAAAGTAGTTTCTCAGCAACTATTTCCCCTCAATGTTTCTCGTTAACATGAACAGTATGCGTAGATTTCGTGATTGGTCTTATTACAACTCGTATCATACGTTTGTAGAACCAAAACATGCAACCACAGAAGGGCTTTTAAGTTTAAAAAGTTTAAAAATCATTTGTATGTAACTGGCCATACATATCACAATAAATAGCATGATATAAGCCATGTTTAAAAAATAAACATGGCGGACGCCAAAAAAACAGTTTATTTATGCCTAAAAAGAAAAGTAGTTTCTCAGCAACTATTTCCCCTCAATGTTTCTCGTTAACATGAACAGTATGCGTAGATTTCGTGATTGGTCTTATTACAACTCGTATCATACGTTTGTAGAATCAAAACATGCAACCACAGAAGGGCTTTTAAGTTTAAAAAGTTTAAAAATCATTTGTATGTAACTGGCCATACATATCACAATAAATAGCATGATATAAGACTTAATTATCGATTGAAAGTTACACAACAGTCCCAGCAACTTAATTTAAAGCTTTCAACATTAACAATTACACTTACAATGCACCGTACGTATTGCGAGATCATTCGTTACATCAAATCTGTCCGTATGGAGCTAGTCCGTTCACGAGTTGAAAGACATCTTCTCTTGGAGTATTTGGAAGTAGCAAGCCTGGAATATTAATATAATTGGTGGTGAAATGATGATTCGATAACCTTCAATGTAGTGAACGGCGATGAAAAGATTATGCAATGCAGTGAACGGTGATAAAAAGATTATGCACTGCAGTGAATGGTGATAAAAAGATTATGCAATGCAGTTAACAGTGATAAAAAGATTATGCAATGCAGTGAGTGGTGATAAATTGATTATGCGTTGCAATGAACAGCGATAAAAGCGCTGCAGTGAACAGCGATACAAAGATTACGCAATGCAGTGAACGGTGATAAAAAGATAATGCAATGTAGTGAACGGTAATTAAAAAAAAACAGGACGAGTGCGAGTCTGACTCGCGCACCCGAGGCTTCCTTACAAGCTTGTATGTTCACCAAAATAATTAACATTACTCGAGTTAATTAACTCTGGAAGCACCAAACATTTCTCTAACGAAAAGATGAGTCGGATTGAAAGACAAACTAAAATTTAAAATTAGCTTGAAGTAGCTTTTTTTTTAGCAATTACAGCGTTCTAGTACTAAGAGTCTCTGATCTGAGCCGCGGACAGACAGACAAACAGACGGACGGACATGGCGAAACTATAAGGGTTCCATGTTGTCAAAAAACTGACCACAGACTGTATCTGCCACCAGTGTACAGCGCGCTAAATTATATTTGCAACAAATGGGAAAATCATGTTTGTTTTGAGTATGAATATATCATGTGTATATATGTATGTATTATAAATAGGTTATTATTATTATCATAATTATATATAGGTATCGATTATTATGCACCCAGTTGTCCAGCGATCTTCGTGGCATCATGAAGGCCCCGTCTAAAAACCAGCGCTGCACCTGACCCTTAGGTTCTGGCGCAGCATAATGCTGAGACGGGGACCTATTTGACCCCACGCAACACAAAATGACGTACCTACTTTCTCTGTTTTTCGTTTCGTATTATATGTTAAGTACCTATTTTGTGTTTATCTGTTACTATTTGTTGTTTCTTTTGTGTTGTTTGGGGAAAAATAAATGTATTTTCTTTCTTTCTTTTCTTTCTATGTTGACCCTAAAAATTATGCAATGTAGTGAAAAGTGATGAAAATATATTGCAACGCAGTGAACGGCGATGAAATGTATGTGGGATTGGAATGGAGCGTTAATACTTTGAGTAGGTGGGAACAAAGAGTGAAGGTGCTGTGTTAGGATTCGAATGAAGGATTGAATGGAAGGGGCATGGCATTATGGCGACCGGATAAAATTTGAAAAAGTAGTATGAGAACAAAGAAAATCTATACTATAATAAGAATGTAACAGGTCAAATTCTGTACATTGAAGTTATTTTGAATTATTTTTTTGGACGGCACTCTATAATCGAAACTGAAGCCAAAAATATTTTTTTTCATTTTTGTCTGTGTGTCTGTCAGAACCTGGGCCGCGCATAGCGCCAAAACTACTGAACGAATTCAAATGAAACTTGGCATGATTTAAGTTCATACTACGGGGTAGGATATAGGCTACTTTTTATCCCGAAATTCAGCAACGGTTCCCTTGGGAGAGGGGATAGTTAGTTGTAATTTATTAACGCGTAGTACGATTTCATTAATTCTTTTTTGTTAGAAAGGAGGTCCTTTAAATATTGCTGACGATCGCGAACGAAGTCGCGGGTACAGCTAGTCAAGAATAAAATTTAAAAGGGTTATAGTGAGTTTCTGTTCGCTCCCCCGTCCCACATTTATTGAATATCGATGAAAAGATGATGCGATATAGTGGACGGTGATGAAGAGATCATGCACTGACCTTCAAAGTGGTGAACATGAGCCCCAACTCCCCATGCTGCATGCCGGGCTCCAAGAAGTCCTCGACAAAGTGTATCTCTGACCCCAGCTGCAAGATCCTCGCGCGGACTACCACGAAATGGAACACGGGGAACAGCTCGTCCATACTCCACAGGTAGTTTTGCCCTGGAACCATATGTTATTATTGTACTATATTCTATACTAGCTGTTCCCGCGACTTCGTTCGCGATTGCCATCCCTGCAGACGAATCATTCGCATTTGAACACAGTTTGTCTCATATTAATCAATGCAGCAGTGCATCACTCTTATCAAGAAATAAGCTTTTTACTTAGGAATTTAAAACTCCCAGGTTGTATTTCTCAGAAGACACTAACTTAGGTAACTCAGGCAGAGAGTTCCATCGTGTTTCGCACAGTAAATGTCTAAGCGAAGTGCTTTGTGCGAGTCTTTGGAATTTCGACTGTTAAACGATTTCTTTTTGCCAAGGCTCTCCTCGTTTGCTATTGCAGTTTCATTGCACAGTCTCTGAAATCTATCCTGTTAAAGACAGATAGTTTAGACAAATACAAACTGATTGCGGCGATGTTCCAGGTTTCAGATTTTTATCTTAGCAAGGCAAGTTTTGCCCTCTTGTGTCTCTTGCCTCATTGCCTGTAATGAAATTGAATTCATAGTCTCTAGCTCTAGTATTTAGCAGATAAATTCCAAAATACTTCAATAGTTCAAAGTTTTTTCCTACATGCCCATGAATAATATCGAGTAAGAGTGTAACGAAATCTCAATAAAGATAACTCTTTATTGACATTTGAAGAAGATTAATCACCTAACTCCTGTTGCACAGCGGTGGTCATCTTTTGGAACGTGCTTCTGATGACGAGGAGTTTCTCAATGGGGGAGAAGGTGGTCTTCAACTGCTGGAGAGTCTCCACTGCTTCTTGGAACAGCTGCTCCTTCGTAGGCGGTGGCGGAGACAGGTTCGGGTTGAAGCCGATCCAGAATTTTCTGTCAAATACAAAAAATACATTCGGCAAGAAAACTTTTAATATCAATGATTTTCCCAGGAGCTACCAATTCAAGGACTCAGTGTAAGGAAGGCAACCCAAATCCGATTACAAAATATTCCAATATATTCAGCAAGAAAACTGTTTAATATGTATATATATGTTTCTATGTATAAGAGTCCGAAGCGAATCACTGTGGCCTCACAGTACAGGCTCCACAGAGACCTAGTGTGGGGGACAGAGCTCCATCAGGTACTTATTAATCTTAGTTAAGTTAATTTCCTTAAGGAACCGGCGTGCAGCGCTCATAACTTAAATTCGAAGCGCGTCCAAAAATATAGCTATCTCTTTTTGACTGATGCAGGCCCGCCCGTGCTTGCGCGATAGCAATATTAGCCGTTCAGAATTTGTTATAAATTTGATGGTGTTCCGTAATACCAAAAAAGATGAATGAAAACTTGTTGTATTTTTCACATTGTGTTGTTATTCTGTAACTAGACAATATAATCTATGTACCTAACCAAACGATACGTAAGGTATTGTTATTTTTACGAAACAAATAAGAAGAAAACATGTAATGTATGACGTAAAAATATCCAAAATGCGATTCGTTTAAATTTCATTTCAGGTAAGTATTTTGAAAAAATATATAGCAAGGTACGTAGATAAATACTATTTGAATGCAAATAATAATATAATATGGTGGAAATAAGCTCTAATTACAAATGACTATGGTATTACGTTTGTATGTGCAATTCATCCAACGCAGGCCTCTTAAGTACCAAACATCAATATGAACTAAATAAATATTATATGTATGTATTTACAAATAATATGATTCATGTAGTTCCCATAACACAAACTCTGCTTATTTTGGGGCTAGATGATGCTGTGTGAAAAAATGACAAGCATATTATTTATATCAATTAAACTCTTTTTGGGGTTAAGCTCGCCTTTGTACATGTCATTTAATTCTGCCTTTTTGTAATTGTTTATTTGTGTGTACAATAAAGAATAAAGAATCAATGATTTTCCCAGGAGCTACCAATTTAAGGACACAGTGTAAGGTAGATACCCCTAATCCGGTTACAAAATACTCACTGGTCGATACCCAGCATCGCCATAAGCGTGACGTCAGGCTGTCGGTTCCATTTCAGCAATCGCCTCCAGTACAGGTCGTCCTCGCGTTTGTTGTGTAAAGCGTAGAGCACGAACAATGCGGGATGCACGCGCGGCAGCAACGTCGGCTGCAGCAGCGACGCAGCTGATACCACTTCACTGTAACAACGGACACAGTTCTATTGGACAGAGTTATTTTAGACAACCTCTGTGGCGCAGTGGGCGAAGGTCCGCCTGAGACGCAGAAGGTTGCGGGTTCAATTCCCGCTGCGGGACAAATGTTTGAATGGTCTGGGTGTTTTCTATGTATAATATGTATGAATTTACAAAAAAATATGTATATAAGTAGTATATCAGTCATGTAGTTCCCATAACACAAGCTCTGCTTACTTTGGGGCTAGATGGTGCTGTGTGAAATGCCCAGAATTATTTATTATTTATTGGCATCACACTATAGCTGGATGAAGAAAAGAGAGAAAAGAGAAAAGAGCCTGCCTGATTCTACTAGGCATGTCATCCTACTACGATTATAAACGCGAAAGTTTGTGAGAATGGATGTTTGTTACTCTTTCTCGCAAAAACTACTGAACGGATTTTGATGAAGCTACAGTAACATAGCTTATACATCAGAATAACACATAGGCTACTTTTTATCCGGGTACCACGCGGGCGAAGCAGTGGGCAGAAGCTAATTTCACTATATCACTATTAGGCATAGTCGCATAGGAATCAGCGTAAAATCACTTTTTAATTTTAAATTCACGTACCATTTTATTTTTATTCCAAAAACTATCGTGAACTTGACTATTCATATTGTAACAACGGGAATTTTCACGTACTGCACTATCGGTGAAGACACCGACTAAGTTTCGACTCATTCCGAGAGTCTTCATCAGGGTGAGTGATCGCGACTTTCTCCCTCCGCGTCGCATCGTGCACTAGTTTTTTACTAGTTTATTTACGCAATACCTCGGCCTGTCTACCTATCTGTTACTATAACCTTAGACAGGGTTCATATAAGATACCTTTAAATACCGTCTATGTAACATGTAAAAGCAATATATATATTAAGTTTTGAGTATGTATTAAAACTCACCCATCAATAGGATTCTCATCTTCCTTCAGATCAGACAGCACAGCATCAGCGCCTTCTAACGGCAACGCAGGGAACAATAACCTCACCACCTGTCACAGAGTATATTATACATGTCACAGTTATGCACAGACTGCATATTAAGAATAATAAAATGTGAACGTGCACAGCATTCTTTTTAAAAAAAAATGGACAGGCAACGCATAAGTAATGTCCCAGGTGTTGATGTCAATAGGCGACGGAAACCCACAGAATAACATAAAAAAATAGAGCCTATCTATTTATTATTTTCTATGCTTAGTTTATGTTTATCATTGAAGAGAAGTTGAGCTCATATGGGTAGGAAGTGGCGACATGACACGCAAGTTTCAAAGCTTCCCTTGGATATTCGAAGACGTCAATCTTTTTCCTATTAAACAAGCATGCCGGCAGGAGCAACATCTATACGATTTTCTTTCATCTTCGCATTCAGATCAGGTAGTTGTATAGATAAAATTAAATACGTAAAAGTAGTTTCTTACGGTCGGACGGGGGAAACCAAACGTTTTTACTTATAAAAGAGGAAATAAAAACTTTTTTACTAGTGCAAAAAAGACCACATAATCGGAGCGTATACAACGCGTATCATGGCAGTATGCAAAGTGTATCATGGCCGTATGCAACGCGTATTATGCCAGTATGCAACGCGTATTATGCCAGTATGCAACGCGTATCATGGCCGTATGCAGCGCGTATTATGCCAGTATGCAACGCGTATTATGCCAGTATGCAACGCGTATCATGGACGTATGCAACGCGTATCATGCCAGTATGCAACGCGTATCATGGCCGTATGCAACGCTTATTATGCCAGTATGCAACGCGTATCATGCCAGTATGCAACGCGTATTATGCCCGATCGGAATCCATTAAATAACGTGCAGCACCAATTATGCCATTTTCGCATGCGTATCAGTGTTGCATGGATGCCTTGAAGTGTTGTAAAAAGGTCGCGTATGCTAGATGGTTAAAAACAATGAGTTAGAGGCACAAGAGACAAGAGTCACTTGTCTAGATACAAGAACATACCTTCGACTTACCTGGTAAAGCCTGGATGTGATGCTCTTGAGCTCCTTGACAGCATGGCTGAGGAGTAAGGGATGCACTCGAACACCTCCGTAGGTGGTATTGAAAGCATTCGTCAGACCTAGCACCAGTTGGCCTAACGGATGATGCGTGGATTCACAGGCCTGAAAAATCAATCTATAATCAAATAGTTGAACGCTTAAAACACGTTTACGTTCTCAAAACAGTGAAGGAAAACATTGTGAGCTGCCCGTCGGCATAGGTCAGTGTTCCAACAAGTGGCAAATTATAATGCGAATGGGTATGTTTCAGATATAATGTTTGAATGTGCCTCTGACTACCTCTACTTGGAAAAGATCTACGCACTGATTACGGATCTAAGGTGTTCTATTACTACTAAAGTGGGAAACAATCTAACGGCCCACCTGGTGGTAAGCGGTTACCGTAACCTATGGACGCTTGCAATACCAGAGATATCACTCACGTGTTACCTCCCTGATATATTAAGATGAAAGAACTCAGAAAGAAAAAGTTTTTTTTTTTTTTTATTTAACCGGGAACATACCTCTTTAAACCAGAACACAGCAATGCAGGACATTAATGCTTGGCATAAATAGGTATGGCGAGAGCACTTCCCCTGACAAGTCCTTTCACAGAAGCAATACTACTACAAGCCAGACTAGCCAGAGCTAGGATGTCCATCATAGGGATTACAAATAAATAAATAAATAATGCTGGACATTTTCACACAACATCATCTAGCCCCGAACTAAGCAGAGCTTGTATTATGGAAACTACATGACTGATATACTACTTATATATATATTTTTTGTAAATACTTACATACTATACATAGAAAACACCCAGACCAGAGACAAATATTTGCAGATGATACAAACATTTGTCTCACGGCGGGAATCGAACCCGCAACCATCTGCGTCTCAGGCGGGCCTTTGCCCATTGCACCACAGAGGTCGTCATTACAGTTGGGAGTATGTGTTTTTTTTTCTACTTGTCTGGAACGAATTTGAAATATTTTTTGTTTTTTTGATACTAAGAGCTATGCAGATGTCCTTTTTTTAAATGACCTTGCATTTGGTTTAACTTCGCCTGATGATCAATGCAGTTAAATAAATAAATACCCAACAGGACCCAACACTAGGATTCCCTGTGTCGTGGATATCAGGAACAAGGAGCACCGTGGTAGTACGCTGACCCAGTAAATGCGTATAAACACTTCTTTTGAAGAAACCCAAGTTATATTTTGTAGGAAACACAAACGCAGGAATTCCACTCATCTGTCCTAATAACAAAAGAGGAGGAGAAGCGTCCTTGTTTTGTCGAAGAAGAATGTCTTCCTTTTCAACCAACTTCAAAAAAGGAGGTGCTTAATTCGTCTGTATTTTTTTGTTTATGTTACACGATATCTTCGCCAATTGTGAACCGATTTGATTTGATTATATTTCAAGGGCGGTCACACATAAATTTGAGAAAAAAATCCCACCCGGGGAATAAAATGAGGCAAGAAATTTCATATTGGACTTTTTATCAACTTTCCGTTATTTTAAGTCGAAATTCTGATCTTTTTTCCTGAAAAGAAATCTTGCCACTCACATTTTGCAGATACTGCCGCAGCTCCAAATAACTTTCCAAATCCAGCGTCTTCTGCCCAAACTGCGGTATCAGCTCCAAGCAGTCCACAGATTTCTCCAAGTCCGATTGCCTGTTCAACTTCAGCAGCACCTTCTTGCGCTCTTTGTGCGAGCATGATATGGCTACGGCGACATTCTGCCATATCTTCACATTGTCTATGGTAGCTGATGGGCCGTTGGCGAAGTGGTTGCCGGTCGGAGTTAGTATGGACTCGGAGACGCCCAGGCATTGGAAACATTGCCGGAACAGGGCGTTCCATTTCTGGTGGGGCGCTACGCTGAGTTTGCCGAAAGAGCTGGAGGAGACAACACCTCTTTACAGTAGCATATTAATTAGGTACATGAATTTATTTGACAATAACACTTCTTAAATCACTGTGCTTGTCTATTTTAATGGCTTGTAACTAACCTGGGAGTCTAGACAAATACCTCACGCTAAGATTTCCTTTCACGCTAATACAAATTTGTCAAGGGAATAGTTGACAGAAGTCACGTGACATTTCCGCAGGTAATGTCATTTCTATACAATTCAATCTTTCCGCAGGCTTAACGCCAACAGAATGCGGTATTTGTGAAGGAAAAGTAAGCGTGAGGTATTTGTCTAGACCCCAATTTTATTATACCTATAGACTTTCAATTAAGCAATTTAACCATAACCAAGTGTTAGTTCCAACGGTTAATAAATAAGTATGAAGTAGTCGTGATTCAAAACGACTATAAACAGTGAAAGTGACAGTGCACTATCAGTAAAAGAGAGCGAAAGTTTAAATCTATACTAATATTATAAAGAGGAAAGATTTTTTTGTTTGGTTGTTTGTTTGTATCGAATAGGCTCCGAAACTACTGGACCGATTTTAACCATTTTTTCACCAAATGAAAGCTAAATTATCAGGAAGTAACATAGGCTATAATTTATTTTCAAAAAAAATAGAGCTCCTTAAGATATTTTGCCTATAAAATTTATTATTTGGTGTGCGCTGAAAAAACTATTGATGATACATAAAAACGATGTATTACATGATTAAAGTACTCATTATTACCTACAAAAAAGTCCGCGTGGGAATATATCTTACTATCATAGCTAAGTCACAATAGCAGCTTTTGTGTTCTAAAATTTAATTAGATCGCCGATATTCCCACGGAATCGAAACTTACGCGGGTGAAACCGCGGGGCGCAGCTAGTAATGTATAGTTTTTGTATTACAACTAAATGTTAACACTCTCAACGTGTATTTCATCCTACTAATATTATAAATGCGAAAGTTTGTGAGGATGGATGTTTGTTAGTTGATGAAACTTTACAGTAATATAGCTTATATATCAGAATAACACATAGGCTACTTTTTGTCCGGGTACCGCGCGGCCGAAGCCGTTGGTAGAAGCTAGTCAGGTATAGGTAACAGTGCCTTCTAGTGACGTGTGGCGTTTACAAAAAATAAAATACATAAAGTACCTAGTATAAATAAATAAAAATATACAAATAGAAAATGCTTTATTGCACAAGATAAAACAAGTATATAGGCGAACTTAATGCTGATTAGCATTTTCTTCCAGCTAACCTTTGTTATGAAGAGTGGAGCGGTAGTGTATTACATCCATAAATAAATACCATAAAATAAAGCGAATAGTACAAAACCATTTAAAAATACCTACGAGGCACGACGGAAGGTTTATCGCTAAAAGTGATCTCTCCCAGGTGTGACTCAATCGTAGATGTACTGTGTACTCACGTAGGTTTGGTATGATTTGGCAGCACGGGATTAGAGACGTTCAGCTGCATAACAGCATTGCTGATCTTGACGCCCTCAGTCCACGCGCCGCTCAAGCTACCCTCGATCTTGTCCCCGCTCGAGAAGGTGAGTATTCCTTTGCCGGAGAACACGCCCGCCGAGCGGAACTCCCCTTCGTAATGGGTGCCGTCTTCGAATACCATAACGCCGTGACCCTGGAAAGGGCACCAATTGCACTATAGGGGGATATCAAGGGGGAATTCTAGAATGAATGAATTAATAAATGAAAATACTTTAATTCACCTTTGACAAATAACATATTCTAATGAATTTATTAACCTTTAAGCTTTAGACATAATTACTTACTAATTGCATGCTATAAAATAGTGAAACATGAGCACATATTATTCGTTCATTATCACCTTGTATACCATGTTTTATGCAATAAATATATTCATTCAAAGAAAGTACAATGGGCTTGCTTATCGACGGAGAGGATAGTAAAAGAACACTTAGTTGCCCACCAGGATAATGTAAAAAAAAAAGTATAAATTAAAATAGTACAATAGGCAGGAATTGATTTCTTCGAGCTCAAAGATAGATTCGAAGAATTTTGAAAAAAACTACTTTAGATGATATGGGACACTTACCGTTAGAATGTCTTGCATGAATAGCCCTTCATAGTAAATCCCGTCCAATGTCACAATCAGTCCGCATCCGTGCTTTTTATTGTCGCTCCAATTGCCCAAATATTTCTCCCCTTCGAAAAAAACGTTAAAATATAAGGTAATTTGTTATCTTACACATACCTACCATATCACACTCACACCTGTTTCTCAGAGGGGTCGGCAGAGACCAAGGATTCCCACTTGCTCTTCGAATTTTTCGAATTACAATAAACAAAACCTGTCCAATTACGAGTCGCGCAATAAGGATACACAAAACCGCATAAAAATTAACGTTTTTTGTATTATACCATACAAAAACATGAATATTCTGATAGCATCTTAATATTCTCTGAAAATATTAGCTGGAAGTTATTACTATCTGGACTACTGTGACAGACAAATAGACGTAATAAAGAGCACCGCGATAGGATTTTGATATTGAACCGGCGTGTAACGGCCTCTGACTCGTGAAATCCTGGCCGCCCCAGAAGATTCCTCGTAGGAAACTAGTGCCACTGCGAGTCCAACACAACAGCCATAACAGATGGACCACCTGAAGCCAGGAAGGCAACTCCTCGTACCTGGAAGTCTTTGTCTCCAGAGATGAAGCTAGGGCAAATAGTACCAGCTAGACGCCCTTACCCGCAGATCAAAGAAAAAAAAATCAAGAAGCTGCTGACAACCCGACTGATTGACAGACTCTTAGCAGATAAATGACTATTGACGGAAAATGCCTAATAAAAGCGTCTTATTAGCACACTTTCGAGGCGTAACCCTAAACAAGGATGCATAACTAAATATGAACACACCTTTGCCGATATCGTCCATGACTCCATACCCCTGCTTCACTCCGTTCACCCACTCGCCCGTGTAAATGGTGGCTGATGAGGACGTGAAGTCTCCTTGCTTCTTGATGCCATGACCGTGCGGTTGTCCGTCTTTGAAGTAGCCCTCGTAGATATCACCGGATACGTATTTTATAGCGCCATAGCCGTTCTGCTGGTTGTCTTTCCACTGTCCCTCATATATGCCTGAAAAGGAGAATAATCAAATCATCCAACAGTCACACCCTATCTAGGAGCTCTACTAGAAGTAGTAGAACTCTTTGTGAAAGAGCCCGTCCGGGGAAATACTACCACCAAGCACTAATGCTTGCATTGCAAAACACTAAACCTCTACCCTCTTCGCAAAATTCTCAACCCTTTATCGCCGTAACATCACTTGAACTTTAATTTATGTTTTCTTCCCACTTTTTTTCCTCACGCTTATATTAGATTCACTTGTAACTAACTAAATAACAAACAAACAATGTAATCAAATTTTGGAAGTAAATTTTAATCTACTTCTAACTGTCGTTTCGAAATGGAACTTTGTATGTTGTAGTTCGGATGACAATACTATAATTTGGTATCTTGGAGCTGATCGATGATGGAGTCAGGAGGTGGATAGTGGGACTCTTCAGTGGCTATTAGTAAACCCCTGGTGTCGAGGCGGTTTATTATGTATAGATTATGTTTAAGTATGTATGTCGTTTATGCAGATTTTATGTATTCTCTCATCAATGTTCGTGTCTTCACATAAGACCATTATTCTGAAAATCAGCGCAGCAACGTGCTAAAACTATGCTGCATTAAGCTGATAGGGTCCTATTTTGACTCCAAGTAACATATATGTTTTCTATAAGCTAAGTCGGTATTATTTTACCATCTGTTTGTGTTTTCTGGGTTCAAACATTTTCTTTACATACACAGTCTTACATAGGATCTTTATATAGGATCGTGGTGGATGGCATAAACTGAGGGAGGCCTATAACCAAGCACCTTTTAGGTCTCAGCCCACAGCGCCAACGGCGTCGTAAAAACTGGGGCATATTCATAAATAGACGTTACCTTATAATATCTGTGACGTTACGTTTGTATGAGCTGAGATCGATTCTGGTGACGATGACGGGAGTTTAAAGGCTGCCCTGTCTCTTAATACTACTAACATAATGGCAATGGGGAGTGACTTATTTTGACAGGCTCAGAAATATCCAAAAGGCTACAAATTTGCCATTATAATGAAAGTTTTAGAAGTTTTGCACGTTGGAAAAATACTTACCCTGGAAAAATGAGCGCAATTATCTCGTTGCCATAGCCATTTTTCTAGTGAGAAATACATATGGTCTGTTCTGACGCGAAATTATAGCTTTTGCAGTTTTAAATTTTTAAATGTGTCCAGAAATATGAGTAGGAAGAGGTTTCGCGGGAATCAAGCCATTTTCTACGACTCCATGATTAATAAGCTTTGATTTGGTCTGTTTAATTTAAGTACTTACTGGAGTGATCACTAGTGTGGCTAAAAACTAAAAGAAGCATAAGTATTTGACGACCTCTGTGGCGCAGTGGGCGAAGGTCCGCCTGGGACGCAGAAGGTTGCGGGTTCAATTCCCGCCACGGGACAAATGTTTGTATCTGCAAATATTTGTCTCAGGTCTGGGTGTTTTCTATGTTTATTATGTATGTATTTACAAAAAAAATGTATATAAGTAGTATATCAGTCATGTAGTTCTCATAATACAAGCTCTGCTTAGTTTGGGGCTAGATGATGCTGTGTGAAAATGTCCAGCATTATTTATTATTTATTTATTTTATTTTATCAAAGTACCGTAATTATATTCTATTGAAATTTATTGTTTTCCTATAATTATCCATAATATAAGCTGCATAGTTGGATGAACTTAGAATAAGCAAGAAACACATGCACCTTGAGTCATGTACGTGATTCGTTTCTGAGGACGCGCAGGAAGCGCCAATTAAGATGCTGATTGCCAAGCAAGAAGTTACGTATTTCCTGTTATTCTTTGTTGATCAAAAAAACATTAATGTCGTACAGAGTTACATTCGTGTCAGATAGTGTGTATGACAAGAGCCCCGGCGAAGAGCATTGAATCCTTTCACTACCTACACCGATTATTTTATTAGGAAAACAAACGACGATACAAAGTGTAATTATGAGTGAATATAAAACAAATAATCGCAAGGCTAATAATAGGTTACTACGTTTGAGCTCTGATAATGAAAGGGATGTTGGGAACATCTTTGCTGACTTCAATATAAAATTATAAGACAAGATATGAATGAAAACCAGTGCCTACATAGTAGGCGAGTATATAAGTACTATAATATCTGTGTAGTGCTGTAGTATACCTAGTAACCTGACGATATGGAAATCACTAATTAGTGAATATAATAAAGAAAACCAACCCAACTTAGGCGAAGATCCTTTATTGCTCCCATCGTTCGCACGTATCAGCGCCGTGAAGTTCAGTGCCAAGTGTAGGTACAATTATTTAATGCAGTTGGCTTAATTTGTGAACCCCTTAGATATCGTTTGAACACAGCCGTAAAACTGTTGTTTGTGAAATATAATTTGCCTCTCCTTAATTTTGATTACTAGTAGGTAATATTTATATTTTTAAGAAAGTGCACCTACTATGAATGTACCTATTTGAAATAATGATTTTTGATATTGTAAAAACGGGAATTTTCACGTACTGCACTATCGGTGAAGGCACCGACTAAGTTTCGACTCATTCCAAGAGTCTTCATCAGGGTGAGTGGTTGCGACTTTCTCCTTCCGCGTCGCGTAGTGCACGGCGCGAATGAGTCGAAACTTAGTCGGTGCCTTCACCGATAGTGCAGTACGTGAAAATTCCCGTTTTTACAATATGAATAGTCAAGTTCACGATAGTTTTTGGAATAAAAATGATTTTTGACTTTCTATTACTTCAATAAATCATGAATTACTATTTTTCCCACTTCCACTTTCACCTCCGCCTCTTTGCCTCCACCTCCGCTATGAGGCCTACCGTTTACCCGCCCGTTACAACCCTAGTGTGTTGACCTAATTAATTTTTATTTATCGCGTTGTTGTTTTGAGTTTATTGATATTTTGTGTTGTAGATATGTAAGTTAATAAGTTAACAAGACGGTGCATTTATGTTACCTATTTATTATTCCAGCAGAATGACCAGAACTAACCGGATAAACAGCAGACAAGATTCCAAATAATAATCCTACTAATATAATAAATGCGAAAGTCTGTGTGTGTATGTGAATGTTTGTTACCACGTATCTCCGTAACTACTAACCCGGTTTTGATGAAATTTGAAATGTAGATAGTTTAGGTTCTTGAATAACACACAGGCTAATTCTTATTTTCGAAAATCAACCCCTAAGGGGTTAAAAAGGGTGGTAAAGTTTCTATGGATAAAAATATTCCTTGGTTTTATTCACTCAAAACTCGGTACACATAAACTTTAAAATAAATAATGAAACACGTATTTTTTATTTTTTCAAAATTACCCGTTGGGGGTGTATAATTGAGTTCTAAACTTTGTATAAATTTTAATCTTTGGTTCGATTAATTCAAAAGTTGGTGGACATACAGTGGTGGTCATATAATTAGAAACGCTTAGTCACTTGGTAGTCTTTTAATGTAACCAACATTATTAATTAAATTAATTGGAGGTAATAGTTTAATTTACGAAATCACAATGTACATTTATATCTCTGGGATAATAATAAGCAATAACATTCAGACAACCAATACAATAATTATAAAAAAAAAATTAAAACATAAGTATCAATCAATATTCTTAGTACTGGCAGTCGGACAACTAATTAGAAACAAAGTATGACTAGGTTCTAAAATTGAATTTTAAAACTAAAATTCACCTTTCAGAATGTCACCGCATTATGCATTTTGCCGCCTTTTCTTACTCATTCGGATTTGTTACCTTTTGTCAGATTTAATTATTAAAAATGGGTAAAACAAGAGCTGTGATGCAGCAACAAGAAAAATTATAGTAAACTTTCATTTTAAACGAAAATGGTCTTACAGAAAGATCGCCGATCATTTAGAGTGTTCCGTAAAGATGGTATTTAACGCCATTGCACATCACAAAAAACATGGAACATCCGATAAGGTGCCTAGAAAAGTTCGGCCAAGGAAGACCACCGTTCAAGAAGACAGGCTTATGATTCGTTTGGCTAAGACAGATCCCTTTAAAGGTTCTAATGTTATACGAAAAGAAGTATTTTCACAAGACGACCCTCGAAACGTGTCCGCAAGACTAGTCCGTAGGCGGTTGGTTGAAGGAAATTTGTATGGAAGACTTGCTAGGAAAGTGCCACTTCACACCAGGCGACACAGAGAAAATCGTCTTGCCTTCGCTAGAAAATATGCCAGTTGGACTGTTCATCAATGGAGAAAAGTTTTGTTTTCAGATGAAACTAAAGTAAATTTGGTAAATTCCGACGGAAAACGATACGTACGGCGACCAATCAACGAGGCTTTGAATAACAAGTACACTATAAAAACAGTTAAGCACGGCGGTGGAAATGTTAAAGTATGGGGATGCTTTTCCGGATACGGAGTTGGTCCCGTGAGAAAGATTAAAGGGCTGATGGATCAGTTTCAATACAAAAATATCTTGGAGGAGACAATGATCCCATATTCAGATGATTTGCCAGTGAATTTGATTTTTCAGCACGATAATGATCCAAAGCATACAGCAAACAGCGTTAAAGCGTTTCTCAGACAACAATTGGTGGCAGTGTTAGAGTGGCCTGCTAATAGTCCGGATTCGGATGAGCATATCACCAATATCAACCAACTTTACGACGCATTTGTAGAAGCTTGGAGATGTATTCCTTTTGAAACGTGTGAAAAACTGATAGAATCAATGCCACGTCGTTGTAAAGCTGTAATCGACAACAGAGGGTACCCTACCAAGTACTAACAGTACTAATCGGTTTTGGATGTAGTATTCATAGTATTATTGGTTTTGTTCATTAAGTTAATGTTTATATTGTTGTTTTTTTTTGTTTCTAATTAGTTGTCCACTTTAGTCCATGTATTTTAATAGACTTTTTATTAAAATGTTATATTTTTATATCAAAATTGTTGTTTGTTATTACTAAACTCGTATAGTAATACTTTAAAAGAACCGATACATCCATATAAATACGTAGGAGCCCTCTATGGCACGTTAAAAATTAGTTATGATGTTAATTTGTAATGAAAATAGAAGACAGGGTTGGTGTTTCTAATTATATGACCACCACTGTAGTTTGAAACCTGGAGACGATCATATGCTACTTTTATTAACATACCACGCGGGCGAAGCCGCGGTCAACAACTAGTAACATAATAATGCTGGACATTTTCACACAGCATCATCTAGCCTCAAAGTAAGCAGAGCTTGTGTTATGGGAACTACGTGACTATATACAACTTATTTTTTTTTGTAAATATGTACATACAAAATACCCAGACTCGAGACAAATATTCGCGGATCATACAAACATTTGTCCCGCGGCGGGAATCGAACCCAAAACCATCTGTGTCTCAGGCAGGCCTTCGCCCACTGCGCCAGAGATCGTCAAATTGAAAATAAGCTGTAAACCGACACCAAAGTTGGCCTATAAGAACTTACTCACTTTTAATGGCTTAACATCTATCGAATAGCAAAAGAACTTACCTACAGTAGGCATTTCCATCTTCCCATGCCCACACAACGCATTCATCTGAAACTGTCCCACATAAAGTTTCCCGTCAGGCCATTCAAGCTTCCCGTGCCCATGGATTTTGCCATCCAACCACCTTCCATTGTACTTCGCGTCTTTGTAAAACGCGTTCTTGCTCGAGAATGAATAACAAGCAGTCCTGACGGCTGGCGGTTTGAAAGTAGCATCTTTGTTGAGAGCTAGTCTTATAGCAGCATTCAAAGAATGTACCCATTCAGTCTTTTCCTGCTCATTAGTTGTTGCAACTGATAGGATCTCTTCAGGAGCTGTTAGTTGGATAACGTTAGCGAGGGAATCTGTGTTGGGAATCGGCTCAACCCATAGAGTTTCTAACGGGTGAACGTTGGGAGTGCTACCGTTTACGTGGATGAATAAATCGTTGAAGAGAATGAACCAATGAGAGGAGAAACGGCCGGGATTGACTAGGCTTAACTGGCGTGATTTAGACTCTCGTATTAATCGTCGTTCGGGAGTTCTGTACTGCTCGAGACCTTTTCCAACTGTCTCCCAAAATAGTTTTGTGACATCAGCTTCTTTGCGTTTCTTTTCTTGTTCGTCTATCAACGCATCTAAGCATGAGATCACTTTGTTCAGTCGGTCTTCTATTGTGGTTTTGGAATTGGGTTGTTGTCGTTTCGTCTTATATCGGAGAAGCGATTGCGCTATGCATTTGTAAGAGCTTAATCTCGTTAGCGGCTGGACGAATGCCAGCGCCACTATGGCTTCCGAGGTTTTCTTATTATTTTTCTGCTTGTTAGTCGGGAGTTGATCGCTAAACAAATTATAAATACTTGTAGGGACGTCCACTATGCTATTAATCTGTGAGAACCCACCGATAACAATAAGATTGCTTACAGCTACGTAATACTTTCTGTACAAATAAATAAACTCTTCTAAACTTTTGATTAAAGAAATATCACATTCATTTATGTGCTTCTCCGCATATTGCCATACAGAGAGCACACTCAGAGCGGTGACATTCAATATGTCACCAAAAATATCACAAACAGTTTCGTAAATATTGGAATGTACAGTAACAGCTTTGCTTTTCTTTAGAAAAGGCTTGACCAGATTTTGGTAGATCAGGATCATCTCTTCCAGATATCTTTGAGCAATGGAAAGTTCTTGAAATTCTGGGCTTTTTTCAGGATTCTCTATAGAACAGTAGCTAATGTTTCCAGAGGACAGGATTCTCCAATGATAGCACATATTTTGGGGTTTATTTGTGTAATTCTGGAGTTCTGATGTCATAGCATCCCTTGCTTTATTATCAATATTCTGATCATCATTTTTGGAGTTCAAATTGATAATTTCCTCTGTAAAACCATTGTTATGTTTCCCCATGTAGAAAATATTTTCATTATGAGTGTAGGCCAGTGTGTGATGATCAGTTGCTACCATATCTCTTACCCTATCGCTGTCTGTGTTCTCTGTGAACTGTTTTGGGCCACTCCTGTCTTCTCTAGAATCATAACTGACTTGATGGAAGTTATTGTAACCCCACATGAAGAGTCTTCCATCTAGAGTTAGAGTTGTACAATGCCAGGTGCCGCAAGAAACTTTTTGCAGTCCATATCCTGATAAATTCATGACTACCATTGGTTTTATTCTCTTCACAGTGTCACCTATACCTAGTTGTCCATGTGATATGTCACCCCAAGTCCATAGTTCAGTCGCTAAAATATTCCTGCCTAGTTTGGACATGTTTTTAAGGCTTTCATTCTTTCTGAGTGCTTCAAATTCTTTTTCACTGCTTAAAGTGCTTGTTGAAAACTGTAGATCTTCCATGTTACAATTTGAGGTACAACTGTGGAGTAGGGAGTTAACTTCCTCATTGTGATTCCTCATGTGAAATTCAACAGTGTCATTGTTATCACTGCTCCCACTGACATGTCTTGATAGAGTTGCCACTTTGTCTCCAACAGTTTTAACACCCTCATAAACAAAGTTAGTGAGGTTAGATACATTTTCTTTGATGATTCTTGTTGGTTTCTCAGTGTACTCTACTAGATAGTCTTCACCGGCAGAAACCCATGAGAGTTGTCTGCTCAAAAACTGTCGAGCTGCATCAGTGTTGATGAAAATGTTGTTCAACTTATCAGTACACAGCTCAGGTGATTCACTATCTCGCTCTGTGCAGTCATGATCATCATCATTTGACTTTACTTGACTATTATCTTCATCTTTAAGTTTTTGTCCATTTATCCGAGCTATTTTAGATTCCTCGGAAGAGGGGCTAGAGTCTTCAGATAAGCTATGTGCATCAACATGGACATCAGTTTGAGGTGCAGTGGTACTACTTGAGTCTTCACTAGATTTGCTGATTTGAACGCCGAGAGGACAGGTCTCTGAGAGGGACGGCACAGAGGCAGGAGATGCTAGGCCTATTATTGTCTGGCACTGTGAGCAGTTTGATGCAAACACTTCCTCATCATCATTATCACTGTCTGTGTCTAGGTTCCCAGATCGACGGACATTCTTCCTGGCTATGACAGCTGCAAAATTCTGCCCTATGGATGCACTGTAAACTGTTCTGCCATCAAAAAAAGGTATTTTCTTTATACCGCTTGTATCCAGTGATATCTGCGGCATGATGCCGGAGCCCCACAGCTGCCCATCACTGCTAATGAAGAGCTGCCCGAAATCACTTGTCACAACATTACGAAACTTCACTTTATAACTAGAACTCTTGAAGCCGTGAGGGCAGCATTTAGCTTCCTCTTTAACAATAATTTCTTCTTTGTTTTTAAAACTTGTGTTTGTTTTGAATAGTCTTCCATGAGCATCAATAATGTACAGGAGCTCATTATGATATGATATGTCTATAGCTGAGATACCAGGTATCCTTTTGAAATTCAAACAATCTTCCACAATGCAACAGTGGTAGATGCCATGGTCATTGCCAAGGGCGATAAAGTCTACACTTAATGAACATAACTTTAATATTTTATCAGGTACTTGTTCCGATGGTGACACTTTTAACGGCGTTAATCCTTTCCAGAATTTGTGCTGACTCATTATTTATTAAGACACTTCCTTTTTGATAGGGAAAGTAGGAGTATCATTCATCACAACTACGTAAACGTAGTTTCCATAATTTACCGCTTCCACTTTTTAAGCACATGATGTATTTAATTCATTAAGTATACACTCATGTTTCATTGAGAATACGTTAAAGGATTTATTGATAAATAAACACTTTATTTACAACAAAAATAAAAATCTCGCTAAACCCAACCAATTATCATTTGAAAATGAAATGTCAAAATTTTGTAATGACAAGTTGCCTAACTGACAGTGACATGATAGCTGTGATCAGCTGTGCATGAGCGAGCTGTGGGCGACCGGGCAAGTTGCCCCTATATTCTATCTAAAAGTCACCCGGTGACGATCGTTTGAAAAAAATTACCATTACAAGCCCGTATTCTATGGTCATATTGATAGTAACTACGTGCAAGTAAAAAATATTCAAACTTGTTAAATGTTTGTCGCCAGAATAGCGGGCTGAACTGTTTGATTTATTAACCCCCAAGTAGGATGGAAATCTTTTCTGCCCCTAGTCAGACAACCGTCGTCTTAGTTCAATGCTAACGTCATAAACCACCACACACCCTTTTTGAGTTTCTGCAGCGATCCTTTGAGCGGGCTTACAATGGCATGGCGATTAAGTATTTGTACGGGAGGACATGCGCGAAGTTCGTTATCGGGCGCGATGACGCGCCGAGACATACTCCAGTAGCTTTCTCAGCCCACTTAACGGTTTGGGTGGAATGTATGGAAATGGAACGGTAACATAAATGTATGGCAATTTTTGACTTTTCTTTTCATAATAAATTTGGGGAATACAGGATAATTCATCAATGCCCATCCTAAAACCGTAGTATAATGTTTATTTACCTTAACACAACGTTCGTCATTTCCAATTTACCAGCGTAAATTTTCTAAAACAATTGGCAACATAAAATTTGGATGTCAATGTCAATATCAATTATTTCTCACTAAAGTTTATAGTATTCTTTCTTAAAAATGGCGAACCGCGGTGCTGCTGTGAGGCGTCCAACTGATGTGGAACCAGCAATTAATTACGTTCAGTGTGATGGATTGGTAAGTAACATTCAAATAAACATCTATTCGTATATCCTTTTCACCACTTTGCACACAAACTGCAGGAACTGCAACAAATCTGGGCAATTCAGACACGTCATGTTAGTAGCTGTTTTTGGGTTTTGTGGCCTGTTTGTGTATTGGAAACTTATGTATAACACGTTCATACTAATGAAATCACACTTATACAATATCTAGAACCTCTTAAGTTGCCAAGTTTATTGGCCTTATATAGGTTATGTTTGTGTCTACTCTCCAACTGAATTTAGAGGAACTGTCAGGGAAACTATATATATTTATTTGAATCTATATATCTAATCCATTTAAAACACAACCATTAAGAAGTCCTTGCAACTCTCCTTGAACTCCTTGCAACTCTCAATTTGATCTTGTTTTATGGATGAGTTATTTCTGTTGTAATATGGCATAAAATGGTTAAATAAACTTCTTCTTGAGCAAGTAAGAGAGAACGCTGAAACGGATATGGTCGAAAATTGAAAAGTAAAATATAAGGTCATGTATAAGGGTATAAGGTCATTGGTTACCTACATACTCGGAGCTTGTACTTAAAAGTTTTTACAAATTATGGAGGAATAACATGGCGGGACAGTTAGGAAACAAAACACAACAATAAGTATAATAGAGTAGCTTACTTATAAGCAGAACTGAGACAGTAATACTAATCCAACTTGCCAGTTTAAATGTCGCACCAAAAAGGTGTCCACTCAGCATAATATACCTACTTAATGCTGGTATTCTGCTGATCCTAAGCAGAAATTTCAAAGACGCTAGAAGCAAACTCAACATTAAAACCTCATTTTGTATGAATTCAATATCAATTCCAGGCGGTAATGAAAATAGTGAAGCACTGCCATGAGGAATCCCAAAGCAACATGGAGGTGGCCCAGGGTGCTCTCCTGGGGCTGGTTGTGGAGAACCGTCTGGAGATCACCAACTGCTTCCCGTTCCCGAAGCATGATGTGACTATGGATGAGGAAGAATACCAGTTGGACATGATGAGGCGACTCCGACGGGTCAATGTTGATCACTTCCATGTGGGATGGTAAGGTTTGTTTTGTTTAAAATTGTGTAAAGGTAGTTTTGAACTAAGGCTTGGACCTTTAGACAAATACTTCATGCTTAGATTTCCTTTCACGCTAACGCAACCCGTCAAGGTAAAACTTAGCAGCAGTCAACAATATTTCAACAGCTTCATGTAATTTTCATATAATTCCATCTTTCTGCAGGTGTTAATGCCTACAGAAAGTGGTTTTTGTACTTATTAAGTATTCTGTACTTTGATTTCATCATCTTCATCAGCCAAATGTCCACTTCTGGACCAAAGAGTGCCATCATGACAAAGGGTGTTTAGTCACCACTATCAACTGACCTCTTGCTACCCCTAAAATGTCATGAATTATTGATGATTATTGATAGGATGGCTGGTAGAAAATGCTTTAGCCTTTTAAATAAAGCCTGCCTATGCCTTATTTTATAACATCTTGTAGTGTCAATAAATAAATAATTAAAAATAAAAAAGGCAATATATTTGGTCCTCTGACTCTTTTCTAGTTGCAAATAACAAAGCTGCAATGTCTGATTATTATGACAAAAAATGGCTGACCTTAAAATTGCTGAGACAGATCCCATAGAAAATGCTAGAGGCTTTTGCCAAGAGTTACAAGTTGAGATAAGTACTGCAACAAAAATGACACATACATTATTAAAACAGAAAACAGTACAGAATATTATTATTTTATTATTCATTTTTTTCAGATTATAAAAAATCCATACAATATTAATACTTATACATAAACTTACCACTATACATAACAGGATAAAAATTTAAACATTAAAAATCATTAAATAAAATGTCACAGCAAAATTAAAATGGAATGAGAAAATGTTACACAAAATTAATATGACTAAAAACAAAAAAAAAAAAATATATGACTAATTAAATAAAAAATGAATAACAATGCTAATAATGTTAATAATAAGCGGCTGTTGTAGAATTTTGCTAAATATCGCTTGTTTTCATACTCCAGGTACCAGAGTGCTGATGTGGGCAACTTCCTCTCAATGTCTCTCCTCGAGTCGCAGTACCACTACCAGACCTCCATTGAGGAGAGTGTGGTTGTCATCTATGACACCAAGAAGTCAGCTAGGGGATTCCTGACTTTGAAGGCTTACCGTCTTACTCCTCAGGTAAGTTTTGACACATTCTTATCAGTGGTGGAAAATGTGGCTCACATTAAGCAGGCTGAAGGAACTAAAGATTTAAATTCTGATGATCCTGATTAACTTTTCCTTCACTGTTTCAAGCATGTTTTAATGTGCTAACAATTTTTTCAGGTGAAATAATTCATTTTGATTCAGAACCTCTCCCCTCACAAACCTGACAAGGATCTTTCTCATATAGTTTACTGGATGTTGCCTGGGGCTTTATAAGCATGGACTTGTGTTAAAACCGATACAAACTTTCAACCCCCCCCCTCTAAATGACAAATTTCAAAAACCCTGAAACACATCACTATTATTTATGACTAGTTGTTGTTGGTATGTTAATAAAAGTAGCATTTGACCGTCTCCAGACTTCAAACTATGTCCACCAACTTTATAATTAATCGAACCAAGGATTACAATTTATACAAAGTTTAGAACTCAATTGCACACCCCCAAAGGGTAGTTTTGAAAAAATAAAAAATACGTGTTTCATTATTTACCTTAAAGTTTATTTGTACAGAGTTTTGAGTGAATCAAACATTTTTTTATCATAGGAACTTTACCGCCCTATTTAACCCCCTTAACAAAGCTTTCATACAACATCTCTTTTCTCCCCTTCAAAGTTGGAATTACCAAAAATCGTTTCCTTGTGAATGCTTATGTTATAAAATAAACCTGTTACAAATTTCAGCTTTCTAGACTTAGTTGTTTTGGCTGTGCGTTGATAGATTAGTCAGTCAGTTAGTCAGGAAAAACGATTTTATAAATATAGATTTCTTTATATTTAGTTAATAAATAATTATTCTCATTTCAGGCGATAGCCATGTACAAAGAGCGCGATTACACACCGGAAGCGCTCCGTAACCTGAAGATCGGTTACGAGAACCTTTTCATTGAAGTGCCCATTGTGATCCGCAACTCTCCTCTCACCAACATCATGATGTCGGAGCTAACTGAGATGATTCCCGAGGAAGATGGCTCCAAGTTCCTGGATCTGGGAACAGCTTCTGTGCTAGAAGGTGAGTCATGTTTCCGACACCATATCATCCGCAACACAATGGATTTACTGATAGCATGAACTTATGTTGGAGAGCATGGGTCAGTAACCTTTTGCCAGGCAAGAGCCACACAGTGGCAAAATTAAGTAAAGCAGGCCCCACTAATTAATTGTTCATAATTTTGATTAACAGTACCTACATTTGTGAAAAATGAAATAACATTTTATTTAAATATTATTAATACATATGAGCAAAATCCAGAAAATTTGAAAAATAAAAAAAAACTTCAAGAACTTTACGAGACTAAGAGTAGATACATATAACTGTACTTATATAAAATTTTGTGTCACGTTTGAGACTGTATTTGAGTGACTATTATTTGTATGTTAGCTTGTTTGTAGTTGAAATTCGTAGAATGGTGCTCAAATGCTCATCTATGAGATGAAAAGTATATATTTTTTGTAATTGAGAATCGAAAAAGTTTATTTGTATAAGTACTGACAAAAATTTCAATTAATTGCTTAGCAAATTTTTGCAATTAATCAAAATGAGATGGCAAGTTGCTATGAAAGTTAAAAAGTTCATTGAATTCAAAGAAAAAAATTTAGGAGTGTCATAAGATTAGAGATCCACCATGTTCACTTGTATAAGACTTGGTACATCCTCAGAATCACATGAAAAAGGGTATGCGATATTCAGTTTGCCTGACACATTCTTGAAGTCACCAAATCTATCGCTGAATAATGAACGGACTTGAGTCACATCCATCCACCGACTGCCCATAAAGTTTACCCTTATGACTGACCTGTACTCTTTTTCAAATATTTTTCTCCTACAGGCCAACTCCGCAGCCTAATGGAACGCGTTGACGAGCTCAACCAAGAAGCCATCAAATTCAACCGTTACCAACAGTTGGTGGTCCGTCAACAGCAGGACAAGCACCGCTGGATGGTGAAACGCGCGCAGGAGAACGCAGCACGCGCCGCCAAAGACGAGCCGCTATTACCCGAAGAAGATGTGAACAAACTTTTCAAGCCCCATCCAGTACCTCCAAGGCTCAACCCGATGATCGTAGCTGGTCAGATCAACACCTACAGCCAGCATATTAGCCAGTTCTGCTCCCAAAGTCTAGCGAAACTTTATCTTACGCAGGGACTCCAGAATGCTAAGGAGGCGAAGCAAAATCAATAGTTTTGGTATTAAAATTTGGTATGTCACAATAGTTGTTTTCATTTTTAAATCTATACTATAATAAGAATGTAACAAGTGGAATTCTGTACATTGAAGTTATTTTGAAAATTTTTTTTGGAGGGAACTCTACAATCGATACTGATGTTAAAAATGTAATTTTTTGTCTGTCTGTCTGTCTGTCTGTCTGGCTGTGTGACTCTGGACCGCGAATAGCACCGAAACTACTGAATGAATTCAAATGAAACTTGGCATGATTTGAGTTCATAGGATGGGGTAGGACTTAGGATACTTTTTATCCCGAAATTCAGCATGGTTCCCTTGGGAGAGGGGATGAAAGTCGAAATGTGTACTTAGTTGTAATTCATTAACGCGTAGTCCGATTTCATTCATTATTTTTTTCATTAGAAAGGTAGTACTTTCAAGATTGTCCCGTAAATATTTGAAAGTCATTGGGTTTGTAGTTCAGAAGTTACAGACAGCAGGCCTCAGGAAATCCGGAATGTACCTTTGAATGTACAGCTCATCTTAAGCTGGTGTGTCCATTTTATCATATAGGCATAATGGATAAGGCATTATGTCAAGTCAGACCACTTCAAAGGAATCAGATATTGCTAAACAATCATTCGTTATACACAGCCTATAATATATAGGAATCTTCGAGTTCACGTCTCAGCTTAGGCTGGCGTAAGTTTTAGCGCACTTTGTAGTGTACGCTGAGTAGGTAGCTGGGACTACTGGGACTGGGGCTGGGGCTGGGGCTGGGACTGGGACTGGGACTGGGACTGGGACTGGGACTGGGACTGGGACTGGGACTGGGACTGGGACTGGGACTGGGACTGGGACTGGGACTGGGACTGGGACTGGGACTGGGACTGGGACTGGGACTGGGACTGGGACTGGGACTGGGACTGGGACTGGGACACGTGAGGATTTGATGCTATTAGAGTACCTGCAGGATAGAAACCGTAAACTAGAGGCTGCAAGCGTAGGTAACTATCGCTAATATCACAATTTAATTATTATCAACCAACTTCAAAAAAAGAGTTTCTCAATTTGTCTGTATGCTTTTTGTGTAGGTTACAGGTTTGTAGGTATGTTACGTGATATCTTCCCCAATGTTAACTGATTTTATTCCGATATCCTTTTTTTTAAACTCGAGTCTTTGAGAAATACTTTCTTGATATGAATGTTTCACCGCAGACTACAGCGTTGCTTTATATGAGACAAACTGAGGTCAGATGCGAATAATTAGTCTGCAGGGATCGCAATTGCGAACGGAGTCGCGGGTACAGCTAGTATATAATATACTAGTAAGTAAGTAGAGTAGTTTAAGGCCCGAATTTATAGTCAAATAGGGGCTCCCCTAGGGGACTATTCAGGCGCTATGTGAAAATACAAGCGCGAATTCAACCTTTATACACCCAGCCGTAAGGCGAATGCCGAATGATTGGTTTTTGGGGGACTGTTCAACTATGACTATGAATTTAGGCTTAAGAGTAGTAGAGCTTCTGAGAAAGGGCTCGTTCACTTCTGTTAAGGCTTGGTGGTGTTTGCTTTCTTCAATAACGACGACAAATAACTTTATCAACGTTTATTTTCAGTTCTTCAAAGGTATATTATGAGATGGTTTATTTTACGGAACATGCACTCGCGGCCATGTTGAATTAAGAAGCCCCATATAGAGATGGGGTAAGGAGGCACCTTTGCCTAAAGAGATGTGACTTAAACTAAAAGATCGATGTCGTGCTGAGACACTTCACTTCTACCACCATGTCTATTTCTACCACCAAGCTAAAATGTTCTTATTACTGTGTTCCGGCTTTAAGGGTATTGTTGTCGATGAAATTATAGGCATATGAGATCTTTCATCTTTATATCTCAGGGAGGCAACGCGTGAGTGATACCTCTGGTATTGCAAGTGCCTATAGGCTACGGTTACGGTAACCGTCAGGTGGGCCGTAGTAGTATAAAAAAAGTAGTGACCAGACTGATTGCTTTAGTACATAAGACTGATAGAAATGATGAACACTAAACGATTTACTACAAAATAACAAAAAGACAAATACGCAGCTGTAGCTTTTCGAATTCGATTCGATTTTCCTCTTACAAACACTACCTCCTATACCAAAGATTTAACTTTGCCAGTAAAATCCTTTGACGAATCACGTAATTGACAATTTAATCTTTTGCCTTGGGTAGGATCTGACACTGGCGTCGATTCTCTTGTACACCAACTAAACTTAATTATCGCTCTCTTTTACTAAAGAGATTTTTGTACTGTAGAATTAGTCAGATTTAAATTTCCATACAAGTATAGTCATTATAAAACATGCTGACTATAAACACGAAAACTAAACACATTAAATTGACAGGAGAAAAAATCTTCTTGCCATCCCTTTCTTGTGTGCACCATCAGTAGGAGAGAGCGACAGAAGTTTAGTTGATGTACCTACTAGAGAATCGACGCCAGTTTCTACGAAACCCCTACATAATTTACACAACAGAGGGCCTATGCTGAGTTACAAATACCTACGTTAAAAACTTGTCGAAACGATAACCGTCTCGTCAATTTTTGTATGGAATTATTGTCGATACTGTCAACGTTTTGACATGTTATAACTCAGCATAGACCCTCTGGTTCCAATTCTCTGCATAGGTAGGTAGGGGTAGGTACTCAAAATAGCGGGATCTACTTTTTTTTCCATTCAATACTAGTGGTTCTGTTCTATTACTAAAAAACACCCTAGAACACAGAACTAATAAGTTTTTCCTAACTAGTTCTGTGTCTGAAAAACATTCTAGCACAGAACTACTGGGAGCTTTTTTTAAAGAATAAAATGTGTCGGACATTGGGAATAGTTTCTGAATGGCGAGCCCGAAACTGACGACACGACCGACGCAGTGTAGTCCCCAACCGATGATGGTCGATGACATTTCAAACTCTGCGGGAAGTCGGTGAATGGAGGTGGCCCAAGATTGTTCGTCATGGCACTCTTTGGGCATGTGTCCAGCAGTGGACTTTTGGATGATGAAGTGTGTGTTAAGATCAGCAACGACGCGACGGTCAGATTAGTAGAAACAGTTCCCTAGTCAACATCCTGCCATCTGGAAACGGAGCTTTGTTTTATCCCTATAATTTGATGTCAATTATCTGCTGGGTGACCACAAAGCTACCGCAGATACCTATTATCTGCGGCATGCGATTTCCCTGGATTGCCCTAATTGAGCAGATTGCTTAATTTAATCCGGATAGTGAGTTATTAGGAAGCCACTCTGTCGCCCGCCCCTTGATAATTGGAGGGCATTATATTTTCTTCATCATCATCTGCTGTTAGATCAACTGGATTGGGACATGTAGATTTCAATTATGTCTAGGTACATAATTGAAATCTAGGTACTTAGACGACACTTATACACAGTTTTTTTTTGTGGGATAAATAAATTTTCTACTTTTAACGCAACGGGCAATACAAATCAAACCTTTTGACTGATTTCCGAAGGAGGGTGATGGTCATGTCTCAGATATTATGATACAAGTAGTCATGTTATGTTACGAGCAGCGTATTTACTAACGATCACTCATTAAGGTAGGTAGGTATCGTTATAGACACGTCATACATGATTAATCGGGTAAGTGGTTAAGTATTGTATTTCTAAGAATACTGCTATGGAAGTGCAGTCAAAAGAAAGGTCTTGTCTTGACGAAACGATTTCAAAAATTGATCAAAATGAATCAAAAATTGAATCTGCTAAAAGTACTCCGTCGTCTTAGTTAGATACCTACTTCTCTTTCGGTCACCGGTTCTTTGTTGGTTACCCTGTGTTATATCAATGATCTGACAGTTTAAGTTATGAACATCCAAAGAAATTATAGCTTATCAGTTTTTAAAATCAGTTTTTTTCTTGTTTCTTAAACTTTATTCACGGCACGCACTAATTTGAGTTATGGGAAATGTTCACGTTACATACCAACGAATGCAGTAGTAAAAATATTCCACATTACCATTTACCATTTCGCACAACCGGATATAAAACATAATTAATGTATTCCATTTTGCTATTAGCCCGAGAGTCAGTAGACATATTTTTAATACAGTGACGACATTACTACAGATATTAGTACAATCACAGACTTACTAGATATGCTTAATTATTATAAGACTAGCTTCTGCCCACGGCTTCGCCCGCATTATTCTGTGGTTACTAATGTGTTATTCTGATTTATGCTATGTTACTGTGAAGTTTCATCTAACTCTGTTCAGTAGTTTTTGCGTAAAAGAGTAGGTAACAAACATCCATCCTCACAAACTTTCGCGTTTAGAATAGTAGTAGGATAACCTTTGGATATATGTGCTCGATTCCTAGCCTCTTTGAAATACAAACGTGGAAATAGCGTACCTAGTTAGTAATTTTATTTACTCTGTGGTGATAGTACCTAGGTACTTACTTAGGGACCTAAGTACCGGACCTAAGGCTTGCTTAGGCAATACTGTAGAATAGGGTTGAAGTCCTACTTTGAATTCGATTTATGTATTTGATAGGTGAGTTACATTTTGATGTAGGTTATTTATGCTATTATTTTAACCTACCTCGATACCTATAGGTATCTATCGAAGCTAGATCCTTCAACCATGATCATATTAATATTATACCTACCTTGAATAACGTAGATACTTACATTAGGAAGTAATCAAGAATAAATATGTATCTCAGACTATAATAGAGATTGCAATGGCCACGTCATGAAATGTACAAGAAATGGCATTTTATTGCAATTTCAACTTTTGACGCAGACTACAATAATTCATATTTATGTATCTACCTACCTACTAAACAACACGCAATTAAGGTAACTGGCGTGTTTAAACAAATAAGTGGGTAAGTTTCTACTATTTACAGGTATTAAGTAAATTTTATATTATGGGTTTCAATAGCTCACCTACCTACTTCAATTGTCATGTTTTGTAGTTTTAGGCAAATAGGTAACCAACATGGTCTGTAGGCGGGAAACCTTATTCTTGGATATCCATTTACCATAGCTTTCTATGCATAGCTGGCATACCTGCCTTTTTTACCAAGGCACATATATTATAGTACTTGTACCAAGGTATTAGTATCATAATTACCTAATTAATGATTATAACCTAGGTATAGAACTAGGTTATAATAAAAGTTACAAGCTATTTACCTAGGTACAAACAAAAAAATACAAACGACAAACGTAGATACATATAGAAAATTTTGAGGAACTAATAATAAATTTTACTTGTTTACTGATTGGGTACAAATTTTGTACAAGTAGACTTAATAATTTTATTGATTAGGCAGAGTAGGTAGGTATGACGCTCTTTCATCATTAATGTCCAAACTAATGATGAAAGAGCGGGGTTGAATTCCATTTAGACTTAACGAAGCGGGATTAGAAATTCCTTGATCTTTCAGCGTTTTCGAACCCCAGTTCCAACCCCCTGGCTACCACTCTTGAGACTGCGACTAATGAATTACGATTATAAAAAGGTCTTGAGAATTGTATAGACGTGAAAATATTTACACGTCGAAGGAACAGA